>CM044431.1:40321359-40386900 GCA_024363595.1 Xenopus borealis
AGCTGCAATTTAATCATAAAAGGCTGTGTCAGTGTCCATTTCTGTGCTGAAATCTGTGCCTGGGCCTTGGGTTTCGCTACCGGAAGCTCACAAGGGTAAGATAATGATTAAATAGAAAATCCATCGTGCTTGTTGCCTCCCCTCCACAAATATATATATATGTTTGATGTTTTCTGTTTGCATGCAAATGTTGTTAGAGTCAACCTGGCAGCATAATAATTCGATACTTGACATATTACCAAAAATGACTAATGCAGGCTGCACTTGTACAATGTTATTGTACATTTTCCAGCCCCTGGGATATATGGGTAGTATCTTTGAAACTGTAACCAATTGTGAATTGAAAATATCCATTTCCCTTTCCTTTAACTGTGGGATTTACAGAAGCAGCTGAAATGTATTTTGTTAAAACTTTATGTTGCTGCTAAATGGATAATGCAAATACAGAATTTTAATCCTTTGGGTTCCAGAATCTATTTATTGGGAAGATTGTTACTGTTGCCAGTAAACAGATGGGGTAGCATAGGGTAAAAGGGAACTAGGACTGTTTATTATGTTACCATTGTTCTACCAGACTCTACTTTTATGCCAGGTTCTGTATTGTTATTGCTACTTTCTATTACTCATCTTTCTGATCAGGCCCACTCCTATTCATATTCCAGTCTCTTATTGAAATCAGTGCATGGTTGCTAGGACAATTTGGACCTTAGAAGCCAGATTCCTGAAATTGCAAACTGGAGAGCAGCTGAATAAAAAACTCAAAAACCACAAATAATAAAAAATGAAAACCAATTGCAAATTATCTCAAAATAGTACTCCTTACATAATACTAAGAGGCAGATTTACTAAATTTGTGCGAATGATTCGAAATTTGATCGAATTTTACAAAAGATTCGAATTTGAATAAGTTTTCTGGCCACTTCAAACATCAAATTTCAAAAATTCGATCAAATGGAATGATTTGAATAGATCGAATAAAAATCTATTTGATTATTCGACTATTCCATGGTCAAATTACTTGCCCTTTAAATTTTTAATCAATCGCCTAGTTCGCCAGATTAAACCTACTGAATTGCTGCATAACCCTATGGGAAGCTCCCATAGGGTTTTTCCAATATTTTAAGATCGAATAAAAAAAATTCGATCGAATGATTAAAATCGTTCTAATCTCTTAATTCGAATTATTTTATCGATCGATCGAATTTTTTTAATTCGATCGGTCGATTTTTCGAATTGCATTAAAGCCCTTCGAATTTGACTATCGAATTCGAAGGGTTAAAATTCGAATAAAATTTGATGGTTTTTTAACCCTCGAATGCGACCCTTAGTAAATCTGCCCCCCAAATGTTTATCGGTAAACAATCCCTTTAATACATCCTTTGCCTTTTGCCATTTTACTTTTGATTCAGTCAGATATACACTGTAACATTATGGTCACTGTTCTCAGAGTTAAACCAACAAACTTAAACCAAACAAAAATACTTTTTCATTCAGTTTAAGGAAGCAGTAACATGACAAAATGTAAGTCTTTTAAAGTAATTAAAGATTTACCAAGCTCCATGGTTACGCATGGGTGGAGAGTGTGATGTCATCTTGCTGGGAGTGTGATTGAGGACAGGAAGATTTCCCCTGAGCGCCTTGTCATTTTGCCCAGCACTGCTTATACTAATATCTGCTAAAGGTTGAAAATAATAAATTGATTTTTTTTTTAAGGAACACAATTTCAGCCTCATCATTTTCAAAACACAGATGTTTTAAAGTTTTTCCTACCTTTTCTAGTTTACTAATTTCCTAAATCCAAAATTCCATCTGAAAAAGGTTGCTTACTCAGTACATGCATACAGTTACTAAAAAATGCTTTACCTTTGTAAAATGTATAATGAAGCAATAGAATTCTTAATGAATCAATGAAAATTGAGCGTAGGACTGGCCAGATATGGGATGACTTTGACGTAGTTGGCCAGCTTAAATATATTGCAATATATGGACAAACAATCCCTGTTGTTTAAAGGGTAAGGCATTTTTTAGTAGCTGTATGCACAGAATGTCTCAATGTCTTAAATATATTGATAATGGGTTGAGTGCAGAGGACCTCTTGTCTTTGTCTATATGTATTTTGTGGTCACAGCCTCATTGCTCCCCCGCCTAATGGTTTTAAAAATTAGTGGTGAGCACAACTTTTTCTTGTTTTCTTGTTTATGGAGAAAACTCGGCCACCACAGAACCAAAGTAGAGACCCTAGATCATTCATAAATGAGAAAAGTTTAATACAGTCATAACAGCCCCAGATTCAGCTTGTCAAACTATCACTGGCATATTTTGCTATCGACTAGACACTGTGGGGCAGATTTACTAAGCTCGGGTGAAGAATTCGAATGCAAAAAATAAAATTTTTGATTTTTTTATGGGCTAATTCAACCATGGAATTTACAAAATTCAGTTGAATCATATTTAGTGAAATCGAACGTTAAGTACGATTTTTTTGTGAAATCGAACGTTTAGTACAATTTCTTTGTGAAATCGGATGATCGCTATTCGATCTTTCGATACTTCAAATAGCAATAAAATCCTATGTACGAATTTGATATTTGGGGAAATTGGACCCTTGATAAATCTGCCCCGGTGTGTCACTTGTTAAATATATTATTTTAATAAATGGAAATCCTTTTGAAAGAACCCTTGGAATCCTTATTTAGTACAATTAAATACTTGAGTGACACAGATCTATGTGTTTACTAGGCCCCTAAATTCATTTATTGAGATATTTCCTTCTGTTTCCAATTTTTTTTTTTTTTTCATTTTACTGCATAACAATCCCGAATAGCAAAATATACTTTAGCCCCAATTGTTCAAACTGTTGCCAGAATCCATCTAAATTAATTCAATGCAGATGCTAAACAATATTAAACTCAAGATCCCCTTGTTCCAACAGATGCTAAATTGTCAAAAATAGAAAACAAATATCCTGATGTAAATGTAGCTAATTTACAAAAAAAAATATTTCCCATTTCAGTGCAGTACAATAGAGAAGAGTTATCTGGGAAGCTAGTAACTGTATGACCTTCAAATATCCTGATAACAGCTGCGGTCCTGCTCTGCAGCACCCAGCTGGTCCTCTTGATGATTCTATTTATGTTGCCCAGCAGATACCACCATACATTGGTGCATATGTTGCTTGGGTTACAGCAGCCCTGTGTGTAACTCGGTCAGTTTAAAATTCATATAAAATCAGCTACCAAGTTCCATCTCTGGGGAACAAGTTAAACAACATGGAACAAAAGGCATGGGGAGAAATCTTCAAAACATTCATGTAATACTCCTCTACATTGTTATACTGTTATAATATGTGTACAAATCAGACTTAGAAAGAAAACTCTGTACATTAAGCACAGATATGGAATATAAACTATTGTACATAATGTATTTTCCAGAAAAGTCCGAAATTCAGTATTGTCATCTCCCATACTGTCATACTTAAATAAAAGCTCTGAATTACAGAAGGGCCGTCTCCCATTTTTAAAAATGATTCCTTTTTAATTGTAATATAAAACAGTACCTTATACATAATCCAAACTTTATCAATCATTTTAATGTACAAATGATTTTCAAGTAGATTTAAGGTATGAAGATCCAGATTACGGATTGATTCATTATTTGGAAATCCCCAGGTCCTGAGCATTCTAAATAACAGGTCCCATACCTGTTGCAGTTACAGAGTGTGCATGATGTCTTGTAACCCAAAGCAACCAATCAGATGTTTGATTTTAGATAGTAAATGCTACTGTCTACACCTGTAATTACAATTTTTCTCAGTTCTTTAGTTTATTGACTAATGCATTAACAAAGCAATTGCTTTTCAATTCATTCAAAAGTGGAACTGTACCATATAGACCCTTAGTACTGATCAAATAGCTAGGCCATCAGCATTAACAAAATCAACTGCTAAATGCTCCACTTCCTTTTCAAAAGGGTCTCATCGTACCATTTTCAAACTTCAAATGGCAAAGGCCTTTTGTATTTTCTGATTTTCAGTCGTGACCTACGAAGCTGCACAAATGACTACTTATCAACAATTCAATTCAAGAACCTTTCAATTTGATAAAAGAAACTGAAAAGCATCATTTCAGCTGTGGCAACTCAGGGAATCATCGTGCTGTACTATTTGGCAGTGGTGTTGGAAGAGGGGGTTGGATATGTTCATAGGAGATGCTGTTTGCAGGTCACCATAGCAAATGTTAAAGAAAGCACACAGACATGCATGTGAAAGAAGGCACATATTCCTATATTATATTTGAAATTTAAATATTTTTTAAATAATTAGAATAATTATATTGGGCTAATACTTCTCATGTATAAAAATACCTGACTGGATAATTCAGTCCAATATCTTGTAAGCCTTGACCTAAGCTGTGACTCACAACACTTTTTAAAATCCCAAGTTATACTTGTTTTTTTTACTTGTTTTGTCATTTATACTGCCCCTACGGTATAGATGAATGATAGTGATGGGTGAAAGTATTTGGCAGGCATGGATTTGTGCCGAATTTGCCACTGCAAATGTTTTTTTGCAAAACTGTAGTGAAAATTTGCTGTGAAAAATTTGCAGCGAAAAAAAAATATGTTGCACAAATAAAAATTGTCACACATAGACATTTAATTATATAATACTATAAACAGAAGACAATACATTGTAATCTGGAAGTCTGTCCAGAGAGACAACAGGAACATCTAGTCAGGATGAATCAGTTCTATTCCTAAACAAGTAAATATATAAAAAATTTACAAAAATTTAAATTAAACAAATGTTCTGTTTATTTATAGTGATGAGCGAAAAAATTGCAGAACACATTGAAGTTAATGGGTGTCAAAAATGTTTTACTCACTGCAGTTTTTTTACACGTGTGTAGTGATGGGCGAATTTATTCTCCAGGGGCGAATTCCCGCGATTTGCCGCTGGCGAATAAATTCGCGAAACGACCAGTAAAATTAGCCGCCAAAAATTCGCCGCGCAAAAACGAGTCGCGTCGTTTTCGAAAACGACACGACGCGCGTCAAAAATGACGCGACGCGCGTCAAAAACGACGCGCGACTTGTTTCGCCAAATGGCGAAAAATTCGTGAATTTCTCTGGAAATTCGCGAATTTTTCGGCGAAGCAAAACGCGCCCGTTTCGCCCATCACTACACGTGTGACAATTGTTCTCACTACAAATGCATTAAATTCAATGGGAGTTTTATCTTGTAACAACTTTTTTGTCTCTGAGACTTTATTTTCCAACTGCATTAAAGTCAACAGGCATTTTTTCTGATGGCGACTTTTCAATCCAAATACATTACAGTCAATGGGCAGCTTTTCTTATGGCAAATTTTTCCAGGGAAAATTTTTGCAGCAGTTTCACCAAAATATTCACAGATGACAAAATGAAGAATTTTACAGAAAATTCATGAATGGCAAAAAAAATGTGCTCATCACTATTTATTGATGCTATTCATTAAAATCACATTCTTCTTGGACTTCCATATAGCATATTCATTGCACTTTTCAGTCTACCCTGTCTCTTCTATTGAATTGATAATGGTACTTATTACATTGTAAAACGCTAGGTCTACTGGCACCCTGAATAATAGCAGTAATTTAAGGGTTCCCACATCCTTGTATTGCATATTATGACCTTCGTATGATATTATGTCACTAGGCACAGCCAATATACTTGTCAGAATTGTGGTGGATGCAATTCCATGTGGATCCAATTCTCCTAGATTTATTGGGGGACTATGCTGCATTATATATACAAAAATATTTATTTGCATCTGAAATTGCTCTGTGCACATTTCACTTTAGGTCATAATATGCAAGACAACGATTTCCTCTACAATTGGCATTTTACTCAATTATATAAGTAACAACACATTGTTGAATGTTTCATGAGCCATAATAATTCTGTTTACCCAGTAACTATATTCTCACCTCATACTATTGATTGGCTGTCACACATGCTGAGACATACCTGTTTTTATTGTCAGAGCATGCTACTAATCGCTCCTGCAGGGATGAATGCTTTTGATTGATTTCCCCTTTCATGTGATAGAAAGGAAAGGCGGAAGTCATACATAGTTGTACACCCCAAATAATTTCTTATACAATGCAGCCGCCCAAACACATTGGCAAATCCTAGAAAGTGTACATTTGTCAAGAAACTATTATTACACTTAACATTTATACAACACATTTATAGTACAGACAGAGGGAAACTAATATTGCAATAAACAAAAATAGAAACACTATAGCTGTAACCATAGCTACTAAGATTAGAAATGAGGTTCTTCTCCTTCTCCTCCACAGCTTGCAATCAAATTGATTTTGGATATAGAAAAATGAGCAGTGGAACACAAGTCAATTCATTCTCTGTTTTATTATTTCTATATACTCTGTTTAACTCTTTATATGCAATGCCAACAAACTGTGAATACAGAATACACAATAGATATAATAACCAACCTGGTGACATATAACTTATTTTTGATCCAACTGTTTTTTACAGGAAGGATTTTCTGTGTAAACTGGTTAATTGTTATTTTTCTAGACTATGGATAGTGATGAGCCAATCTGTCTCATTTCTCTGAAAAATCTGCATGGTGAAAATTTGTGAAATGCATTAAAGTGAATGGTTGCTTTTTCATTGTTTTTTTTTTTTCCAACAACATACAATGACATCAATAGGCCTTTTTTGCTTCTTTTTTCACAGCAAAATGTTTTTCGTTTCTTAAACTCAAATTTTTAGAGGAAAGAAACCTCGAATTTTTAGAGATTTATTGTACTCCAAAGTTGATAAAAATCCTAATCTGAAAATACTCCATCTCAAACCGGTCCAGGTCATATAGAAGTCACTGTTAGATTTCCCTGTAGACGTCTTTTGACATTGATATACACCCTCGTTTTCGTTTGATAATACAATAAATATGAGTTTTCATGGTGACAAGTAGATAATGTTGAGTTTTTGGAGCATCAATTTCACTATTTAAATTAAAGCAAAAACGTTTTTTTATTCTGAATTTTTCAAGAAGAATTATTGATAATTCACGAAGGGGCGTTGTCAACTTTGTTTTAATAATAAAATTAGATAAAACTGAGTTTTAGTAAATAACCCCCCTAAAAGATTACTGCTCTGACAAAGCACAGGCATACACCATACACACATTCCATTGCAGAGCTTCATTTATTTGCTATCCTTTGAATATGACACAAAGAATATTGCTGCACTGTGGGGAGCAGTGCCAGATTTCAATTCAGTGAGTACAGAATTGGACTGTACTGGCAGAACACCAGGTAAAAACCCAGTGGGAAATAGATCTCATAGGCCCCTGCTGGCCAGACCTGCTCCCCGATCAGCTGCCCCTTTAGAAAAACAAAAACACCTGTGCCGTGGCTTATTATCGTTTCACATGCATGCGGCAGTGGCGAGAGTTTAGAAGTTGGGAGGGGGTCAGCCCAACCCTGCATGCATGCATGCTAACTCACACATGCACTAGGAGGGGAAGTGCCCGCATTTTCTACCCCAGCGCGTGTGCCCATCTCCCTCTACTTGAAAATCAGGAGCCTCACTGGAGATAAACTGGAGATGCAGGCACTTCAAAAGATTATGCAGTCCCTGAAAAAATATGACAAGTTGATGACAAGATGACCCTAAATCTTTGCCAAACTAGGCCAGGGCCTTTGTGGCCTTGTCACAAATCTGAGCCTGGTGGTGAGTTGAATAAATATGGCAAACTCTTTTCTTTTGTATATGTGCTATAAAATGTTTCCTTTGCTGTTAAATGAGACATATTTCTTTTTATACTCAGGTTATGCCACTAATCGGTCTCACATGGATTACTGTTTTTGATTGATTTCTCCTCCTAGTGAAAGCAGGTAATTACAAGGATAATATAAACTTTCATACAGAACAATATTTGCACATACTGTAGTTACATAGTTAAATTGGGTTGAAAAAAGAAAACGTCCATCAAGTTCAACACCTCCAAACGAAAACCCAGCATCCATACACACACCCCTCCATACCTTCACATAAATTATACATGTCCGTATACTAACTATAGAGTTTAGTATCACATTAGCCTTTGACATGATGTCTGTAAAAGAAATCATCCAAGCCCCTCTTAAAAGCATTAACAGAATCAGCCATCACATGGCAGTGCATTCCACAACCTCAGTGTGAAGAACTACCTATGCTGCTTCAAATGAAAGTCCTTTTCATCTAGTCTGAAAGGATGTCCTCTGGTGTGGTGATCCTTGATATGGGTGAAAAGGTCCTCTGCTATTTATCTATAATGTCCTCTAATGTATTTGTATAGTGTAATCATGTCTCATCGCAAGCACCTTTTTTCTAGAGAAAACAACCCCAACCTGGACAGTCTAACTCATAATTTAAGCCTTCCATCCCTCTAACCAGCTTATTTGCATGTCTCTACACTCTCTCCAGCTCAATTATATAACTCTTAAGGACTGGAGTAAAAAACTGCACTGCATACTCTAAATGAGGCCTTACTAGGGATCTTTAAATAAGCATAAGTATGTTTTCATCCCTTGAGTCTATGCCCTTTTTATGCAAGACAAAACTTTATTTGCTTTAGTAGCTACAGAATGACACTGCCCAGAATTAGACAATATCTATATCTATAAAAAAAACCACGATCCTTCTCATTTAAGGAAACTCCCAACACACTGCCATTTAGTGTATAACTTGCATTTATGTTATTTTTGCCATAGTGCATAACCTTGCATTTATCAATATTGAACCTAATATTGCAGTTTGCTGCCCAGTTTCCCAACTTAGACAAATCACTCTGCAGAGTGGCAGCATACTCCATGGAACCTATAGTTCTGCACAATTTAGTATCATCTGCAAAAATAGAAACAGTACTTTCAATGCCCACCTCCAGGTCATTAATAAACAAGTTGAAAAGCAAGGGACCCAGTTCAGAGCTCCACTAACAACACTGGTCCAATTAGAAAATGTTCCATTTATCACCACTCTTTGTAGTCTATATTTTAGCCAGTTCTCTACCCAGGTACAAATACTATGTTCCAGGCCAACATTCCTTAATTTAATCAGTAACCTTTTTTTGTGGCACTGTATCAAATGCTTTAGCAAAGTCTAAGTAAATCACATCAACTGCCATCCCAGAATTGAGGTCCCTGCTTCCCTTCTCACAAAAAGAAATTAAATCAGTCTGGCAAGATCTATTTCGCATAAAACCATGCTGGCACAAACTCATAGTATTGTTATTTGCTATGAAGTCCAGTATCTTATCCTTTATTAACCCTTCGAAAAGCTTTCCTACTACCGAAGTCAGACTAACTGGCCTATAGTTTTGAGGCTGAGAACGGGACCCCTTTTTGAATAACAGCACCACATTAGCAATTCGCCAGTCTCTCGGCACCATGCCAGACCTCAATGAATCCTGAAAAATTAAGTAAAGAGGTTTGGCATTCACAGAGCTAAGCTCATTAAGTACCCTGGGATGAATATTATCTGGTCCCAGACCTTTGTTTATCTTAACTTGCTCTAGTATTTTTTGAATTTTATAATGTGTGATCTAATTAATATCTATATTAGTATCTAATATAAGTAATTCTAAAAAAAACAACTGGACTTGCTGAGTAATCAATGAAGACATTTCACTACTCATCCGAGCAGCTTCTTTTCTTCAGTTTTTTTAGAATTACTTATATTAGAGATACCATGACCTGGATGAATGAAAATGTTCCTGGTCATGCATCATTAGATGTATTACTGGAATTGGGACTATTAATAAGGAACCTTCATTAGCTGGTTCCTCATTTGTGTAGACAGACGAAAAATGTGCGTTTGGAATCTGAGCTTTTTGCTTGTTCTCATCAACCAGCTGACCCCAATCTGATATTAAAGGTCCCACCCCTTCCTGCTTCATCTTTTAAAAATTTTGGATTCTTTTTATTGCTTGCTGCAATATCCTTTTCCTTATCAATTTTAGCTTGCCTGGAAGCTTTTTTGCATGATTTGTACCTTATAAAGGATTTGGCTGTCCCAGCTAACTTGAAATTTTCTTACCCACCTCAACACCAACACTTCTATTCCACAAAAAAGGTTTTGCTTTGCAACAACGTTCCTTGCTTACAAGGGGAATATACTGACATGTAAATTTATTAAGCTGCATTATAAAGACTTTACATTTTTGTTCTGTGTTTAACCCAATGAAAAGCATTCCCATTTAATATGTTGCAAAGATGCCCTTATACTTTCAAAGTTTGCATGCCTGAATACAGACTTAGGGGGTTATGTAGTAAAAGGCACTAGTTTGCCCAGGAGCAGTAACCCATAGCAACCAATCAGAAGGTAGAATTTACTGGTCACCTGTTTAAAAGCAAAGATCCTATTGGTTGCTATAGGTTACTGCTCCTGGGCAAACTTAGTGCCTTTTATTGCATATGGGGGTTAGGGTGGTTAAGGATAGGAATTTTTTTATTAGTAAAAACTTACCAATACAATATTACTTTCAGCAGAAAAAGAAACTCAATATTCAGACTAATTTTCAAACTAAAACATCACTAGTTAATTAATAAGTGAATAATTTCTCATCATATAAAACTTTCAAACCGGCCAAAAGGTCTCAAGTGCATATTATTATGCTATTCACTATCTGGTCAATAATAACGTCTTCGAACGACCTTCTACAATGGCATTGACACAGGCGATATCTCATCACTGTTATCACTGCCATAGGCTGCATCAGCATAGGACAACTGTTTAATGTGGGGACCTCTGAGGGCCTCTGCCAGTCAGGATCGCATGGTTTTTGTCACAGGACAATTGACAAGAAAATTTTCTTGGGTCTCATCAGTAGGACAACCCCACGGGCACAGCTTTTCTGCAATATTTAAGAAATGCAGATTGCCCCGGACAAAGAGTCTTTCCTGAAGGGTGAGCCAGTTCAGATCAAAGTATTTGGGGGGCCGCCTTCTGTCATTGAGCCACCGGAGGCTCTGAAAGAGTGTCCCCCACACAGTCTCTCAAGGCCAAGGGGACAGTGAAAAAAGTTCCCAGGATTCTGTAATAAATTTGCCTACACACAACAGAATTTAGTTTCCCAATTCCCACTTCCTCAACAGTTTCAGCGCCAATTCAAGATGTGGTGGGAGATGCCATCCCCGCACTTGGACTTTCTCCACACTACCGCCAAGCACCCAGTCTCCCACCACAGGCAATACCCAATTTCTGGTGCAACTTTCCCACAGGGAATCAGTTCTTTGGCCCAGGCTCCCAGAGTTAAACTTCAGGAAGCCAAAGAAGGCCACTGGGCACAACATGCCCAACCCTCCCTCTTTCCTCTGCAGGTAAGTTATGCCCCTTTTTACTGGATTCAGCCTGTTCCCCCAGATTAACTGGAAAAACAGACTGTAGATCCGAGCATAGAAATCTTCTGGCAATGGATACATATAGGAAACAAACAAAAAGATAGGGACCAGGTAAGTTTTCCCGAGCTTCACCCTTTCTCTGTAGGACAGCTTCCATCCCTACCAACGCTGTACCTTTGCATTTCCGGCATCCAATTTCTCTTCCCAGTTTTGCCTGCCATCATCTCCCTTCCCAAACTTGATCCCTAAGATTCTAACCTGAGCTTGGGCTGTTTGAAATTCCTGGAGCAGAAAGGCTGGCTCCTCGTTTAATGACCAAAAAGCTTGAGACTTATCCATGTTGACCAGAGACCCGGAAGCCTCTAAATAACTTTTGGCTGTCTCGGACAGCACTATTGCATCTTCGGGACAAGAGAGCTACCGTAACATCATCTGCGTAGGCTACCGACCTGAGGGGCTGGCAACTGGGAACAGACAGACCTTCAATACCACTAGCCTGCAAATGCCTTAGAAAAGGAATGATCGCAAAAACATACAGCAGAGGGCTTAAGGGACTTCAACTTCTTTAAGAGAGTCAGATACTTCTTATACCTATTACCCTCCCGACGTACAGATAGCTTACAGAAGAAAGCCTGGAATGATTTTTTTACGCTTTCCCACAAATCGACTCTCCCACACTCTTCCTAAAGCAGAGCCTCAAAAGACTTTGGAACCGACCTACCCTCAAAGGAATCCACACTAAGCTGCCACAGATCCTTACCCCTTGCTGGAATGGATGAGGTCCCAACTGTAAAAGAAAGTGTCAGATGGTCAGAGTATTCTACCCCACCTTCTCTCACATCAGTGAACTCCTCTCCTGCCTTGACAGAAGCCATATCCAGGCGGATACTCCTTTCTGCACATCTGTACTGTAGTTATGTATTGCTCTCTGGCCACAGGCCCAGGTGGCTACATCTACTAAAGGAGACAAAACAGTGCACTGGCGCCGTAACCAAACCAAAATGTCCTCCTCGGGAATTGCATAATTTTTCATGACAATTGTGATGTTTTTGTTTTCTGGTTTGACCACTAAATGTTCCCAGTATTGATGCACTACTCCCTTTTGTACATTACATATCTTCCAGAAATGATCTAAAGCTTCTGGCAATTTAAATGTGACATCAAAACCTATGTCGGTCTGTGCAAAAACGGCCGATAAGTCATCTGGGGAGAAGCCCATTCCATCTAATAAGAGGGATCTTACAATGCCCTGGGTGGGCATCCTCTTTATTACCATCCGACTTCATATTTACCCAGTTCTTTCTTTTAAAGGGCTAGTTGTCTGAAAAATCTGGAACTGGGAACAACCTTCTTTTCTCCCAAAAAGAAATAGGGGCTCCTTGTACATTATCACCACCTACTTGGATTGATGTTACTTCTACAGAAGCTGCTTCTGCCTGATCCTCCTCAACTTGCCTGTTACCTGCCAATTCCCCAGTAGAATGATTACCTGTATTCTCACCCACTTGCACTTCCACTTCTTGACTCTCACAGCTTCTTCCTTGCACCATTCATCCATCCCACCATTCAACCCACTCTCCACTGCGCCACTCTCCAATGTGCCACTCTCCTCTGCGCCAGCCTCTGTTGCGCCAGTCTCCATTTTGTCACTCTCCACTGCACCAGTCTCTGTTGCGTCACTCTCCACTACGCCAGTCTCTGTTGTGAGCATCTCCGTTGCCACTGTGCCATTCTCTGTTGCGTCACTCTCCACTGCGCCAGTCTCCACTGCGCCAGTCTCTTTCACACTTGGAGATAACTTTGTTGAAACGTCCATGTCACTTTCTTGTCCTGCTTCCAGGGCTGCTTCAGGCTGTTTGTCCATGCTGCCATGCTTGTGTTCCTCCCTCACAGACTTGCATGGTGGCTTCAGGGTAACTTTGCCTTTAGCCTTTGGTAAATCGGGGAAATCCTGATCCCATGTTAACTCAAAAGTTCTTTCAATCTGCAGATTTGGTGTCCGTGAATTTACTTTAAAGTTTTTAATGGCAGATTTTCTCTTTTCTTGAGCATCCATATCCTGCTGATCAAACGCCAGGTTTTGCTAGTTCACCTTTCCTCTGCCCCTTTGTGGTTAAGGATAGGAACAGCCAAGGTTACTTATTTCAAAGAATTCGAGAATTCGAAGATTCCTGTCTTTTACCAATGACTTGCTTGAGCTGATCATTTCCTTGACCCTGAGAAAATCTTACAGGGATCCCTAGAGGCATTGTTTTCATATTGTTCTGAGCGGAGCAAAGGAACCATAAATATGTTGTTAACTCCTTAAATTATCTAATTTAACATCATCTAATTTGTATACACAAGCTTTATTTCTTTTTCTTTATCTATTCTTTCATTAATGAAATTATTAATGAATTATTTTTTAGTATGTTATAGAATGATGCAGATTTTCAATATTAATGTTTTCTTCTAACTAGAATTTTATATTATTTGCCTTTCCCTTTTGACCCTTTCCAGCTTTCAAATGGGGGTCACTGACCCCATCTAAAAAACAAATGCTCTGTAAGGTAACACATTTATTTTTATTGCTACTTTTTATTCCTCATCTTTCTATTCAGGCCCTCTCCTATTCATATTCCAGTCTCTTATTCAAATCAGTGCATGGCTGCTAGGGTACAGATGGAGCCACTTGGATTTGAGTGTTAAATGTGTCATGACTCAAGATAAACTGAAGAAACTGTGATAGCTAAAGTCACGTAAACTCATTTAATGCTTTTAACCAATACAAAGCTGCCATTGATCACATGAAGCCTCTGAAATAAACTCTCCTTGACTAGATGTAATGCTTTGATGCAAATTTCTGTGTGTTTAGTTATTCTGTTTTAAACACACAAACCAAAGTGACTTCGTTCATTTCGACCCTAGCAACCAGATTGCTGAAATTGCACAGGTGCAGAAACCCAAAATAACCAATACAAAAAACAAATGCCTCCTGCTGAGTGGTTGCTATAGGTTACTGCACCTGGGCAAATGCATGTTTAGTACATAACCCCTTTAGACTTGGACAAGTGACATAATTTTCAAATAGAAAGCAGACATATACTCTGGAAGTATGGTATCTGGTTCAAGTTCCCCTTTGATATTTCATATTTTTTAAAGTATTATAGTATAAGAAATTCATTCTATAACAGCCATTTGGTCATAGTTCAAGAATATATATGGCAACAAGTATTTGCCCACTCCGAAACTTGATTTCATTGACCTTCGAGCTGGGCTTCCAGGGGCATCTAGGACAATGATCCCCAACCAGTGGATCATGATCAACACTGGAGTCCTTAACTGGCACCCAAAGGACTTTTTTGCTACTCCCTGAATCTTTTTGTATTTGAATGTGGTTCACAGGTAAAAATAAAATGGGGCCCCTGATCTAGGAGAACAAACATTTATTCTGCCCAATTATGTCCCTCTGAATCTCCTTCAGTCGGGCCTGTCCAAAAGATTGGGAACAACTGCTCCTGAACTACAATTTGTAAAGAAACACAAAAAATGTTTTTCAACAAAACACCCTGTCCTGATGGGATGATTATTTACAATAACAAATGTAAAAGTTTTCTTTTATTTCTTGACACAGTAGTTTCTTTTTTATGTCCCTTTATTTATGGTCTTTTAGCAACTCTATAGCACTATATTAAAAAAGTTATGTATTCAGTGATTTGTCACCAAAAAGATTATTTTAAACAGTATGTGATTCCCAGTTTCATCCGGCACTGTCATTGTGCAGATGTAGTCAATCCATCAAAAACATATTTTGTTTTCATGCTTACTTCAACTAGTATATGGGGAAAATGTTGATGTGGTTAGCTTTCAAAATAGGGTTTCTTTTTGATGTGTTACCATCTGACGCTGCACTATAACTATTCTATGATTTGGCGTAATTGATACTCTTTAGTTGCCAAGCTACTTCTAATTCTGATATACTGCAGTAAATACAATATCTGCTTTAACCCAATGAGCCGAATTCACAGACATCAATTTACGCTTGTATTTTTAAAATTTCCCCAAATCAAACTTTTTAGTGCTAAAAATCATTTATTTAATGAATTACTCTAAGTGAAAATTTTGATATTTATTAAGTGTAAAAACCACAAAAATACAAAACTAATCCACCTAACAAGACGACTAGTGAGGTCATGTTGAAGTCAATGGGAGCTGTCTTTTCCATGTTATAAAGTCATTATTTGTTTTGCTCTTTTTGAGGTTTTCTGGGGATTCTTTTAGTTTTTAATCGCACAAACATTCTTTATATATTAAGATCTTTTAATAAATAATTCGAAATTTGTGCTTTTTTAAAAGGTAGGTCGTGAAGGTTAGCCGAGGTTGGAAAAACCTTTTAAACAAACACAAAATTGAATTGTGATAAATAGGTGTCTTGATATATTTCCCTTTATGGAGCAGAATAAATTCAAGGCAAAACATCAAGGATCATTCCTAAGATTTCCAGTCACATGGGATACCCTCAAGGCTTACCCATTTGATTTTAAAGATCAGCCAGGGCAGTATGCTTATCATATTCCCAACTACAGACCTTATTGGGGCTTATCACTGCATTGATACACTTATTTTCCTCGATTCGGCGCCGGCGAATAAATTCGCAAAATGCCAGCGATAATTTGCCTGCCGAAAATTCGCTGGCGTCAAAAGAAACGAGATGCGCGTTTTGTGAATTTTTCGCCTAATCGTGAATTTCTCTGGAAATTTATGTATTTTCCCGCGAAGTGAAACGGGATAGATTCGCCCATCACTACCTGTGGATACACTTCCCTGGCTCTACATTTGCTGATCAGAACACCTTGTGCTACACCCCTAAGTTTCAATAAGCAGGAACCCAGCATGTGTTATTTGGAATATGATCAGCATTTTGACCTGGCTATTCTCTTAAACTCATTAGATGAGCTTCTGGTTTGAGATATTCTATGTGAATGCAAATCTTAGGATCTCTCCTGAGCATTTTTGAGCATTACTTTCTGAGGAAGTTATCGCCTCAACCAAAATGCTTTTCTTGTGGACCATCTATACAGAGAAAACGCCAGAATATGATCAAGGTGACAACAGCGTGCAGAGAATTTTATTTTGAAAAAAATTAAAGATGATTTTGTTGTTAAGCCATGCAGTAGGTGCAAACCAAGCTTGATATGAACTACAGTACAGGTGTAAAGTATTTTTGTAGTCTTCATTTAATTTTAGAAGATCCATACATTTTTCCCATTTGATGTTGTTCAGTAATTTGGCTGTGTGTTCTCAAGCAAATGATTAATGTTGCTTATCTTATACGTCTTAATCTTTCTGAAATACTTCTCTCTTGTTTACAGTATATGACCCAGGAGAAGAAATTCAATTACATGAAACCTAACTGTGAATTCCGTGTTGAACAGAAGCATGTCATATTAACCCTTTTGTATTAACTACATTTACCCTCATTTTAAACCTTTCTTTGTGGTCCTACCTAAATATAATGCATAATGCATTTCCCTGATTTTAAATTTTCCAGGGTTTTACACCATTTTTTGTCCCTTGAAAAACATAAAATGGGGTTCTATTGTACTTATAATTGTACCATAGATAGCTCTGAATAATCACTACCTAAAGAAACTTTTCTGCACATATCTGTAAATTAAAATACATTATTAGTGTGGAATTACAAAATCCGCGTACTGCAAGGTTTTAGAATTACACTAGTTGGTTTGGGCATAACCTGTGCACAAAATGGAAATGTACTAGGCATACAGGAGTTTTAACATCAATTGAAGTCTCCAGTTTAGTCCTCAGTGTGTCACCCCTTCTTTCTGTTGATTTATGTGCACTCATGTGGGCAATGCTATCCATAAAAATTTGCCACCGTAGGCCTGAACCTTTGTGGCTTGCCCAGAATTACTGGCCTGACTGCATTTCTGTTATCCTATTTTTGCAACAGACGTTCCTTGTGCTTTATCCCAATTTCACTCTTCAGTGATTTACTGTAAGTTGTCAATGTTCTGTTAATATTTGGAAGAATTCACTTCAATTTCTCCTCTAGTAGTCCAATAAACTGCAGCACACTGTTTTTGTGAGTGATTAATCAAATTGGCGAATTTATTGGCTCAAAAATATTAAAGCACACAACAAAAAGGCAACTTTTCTCAAGCCTGTGAAAGCAACCACTGTTCTGTGTTAAATAGTGTATGGGGTGGGTGGGTGTACAAACACTTGTGGGAGGGGGATGGGAAGTGCTAAACCAACACCTGTGCCCATATATAAATGTCCCAATCTTGTTTTTATCCAAGGATGATTTACATTTCCATATTCATTCCATTTGTGTCGAATCATAATAGTGTCCAAAGAAAAAGGGGAATTTCTTTCTGCTTTATCAAAAAGCTTCTTTGAAAATAATTTTTCAAAAAAAATAAAATTACTTTGGAAAAAAGGGAAACAAAAAAGATTCCCCATGTTAACTCAGTGTCCCAATAGTTGCTTTTAGTGATGTGTCCATTAATAAAGTTCACTTCCTCTAGCCATATTTTCAGCGTGTCAAAAAGCAATAC
Source organism: Xenopus borealis (assembly GCA_024363595.1). NCBI lineage: Eukaryota > Metazoa > Chordata > Amphibia > Anura > Pipidae > Xenopus > Xenopus borealis. The sequence goes on from CM044431.1 coordinate 40,339,313, forward strand.
TTTATGCCTTTTCAATGTGTATCACTGTGTATTGCCACACTCAAGTGCACAAATCATCAAACAAAAGGATAAAAATAACTTAGTATATAATTTCAAAATCAGAGGATACGAGACGCTGTCACATTACCTTAATGTACTGCATTCTATTTTCAATTCTCATGTTTTTATCCTTTTGTTAAATGATTTGTGCACTTGACTGTGGCGATACACAGTGATACACATTGAAAAGGTACAATGTATTGCTTTTTGACACGCTGAAAATATGGCTAGAGGAAGTGAACTTTATTAATGGACACGTAATTTTCCTTTTTTTGAAAAATTATTTTCAAAGAAGCTTTTTGATAAAGCAGAAAGAACTTCCCCTTTTTCTGGACACTATTATGATTCGACACAAATGGAATGATTATGGAAATGTAAATCATCCTTGGATAAAAACAAGATTGGGACATTTATATATGAGCACTGGTGTTGGTTGAGCACTTCCTATCCCCCTCCCACAAGTGTTTGTACACCCACCCACCCCATACACTATTTAACACAGAACAGTGGTTGCTTTCACAAGCTTGAGAAAGGGTCCCATGAGGCCGGAAACATTGCCTTTTTGTTGTCTGCTTTAATATTTTTGAGCCAATAAATTCACCAATTTGATTAATCACTCACAAACAGTGTGCTGCAGTGTATTGGACTACTATATCGATTTTGAGATCCGCGGCAGGGTGGATACGAAACTGTTCGAGCACCTGGTCCTAAAGGGATTCTGTGGATTGTGTGGAATTCCATTTCTCCTCTGTCCTTAGTAGTTAGATACAGGCTTTTACCAGTTATACGTTCTCTGTACAGACTCTAAATATCTAGGACATTGAATGTTTTATAGATTTTCAGTGTGTGAAATAATAAATAATTATATCGCAATGAATTAAACTGATTGGAATGTTCAACAATGATTCTTGATGAGAAAATATGACTATGATCATGGGGCTCAAACATGAACATTTTGCATTCTGATTTCAATAATTTACATATATACTGGTGACATTTATTTATGTGTTAAATTACAACATATCAGCTTGAACAACCCCCTAAATTTGTTCAAAGCTTGTGCAGAGAGATACTGTTAAATGTAGCCAGAACAACATAGGAATATTAATTATATTTAAGACTGAGCCATTCTGACCCCTCCAGTAATTTGTGCTCATTATTCTACCTGTAGTAGTCATAGACTACTAGGAAAATACCTGCCTTTTCTCTTTCTCCCTAACATTGACTTCAACTATCCTTATTAGCAGCTGGCTGGTTAAACACAAGCCAGGTGTTACCCTAATGAAAGCTAATTTTTTATTCAGTGCTACAAATTGCTGCACTCGTGTAAAATTTGCCCATTATTAGTAAAAAAGCCCAAATGAAACCGACAAAATAAAGCATTTATCCTGATTGTTATTGCAACATAAACCATGCAACAGCCCAGGAGAAGCGCAGTTTCTACCTTTCAGCATGTGAATTTTGTTTATTATACAACTTTTCAATCCTATGAAATAACAACCTTTTTTTTTACTGTGTAAAATCAATTTACTTTGTTGGTTTATAAAATAACGAGAAGACAAAAATCAGCAGCACAGAGAGATTGGACTTACCGGAGATCATCTAGTGGCTAAAGTATTTATCAGAAATGGCAGCTGCCGGCTATCACAGTCCATTAATACTGTTCAAGCAATTTAAACACTAGCGTGATTCCAGCCAGCACCTGTAAATCTCTGTTATGGTTATTCTATTTCTAAAACAATAATTCTGTGTATACAATTAGAGAAACTGCAAATGAAAGTTACAGTGAAGGACAGACAATTTATAACTGCATCTGTTGCTGTGTTTATCTGAGTTTTTATGAGAGCTTTTATTTCCTTTTTATTTTCACATCTGTTTATAATCCATCTGACCCTTTTCATTTCCTTGCACTTATTAACCCTTGGCAGGCAGATCAATAAGTGATTTAGAAATAGCAAGAAGACTTAGAATTAGGAGCCATCTTGCCAGGAACGGGATATAAAAAATGAAACAGAAACAGAACTTTTTGTTTCGACAGGCAACATCCCTGAACAGCAGGAGGGGATGCAACCCTGAAGGGACATTGCTGCACATTTTCTGGACTTGCCAAGGTATCCAAACATACTGGACTATGGTAAGACGTTGGTTACATAGGGTCCTGTACTGCAACCAGACTCCCTGACATTCATACTAGTGAAGCTCAAAAACCGAATTTGAAAACTGCCATATGCCATACTTATCATAGCCAGAAATGCCATAGTGGGGAAATTGAGAAATACCCCCTATCAGAAACAGACTTTCTGGACAGAGTCCCCTTTATTAGGAGAATGGAATACCTAACGGCACTTAGAAATTACAAAGTTGACATTTTCATCAGGATATGGAGCAACTGGGACACCATCCAGGAAGCCTAGGTGGACCATGTAAACTTTCTGCTCTTCTTAGTAAACAGATTGAACAAGCTTGGAGCCCAAGTTGAAAAATTAAGAGTGGAATCCACAGTTATTAACGTATAATACTTCAATATTATTTAAAATTATATCTGGAATTTTTTATATTTTTTTTCTCGATTGTTCATTTATAGTTTCAGCAGTTGTTTATCCTGTGTTACTTTTGGCAATCTAGCCACCCCCCCCCTTACTAAAGGTATAGGAGCATGGGGATAACTGTAACAATGCTTTGCTTTTGATAATGTGTAACCCCTGATTATTTGTTCACCTTTTGGAGAAAGAAAATATACGAGAATTCAGTAAAAAGAAAGTTAAAAAAAATTAATTTAAACAAAAATATACCATTAAAGGTCATGTGTCCATTTGCGCTAGAGAAGAACAAGCATATAGTGAAAAACTGCTGTAGAAGTTTTAGGCAAAAACAAGCTTACAATTTTTTTGGTAATTTTGGCTTTGTTTCTGTTTTTGAAACAAAGCTCTGTGCATGGTATCAGTTTTTTTACTATACCTCTACACAGCCCAGTCAAGGCCAAACTAATTATAAAGTAGAGAACTCCTTTAAATAACTAAACAGATTCTAGTTTAGTGGAACAACATCTCCCCAATTCCTTTCCCCCAATGCTGACATTAGGATGATGGAAATATTGTGTTGCTGTATTAACAAAATCATAAAGGAAATTGCATTTAGTTGATGTTTATTAATCATGTATGCTTTCTTGTTCCTCACTTTATATTTATATTCTCCTAGGCATTCCTTTTATCACTTGAGTGAACAACTGTGCACGTTGTTCAGTTATTTTGTAAAATGCAGTGGCTAATACTGCAGTCTCCAGAGCAAATTAGATTAGATAATTAGAACTGCTTCATTACAGGACTGTAGTGAAATGAGAGAGCTGCTCTTGTGTGTTTGGCTATTTTCTATTGAGACATTAATTAATTAATTCAGGTGGAATTATGTACTCCGGGCTTATGAATCCAACTCTTTGCTGATCTGCAATAAAGTACACACTGCATAAATTGGTAAGATATAAATTGTGTTAGGGTTGTGGAAAAGAAATTTGATTCATATGTGGAGAGTTTCTATAGTACCTACAGAAAATTAGTTTTCCTGAGGCTAGGCCCTTGAATAAAGCACTCTATCCAATTGGGGAGGGTAGAGGGAGCACAGTAGGCCCTAGTGTCCTTTATTACACAATTGCAAGTTTAAGCAGGGTTGTCATCTATCTGGTTTTGAGTGGGCAGCCTGATTTTCAGAAGGGCTGTCTGGGTCAAAACTGCCTGCCCCGTTTTTCAAATGAGTAAAACTGGCAATGATCCCCTAGATTGAATTGGCGATCAATATAATGGGACTGCCCAGTGATGACATTGCCTGCCACATGACATCACAACTATGGCCCCCCTCCCTGTGCTGTCACCTTCCATCTCCCACCTGGCTTTCTTAAGAGTTCTGATTTGTAAAGTTGTCTGTTCATAGAATGGTATTGTCAGGTTATGTGGCCAATTTTGACAACTGTTATTGGAATCTCCTTGCATTGTGTCTAACTTCAATGAAAATTTGGTTGCTAATCCTTCCCATCTGCTTCTGTGGATGCTCTTTGGGTGACATACAAATTTCCCCTTGACGCTAAAAGTGCAAATCAGTGCAATTTGGCTGATATGAGCGTATAAATGTGTATTTGATCCATATATTGGGCCAGTGGGTAAAACTTTAGCATCAAGCAACCACTGATTCATACAGATGAACTAAAAAACATATGGGGTTATGTAATAAAAGATGCAAAGTTTACTACAGGAGTAATTACATATAACACTATAAGAAGAAGGTAACAATCTTATTGGCTACTATAAGTTACTGTACCTGTGCAAAGCTTTTGCTTTTTGTTACATATAATCTACACTGCATGCCAATCAAGCAAATTTAAAGGAAGAAGGGAAACCAGAAGAAGAAAAATAGAATAACTCACAGTAAGTACAGGTATGAGACCTCTTATCCAGAATGCTCTAAACCTGGGGCTTTCCAGATAAGGGGGCATGTTTACTAACTAACCAATCAATCAGCAATTGAGTTTGTCCCTCAATCAACTTGCTAAGCTAAAGTTTTTCCTTTTTATCATTTTTAGACCACGAATTTTACATTAATTATGTAAACCAAGTGATTGTGGTAATTTTATTAATGAACTACAGCACATAGCACTTTTCTATAGAGCAAATGAATTGTTAATATTAATTAAGTAGACCAAGTGATTGTGGCAAAAAAACTTTTTATTTATTATAGCACATTGCACTTTATTTTATAATAAGTCAATTTAACCTAGTCACTTTCCTGAGCACATGGCACTTTATGCATATAATTAAATCGGGTGGACTCCAAGGTCACCTTTAAGGGTATTTCTAGTATTGTAATAGTAGTTATTGATATAACCTATAGAATCCGGGGGGTTTGTATACATTTTAATTATTCGAGATAGAACGGGGTGTTTCTTCTTTAGTTGAAATAAATATTTATACTTGTTACTGTACCTCGTTTTATACTCGATTGGATAAAATACTGTGTAGTATACACAAGTTTACGCTCCCAATTGGGTAATACATACAAAGATGCAAATGAGCCATGTACTTTATGCATGTAAGTGGTAGTTGTAAAGTAAAGGTTTGCTTTGAGCTTTTATACACTGTCCATTATGCAAAGACCATCTATTAGTTCTCTTTTAGTTATAAAATAGTTGCCATTTTGCATGCTTCCAGAGAAGCAGACCCAGCTAGTGATTGTCTTAGACACTCAAGGGCAGACATTGGGTGTACTTGACATGGAATATATCTTGGTTGGTTGGCTTTCATGGGTGGCAATAACTGACTCCAAAATCTAACACTGGGAGATAACAAGGTTTGCTTCCAGGGGTGATAGCCTTGTTTTAAGTATCTTTGGTTTGTAATGAAATACAGTACTGTACATTATTCATGAAAGAGGAAAGGTAAATATACAGATGCAGTCACTTGGATTTGTGTTAAATGCGTTGTGACTTAACTCATCTATCCCATTTATCCCACTTAGCACAGAATATTGTGTCACAGCATCCCATCCAATTAAAGAGTTCACCATTGAAAACAATGGTGCTTTGGTATGCTAATGAAAAGGTTAAATGCATTAAATGAGTTAAGATAACTTTAGATAACACAGTTTCTTCAATTAGCCCTGAGTCACGACGCATTTAACTTACAAATCCAAGTGACTGCATCTGTATATCTTGTTAGCATTTATAAAGCCTGTTCATTTTGATTAGGCAGTAAGGTGTGAGAGTATACCATATTGCATGAATACATTTATCCTCTGCATATTTCCATTTATTCATAGGAGTAGGAGATAAGATTTGAATACAATAAGCACTATCTATATTGGACCACCAGATAATTAGGTTTTATGTAAATCTATGGATAATACTCTCTCTCTCACTTTGTGGATGTATAAGTTAAACATTCACAGAGCAAATGCTCAGCGCATACACGGTCTAGTGGATAGTGATGGGTGAATTTATTCGCCAGGGGCTAATTCGCGGCGAATTCCCGCGATTCGCCGCTGGCGAATAAATTCATGAAACGCCAGCAAAAATTCGCATGCAAAAATTCGCCCAAAAAATGAGTCGCGCGTCGTTTTTGCCGCGACGCGTTGAAAACGACGCGACACGCGCCGAAAACGATGCGACGGAAACGACGCGACGCGATTGACGTGACACGCGACTCGTTTCGCGAATTTTTTCGACAGTTTTTCAGCGAAGCGAAACGGGTGAGATTCGCCCATCACTACTAGTGGAAATAAACTGAAGAAAACCTTACAGAGTGTTTGTTGTCTTATACCAGGGGTGCCCAGGACGTCGATCGCGGTCTACCAGTAGACCGCTGTAATGCTCCTGGTAGACCGCGACCTGGGGCTCTGCATTGGGCTCTGTATCAGGAGTGAGTGACAGCGGGGCGGGGCTAAGCGCTGAGCAGACGGAAGCAGCACACAAGGAGGCGATCGGAAAGAGGGCGGGCACAGGAAGCACAGCACAAAAGGGAGGAAGGTAGGATGGGAGGGAGGTTAAGTTAAAATACAGCAGGCATGGATGGGAGAGCACAAACACAGCAGGCACGGAAGGGAGAGCACAAACACAGCACAAAGAGAAGAGAGAGCACAAACACAGCAGGCACGGAACAGAGAGCACAAACACAGCACAAAGAGAAGAGAGAGCACAAACACAGCACAAAGAGAAGAGAGAGCACAAACACAGCAGGCACGGAACGGAGAGCACAAACACAGCACAAAGAGAAGAGAGAGCACAAACACAGCACAAAGAGAAGAGAGAGCACAAACACGGCAGAAGCAGTCCGGGCTGGGGAGGAGGGGGGGGGGCTGTGCAATACACAGAGTGAGTGGGGCTTTAACAGGTGTGTGCCTTGATGGGCTCTTCTGTCCAAAACTCCGCCCTCCTCCCCCCTGGTGGCTTAGTGTAGTGCCAGGGACTGGAAAAGGAGTGGAAAGGCCATCATTCCACGCTGCCACACACAGGAGGAGGGCTGGATCCCTGTGTTGTTCATCACAGTTGGTGGCCTGCTAGTCACCTGTTTGTGCTGGAATGTGTGTTGGAATGTGCGTCTGTGAGTTTAGGGAAGGGGATGCTGTGCAGCCAGGCAAGGGAGACTACAGCCCTATTGTGTCAGTTACAGTGTAAGTGTGTGTAACTGTGTGTGTGTGTCTTTTGATGTGTTTGTGTTACTGTGTGTGTGTATGTGTTTTACCATTGGCTGACATCAAAGTTCCAGAAGCAGATTCTTTCTTCTTCTCTCTGTCCCTACTAGGCCAAGGCTGTAGCTCCCTGAGTGGTGCTGGGAGTTGTAGTTCAATAACCAGTGGAGGGAAGCCAGTTGTACAGACTACAACATTGTACATCCCCTTACTAGGGACTTCCATACAATGCTTCCTGCCCATTTAGTGATACAGCTTATTTACAAATTTGAACATTTTAATTAGGGGGTATGGTCACAAATATGGGCGTGGCCAAAATTGCCATGTGTCACCAAGGTAGACCTCCTGATGGGGGCCAAGTGTCAAGCGTAGATCCCAGTGTAACAAAGTCTGGGCACCCCTGTCTTATACTGTATGTTCACAGCATTATAATTTCTCAAGAAAACATTTGTCAATTAAAAAATATATAATTTTGTGTTTTCTATAAAACACTAAAAATTCAAGATTTGTAAAGTATAAAAACCATGAAAAAACACTAATACAAAAGTGGTCAAGGTCCCATAGAAGTCAATGGGAACTGCGCTGATCCTATTGAACTTTGTTTAACCATTCAGACTTTTATAGGTTTTGGATTTTTTCACTAGTAATTGTGTGAAAAATTCAATTTTTTAGAGATTTTGGAGATATGTGTATTCTTTTTCAGATTGTTCAGCATGTTTTTCATTTGTACTTTTCATATTTGGATCTTTAATAACTTTCAAAAAGAGTTTAATTGTGGTTTCAAAATGCTCTAATACCACTAAAATTCAACCTTTATTAAATGGGCCTCCAAAATGAAATGAAGACCATAGACTGCAATGTATTTTGCATGGGAAAACTGCCACAAGAAAATCACCTCAACGCCCATTCACTTCAATAAGCTTCACCATTTTTTTGCCTTTCGTGAATTTTTCCATGGTTTTGGAAGTTTTCTGCCAAAATAGATTCACTCATCACTAGCCAGATGACTTAAACATCTGTTGTATAAGGTGTTAGTTAACTTTTGTTCCCTTGCAATAAAAGAAGCTAGAAATTGCTCTCTTCCAAGGTAATATATTGTCAGGCCAGTTTCAAAACCAACAGATGATATACAGTACAAAATCGTTATCTGAGAAAATAATCAGTAAACAGGCAATGGTCAGGAAGGGCAGTAAACTTGGAATGGTCAGGAACAGGCAAGGTATTAATTAATTAAAGGCAGATATTAAAGGAGAATTCAAACCCCTAGGCACAAAAACCCCTCCCCCTCCCGAGTAGCAACCCCCCCCAGCCTACCTCCTTCCGGGCAAATGTCCCTAAGTTGTTACTTACACCTCCTTCTAGGTCGTTTCCAGCAGAGTTCACAGCAGCCATCTTCTCCCAAGCGGTCTTCTTCCTGGAGTCATTGGCGTCTCCAGGTGCATGCGCAGCAGGGGGCATTTGCCTGTTTGGATCTACTGCACATATGCAGAAAGTCACAAAGTTTCCAAAAAAAAAGATATTGGGGGGCATTTTGGGGGCATGTGCAGTTCTGACACCCTATTCCTGCATGAAGAGAGAGTGAAGAGAAACAGATACAGAGAGAGGGATAGTGGATATAAACTTGATTATTTTTGAAAAAATACAGAATATTTAATTGATATTATTTAGAAAGTTTCTTATGTTAGTATGATGAAGCTTAGATTACACTTTTATTTTTATGATAGTTCCCCTTAAAAATGTTCTCAAGTAGTCGTTTGTTTACAGCTCCAAGAATGTCCTGAAAAAAGCACCAAGGACATTTTAAATTAACCAGAAACAGTGGAAAATTACCATTACTTAGGCCTCAATGAAATACAGAACATAATAAAGTTTTAGAATTTGTTTCTTCTATGAGTAAACATCTCTTTTTATTTCCTCAGAGAGAAAGAGAACAATACCAAACAAAAATACACCAGCACGGAAGCAAATTGTTTTAAATGAACAGAAAATCCCTGTTATTATTACTGACTGCTCAAATAATCACTTTGCAGCAGCTGAGATTGACTATAAGTGAAAGTATAGACTATACAAGAAAGAAATATCTTTGATTCTTAGATTTAACAGTTTTCAATTTTGCACTGTTTTGTATAATTTACAAGCATTACGTGGAGAAAATAAATACAAAGAAAAGTTGTATTTAAAGCTCCTGCAAATTTTTATTTCTTTATACATGTTTAGTACATGACAAATCCAAGACCTTAGATATTTTATACCTGGGCAGTTACAAAGCTAAGTAGGCAGAATCTGTCAGCTCTAACTGCTGTAAACAAGAGACAGAAGACAAACCATGTTATAAAAAATGTTCTAAAAGTCAGTACTGGAAAAATAATCCCCCTGCAAAAATGTATGCATTCGCACAAACAAATTTTTCTTTTCATGAATTTAATGTATTGTGAACTCAGAATCTGTTTAACAATCAGTTCTGACAGTGGAAGAAAGATTGTGGATTTTATACTTTGCACCAGAGTGCAGTGAATGTAATAAAACTTCTTGCGGTGTATATACAAATGTCCTGTAGATGTCACTGTCCACATGAGTTATACTGTGCATACACAGTACTTTGTGTACTGCTTAAGGTGCTAGAGTTTTGTTACTGTTGTATAAAGGTTACATGAGCCTGCTAATAAAGCACTGTTATACTCTACTCATCCTCGGCTATCACAACACTTCTTACTGAAAAAGTTATGTTTGCTCCAAAATATTAGGAGTGGACACCTCCAAGCACTTCTTGAAAGGGCACAATGTGCAATTAAAAAATTGTAATGTAATAAAATTCTAATAAGAATATTAGGCAGGCGTGCAATAAGGCTGTGACCACAAAATACATATAGACAAATACAAGAGGTCCTCTGCACTCAACCCATTATCAATATATTTAAGACATTGAGACATTTTGTGCATAAAGCCTAATTGCATTTAATGTTTTTAAAAATTAGTGGTGAGCACAACTTTCCTTTGTTTGATATAGTTCATACAGGAGCAGTGACCAGCTTCTTGTTGTAGCTCCCGCCCCTCCCAGCTATAGTCAGGTGATCCCACTGGTGTCTAATAAATAAAAGTGCAACCAAGTTTGGGAGTTTTACTTTGAAAGCAGCAAGTACATTGCAGGTAAAACTTAGTCCATTTGTAAAATGTATTATGAAGCAATAGAATTCTTAATGAATCAGATGCAATTTGAGAGTAGGACTGGCCAGATATGGGATGACTTTGACATACATAGCTGGCCAGCTATTCAACCCATTTGAAATATCTCCAAGGATTTTCTCAATGTTTCCAGTGATTCTGACTGCATAACAAGAGCCTCTAATATGAAAAGTGCTAGATTAAAAGATCATGCTCTGCTATGTGATGTTAATCCTGCGACACTTAAAAGAAGAATCTAGTTGTCTACAAGCCTTTACTTCTGGATAAGCACATTGAAATATATGGAAACCAGAGACCTGTGCACAAAGGGTAAGGGAATTTACCTGTACAGTCGCTACAAATTGACAGTATTCTTTAAAAGCCTAACTGATTTGCACAGAGAAGGCTGTAGTTTAAGGAGTTCAAGGTTATTAAATTATAAATGTACAATATTTAAAATACCTCTCTGCCTATCTGTATTTGGATCTGGTGTTGTTTGAACTTATGATAATAAAGAATACATTTTTGTAAAATCTAGAAACAAGAAACACATACTGACAAGACTGAGCTCAAAACCAAAAATAAATGAAAAATGTTGCACATTTATTATTCAGAGTTGCAGTTCTCTTAATCTTTCCCTAAGGTTACAAATGGGCATCAGTAAAACTTTGTGACTGTACATTTTCTCTTGTATTATCATAATAATTATATTTGCCTAGCAACACAGCACCCAGCGGACAACCCCTATAAAGTATTAGCCATGAATAAATTAACATGTTTATTAAAAAAAAAAAAAAAAAAACTCTTTTGCATTGCTGAAATATAAACTTTGTTGACTCCTTGTGTAAAAGTAGCAAAAATGTAAATAACAGGTGAAAATATTTGCAACTGAAGAAACTGAAGAAATGAAATCAGTAATAAAGAAAATTAGTACAATTTGTGTAACTAGGGACTTGTAAAAATGTTGTATATGGATAGATTCAGATGTCAATAAACAAATATTTCTTGAATTTACATAATGGCAATACAAATAGATTATATAGTTCTTTATAGAGAGTATGTATCGTGTCTGCACCCCATTGGAGCTTACAATCTAATGTCCCCATAAGATTCACACAACACTCACATGCACTGTAGTTGCTGTCACAAAACTGTATAGTAAAGAAAACTATTCCTTTTTCAGGGGGATAATTGAAATAGAAAAATGGAATGGTTATGCATTTTAAGCAGGATTTGAAAGGACATGTTGAAGGCCTTATGGGTTGAACTGTTATGGGCCCATTTATGAAACCTCAAATTTTTCTAGTCTAGGTTTTTAGGAGAAAAACTCAAATTTTTCATAAAGAAATAAAATCTCACATTAAAGAGGCTCAGCTCCTGTTGCAAATAGGAATGGCTGCAAGGTTGAGAATATAATACCCCAAATATTTTGTGGAGCAATAATAATAATAATAATAATGTACAATTTTATGTCCATGATTGTTGAAATTATATATATTTATAGTTAAATTCCTAATATATTAAAGGAAACCCTTAAAAAAATCTATGTAATATTCTAAGAACTTTACAATTTCTTCCCCAGTTTTTAAATATCATCAGTTTTTAAACTGCTAATATAATACATTTAAATCAACTGTACCACCTTGCCCTTGATCACTTATTCTATCTTAATTTAACAGTTAATTAAAACAGTAAAAAATGTTCCACCTAAAACCCGATCAGACTTTTATTTGTGCAAAAAAAAAAGTTGTGGTAAATAAAATGTATGCAGACCTCATGGATGCAGACCTCTAGGGATTAATGAGCAAGTCTTATTCTTACATTAGTATGTGATATTAAATGTATATAACACATGGCAACTGAATAACTGAATTCCTATTATGCAGAAAGGGAAATCATAATAGACATATAAAATATTATCTTATTAGTTTGCATAATCTGATAAATTGGTTTAATTAGATACCAACCGTATATTAATTTTTATACATTATGTTTTACATTTATTAGTTAACATTCCATTTCTTTCTACTGAAGTAAAAACATTTTGTGTAGGTATAAATATATATGTACAATACAAAATAAATATCCCATAAATCATATTGAATAAAGAATACAATATGAAGTCACCTCAGAGTTCCATGACCTGGCCTTCAGACTTCTGCTTTTATATGGTCATGGATTCTTCAGTGACATCTCTAAAAATATATTTTTTAGTCCTAATTATGTTAATTCTGTTATTATAATGATTTAGCTCATTAAATAATAGCTAATAAACTCTTGTTTCACCATTGTTTTTTCATATAAATTTGGACAACATGGATTAGTAACAATATAATGGTCATCAACAAACATGAAACCCCATTGAGAACCTCAGCATCCTATTTGCTTTTAGTTTTCACTCTACATGGCAAATTTCCATTAATAATGTCTCAAATTCTAAAAATATAGAATTCGTTCTGACTAATCCAAACTAAACACATAACATTTTTAAACTACAATAACAGAATAATAAATTATTTATTTGTTAGTGTTATATTAACTCACATGCTCAAAGAATGTTAAGCAACATTGTGTAAGACTATTCCAGTTTCCATGATACCTGTGTATTCTAATAAATGCAATCTAAAACTGGCCTATTGTAGTATTGGGTTTATGGAAAGATGGTACTGTATAGTAATAAAACAATAATAAATCATTTCCCACCACACAGACTGAGTACTGAGCAGAACATATCATTTAAAAAGTGCATAAAACTTTAATTTTTATGAACATGGCAAAAATAAAGAAACAGAATGGGATAAAGGAAAAAATGTATACTTTGTGAGTGGGCTTGGGTATTGGACTTATCTGCTATTATTGTAGAATGAATACTTGGCAGCAAATTGCCAGCAAGCATTGCCTATTGGTCCCCTTTTTAATCACCTTCAAGTCTGTGTGGGCTCTAGTAGTAACCTGAACTCACTGTTAGTAATTACATGCAAAAAAATGGTGTCATTTATTTACAGTTTATGTGGGATGTAAGCTCCAGTATGGAAATGCCAGACTTGCTTGGTGTTATGGGCTACTAATTAAGTGCTACCCTAGCTAGCATTTAGGTAAATTTGGAGATGTTATCTCCCATCCCAAATTCCGAATATTGTGTGTGAAAATTGTCTTGTAACACTGACCCTTAACTTTCCTCTCTCCTATGGTCTCTATTTCCATAGAAGCACACTACTCCTATTTTAATATCTTTAATATCTCATAAACTTTTATAGGTGAAAGACCATGGTATCTATCATGTACTTGATGTTCCTTCAATGTGTAGACAGAGTAATACCAGTGAAAATCCCAGTGATTATATTATCAAGGAGCCATGTCTGATTTTATCATTTTTATAAGTATGAAATAAGATTACATTTAATTCTATGCACTTAAAATTCTTCTTGGAGAATTATACTTACTACTAAGGAAAAACATTTCTGACAAAGTTAAGATTTCTCTTAGCTGATTCAGGTCACAGTTTTTGCTAAGATAAAACTTGAATCAACTGAAGAAGAGAGAAGTTCCTCTTCCCTAACTGCTATTCCAATCATTTAGGCTTTTCTCCTGAATGATCAGAAAAGTTGAAAGGCAACCATTCTGTATATGGCATATTGTGCTCTTTCCATCTGTTTCACTTATGGGATGATGATTGGGGAGAATACAAGACCATTCTGTAAATGACTGAAGTTGATATTTCTTTTAGACAAATGAAAATGCACAATAACAAAGGAAGACAGGGATTATTAGAATAGTAATAAAATAAATTCATCAGCATACCCCACTTACCTTTACAATGAGAGAGTGAAAGAAAAATAAAGTTAAGCAGTCTTAAATTAAATCAAGAACAACTGTAACAAATTAAGAGGCTGATTTATCAATGTTCAAATTAATTTTTTTTACTATAAAACTAATACATTCAAGTTAAGGTTCCCAAAACTTGAATGTTTGATATTTATTTAGCACAACAAATTCTAAATACTGCATTGTAAATCTTTGGCATCTAAAATCTAATGAATAGGTGTGAAGTCCATGGGTATTGTCATAGGCAAAATGTAAGCAATTTTTTAAATAGGAGTTTTTCTAATTTTTTCAAATTTTTTGATTGAAAAAAAAGTTGAATAAGGAGTACATTATGAATCCAATGTAGTCAAGTTTTTTTTCACAGTTTTCTTAAACTGCATTTTTTATATTCTAATTTTTTGATTGGTAAGTAAACATTTCAGTTAGGTAAAATTTCTAATTTATTTTACTTTTTTTTTTTAAATTACAAATTCAAATTTCTGATAAATAGGCCTCCCCATATAATAAAAATTTGGTCATGGAAACCCTACCTAAATTCTTCCCATTGTCATTATGATCCAAACCACCCAAAATGTTCAAATACCTTAAAGCAATTTTTCAGTTCTCAGTTCTAAAAAACACTGAATGTCAAATACAATATCTGAATAACAAATAACCACAAGAAAATGAGGCTTTGAATTGTTAAAAACATTTCTTAGATTTAATTGTTTAGTAAAGGCAATATCACATAATACTTATCATTTTATTTATGTTTTTTTTTTCTTTTAGATTTCATAAAGGGATAAAAGTATACACCCAAAATACTGAATGGAAAATTGTGCTTTAAAACTTTTTTTTACGTAGTTATTTTATTTTTTTCCCCAGCGATTTTCCAGTGAAGTTGATTGTTTTCTATATAGGTTCTGAATGTTGTCTTTGTTATAGGTTTCTTCAATATTTAGATCTCTGTGCTTCACTTCCTTTAGCAAAGGCACCTGTGTAATTCTCCAACAAAAATTGGACATTGTCATCCAGGTTTTCCACTGAATGCTGAATCAATGCAATACTTTGTATCTTTGTATCCACTTCAGTGCTGGTTTCTTGTAAATCCACAACTGAAGGCAGGTGTAAAGACCATCATATGCTTCTGTTAAATCACAAGGTAAACCAAGCAAACTGGGAATCAGAGAGTCAGTAGCAAAAGGCTGTTCTGGCATGAGAAAACACAAAGTTCCTTCAGCTCCACAGGCATATATTGCTATTTAATTGACACGTGGAGCTTGCTCCAGCTGGAGAAAGATACAGTTTCCCATTCGGACAAATGCACAGTTCATACACAGTTTGCCGAGGTCCTACTGCATTAGGTGTTGAAGATGAATATGAACCATGTGGTAGATTTCCTAGTTTGATATTGTCTGCATTTAAAAATATCTAAAAACAAAATAAGAGAATATCAATGGTCAATCATAGTTGAAACAAGAAAATTGGTGATACAATCATGTAAATATTTATAATTTACATCTTTATTTTTATTCTGAATGGCATTTTGCAAAATAATGTAATAATCTGTGGTAGGACAGTAACAATAATGACTTGTTTCAGCGTGCAGAATAGCTGTCCAAATTGTTAAATCTAGCAAAGAATTTGCTGTCTGCCTGGAACATTTTGCTGAAATTCAAGAAAGTGGTAATAGATTATGAGAAGGATTGAATTGTTGGGAATCCACATGGATTCCCAGTTTGGACCTGAATACATTTGCCCCTTCAACATCATCTGGTCCAAATAAGGAAAGAGATTGTCAAAGCTGTTTAAGTGGAAGGTAAGATTGTAACAACCAGATAAAATAGCTTATTTGTTGAAGGTAATCAGTCCACTGCCATGTTTCACTGTCCTGATTGTGAACACATTCCACCACATTCTGCATATTTGTCCTGTTTTATAGTCCATATATTTAAAGAAGGCAAGGTAAATTTACCGGGTGGGTGACAAATTGTCAGACTCCCCCCACTGATTCTTTCCCAGGATGGGGAATACTTAGCAATTCTGAATATAATTTATATGCATGAGATTGAAGAATTTTGCTGGTGGTTTGAATTAAACACATTTGTGACTTAGATGGACTATTATGTCACTTTTATATATCAACTGTCTATTAACTTTCACTGTAGCCTTTTTTCAATATCTAAGGCAAAACAGTAACCTGTGCTCAGAGTTAGCGATGGGTGAATTTATTCGCCAGGGACGAATTCCCGCGATTCGCCGCTGGCGAATAAATTCGTGATACGCCAGCGAAATTTCGCCTGGCGAAAATTTGCCGAAAAAAAAACGAGTCGCGCCGTTTTTGACGAAAACGTCGCGACGCGTGTCAAAAGCGTGCCGCGACTCGTTTCGCCAATTTTCAAATCTCTCTGGAAATTCGCAAATTTTTCGGCAAAGCAAAACTGGGGAGATTCGCCCATCACTACTCAGAGTTTAATGATTAAAATTGACCCCCTTGTTTCATTTTTAGCATATGAATGATATGTGTGCCTTATGCACTGCAGCAATCAACACATGCCATTTTGGAAACTCTGGAGCTAATGTCTAGTCCAGAGACGGATGTACTGTAGTTTCAGGTTTCCTCTGCCTCAACTGTGCTATATACAGAATAGGAAGACCAGCGGCACTGGGCACAACTATTGGAAGTGAAAGGACCACCTTTTGACTCAAGCATAAACTAAAAACTGACTGCAGGAAAATGTGGGCCACAACTGTGGTACGGTAAGTAATTGAATATTACTTTTAACTATTACAAAGATGTAATCTTGCCCCTTAAAGGACCAGTAACATCAAAAAATGAAATTGTTTTGAATTAATGAAAATATATTGCAGTGTTGGTCTGCACTAGTAAAACTTCTGTATTTGCTTCAGAAACACTTCTATTGTGTATAAATAAGCTGCTGTGTAGCAATTGGGGCAGCCATTCAAAGGAGAAAAGGCTCGAGTTACACAGCAGATAGCAGATAAGCTCTGCAGAACATAATGTTATCTGTTATCCATTATTTATCCTGTGCCATTTAGCCTTTTTTCAATTTCCGCCATTGCTACTCAGCAGCTTATTTATATGAACTATAGTAGTGTTTCTGAAGCAAACAGAATAGTTTTACCACTGCAGGGCAACAGTATCTGATATTTGCATTACTTTAAAACACTTTCATTTTTTGTTGTTACTGTTCCTTTAATCATTGGCTGGAGGGAGGAGGGTGGACAGACTTCAAGTACTAGGTACATGGTGCCGATCCTGACTGAATTTGCATCATCATTGAAATATATTATGTGTCTCTCTCTGGCATCAGAGAAAGTCAGATTTAAGGAAGCTGTATGGAAGCTTTCATCAAAATACCAGTAATATCTTAGACAAACAACATTTGTGAAAAGCAATCCTGATTCTTGCCCTTCTTATTTAAACATATCCTTACACTGCCTGTGTTTTATACTACTTATTCCTATTTTCAACCAACTGTACATCTTATATATGAGCTTCACAAGCTTCCACTTCAGCGTCATATTTTTTCAATTGTGTATAATGAAATAGGCTTTTTTTATAGATACATCATCCTTCATATACTTGCTATACTTACTTTTAGTAAATAATGTAACATAATTCATCTCTATTGCAAAAGACAAAACCTTTGCTTACAATCACATTTTTGGCATGCCTCTCATATCTGATTGCCTTAAGCACATCCATCAGTTTGCTTTCCATAGCTACACACTCAATCATATTTGTAAGTTTGTATGAAAGGCATTTGCTGTCAGTGTTGTCCTCTATGTATTTTAGAATGCTATACATGTACACTAATATAAAATTATTTCTAACAGATTTCTCATTTCAAATTGTTCTCAACTGAATAAATGAAGATAAAATAAAGTTACATTTCATGTAGCTCCTATGTCATAAAATACTATACAGAATTGCATTCATGAGCCTGGCTTAGAGGGAACAGTATTTTTTATCTTGTAAATATTATGAATTTAATGTGTTGAGAAAGAGGCATGTGACAGGTTGGATTTCATATCAATGGAAGGCAGACAGTAATGTGCTATAAGTAGATATCCCAGATATGTAAAACAGTAAGCTCAACAGTATACCAATTGGGTTTGGTTGCCAACCCAAAACCTGCAGCTTAGTGAGTAAAAAAATTCACTTGGCTAGCACTCACAATAACTCCATTATGGAAGCCAAGTATGAGATTCCTTGTTTGTTAACCAGAAAACTCGGAAAAACTGGAAGGCCACCTCCCATAAAGAGACAGACAGATTATAAGATAGAAGGTTTTTGTATGAATAAGAGTTAAGGATTGGAACTCCCAATAATCTTTTTTTTGTAAACACAAGGGCTTCAAGATAGAAACACCAATTTTTTGTCTTATTTTTACAGGTAAAATCATATATTTTTATGCTGCAAAATATTTGGTAGTTAGAGATCTGCAAAATCAAATAATTTTTACTGTGATTGGTTTTGAAACATAAATATGTTTTAAACGTAATACCAATTTGTAAGCTATTCTTACAGCCAGTCTAGTATAGCATGTATCATTAACTCTTTAGATATATTCCAAAACCAGGTTAAAGTTAAAAAAACATAGTTTATTTATCAAAATTTAAAAAGGCATACAGACCAATTGTTATTCTACTTTACGCGTTTCGTACCCCCTGGTACTTAATCATAGGCATCACTTCCCCTCCACCTGGTGCCTGTATTTAAGCTGCAGGAGGTCTCCACCCCCTATTCCTAGGCCCAATGGTTTTCTGCCACATCACAAGTTCAACAATGACCCATATGCAAGCAATCAAGTCATTAAGACTACTATGCCTCCACATCAACAATTTAAACCCCACCATAATAAATTCATTACATTCACTTCAATCTGCATAATCTCCCCATATGAATTATTTAAACAACATTATCAAAAGGGGATATAATTATATTCTAGTAAACTACATCCAAAATGGCATATAAAGACTGTGTCCCAGAGAAGCTTTAATATCTAAGTATAGCAAGTTACATCAAATTCATAATTTAAGCCAAGTGGCAATCTTGTATGTAAGTAAAAAATCCAGAATAGTTCTCTTTTTGCTACTTCTAGGAAGTTATAAATGTGGAAGTAGAAGATGTATAACCTGTCAGCATATGAGTGTTTCCAAAATATTTAAATCTACTGTTACAACAAAAAGTTTTGAGATAAGGGACTATATAAATTGCAATACAACTACAGTTGTTTATTTAGTGACATGTCAAAAATGCCAAAAACAGTATGTGGGGTGTACAAGTAGAATTTTAAAGGAGCGGATACGTGAACATCTTAATCAGATAAAAAATCCAAGAGCAGTGGAAAAGAGTAATATAACAAGACATTTTGCACAATGTAATGGTAGTGATTCCACATATTTCTCTGTACAAAGGAATTGAGAAAGTAAGATTAGGCACAAGAGGAGGAGATCTGTTAGGCCTTCTAGCAAAAAGAGAACTATTCTGGATTTTTTACTTACATACAAGATTGCCACTTGTCTTAAATTATGAATTTGATGTAACTTGCTATACTTAGATATTGAAGCTTTTCTGAGACCTAAATTATGAATTTGACGTAACTTGCTATACTTAGATATTAAAGCTTCTCTGGGACACAGTCTTTATGTGCCATTTTGGATGTAGTTTACTAGAATATAATTATGTCCCCTTTTGATAATGTTGTTTAAATAATTCATATGGGGAGATTATGCAGATTGAAGTGAATGTTATGAATTTATTATGGTGGGGTTTAAATTGTTGATGTGGAGGCATAGTAGTCTTAATGACTTGATTGTTTGCATATGGGTCATTGTTGAACTTGTGATGTGGCAGAAAACCATTGGGCCTAGGAATAGGGTGTGGAGACCTCCTGCAGTTTAAATACGGGCACCAGGTGGAGGGGAAGTGATGCCTATGTACCAGGGGGTACGAAACGCGTAAGGCAGAATAACAATTGGTCTGTATGCCTTTTTAAATTTTGATAAATAAACTATGTTTTTTTAACTTTAACTTGATTTTGGAATATATCTAAAGAGTTAATGATTTGTGCCTCTGGAACTGGGGGCTATATTCCAAATAACTATGGCCCATTTGACTGGCCGCAATTGACTGCATCATGTTGGTGCTATTATAACTTTAGTATAGCATGTACTCATGAATAATTATTGTGGCTATCAATTACTGTATTTGCTTGAAATATCCAAAATTATACTTACCTCCCCATCTGTGGACTGTAAATGTAATTCTTTTCTACAGCTGGCCTTGAATTCCCCTGCAACCGCACTAATGTGTACTCCCTTTGGTGCTTCCATTGTTAAAGATCTTGTTGGAGATTCAAGTCTGCAAAATCATAAAGTGATACAAATTGATTGTAGGAGGTCCCCCATAGCCTAAAACACAAATTCATCAGGTTTTAAAAGACGAATAGCCATTTGAATTCTTAAAGGGACAGTACATATTTTAAACATTTGAATCGAATTTGGAATATTTCCTAGATAAATTACACTAAAATAAACTTGAAATGTGAATTTAAAAATTAAAATTTTCAATTCAACCCTTGATAAATCTGCCCCTTAGTGAGACAATTTTTGTAATCCTAGCTTTTTACACCAGTTAGAACCTTATTTTAAAAATGTTTAAATTTTCATTTAAAATACATTTTATATAATTAAATAACGTTACTGTTCTTATTTCTTATTCTTTTATTTTGATTTATCTTTATTTTTATTAAATTAAAAACCCAATTTTCTTGTTTCTTGTTTCAAACCCCATTATCTTGTTTCAAACATATTTGGTGGGTTCAATAGCTACAATTGAGTTGTGATTGTAGAACTCAGCAGACCATTATATAGTGCATTAGTTATAAGTACAATATTTTTTAATAATAAAGGCGGTACACTTTTTCAACATAATTTATATTTATTTAGATAACCCTTACCAGTATTGTCCCCATAAAACTTTAGATGCTAAGGATGTGATTTGCTAAATTCTTTAAATTTAAAGTATGGTTTATAAAAATCAAATAGATGCAAACTAAAAAGACATGCAGCTAGCCATAATTTATGAAAACTAATATGTGTTCAGGAAAATGTTATATACTTCTCTGCTGTTTTAAGCTCTTTCATCTGAAGAAACAATTAGGAATGTAGAAGTTTGTGTGTTTGGGGCAGGTTAAAGGAAATAATAATATGATTAGAGTATAAAGCAAAAAGGGGGTATAAAGCTCTAAATCCCCCTTAGTGAGGTTATATCAAACATTTTAAGTCATAAACAAATATGGATTTGTAAAAAGCTTCTATTCACTAATCCACTGGGGAAATATTTTATGGAAGCAAATTTTTCAACAAATGAATGAGACTCTTTTCTTAAAGTCTTTTGCAAAAAAAAAAAACATACATTTTTTTCACGCATGAACAATTTCCATCTCATTATGCCCAGCATTAGCTTTTAGGATTATCTTGTGGACATTATTTGAAAGTCACTGGCATTCGCTAAGAAGCATATTGACATGCAAACAAACAAAAGCTATTAAATTTGATCTTCATATCCTTCCTTTGGAGCCCAAGGGACCAAACAACAAAAAAAGAATTTGCCTTTCTTTTGTTAAAGTGATTAAGCCTATTGTTTTCAACTTGTACTTAACACAAAGTGGAAAATACTTCCATCGAATTAAGGATTCCTATGGTCGAAGAGAAATTGTTTGATCGAACGATAAGAATTCGAATGATTTTAGCGTACGATTGAACAATTTTTCTTTGATAAAATAAAACTTAGAAAAATAGTCTAGAAGGTCCCCATAGGCTAACATAGCACTTTGGCAGCTTTTCTTTGGTGAATTAAAAAAACTATTTTGGCAGTGGGCAGTAATGGGAAATTGATGCCTTGTGTTAAAACAATGGCCTAAAACATTCCATAGTAATATCTAATGTATGCACACAACTATAGGGGGCTGATTTACTAAGGGTCAAGTGAAAGTAAAATTTTCTTAGTAAATTTTTTAAAAACTTCAACCATTTGATTCTAATGGTCAAAAAGTAAAATCCTTCGACTTCAAATTCGAGAAAGTGATTAAAATAGGAACAAACAGCATTGAAGCAGCAATTTAAACTGCAAGTGTTTCATTTATTAGCCGTGCGCAACCACACTACATGTTTCGTGTGTGAACCCTTTGGTTGTGCACTGCTAATGAATGAAACACTTGCAGTTTAAATTGCTGCTTCAATGCTGTTTGTTCCTACTTTAATCACTATCTCAACTGTTTGGAGTGTGGCACAGGCTCCTTGGAATCTACAGCAAGACATCTTATGAAATAGATGCTGTAACCAGCAAATTACTTTACTTTGACTTCAAAATTTGAAGTACTATCTCTTTATGACTATGAAGATTTTCATCTAATATAAGTAATTCTAAAACAACTGGACTTGCTGAGTAATTTATTGAAGACGTTTCACTACTCATCCGAGCAGCTTCTTCAGTTCAACTGACTGGTATGGGAAGTTCTCGGTATATGAACTCTTCCACTAATCACAATGGCATATTGTAACTCTTCAACGAGGTGACATCTGAATTTGATTCTGTGTAGTTACTGTGATGGTATTACCAATGTGTCCTAGACACAGGTGTTACTTGTGAGAGTTGCATGAATGGATGTGTGAGAACAGCATTGTATGTAGCAGACAGGTGTATTTCAATAGAGAATGTTTTCTGGCATATGACTGTCTACATCTTGTTATCACTAATTTAGTCTTACATGAGTAATGTTAAGAATATTGACTACTGGCTTCCATTGTATACATTTACAACATGATAGCAAGGAAATTAAATAGAGATATAAGTAGTAGGAGCAATTATAAAAAAGACAGCTAAAGCAGACTGATCTCAACCATGGTAAATCACCTTTCATACATAGAATTTAATCATAATGGGAATTTGTTTTTGAAAAATGTTTAGCATTGTGCAGATAATATTGCCATAATGGTATAAGTAAGCTAGAAATTGTTGCAGTGATAAGAAGTAGGCCAATTGATTGTGGTGGCATGTATGTATGTATGTATGTAAAGAATGGTTCCATTTCAAGCACAGTTCTTTTGACCCAACTTAGATAGAGCAGACTTGATTTAGGTATGTTACATAGAGTAATAATCAATGCAACAAAATTAGAAACCGCAAAGCAAAAACTGAACTATTTTAAATATGACCACTCATTAAAGGGAAACTATACCCCAAAATGAATACTTGAGCAACAGATCATTATAGATATTAAAGAATCTTACCAAACTGGTATATACATTCAAGTAAATATTGACCTTTTACATCTCTTGCCTTGAACCACTATTTCGTGATGGTCTGTGTGCTGCCTCAGAGATCACCTGACCAGAAATATTTCAACTCTAACTGTAACAGGAAGAAGTGTGGAAGCAAAAGACACAACTCTGTCTGCTAATTGGCTTGTGTGGTAACTTTATAGTTTGTTTGGTATGTTTGTGTGCACCGTTGAATCATACAATCCCAGGAGGCTGTTCTTATTTTTTAAAATTGCAATTTATTTATTTATGATTACCCAATGGCACATGCTACTAAAAAGGTATATTATTATGAAAATGGTTTATTTACATGAAGCAGGGTTTTACATATGAGTGCAATCCAATATGCAATATCTTTTTTAAAGAGAACTACAGTACATTGTTTGGGGGATATAGTTTTCCTTTAAAGCAGTTATTCTGATTTAGTCTTATTGCATTTTAGTAAGAGATATATTTGTAAGCTAGATAAGATATTGTAGGGGAGAAGAGAAAGCCTTCCCATGTTTCTCTGTCTGTGACATCATTCTGCCAAGTTACAGGCTGGGGAGTGACCTGATTGGCGGGACACTGCAGTGCATCCTGGGAAGTGTGCCAGACTGTGGAGCTGTGTGTGTAGGCCCTGGATCTGTTTGTACAGGCCGTGTGACTGAGTTGATCCCAGCCTGTGGAGTGAAAGTCTCAGCTGCAATTGTTCAAGCTGTGACATCTGCAGGATTGCAGAAAGAGGGTTCCTGTTCCCTGCCACGCTGCTAAAGTTTCAGAGGAGAAAAGTGCCATTGGTGGGAGTGATTCTGCAGCAGAGTTACTTGTGATTCCAGTGTGATCTGCCTCTGAGAGAAATCAGTGAGCACAGATACAGTGTTGAGCCTAACAGCAAGACAGGCCTTGAGTAATTTTTGCCTGCTACATGAGAGAGCTGCTAACTTCCAAAGGAGAGGTACTTTTGGGGAAGGTAGCACTACTTGGGGGAATAAGACCTCTGGGAAAGGGACAATCTGAACTGCATACTTATTAACCCGTACAGAGGATTGGTACTGTGATATCAAACGGACTGTTGTTGGAGAAACAGTTATTAACCTGATAGTGATTTTAGGTAGTGTCCCACATATCCCCTTGCAGGAGTGAACTGTGTATTAGTTGTTTATTACTGTTTTATATAAAGTTAATATTTGTTCATCGGCAAACTGTGTGCTTTA
Source organism: Xenopus borealis (assembly GCA_024363595.1). NCBI lineage: Eukaryota > Metazoa > Chordata > Amphibia > Anura > Pipidae > Xenopus > Xenopus borealis. The sequence goes on from CM044431.1 coordinate 40,364,038, forward strand.
TTTTTCCTAGGGGATTCCTCTGAAGTTCCTCAGTTCTCCCTAGGTGGAGGCACTGCGCTATAATTCCCAGTTCCCAGTACTTTTCATATTGCAAAAGGGACTCAGGGCCCCTGAATTGCCTAGGAAGATTCTATTTAATGGTACAGTAGCCAAATTAGGGTTATAATATATTCACCAATTTTAAACTTAAAAGCCTCTGCTATGTTTAATTTATTTATACCAGAGTATTGGTAGTGTAATATTTTTTTATTTCTAGCATGAATTCACATATATTCACATATATGCATGTCACTCAAATAAGATCAGTTAGTCAGCACTTGCTTGCTCACAGAAGGAATGATTGGATGATTTATTTCATTGATTTGCTTTTGTAGCATACTTCATTTAAGCCCCATTGTAAGTCTGTATATTTTCGTTTATATAGCACTACTTCAGTAATCAGCTATGTACAGCAGAACACTAATTTAATAGAAGAAATAGGGGTCCTTACAATGATAAATACAAATCACTACAAATGTCAACATTATAAACATTCTAAATTAATAAACATTTGTGTTTCAAAGTTTTTTCAAAGCTCTAAAAATGTGACATTTATTAAGTGAAAAACCACAAAAACCTCTAATACAAATCTTTGGCAAGTAAAAGTTGGTGTGAACCTGTAGCAATCAATGGACACTGCACTGATCCTATTGGCCCTCTTTAAATCAGATTGAACTTTTAGAGGCTTTTTGATTTTTTTCACTAGGAATTGTCCAAAAACTTGAATTTTTAGAGGTGTTTGAGGTAAATGTATTTTTTAGCTTATCATTCAGTATATTTTTCCATTTGTACATTTTTAATACAGCTTTTTTAATAAATCTTGTGACATTCATAGTTTGAAAGTTTGTGAGTTTAGTCATGGTTTCCAAAACCTCTAAAACCACTAAAATCCAACCTTTGATAAATCAGCCTAATCATGAAAGAGCTAACAATTTAAGGGGCAAATTTACTATTGGTTGAATTTCGAATTGAAAAAAATTAAAAATTCGACCATGTGAATAGCTAGGGAAGTAAAATCCTTCGAATTCGAATATCAAATGATATTACCGCTATTCAAATATTCGAATGAATGATTAGGAAAAATTAGATTGTTCGATTAAACGTTCAAATCAAACGATTCGAATGATTTCCTTCAATCGAATTTTTCTTATTTGATCACAAAAAACTTTAAAACACCTATGGGAGCTTTCCATAGGGGTTTAAAGCAATTCAGTAGGTCCAAGTTGACGAACTGGCCTATCAAATTTTTTTTTATGCCAAAGGGCTGATCCAGAATCAACATACGTATATCTAAAAGGGGCCTTAAAAATATTTTTAAAAAGTGATAAACCCACCCATCTCCTATTAAGACAGAAGTTTTTGCAGGAAACAGTTCTTGGCTTATGTTTTTTCTCTTAAGTATATGACCTTTATTACTCAGTGATGTGCAAACATCTGCAATCATGCAACAACAAAGTAAATGTCGATATGTTAGTCACTACATGGCATTACACAAAGAGAGAGAATGCAAGTAAAAAAAATGCAAGGTTTTTGGAGGGTAATCCGGTGATTATTTGTTTTAGAATGTCATTCTTGTTTAGACTTTCATGAATAACTCATAAGCAAACACATTTTGTCCTTCATTTTCTATTTTTCATAGCCAATTGCTTTGGTAAAGTATTTTGCAATATATTTTTCTTTATTATAGGGTAAAATCTCTTTGATTTTAAGAAGCAAAATATCTATCTTTTTAACTAAATCATAACTTTATTTTTTTGAAGCAGTCTTTGGTGCAGCTGGCAATGAGAAGTTCCCAGAGTAATTCCTAACTGTTGGAAATTGTTTGCCCAGAAACCTTGTGATATAGAGAATATATCACTAGGACATTGGTTATGAGACTTTTTTTACACCCTAGTGTAATCCTAGTTTAGTAATACACAACCATTGGCTCTTGAACAACATGTTGCTCCCCAATCTCTTGGATATTGCTCACAGTGGCCTCACAGCAAGTGCTTATTTTTGAATTCCAGGCCAGTTTTGGTTGCATAAAGTCAGATGTACTGCCAAACATACCCTACTGTAGGCTGCCAAATAGCCAATCACAGCTCTTATTTGGCAACCATAGGATCTATTTTCATCCTTTTATTCCTTCCCAACTCAGGGTAAAAAAAATTGGGGTTCCCTGCCCTAGTTGCACCCTAGTCTAATAAATGAAAGGGAGCACATAAAGTATATCTGGCTTTTTGACCCTATTTTCTGGAGGGGAGTTATGATCCTGTAGAGTTTGAGGCAAGATGCCGCATTAGGAGAAGAAGGTGAAACTAGCTTAATTGTGGTTAGATCTCATTATAGTTTACTCTTGGAATGACTGGCAGACGGAGGGTAGTTTTCAGAGCAACCCACACCTCTACTTAGAGGGTATCATCCACCACCATAGGGACTCAAGTACATATGCTCAGGGATAGAGAGATCCCAAGAGGTGAACCTCTTCACTCATATTACAGGCCAGTACATGCTACATGCTAATTGACTCCCATGAGCTACTATAACTAGAGCATAACCATAGCTTTTAGATTAGTACCATACCTGAGGTCCTGGGAGGGTCCCGCTCTTATCTGCGGTGTCTCCACTGAGTGCTCAAAAATGGACCCTTCTGTCCCTGCAATAAGCAAAGAGAAAGAGTTAAATTATTAGAATAAAATTGTAAGGGGAGATTAACCCTCTCTCAGTTTGAGAAATGTAAACATAGTATTCATGACTTTGGATGAATACTTTGTAAAATGTTACTGTTTCATCTTTAATGTAAGGATATTGTACAATAGACTGATATGTTGATCTCCAACTCTGTATGTCTACAATAACAATAATAATGATCCCACACAAAATACTTTCAGACAGTAATGATTATTACTGCCTTTTGCGTTTCATATTGAGAAAGGGCACTAACGGGCCAAAACATGCTGTGTATAGCAGTCTGAAATACCAACCACAAGCAGTTAATCTGCATCTGAAGTGCTCACTTCTTTTCCAATGAAATATATGTATATTACATATTTAACATGGATTTTGAAAAAAAAAATGAATTTTAATGGAATAATTTTTTTTGTTCAGGTAAGTTTTATTTTACCAACAATTACTTACAGTATGTAGCGCTATATTAAATTGAGGGCACCTGTCTCTGACTATGAGCTCCACTCCCAATATGTATGCACCGGATGAGACCTTAAATCTTAGGGAGTAAGCCCTCACAGCGAGGCTGAGGCAGGATGTAAAGCAACTGTAACTGTATTCAGGGTGTGAAGAATTGGGCGCCAGTGGTTCTTATAACTTAACCATTAACATATTTTTTAACAGACAATTCACACTGGAGTGTACAGCAAACACATAAGCACATACAGTATCAACAATGGATAGACAATACTCACAGCACCTTTAGTCATAGACTGACCCCTTCACACATGGGAGTCAATATATATGCAGCATTGAGGAGGTACACCCAGTTTTCAGCCTTTCCCCTAAGTGGAACCTGAGGAGACACTTCTAATCCTAGGTCTGTACACTTAGTCCTTACTCTGGGCAATTAGTACCCGGGATCTTAATACCACTCACAATCCTCGTAGGGGCCTCAAACTGCTCAGCTAAATAATCCTATCTATCTGTCACTCCTAGAGTGACCTATAAGGGTGAGTAGCCTATCCTTGCAAGGCCTGACCTGTTTAGGTTCCACTCAAACTCAGCCTGCTTGCTCAGGCCAGAGCCAGCACAATATGGACTCTGGAAGCATGGCTTACAATCCCTTTATACTTTAACACAATGTCATCTACTGGTCACTAACAGCAAGGGGCATGGAATAGGAAACAGTTCCCCCTCCTAACTGTATTTTAGGACCCACTTAGGTGTCCATAACACTTGGGGACTGCCTGCTAAATATACTGGGAGGTTAATTTACCAGTCCCCTACCCTTACATAACCAATATTTTTGCGTTACAGTAGTTTACACAGCAGGTAAATATACACAGGACTTACTTAACCATGGTTATACAGAGCAATTATACAGTTGCCATATTTTAAGGTGTTGTTTAATTGTACTGTTCTTTTTGGCTATTAAGTTTTCTACTGCTTGTGTTTCCTGGATCACTTTTTCCCACTCAGGGTATTTTGGGGGGGGGGGGGGGCTCCTTCCAGTGTTGAGCAAAAAGTTTAAGGGCTTGAAAGAGTAGTTTGAGAACAATTTTTTTGCCCTGGTGCGTCAAGTTGGGGGATCCATTCCCAATAGGTACCACTTTGTGTCCAGTGGTATCTCAAACCCGAGTATTTTAGTGATTCTCAAGTGTATAGCTACCCAGAATGGCTGTATTTCATGCATGACCAGAAGTTGTGATTAACGTACCTTCCTACAGGTCACACTTCAGACATATAGGAGGACTCTCTAGGTTGAGTTTATGCAAGAGGGTTCTTGTGTAATATGCCCTGTGCATAAAGTACAGTTGTAGGAGTCTAAACTTATATAAAGGTGAAATTGTTAGGGGGGGTTGGAGCACTTGGTTCCACTGATCATCAGTTATTGGTTCTACATTGTCCTCCCATCGGCCCCTGGCTTTCAATAGAGTTTTTTAGACTAAGGGTTTTAAGAGGGCCTTGTAAAACAAGGATATTTTGTGGTCAGGTTGTTCCTGCTTTTACATGTCAGCAACTGGGGATATTGCTAACTGGCAGTTTCTGGGTTTAAAGGCCTGGGGGGAAATTCACTAAAGTGCTAAATCGTAACCGCAAATTTACTGTCCATCGTTGGCGTAAATTCGCCAGCGATGTAGATAGTCTAGAGCAACTTCGCACCCTAACGCTGGCGAAGTTGCACTCTGGCGAAAGGGGGGCGAAAATTCGCAAATTTGCTAAGTAAATAATTTTTCTGAACGTTAGCCCCTTCGCCAGAGTTCACTTCACCAGGTTAGAGCAGGCGAAGTGCAATAGAGTAGATAGGAGATTTTGTCCAAGTCCAAAAATAGTTGACATTTTTTCTAAGTCCCAAAAAAAAGCTGGCTTTTTTCCTCAGCGTAGGGGGATGGAAAATAAAATGAACAAAAAATTGCTTTTGGGTAACCTGCTCCCCCCTTAATTTCCTAACAGAGGGCAAATATACTAGACTAGGGGCACATGTGTAGGGCAATAAAACACCTAAGTTAGGCTTTATTAAGGTTCCCTGGGCTTGTGTAGTGTAATTATTGAACTGTAACATATACTCTATTCAAACTTCAAAGTTCCCACCGTATGCAAATTTGCCTTCGCTGGCGCAACTGCACTTTGCCTGGTGAATTTTTGCCAGCGAAATTTCGCTACCGTTCGCTTAGATGAACGCAACTTCGATTTTTAGTGAATTAGATAAGCGCTGGCGAAAATTCGCCAGGCGAAGTGCGGCGAACACTGCGCAGCTTCACTTCTTAGTGAATTTCCCCCCTGATGTACTGCCCTTTGCAATGTGTGGTATGTGAGCCACTGCGAGGAGGGGATAGAGTAAATTTCTCTGAGGTAAGGAAATGAGGCTAAACCTTGGTCTGTCCATACTTGTTCTAGTGTAAAGCTTCCAGCTAGGGCTTAGGTGGAGGCAGTTTGTTTAGTGGGGCTAGTTTTTTTATTTTGCCACAGTGGCGTAAGTGGGTCCAACTCCTTCACTCTGGTTGCTTGGTGGACCTTGCTAAGGACAAATCTTTGGCTTGAATTGGGGGGAGCTCGGTTTGTAGAGTTTCCTGCCATAGCTCGTATATTGCTTCCTTTTTTCCTGAGTGTTTTGAATCCATAACTGTGTCAGCTGTGCTGCCAAATAATAGAGCTGCATGTCCATTAAGGCCATTGCCCTAGTCTCTTTAAGTCTTTGCAGGGTTGGAATGGATAACCTGTTTCTGGAGTTGACCCATTTGAACAGTCTGAAAATTTGTGCTAGAAAAAAGGCTTCTGTATTTTCATAGGTGCATGTCATATTAGGTAAAGGATTTTAGGGACTATAACCATTTTTATGATCTGTATGTGCCCAGTTGGTCCCAGTAGAAATTGTTTCCAGATTTGGAATTTGTCTCAAGTCCATTGTAACAGGGGGGCTATGTTAAGTGCATAGTATGTTGTTACTACCAGAGCTACCTTGACTCTGAAGTATCTGAATTGAGAGTTTTTTTGCAGCGGGACTTCTGCTGGGAGCCCCCCTCTGGGTCTGTAAGGAACAAGGTTTGTTTGCAGGCCTGATATCTCCCCAAACTTATTGGTTAAGTCCAAGAGCACCTCCAGTGAACTATGCATGTCCCCTGGGTATTCCAGAGTGTCATCAGGATACATTTGAATTTTTTCCTCCCGGGTGCTGATTTGGAGTCCCTTGATGCGTGGGGTTTGCCTGACGGCTAGCCCCAGTGGCTCTACTGCAAGAGGGAAAAGCAAGGGTGGTAGTGGGCACCCTTGGCGTGTACCTCTGGTCAGGGCAAAGCTGTTAGTTTGGGAGGTGTTAATTCTAAGGGAAGCAATTGGAGCTTCATATAGCAGTTAGGTTAATGACTTAAAATATGGGCCAATTCCAAAGGTCTTCAGCACTAAAATATACCCATTCTACAGTGTCAAATGCCTTTGCAACATCTAGTGGAGCTATTGCTCTCTGGCCTGGGTTGGCATGGTCTATAGTGAGGTTATGCATGAGTTTTCTGATATTGTGCACTGTGGTCTTGCCTGGTAAACCCTGCTTGGTCTTCAGTGACCAGATGTGTAATTATCTTTCCAAGCCTTCTGGCCAACACTTTTGCTAACTTTTTCACATCTGCCTTGAGTAGGGATATGGGTCAGTACGCCTCAGGGCCCATGGGTTCTTTCCTCTGCTTTGGGAGTAGTACAATGGTGGCCACATACATAGATGCCGGTAGTGCCTGCCAAGCTGGACCTGTAGAGACTAGCATAGTAGTCTGTCATGAGCTGTTTAATTCCTTTGGGTCTGTTGCATATTCCGCTGCATACTTTAGTTTAATGATTATGGTGGGGGGCTGATGTGTGTTCCTTTGTGAGGAGTACTAACTAGTGATGGGCGAATCTCCCGTGATTCGCTTCGCCGAAAAATTTGCGAATTTCTAGAGAAATTCGCGAATCAGCAAAAAATTTGCGAAACAAGTCGCGGGACGCTTTTGACGCGCGTCGCGTCAACTTTGACGCGCGTTGCGTCGTTTCCGGAGTGTTGCGTAGTTTCCGATGCGCGCTGCGTTGTTTTCGGCGCACAAACGACGCGTGACTCGTTTTTTTGGCGAAATTTCGCTCGCTGAAATTTCGCTGGTGATTCGCGAATTTATTTGCCAGCGGCGAATCGCGGGAATTCACCGCGAATTCGACCCTGGCGAATAAATTCGCCCATCACTAGTACTAACATTCTGCCTGGTCTTTCCCCTTGCTCCAGAACCTTTGCCTTTATGAACAGGTGTTTGTGTTGCGACTTTTCCCACATAATGTGTGCGTATTTTTCTTGTAGTTGCTTCACCTGGGAATAGTATTGGGGAGAGGAGGATTCAATTACTAGGATTTCTGCCTGGGTTATATGTTCAGCTTTTGACTGTTGCTGTCTGTACAGTTTTTTTAAACTGATAATCTCCCCATTTAGGTGTCCCATATGACATTAGGATCAACAGTTATTGCTGTGTTGGAAAAATTCTCTTATTGTCTTGTCTTCATGCCCTTAGTTATTATCTAGGATTCAAAGCCCAACAACCCTCTTTCCTTGGCTCTTCGAGGGTAAGGTTTAGCTCCAGGGGTGCATAGTCTGTTATTCCCCTAGTTAGGTACTCTGCACACCTTATACCAGCTAAAGAGGTGCCATTAACAAATGTAAAATCAATTCTGGAAAGTATCAAGTGTGAGGCTGAAAAGCAGGACTACTGTCTGGTTTTTCGGATGGAGATACCTCACCAATTCTGTGAGTCCCACCCCCTCCACCAGTTCAGCTAGGTTAGAATGGGTGTCTGCCCCTTTGTGGGGACGTATTCTCAGCCTGTCCAGCTTAGTGTACAGTAGGGGTTTAAGTCTCCTGCCGCTCTGACCTGTGTGTGGGGGTGCTGGGCTATACTGTATATTGAATTAATTGTTGCACACAGGCAGGGTCATACAGTGGTAGGATATATATTGGCCATGATATATTCATGGTTAGTGATGGGCGAATCTCCCGCGATTCGCTTCGCCGAAAAATTAGCGAAGCCTCGTTTTCGGCGCGCGTCGCGTCGTTTTCGGCGCGTCGCATCAAAAACGACGCGCGACTAGTTTTTTGGTGAAATTTCGCTTGCCGAAATTTCGCTGGTGATTCGCGAATTTATTCGCCAGCGACGAATCGCGGGAATTCGCTGCGAATTCGGCCCTGGCGAATAAATTCGCCCATTACTATTCATGGCTCATGAAGAGGTAACTACCCCTTACATCAGAGTGCATTGCTTGTAATTGGAAGGGGATTTGCTTGGCCACTAGGATTGCCACTCCTGATGCCACCCTACCCACGGCTTCTTCAGGGCTAAAATGTTGCTACTCTTTAGATGGGTTTCCTGCAGAAGTGCTATGCCCGTCCCTTTTTGTTTCAAGAAATCCAGTACCAGCCTTCTTTTAATGGGGTTGTTTAGGCCCCTCATATTCTATCTAATTAGTTTTAAGGTCATGGGGCGGACATATCTCAGTTGTGACTGTATTTGTGGTCTTACATTGTTATAGCACACACTGTACATACCTTTCCTGGACATAACATAAACAGTTAACCCAAACTTTGCAACTTTCCCCTTCCCTCCGTTCCTACCCTTAACCCCAAACATAGGTAAAATTTTGCCCTTAACTGAGAATGACAGGTCACTCTGGAGTGGCCAGTGCAGGGAGCTCAAATAGATCTAGAGACTAAACACCAATTTGAGCTGGTGCCCTCCCTCCATTATCCATGTACTCCAGGGTAGACTGATTGGTGCAAATGTCATTTGAGATTACTTGTACACCTGAAAACATGGGAAAAAAGTGGAGAAGTAAAATACTGTCCATCTTACTGTCTCTTGTTCCAATGTGATTAGTTATCCCTGAGCCATTGCTGCTGCAGGGTCATTGGCTACCAGGTCTGTGTAGGGTGATGGTGGTGGGATTTGTCCAGGACACATTGAGATGCATCGTGTATGCATTGTGTATATTGGGCGTGTTGCTTTTGGATTTCAGTTGAGAAGTCAGCATATATGGAGATATTGCTGGCTTTGTCGTGGTCCCTTGCATTTAATAGTCTCACTATCAATGGTCTTGGGGGTGTCCTGGGGGCCAGTGTTTGGTGGGAATTCTGTTCTTGTTCCCCGAAGGTGTATTTATGCCATGTTTCCAAGAGGTGTTCTGGGTTGTCACCCTCTGTGCCCCTAGGGTAAACTACAAATCTCAAGTCATTTTGGCGGAGCCTGTTCTCCATATCATCTGCTTTTTGTTGGGTTTGTTGTAGGGATTCCTGCAGCTGCTGAATACTGTCTAGAAGAGGCTGATTATCTACTCTGCCATTTTTGCTCTCTCTCTGATCTTTAGCATGTTGTGCTTAATTATGGACAAGCCCATTTTGATTTCTTCAGTTTTAGCATTGATCAGTGATGCATACATTTTTCGTGGAGTGAGTCTCTGCCAGTAAGTCAGACATTGTAGGTTCTGCAGTCTCTGGTTGTGTTGCAGGATTTTCTGGGCGAGGAGAGCTGGGTCCTGGGGGTGAGGTGCCATTTTGGGCGGATTTCCCTCCCACACAAATTTCTCCAGCTGCCTCTGAGGCCCATTTTTCAGTGCAATTTCACCCCATCGTGTGCCTTTGTGGTAGCTGATACCATGGTGCTCCACTTTATCTGGAGATTGGGAGTCCGTTAGGTAAAAACATGATCTTTAGGAGTTTGGGCACCGGAGCTCTTTACAAGTTTGTCTGCTCACATCAGGTTGGTGGCCACGCCCCTGACTAGCCTTTTATATCCCATTTTGTATATTTAGTTTGCTTTCATGTCCAGTGACCTGTATGTGCCAGGGGGCACCCTAAACACTTAGATGGCAATTTTCTATTTAGTACTATCCTACAGAATTTACTGGTAGAACACTATATTTTTAGAAAGTATATCTCTTAGATGAAGCCATGTTTTACACATGAGCTGTTTTATGAAGTATATTTTATAGAGACCCATATTGTTCATGGGATAGTTTTACTTTATCAATAGATGAAGAACCTAAAAGCATGAGAGGGAATGTATGTCATGAAACATATAATCAAACACAAGCTGCTTATCTTCATACATATTTACTCACAGAAATCCCTAGCATGACATGATACATTGCAGTGTTTTTTTATGTTTTTTGCACTGTGACTGCACTGTGTCCAATTTCTGCAAGAGTGCCAGTGTTGACTGGCCAATGATAATAAACTGCACTAGTTTGCTAAATCAAGAGTAAGGGTAGATATTATTTACATAATCCAGATTAGGCATGTGACAGCAACGAATACGGTTGCCAAAATAAACACATGAAATGTTCCCCTTACTTAAGTGAACAAAAATCATAATAAAAATAAATACTTTTTCATATATCACATTTCAACTGAGGTATAATCCATTAAGCACCCCTGACCGCTTATTTTTATGGGCAATACATAATGCTCTATTCTGTTCCTGTATTTGTCAAATGATGTAAAACAATTTTCAACTAAAGAAGAATGGTTTGATAATGTGTTATACAAAGTTGCACGACTTCTAAGCAACACAATAGCATTTTAGGCAGATGGGCAATCAAATACATACTGAATCAGCAATAACCAAAAAATTGTTGGTAATGATGGTTTCAAAGGTGGAGGCCTGGTTATTGACAATTATAATTCAAAATCCCTTAATAAGGTGAACAAACTATTCTATGGCAGAAAAAAATGACAAAGGAAAGTTATCACTCTGAAATAGTACTTGATGCTTGAGAACATCATGTACCGCACATCCAGCAGTGTAGTTCAAGTGATGGATGAAGTAAAACAAAAAAAAATTCTCATGAAATTCAGGTCCCTCTGAATGCATATCTATATGTGTATCTACTGTAAAATCTATTGCATCTCAGTTCCAATTTAATGAAAGTTCTTTCAAAACACAGCTCTTTGATTGCTTGGTTAGTGCCAAAGAACATGATTTTTATTTAGCTGCTAAAGTATTTTGGTTAATTCTCTGAACAATTTCACACTACATTAACTGCCAAAGCCTTGAATGTCATTTAACACCATACTGTGGTGTATTAATCCACATTGGCAACTGCTTCTCCCCTTAAGCTTAGATTCTACAAAACTCAAAACACAACAGTAATTTACAGTTTCCTTAAGACTCAAAAAAGACATTCAACATTGGCTACCTATATTTTATATCCACAATGTCTCAAAAATAGATACTTTTACTTGTCTTAGGATAAATTTGTAATTTTAGTTATAGATGGCTACAAATAATAATAAAATACTACTTCCTTTATACATATATAGAGTATATAATATTGTTCAGTGTACACAGATATGAATGTGGAATTAGACACATTAATGCTTTGATGCAGAAATGTATAGGTTCAGAAACATGGGTAGCTTTGTCACCCAGCTGGTATTTTGTTTATCTAGCTAATAAATACCCAACTAATGCCAGGCCCAGTATTATATATTCACTGGCAATATACTTGTTGGTAAATTTGTAATTCTCTGTCCTTTTTCCATGTACCAGCACTGTTATGCCCCCAGAACTGCATAAAGCCTTCCATCTACTCTAATCTCTGCAACACCACATCCAACTCCCCAGAGTAATTTTCGATCAGCCCAGTCCAGTCCCCAGACCACTCATTCTCTGTCCTGATTATATCAATAGCTCACCACTTTGATGTCACCAGCTCTCTCCATTGTATTATATTCCATCAAAGATTGCAACCCTTCACACAGGCAAATTTTCCTTAGGCCTAGTTATTAACATTATTTATTATTATATTTATTGTGTGCCTAACAATAAAGCATTGTGTTTCCATCATATATGGTGTCTTTACAATACCATGATTAATCTAGTACCAGAAAACTGGACACAGAAAACTGTTTATAAGTAAAATTGGATAATGGTAGCACGGTATAAATCTAGTTCAAATCGATAAAAATCCATAATAGTTAAAGGGACATATAATAATTTTATCAGGGGAGTCTTTAAAATCTCTAAATATAAGCACATTTTCAGTATACATATACTATTTTTTTCTTACAGTTATAAAAAATATATGATCCAGTTCTTTCTGCTGCCTCAGGCAAGAGGAAAGCCCTGCTCAGGTGCTGAAAAATTATATTTGTCTCCAACCTCATTGTCCTCCTTACACATTCTAGAACAGTGAAAGCAGAGCTGTCTGAGGCTGGCTGAGGCAAACAGATTGTCTATCACTATAATTGTAAGAACAAAATAATGTAAGAACATTGGGATATGTTTAAGAATTTTAATAGAATCCCTCAATGTAATCATATTTAGACATATGGTATAAATGCAATGGCATTTTTGGCCATACTTCCTGGAAAATCATGGGATAAATGGAGAAGCAGAGTGCACAGAAGGAACTTAACATTAAAGAAGAAAGGTGAAATCAACGAGGGTGCCAAAAGTTTGGCACCATTCATTGACTGTATTCACTTACAAGATACCACAGAGGAGGAAGTACCATTGAAAAATCACTAGGAATAAATCTTGACTATAATGTATCTTGTTTTGTTTAATATTGTTCTTTATAACTATAAATGTGTCTCCACAATGTTTACTATTTTGACTTCATTATAAAGAAAATATCTTTCAAATGTAATAACTTTTTCACGAAAATATTTCCATTTACATCAACTCATGTGATTGGCTGTTCTAAGCTTGAATGTGATTGGTTTATTTTCATTTCAATATCTGTGTGTATTCAGAAGATGTCCAGCCTATGATTAAGTGCCCATAAGGCACGGAATGCGCATAGCTACATAATTTGAAATGTTTTTGTTCAATAAAATTTACTTTTAAATTGCATCAAATATTGTAGTGAAGTCCTGTTTGTGCCAGTCCTACTACAAGAATGATATTACAAGATACCCCAGCCTGGTGCTCTTGTTAGCAGAATACTGCACCAGCCCAGGGTTCTTCTCTACTCCTCTACTTCTGTTCCTTCTTAAAGCAGGTACATGCTGTAGATTGAAAAGCTGAACTTTTACAAAAAGCTGGCCTTTTCATTTTAATGTGCATGCATTGGGTCAGGGTAGCACAGAACCAGCAGAAGAAGTATACCATTCCTTGGTGCTCACTTGGAAGAATCCTGGGCCGATGCAGTTCTCTGGTAAATGAAGAGGTACTTAACTTTTGGCACCCCGCCCCAGTGATTTCCCCTTTGTGAAGGTTGTGGATTGCACTGCCGGGTGATGTTGTGATGGCTGATTCTGTTGATGCTTTCAAAAGGGCTTTTGGACAGACATAATACTAAACTCTACAGTTAGTATAGCTATGGGCATATATGGTTTGTGTGAAAGAGTGTAGGGGTATGTGTGTGTGTGTGACTTTGTCTTTTTTCAGTCCAATTTAACTATGTAACTATGTAATAAACCATCTAAAGGTCATTATTACGCAAAAAATATGTTTTGTAACAATGTGATCTTATTTCTGCTTGTTTTTTATTCCATTTATGTCTTTCATTGCATATTGCTTTAAATCAGGGGTCCTCAACTTTTTACCTGTGAGCCATATTCAAATATAAAAACTGTTGGGGAGTCACATAAGCAAAAAAATAATTGGGGGTGCCAAATAAGGCCAAAATTGGTAGTCCTATATACAGTAGACTGCTAACTGCAGGAATCGCAGGAATCTTTGTTGGAGTAAACTTGTGTTTTCATGCCTCCAAAACATGAATTTAAAATAGGGATTTTAAAATAGGATATTATTATGAGGATACCGGGAGCAACATCCATGGGAGTGGACAGAAACGTGTTGCTCATGAGTCACTGGTTGGGGATTACTGCCCTAAATGAAGGTAAGAGAAGTCAAGAGATACAATAATCTATTCATATTAAAAGACCACATACAGTAGCAGTTTGATAAACCAACAGAACACATTTTCACATGTAAGCAGCCTTTCTGTCTCTGGGGGCTACAGCAAAAGTTAGTACACAATAAAATTCTGAGACACTATGTAGTTGGTCTTTATCTCTTAAGTGGAACAATGTCAATTCTCAGAAGAATTAGCCCCTGCATAGATCAAGTATTTCATTAGATATGTTACTGCATTAGACCAAGTGCTAGAAATACTTGGATTTTCCCTGATAAATGGTTTGGACAAATACAAGAATGCAGTGTTTTACCTGTAACTCTAAGCCTGTCAGCACCTATAACAATTTCCTCCTCATCCGCCATAAACAAAATCCTCTCGTCTTCATGTGACTTTACTTCAAATCTCTTGCACTGGGCTTCCACAGCATCTGCTCCTAGGAAGAGGAAATTACAAAATTTAGCAGATAATACAGGTTAATGCTAAAAGATGAATTGTGGTAGTTGTTTTTCATGCTGCAAAGCTTTTTAAGTCAAGTATGTAGTTTACCCTTAAAGTAAAAGAGGATGTCTTGCTGCTTAGTCCAGTTATGTGCACCTTGGATAGTTCTGGACTTTTTTTTAGAGTGCTCCTCTCTTAAATACACCAAAGGAAAAAAAGAATTTACCCTTGCACGCCCTGGTCGTCCACGGACTGTGACTCCCTGGTGCTCGATGACAGATGGTAACCCCGAAATTGCAGTAGAGAAGTAGAAAATCATAGGCACAACAAGGGAAATGCTAGCAGGGAAACCCTTGTTCATTTATTGTGGATGCAACGTTTCGTGGCATAACAAAGGGGTGATGCGCCGAAACGTTGCTAGCATTTCCTTTGTTGTGCTGGTGATTTTCTACTCCACTCTTAAATACCACATACTGTACTTACAATAAATGCCATCCATACCATAAATATGTATCCTTGAAAATTTAAGTTTTTTTAAAAAAATTGTTCGAATCGAAAGATGTATTCAAATGATTTTTATTCGATCGAAAATGGACTTATTTGATCGAGTTCGGTCCATTTTTGATTGTACAGTAAATAGCCTTTAAAAAAATTTGATGGTTGAATTTCGAAATTTTTTAACTTCGAAATTTGACCCTTAGTAAATCTGCCCCTTAATTAACATATAATTTATGTCATAATTCAGAGAATATTTGTTTCTCCAATTTGGGCTTTTTAAGTGAAAATTTATGTATTTTTTCTCATAGTACCTTAATCCATGATTTTTTTCGTAATTTATCAAGTGCCCAAATCATAAAATCCATGAATACAAAAGTACACCAAATAAAACCTGTCAAGTCATGTAGAAGTAAATAGAAGCTGCCATTCTTTTCTTGCAAAGATTTGTGGTTTTAAAGGTTTTCAGAGATCAGTGGGTGAGAAAAGTTTTACGGGGGACGCCCCGCAGCATTTTTTCTTGCAGTGATTGCCACTAAGTTTTTTTCTCCTTTGCTAATAGATCACTATCTATCCACTTACAATAATCAGCTGTGACTTTATTGACGCTAAAGGAAACTCTCTTCAGTACATTTAAAGGAAACCTCCCATATTGTACTTGAATTGAACTACAGCTCCCTTCTTTCCACACAGAGCCTTAAACTAGCACTTTAAAATTCAGCCATAATCGCAACTTTTATACTGTGCTTTTGGTTACATCGAGTTACAACTTGTATCTATGCACAGCAGTCTAGGTTAGTGTTTCAATTAAGTTATGATTAACGATTTTTAAACAAATTACAGGTGTAATTTTAGTACTATTACTGCACACAATTTTTATTTATGCCACCTAGAGAATTGTCTTAATGCAATATTAAGGGGCCGATTTACTAAATTCACGTGAAGGATTCGAAGTTCCATTGAATTCGATCGAATTTCGAACGTAGGATTTCTTTGTTTGGTCGAATATGTGAATTTTGGCATATTCAGTCACGAAAAGGGAATGGTCGAACGATCGAATACATTTGAATAGAGTCGAATGGACGAATATTCGATCATTCGATCAGCGAAGGATTTTATTCTTTAAGTTTCTTCTGCCTACTTCGGCAGATTGGACCTACCGAATTGCAATAGAAGCCTATGGGAGCACTCCAATAGGCTTCTGAGGATAAGTCCTGATCGAATAGGATTCGTACGATCGAAGTGTTCGATCGTTCAAATCATACGAATCATTCGAATGATCAAATTATTTATTCGTTCAGTCGAATGATTTATTCGACTGATCGCATAGATTTGTATTCGATCGTCGAATGATCGAATATCGCATAATAGGTAGCCTAGAACTATTCGATTAACATTCGAAAATCGAATGCTAATCGAATAGAAACGAATTATTTTCGGGGAATAATAGTAAATTTGCCCCTGAGTATCTGCCTGGCCAGTGTTTTAAAGCATTGTGAAATATTGTGTATGATTAATAAATCTATTTGCAAATTGATCCAAACTACACCATTATTCTGTTTTCCGAAATCCATTCCTTTGTTGTCGTTCACTGAAAAAATTTAGGTTTTCAGATTTTTTTTCGGATCACTTTGAAATCCTAATTTCATTTGCACTTTTTATAATACAATCTCTTAATAGATTTTATGACATTTGTGATTGTGGTTTAAAACTGTAATACCTATTCAACCTTTAATAAATGGGCCTCTAAGTTAATAAATAAATGAATGCACTGAAAAAAGCTAAAATACTAACATTCACATCATCAAATTTGACAAGAGAGAGTACACCTAGACATCTGGAACTGGCACTGGTACTCAGTATTAAATGATATACTTTGGTTGACATTCTATGGTTCTTTAAGAAGAGGTTGTTTTAGGGCTATCCTGGGCTTTTATTTAGAACTGACACTGTTTGTGAAAAAGTTAGCTGTAAATGTAAAAAATTCAGTTGACGTATTTAAAATGGAGAGCTCTAAGTAAGTAAATTACTGTTTAAATACACCTACATTGAAAACATTTTGGTGTATTTAAATCAGAACAAGCATTTTCTGTGTTCATGCTCATAATCTAACTTGCTTAAAAAAGTATTTCTTGTTATGGTCGTTTATAGCCTTAATCAGCTATATTTCTGTTAAGGCAATAGAACACAGAATTACAAAGCTCAGCAATTTTATGTTTGTTCTTTTTCCATTTGACCTCATGGTTAATTACATAATTTAATATTGTGTTTTTCCTCTCTAATAGATTTGAAGATAATCATACAAGATTAACTCTAATAAAAGATAATTCATAAATTACTTCCAAGTAATGCTGTTTTGCTGTTTTACAAAATGATTCTTGAAGTTTTTGCCAAAAATAAATAAAAACCACAAAAAAACTGTAGCTTTTGTAAGGTGGTGTAGAAATGTAAAACAATGTAAACATATATAAAGTCCTATATAGTGAATAATTTATCTTTGACAGCAATACTCACTCACTAATGTCAGTGATATTGTACCTATGCAGATACAGTAGGACAACTAGAGGTTAAAAAATTGTATGCTATTCCTTGCATTACTCTAGGCATATAAATGCATCATAGCTGCTCATATTTGTATAAATGCAAATATTCTAGGCCCTCCATGCTGTTATTTAGCTAAAAGAAAATAATTTCTATATCTATTTTACCTTGTCAATAGAATCTTTTATACTTTGATGTTTATATAGCTGGTGCCATCTGAGTTCACCCCATATGTGTTTATAACAGCTGCTTAAAGGTTGAAATACGATTTAGAAGGGCCAGGAAAATTTCCCTAAACTGCACTCAACAAGGTGGGCTTAACCCTGAGTCATTTCAATTAGATGGGTAGCAGAAGAGGGAAGACCAAAGCAGAAATTCTCATATTTTATAGAACACTTTGATTTGCTGCACCAGTTTTATTCCTGAGTTTGGTTTCCGGTGAGAAAACCAACTCTCTTACAGTAATTCTCTGTAATGACAGATCCCATTTAGATCTGAAAAAACGTATGTTACTAGAACTAAAGAAATTGCAATGGAAGTTTACATGAACTATAATTAACTTGGAGATAGTTGGACTCTTTACAACTTTTGTTGAATTGATTCCTATTTTTTAACTTTGCATTTTATGTTGCCATTAGACAGTTTTGTTTCAGAAATTATTATTATGAATAGGTAAGTCCTTGCTATATTATTTGAGCTTCATAAAAGGGTCTTATTGGCTAAAATGTTGATTTGTGTCTATTGTGTCTATTGTTGCAATAAAACTATATATTAATATATTCTAGCTGTCCTTATATAAAATTAGTGTGATGTTAGATGCTCACATAGTTTTCGCAATTCCTCAGACGTCTGTGACCAGATGTCCAACTCAAGGGAGGGGGAAGATTCTACAGAGTTACAGTAGGTTACAAGGGATCCCCAACCTTTTTTTACCAGTGAGCCACATTCAAATTTAAAAAGAGTTGGGGAGCAACACAACCATGAAAAAGTCCCTTGGGGTGTCAATTAAGGGCTGTGATTGGCTATTTGTTAGCCTCCATGTGGACTGGCAGCCTACAAGAGGCTCAACTTGGCACTATACTTAGTTTTTATGCAATTAAAACTTGCTTCCAAGCCTGGAATTCAAAAATAAGCACCTGCTTAGAGGACACTGGGAGCAACATCCAAGGGGTTGGAGAGCAACATGTTGCTCACGAGCTACTGGTTGATCACTGCTTTAAATACAAATAATACAATTTTAGTCAAGTTTGTTTCCCTGCATCATATCTTTGTGTAAAAAACTTAGGAAACTGGATATCCAAAAGTCTCCAAATAATAGGAAGGCTATATCCTATACACTCCATTTCTACAAAATTAGTAGAATTTTTTTTAAATGATTTCTTTTGTACTGGTTCCTCTGAAATAATAAAACAGTGTCAAAAATTTGATTGTAACTGAGCTGAATGTGCTGATTTCAGGCATGAACAGTCCCAAAAAAATTGATATTTCCCTAAGCTCATGGATCATAGAACACTAAGGGGCAGATTTACAAAATTTGTGTAAATGATTCGAAATTCAATCGAATTTTCAAAAAGATTTTAATTCGAATTTTCAAATCGTTTTTGTGGCCACTTCGACCATCGAATTTAAAAAATTTGATCGAATCGAATCATTTGAATAAATCGAATAAAAATCTATTTGATCATTCGAATATTTGATGGTCAAAGTACTTGCCTTTAAAATTTAAATTCGAATCTCTAGTTGGCCAGATTAAACCTACCGAATTGCTGTAGAACCCTATGGGAGCTTTTCCATCACTTTTAGATTGAATAAAAAAAATTAGATGATTCCAATGATTTTATCGGACGATCAAAATTTCCTTATTCAAATTCAAAGGATTTTAATTCTATACAAATTCGATGTGACTATGAAGATTTTCATACATCCAGGTCATGGTATACATATCTGATATAAGTAATTCTAAAAAAACTGGACTTGCTGAGTAATTATTGAAGGCATTTCACTACTCATCCGAGCAGCTTCTTCAGTTCAACTGACTGGTATGGGAAGTTCTCGGCATATAAACTCTTCCACTAATCCAATCACAATGGCACATTGTAACTCTTCATGGATGTGTGAAGTGTTCTGAAAGTGCTTGGGTACTGATGTGAGAACAGCATTGCATGTAGCAGACAGGTGGTGTTGAAGGCCCCCACCTCAATTCAGAGATGGTTTTTCTACCTTGACCTTTCTACCGTTCATGCAACTCTCACACGTAACACCTGTGTCTAGGAGTTGCATGACACTTTTGTAATCTCATCACAGTAACTACACAGAATCAAATTCAAATGTGACCTCTTTGAAGAGTTACAATGTGCCATTGTGATTGGATTAATGTAAGAGTTTATATGCCGAGAACTTCCCATACCAGTCAGTTGAACTGAAGAAGCTGCTCGGATGGGTAGTGAAACGTCTTCAATAATTACTCAGCAAGTCCAGTTGTTTTAGAATTACTTATATCAGATATACAAATTTGATGGTCGAATTAGAGGGTTTTTTAATCCTCGAATTCGACCCTTGATAAATCTGCCCCTAAGATACTTTTGTTGTTCAGCATGGTAAAGAGGACCATACACAATTACTATCTTTCCTGCGACCATTGGTCCCAGGGAAGATCACTCTTTTTTTCTACAAAATTTAAGAGCTGGATTGTTAGATATGCAGGTATAAGTAATAGAATTATATTTGATGATTCAGCAGTAACCCTTTGCCAATGTGTATATGCCTTCAAAGGTGCCCGATAAAATTTTACGTGGTAATGTGGTCAAGCATTGCAATGATAAAAACTAACACTGCTACTGTTTTCTGTCAAATTGGTTAGAGCTTCATAAAGCAGATGCTGTGACACAAGTTATGCTCTGCACTGGGATGCACTCAACAACCGATACTGATTAATGAGGCATTTTATAACTATGGTAAACAGAGCAATACATGACTGTTTTTTTCTCTAAATGTAATGGAATTATGAAATTATATACACTCTATAAATCTTCTCAAAAGGGCATAAGCTAATGACCCACAAAGTGAATTTGTTCTCCCAGGTACTGATCAACATTCAGTCAGAAATAAATGGTATCACCCTTTATTATAACTGCAGAAAAAGCTCTATTTTGCCCTGCAGATCATCTGAAAGAGCATTACACAATAAAATGAGCAGCTTTACACAACTAGCATAAATGTCAATTAATCATACAGTAGTTTGAGTTAGAAATATTCTTGCTTGAATGAGTGACATGACTTCATGTAGACAAGTTGATGATGGTTGGCCTTATATTTACATATTGCTGGGTCATGGTAGACACATTGTATGTCTGCAAGCTTACTTTAAAAGACTGGGAAATATTTTTATCAAAGTTAGCAAACAATATACAGTATAAATATAGTATTCCAGAAGGCTTCGTATGCACATTATTTAATGCTGTAAAACAAAAGACTCTTTTTGAGAATAATTTAATGTATGTCTATGATCACATATAAAGGTAGGTTTATGTTACCCACTTCATTTGCCACTTGGCCAGAGAGTAGTGTGCTATACATAAATAGTAATGCAAATAAATAAATAAAAATTATTATTGACAGTTGACATCAAGGCATTTGAAAAACATGTATACATAATATATATGAAACTAAAAAGTACCATCTGCTTTCTTTTGAAATTAGCTGTATGTGATTAGAATTGTTAGCAAGAGGTTAAAGATAAGGAAGAAGCAAAAATGATTCCCTCAAAATCAAACTGAAAATCTAAAGTATCTAGATACTGGTTTGGGAGAGGTAGAAATTCAATATTTATTTCCCTGAAACTTTTTTAACTAGGGGAATTTCTTAATCATTATGTAGGAACCCATGGTTTTTATTCCCTATTTGAAGGGTAAAAGTCCATGTATCCAGTTATACCAAGTACGAATACCACCTTGCAAAGCCTTGAGGGAGGGCAAGGCCCTCCTACCTGTGGCTAAACATTTGTTACTCAAAGGACATCCACTACCCACTTTCCACTGCATGGCCATCGACTTTCAACCACCCCTGGAGAGGGGCGGCAATCGTGACCAAGCTCTACTCAGAAAAGAATCTAGATGGATTCACAAACTAGATACTATGGCCCCTCAAGGCCTTAATGAGACACTTCCATTGGACTGCTTGTTATGACACTTTTGCTTTTGTATTGATAACAGTTCATGTCCACATTCTGTGTACTGACTAATAGATACCATACATCACAATGCATTTATTTAAGTGCATTAACCCATTTATGTGCAGCAGATATCAGTTTATATGTACTTTACTGCTTTCCTAGCTCTGCCACCTTTAAGTTGAACCAGGCATTATCAATATCACGTATTTCTGATTTATTTACTTGTTTTGGCTGTGCAGCACTAAGTACCCAGTACCTATATGTGGTCTTTACAGTCCGGCAATGCAGTGTTTTCTAGGGCTATTCAAAGACCTAAGCATCTGAAGTCCAATAACACTGGGAACGTATAGGGTCAATAAAGGGGCATGGCCCGCTTTAACTAGTGGAGTATGCTCCCCCTCAGACTAAATGTATTCCCCAGCCTAAGCAGCACCATCCTTGTTGGGCACAATGCACTTCATGCAGTAGACTGCGCTGTAGCTCTACAACTTGGAAGCTTTGCGGGTTGCTAGGCAACAAGCCCACAGCGCCTGCTCACCTTCCTGTTCGGTCCACCTTCCTGTTCGGTCCACCTCTAAGGTAAGTTGGTCTATAGCTAGGGTTCCTGCTGAGGCTGGCTTGTAAGCCCTCCTTAAGCCTTGGATAGGCTCTCAACTTCTGATAAGGTACAGACATGATGCGGTATGTATTTTATGATTGATTTTATGTACTTTTTCTTTCACACCAGTTGCTAGGATGCCCTAGCAACCACTTTTGGCGCCAAAATACTTAGGTTTAAAGTGCCACTTTGTGCACTGTTTTACTTTTTTCTCTCCCTGATGAAGTTTCTAGTTTAGAACCAAAAAAGATGGATTAAATAAACCTTTTTTAACTTTACTTTAGTAGTTTTTGTAAAACATTTTTTGGAGTGCTGTCACCAGTGCATGTATATACAGATGAAGCCACTTTGGATTGTGTGTTTGACACAGAATAACTAAACTCAGACTTGACACTTCTAGACAGAAAATTGCATTACAGCATCCCATCTAACTAAAGTGTTCACCATTGTGAATAATGGTGCTTTGGTATGCTAATGAAAAGGTTAAATGTATGAGTCATGACGCATTTAAAGAACAAGTAAACGTTTTTTTTTTCTATCTCTAAATTTGCTCTAAACAGCC
>CM044431.1:40394760-40443056 GCA_024363595.1 Xenopus borealis
TTCCGGAAGTTCGCGAACATGTTCGCGAACTTTTTTTCCGCGGTTCGCGCCATCCCTATCGAACAACAGATATTGATCCATATGCGTAGGTTTCCTGTATACCTCCATGTTTTAAGTTACCCCCCTCCTGGATGCAAATTAAACAGTCAAAAAAAGTACGTTTCGTCCCGTGGACATCTTACCTTGTGAACTTGATGTTATTGTCCACTGAATTCATGTGTTCTGTAAATGACACCACTTCATTGAATCTTATTGTAACCCAAGTTACATAGTTACATAGTTAAATTGGGTTGAAAAAAGACCGAGTCCATCAAGTTCAACCCCTCCAAATTAAAAACCCAGCATACATACACACACACACACCCCTCCACTCTTTCAAACACAAACCATATATGCCCATAGCTATACTAACTGTAGAGTTTAGCATCAAAATAGCCTTTGATATTATGTCTGTCCAAAAAATCATCCAAACCCCTCTTAAAAGCATCAACAGAATGAGCCATCACAACATCATCCGGCAGTGCATTCCACAACCTCACGGTCCTAACTGTGAAGAACCACCTATGCTGAAGGGGTGGCCTCTGGTGCGGTGATCCTCTTTATGGGTAAAAAGGTCCCCTGATATTTGTCTATAATGTCCTCGAATATATTTGTAAAGTGTAATCATGTCCCCTCGCAAGCGCCTTTTTTCCAGAGAAAACAACCCCAACCTGGACAGTCTCCCCTCATAATTTGTCTTCCATCCCTCTAACCAGTTTAGTTGCACGTCTCTGCACTCTCTCCAGCTCATTTACATCCCTCTTAAGGACTGGAGTCCAAAACTGCACTGCATACTCCAGATGAGGCCTTACTAGGGATCTATAAAGAGGTATTATTATGTTTTCATCCCTTGAGTTTATGCCCTTTTGATGCAAGACAGAACTTTATTTGCTTTAGTAGCTACAGAAGGACACTGCCCAGAATTAGACAACTTGTTATCTATAAAAACCCCAAGATCCTTTTCACTTAAGGAAACTCCCAACACACTGCCATTTAGTGTATAACTTGCATTTATATTATTTTTGCCAAAGTGCATAACCTTGCATTTATCAACATTAAACCTCATTTTCCAGATTGCTGCCCAGTGTCCCAACTTAGACAAATCACTCTGCAAAGTGGCAGCATCTGCAAAAATAGAAACCGTTCTTTCAATGCCCACATCCAGGTCATTAATAAACAAGTTGAAAAAAAAGTGTCATCCACAAACCTGACAGGTTCACAAGGGAAGATGTCCACGGGAACAAACTTGCTTTTTTGGACTGTTTAATTTGCATCCAAAAGGGTGGTAACTAGTGATTGGCGAATTTATTCGCCAGGGGCGAATTCCCGCGATTCGCCGCTGGCGAATAAATTCGCGAAACGCCAGCGAAATTTCGCCAGGTGAAAATTCTCCGAACAAAACGAGGCGCAACCCGTCGAAGTTGACGCTCGTCAAAAGCGTGCCGCAACTCCTTTCGAGAATTTTTCACCAATTCGCAAATTTCTCTGGAAATCGAAACTGGGGAGATTCACCCATCACTAGTGGTAACTTAAAAACGGAGGTATACATGGCTCAGTCTTCCACCTACTACAAAAACCTTTCGCTTCGGGAGGAGCCACCAGGTCTTATTGTGAGAGGACAAGAAAGAGAGTTCTGGGCAGGCAAGGAAACTGAACATTGTAACTGGAATGAAGAAGAAGGAGTGTGGTCGTGGGACAGGTCAATACCAAATGGGAGCAGTAGTATAGAATCAAGAGACGAGAGGATAGTCAAGGTCTCAGGCTGCGTTGAAATACATCAAATTGTAGTGCAAAACAGGATCCAGGAGAGTAGTCAATACACAAGCAGTGGTCAGGCCAGGCACTGGACTAGACAGGGTCAGAGACAGGCAGGGTCAAGAATGCATTCGGAACACACGGAATAGCACCCAGGAACTAAGGAACCAGACCTTTCCTTTAAGCAATGTACAAAAGGCACTTCTGCCTTTAAATATTTGGATTTTGCGTGATGCCATCAGTGACTGCACCAAATACAGCTGAAAATTGGCCATGGATGCTCAAAACCTGGAAGATGCAGCGCAGAACATAAGAAAACACCAGAGGATGCACAAACGGAGGGTGTCCCTGCCAGGGGTGCAACAGGCATCCCTATTGCACCCCCACCAGACCACCAGGCAAGTTTCTCACATTGAATTATAGGGTGATTGGTGGCATTGGTAAAGTCATCCTGCAATTCAAAACTTTTTTGGGTCACTCAGTGTTTTAATATGATATTTTATTTAGTTGAGGTATTTTAAAATTTATGTTAATATTATAATTCTGTATTAACAATTGAATAAAGTTGTTTTGTATTTGTGTTTATAATAAACTTGTGGCCAAAAATGTTTATTTATCAAATAATGAAGTGTGGTGTGTAGGTATTTCTAGGAATGCTGGGAAGCCAGCTTCTATTATTTCAGTTGTGCGCCGGCATCCAAAAACAGACGCCTGCTTCCAAAAACGCATGCTCATGTCCAAAACAAGACATCGGTGGTGTTTTGCTAATTTTTCACGGTTTTGCAAATTTCCAGAGAAATTTGCAAAAAATTCAGCAAAGTGAAATGCCCCAGATTTGCCCATCAATAATTATTTGCAGTATGGTAACTAACATTCCAAATGATCAGAGGGGACAAGTACTCGGATATGGGGAGATTATTTAAATTTCAACATGATCATTGAAATATTTTGATTACAAGAATTTCAAATGTATATCTGTATATATATAAATTTATTTAAAAAAAATATTAGGAAATATAGTTCGCACAGGATGGAAAAACATAATAAATAATAAATGAAAAGCAGTTATATCAAATGGCATACTGATGAGTAGTAAGAGAGTTTATGGTGTACACTTTGATTCTTGTTAAATTTGCAATCATTCTATTATATAATAATGACGTGCTAGAGAGGATCTGTCGATTGAAAGATGGTGATTCATTCATAGTAATAATAATAAGTTATCTTTAGTCATAAACGCTTATAATATAGCCTTTTAGGGCACTTGAAACTTAGAATTATGTACTGATAGCAGAAGGGCTGTTGCTCAGAATGTTGATAGTAAAATCTACTGTTAAACCATAAATATATGGTTATTTCAAGGTTACAACTTGTTGATGGTAGGGTATGACAAGCAGATGTTATCTTATCTATAGGCTTTATAAGGCACATAATCTTGTTACAGCCATCTCCAAATCATTGAAACCATTCACATTCTAATGAAGTTGAAGGTCAACATAAGCATGAAAAATGTTTCTGGGGGAACCAAATAACGGCTGGGTTTCGGCTGTGGTAGCCCCTATGTGGACTGTTAGACTACAGAAGGCTCTGTCTGGTGGTACACCTGGAATTTATGCAAGCAAAACTTACCTTCAAGCCAGAAATTCAAAATTACCTGCTTTGAGGCCATTGGGAGCAACATCCAATGGGTTGATGAGCAACATGTTGCTCAAAGACCACTGGCTGGGGATTACTGGTTTAGGGGTTATACTTAATACTGGGAGCACTGGGAACACGATTAGAGAGAGATTTGGGGATGATGTCTTATTTAGTGCCCTAGATATTCTTGGAATTGTTAATGAATGGCTAATACAGTGATGTTTGCCTACTGTATAGTATCTTTGTAACCATGTTATTGGATCTCAAAATGGAGTTTGTCCAAAAAACCTCTGGAAACTGCTGATGTAAGGTTATTGTAGCTCTGAAGCTGATTACAAGTGGGGATTACAAAACATATTTCACACCTGCGGGCAGGTGAAATCCCCTTTTCTGCCAAGAGAGTAAAGATCAGATCTTAATAGTCCTGCAGCAGAAACTTAACAGGGCTGTATAATATTGTCTATGACTCAATGACTCAAGTGGGTAACTTGGCAAATAAATCTGAGAACCAGGGGAAATTACTTTGTATTACTGTGCATTTAAATAAGGATAGTTTCCCTTTAATAACTAGAGTAGACATATACTGTGGTTGTTACAGATTTAACAGGTTAGCACAATGGCTGCATGTTTCATAACAGTGATTAAGGGAAACATGTTTAGTAGCTTATGTAATAGATACCCATTAGTATTAATGATATTCACACTTGATAGAATTAATATTATGCTGCCTGTACAGTACTTTATTATTGCCTTCAGATACACTTAAATATTGATTAACTGTGTCACTGACACCTTTATTCATGGGCTGTCTGACACTGATTACCAATAACCTTTATTTTCAACATCATTATGTTTAGTTAGAGTGGCTGCAAATTGACTGTAATAAAGACTGCCAATTTAGCTACTATAATATTAATTCAAGTGTCATAATAAATTGGGCAACATAGTAATAATCATGTAAAACAACAAAAAAGGTCTAATGTACTAATGCGAGTTGCCTGAGCACACAAGGGCAAGAAGCTCAGCATATGGAGACATTCACCATTCTGAAAGTACATCTCCTAGGAGGTGAGGTGCTTTGTGGACAAAACATGGCACTTTGCACCTGCTTTTTTGTGGTTTGCAACCTCCATGCAGGTGATCATGCATGCATATGCTGACTCTGTACTTGAGGCATGTATGTATTATATATAAATCATTTTGCTATTCTAAATAGTATTTTAATCATACTACAGTATTTGTCAGGTAGATCAATTATATCTTGAAGTGGCGTGGGATGACTTTTCCCTCATCTCCCAAACTAACAGGGTAAGTGAGCTGCTTACATTCTGAAATAGAATCCATGTTTGTGTTCAAGACCACTGTGATTACCCCAATGTAATAATACATTCTGGTTTATGTTTTAATGAACAATAAGATTCTATTTTGTATCAAATGCCGCATTTTAAGTAGTAAATCATATTTTAATATCAATGGTTGGTAAATGCTGCTAACATTTGGGTCTGCTAACAGTTCTATGTGTATATTTTGTTTTTAATACTCATTTTTTACTTCTGCTTATGGCACCAAAGTTGAGGATAGCACAGGGGAAAAAGGTCCCTTTTGCTCTCTCTGAACATCTGCAATAAATAATTGGCACTGACAACGTAACATCAAGGTACCTAATGCACAGAAAAAACTCACAAGCAGCAAATACATGGAAATCAAAAAGAAGCAGAAACCAAACATGAGCACCAAGATGGAAAGCAGGAACACAATGCTGACTCTCTGACATTATGGCAAAGGGTTGCTGAGAAATACCTTTCCAACTTTCCAAAGTACTTAATCTAGTAATAGGAAATAAAAAGATAGATAAAGATTTGGACAAATTCCAAGTAGAGAATTTTATAATGTAGAACATCTCCTCCATAACACACCTTCAACTAATAGACCTGAAAAAGGAGGTGCAAGTGATGGAAGTCACAGTAAATGATGTAGAATATTGCTCTAGACAAGCACTATCCAACTTCTGTGGTACCAAGGGCAGAAATTTTTCTGGCCTTCATAGTGCAGGGCCGATAATGGAATCCAGTGTTGACCACTCCCTGTTTTCAAACCACACCCACTTTAAACCACACCCATGTTACCAAATGACTATATCCACATTAATTGTGGTAAAACACCAAAAAACCAAATGGTTGGTACTTACTGCAGGGATATCACTTATCACTCATATATGAAAAAAGTTGTCATATTAAGATATACCCTTAAAGCCATATGCTTCCTCTTCCCCTGTGGGTAACACAGTACCCCCAGCACACAAGTAAACACCTTAGGGGCCCTTAACTATAATTTATTTTAAAATGCTAACAAACCCCCAGAACAAATACCAGGCTTATATTCCACAGGCAGAGCAGGGCACACATAGGTAGAGCAGGGCATACACAGGCAGAGTATGTCACACACAGACAGAGTATGCCACACACAGGCAGAGTATGCCACACACAGGCAGGGCAGGGCACACACAGACAGAGTATGTCACACACAGGAAGAGCAGGGCACACTCAGGCAGAGTATCTCACAGACAGGCAGAGCAGGGGACACACAGGCAGAGCAGGGCACACACAGGCAGAGCAGTGGACACACAGGGAGCATAGGGAAGGCAGAACAGAGCCCGAGACAGGGAAACCTATCAGGACCACTCTTAGATGTACTACATACTACAGTGACACAGAGCTTGTGCACTATTAGCATTTTGTATAAAGTGTGAACAGATGAACAAAGTGGGCATAGGGGCCCACAGAAGACAAAACGGCAGCGGAGAAAATTCATATGCACTATTTTTATTTGGTGTCCACGCATGCCAGCGGCTTTGGTATATCTATGCATATTGGGCATAAAACTGTTCAGTAGACCACTGGCATCAATATTTAGGGTGTTTTACAATTGTTTGTAAAAAGTTGGTTGAGATAAATGCGGCCAATTGCAATATATTTAGTCTATTTTCAGAAATACCATAAAAACCTCTGCCTTTAGCGTAGTTCTGCAATATGTTAGTTTAGAGTAGACAGACATAATTAACTATTTTGGATTCGTCAGAATTTGTAATTTCAAAAAGATATATGGTTTTCAGGGGTCCAAAATAAAACTGGCAGTGTTTATAATCTAGAGTAAATGTAAGCAATCAAATAAGTATGCACAAGATAGATTCTGGGGTCTTTACATGCCATGTACTTCGATAAACCTATGTACATTGGGCATCAAACTGTTCAGCAGACACCAGGCTTTCATATTTGGGGTCATTTGTCTTGATAACTAATGGTACGTTCGATGTAAGATGCTGCAGGTTGGAAGTTTTGAGGTGAGTTTTGGAAAATGTCCCCAAAATTGTCAAAGTTAGGAAAGATTTGTGGCTTAGTGTTCTGGGGTAGAAAGATATGCATACCTAATTTAAATTTGGGGGAAGGTGTACATTCTGAAAATATATGATTTTCTGGGGTGAGCATACTTTTTTCTACCTTTGCCCACCTCAAAATGATGTAAATATGTTGATTTTGCAGTACCTGAAATGATAGACCAAATGGGGGGTGTTCTTTTGAGGCCCCTATACACCACGTGCTTAGGTACACCTAAACATATTGGACATCAAACTGTTCAGCAGACCTCAGGTTTTCATATTTGGGGTCATTTGTCTTGATATCTAATGGTATGTTTTATATAAGATGCTGCAGGTTTGAAGTTTTGAGGTGATTTTTGGAAATGTCCCCAAAATTGCCATATTTAGGAAAGTTTTGCGGCTTAGTGCTTTGGGGTAGAAAGACATGCATATGCTATTTAGATTTGGGGGAATGTGTAATTTCTGAAAATATATGGTTTCTGTGGTGAACATACTGTTAGTGAAATGTTTGACCTTGAAAACAGAAGTATGACATTTTGTAGAGTGGTGCTTTGGAAATTTGCTGGTTTACTGCTTGTAGATGTTGATCTGTACAAGTGAGAAATCTCCATAAAACTATATATGTTTGGTATTGTCACCTTCAGGAGACATTGATCTTTTCAAATCATACATAAATATATTATGTTGCTGATATATGTGATTGTACTATGTAAAACATAATTTTTTTCATTTTATTAGGCACTTTGAAGCCTATGTTTTTTTACAGAAGTGGAATTACACCAAAATTTTTGAAAGCTCAGGTTGTCCTGAAAAGAAACATATATTGTTTTCCTGGATAAACTAAAAGAGCCCCCCAGGAAAGGCCCTTAAAGGGAAATGTTCAAAAAATATTCAAAAATGGTCTAGCAGTAAAAGTACCAAATCAGCCATATCAGATGGCAGTGAAAGGGGTATATCATCTTACAGTGTACACCACACCAGCTGAAAAGGACTTTTGCCAACCTGTCAAATAGATAATCTGTTAAGGTAGTCTTTAGATCACATTACTATATCATATATATATACTATATGAATCACATATCTCTTTAAGCTCCAATATCCCTTGGTCAGCAGCTCCTCATAATCATATGTCAGCCTGACACAGGAGAGTACCTGTGTCAGGTGTGTTACATCTGTAAACATGTGGTGTTTGCTGAACCTCATGGAATGTTTGCTAAACCTTGGATAAGAGACCCTCTATGTACTCAAGGACTGGGTAAACGGTCACTCATGCTTCATACATACCACTCTTTTCTGATGGGTTGGGGTAGGAATAACTCCCTACCCCTCCTTTGTCTGTAATCATTTACTAATTATGTATGTACTCGACCTATAAATAAACGGCACTGTCCAACAATATGGTAGAGCAGAACCAACAAGATACCATTGGGTCTCGTCTCTGTTCTCTCGCAATTGCAATTCTTCTCTCCCTGCAGTCGACGTCTGTCAGGCTCACTTTTGACCTCGACATTACATTTCATTATCAGCAAGTGTTCATCTTCTCTTATGTGTGTTTTGTATTTTAAAATGAGGTTAACTGAGTGCCAAAAAAAAACTATATCTGAACAAATATATTTGTAACATCCATTATCTACAATAATCCAAATAAACATATACTTACTTATTTAGAACCATTTACTCACCATGTCTAATTTTTTCACTTATTTGAAGTCTAAATATAATTTGGATTCTAAAGAATGTGCATTTAATCACCCTGTTTATTGAAAATATGTAATGAATTCAACATAATGTAATGTTTACACCATTGCTAATTAATCCTATCATGACCTTTTTGTGGTGTCCGGTTGTATTTTTCTAGGTTTATCAATAGTTTACTGTATGTTTGTGTCCATTTCTAATACTATTGCAGTCTGTCATTACAAACCTAGGCTACTTGCTAGGATCACATACTGTACCAGCTACATAGATGTAATGAAAAACAGTAGTAACTATAATGCAACACAAACATATGGTCAATTAAAAAAAATCAAGCCAATCATTATCACCATGCTATGTTTGTTACATTTTTTTTCTGATACATCATTCTGATGTAAAAATTCTTTTTCATTGAAGCTTGGAAACTGGTCTTGTTGTTGTTTCTATGTTTGGATTGCATCACCTATTTTTACTCTTAGCATGTATCTGGTTTTGACCCTAGCAAACAGCCAGTGTTTGCAAATAGAAACACAACTATGGCTAGAGGATGTACTACATAAAAAGGCAAGGGTGAAAATGTAATCATACTGTAACATTGAACACAAGTGTTGGTGTTGCAATCACCCCCATTAAAAAACAACACATATTGGGAAGAATGACAAATGCTATGAACATTTTCACATTTTAAAATTCTAGAATTTTTTAATTCTTGAGTAACCCTCAAAAAAACATGGTCTAACATTGCAAATTGTAAGCTAAAGGTCAATCAACCATTGAAGTTTTGTGATGGACTGTCTGTCTTCTCTGCCTAGGTGTTTCTCTGTATAATCTTGATAACTAACTAATCTAATTGAAATATGGAATCTATCCATCTAAATATACCTAAATAGTGTCTAATTTCTATGTTAAGAGAGGTAGGGGAAAAAAGAGAGTAAGATTTTTTTTCAGCAATATTTTGCGAATAATATATCTTTGCTTATGGATTTGTAGGCAATCTGTGCAAAATCATTGCACTTATCACTGTAAGGGCAGAAGCACAAAGCCTGTGTCTGTGTGCTTGTGACTACTAAAACTTAACAGTGCTGTAAGCTGTTACCTAACAACCAGCTATTCAGTGATCTCAGTGCAACAGGAAGTGACACAGCAGCTAGTGAGTGGCTGGCAGGAAGAGGAAGTCACAGATACTGGAAAAAGAAGAAATCCTGGCGTAGAGAACCGCATGGTTGATAGAGAAGGAAGCCAGAGGGATGCTGGTGGGCCCAGAGAGCTGAAAGGCTGCGTCCAAAGCATTTATTTGGATCAGGCTGGTGCAGGGAAGCCAGAGACTGTGCCTGGAGAGACAGAGGGTGTGAAAGGAATTTGGGCTGGAGGAACAAACAGAGAGATTCCCATCTGAGTATCCAAAAGGGCTAGTTATTGCACTACATGCCTGAATGGGCTGGATTTGGCTGAAGAGAGCTATAAAGCATCCAAAGAGGATTTGTGAGTATCCTGTTTAAAGGGACAATGCCCTAAAGAAGCACTTGAAGATAAAGAGACTGTTTTATTAAAGGACTTTGTCTTTTTTAGTTAGCTTGGCACTAGCAAGTTAGTTAGTGAGGCCCTATAGCCACCAGTTAGAAGTGCTGCATGTACTAGCTAGCCAGTTATTTTATATAAACCATTATTCAAGTTAACCAATACTGGGTGTCTTATTGCAGTATTCCTAGTAGGGCCACCTGTAAGTGCAATTTCTGGATCCCACTAGGTGGAGGCACTGCGCTTGTAAGTTCCAGGTAACCAGTCTCTCCCAATACCAGTGGCTCAAGTTTGTCCCATGCCATCAGGTAAGCACCACTCACCAAAAGGGTTACAGATTATTAAAAGATTCTTGACTTTTTTTTTACAGACCAACAACCAAAAAAACAACCACCACCCATAGAACAATCTTATGCTGTAGCACAAAAAATAAACCAAAAATAATAGTATATCTTCTAACACTTTAACAACAAATGTAAGAGCGGATCATGTTGCCATGCGCCAAGTATCTTTTCCTAGCTGGCAAACAACACACCCATATAGTGTTTATGCAACAATACCCAACACAACTTCCACTTTATGATGTTGCAACAGCAAGACACCATGATCCTTGTTTAAAATGTTACCATCCACATTCAATGTGTCTCCTTATTTGTGTAAAAATAGAACCAGCACACGTAGCATGCTTAAGGGATTGCTCCCGTGTTTATTGTCTTGCCGACAAAGACAACGTTGTTGGCAAGACAATAAACACGGGAGCAATCCCTTAAGCATGCTACGTGTGCTGGTTTATTTTTACTCTGTCTAACCAAGGAGAGGCCGTCCTCCTAAGAATCCACGCACCGTACCTAATTTGTTGGAGAGGCCAGGTGTGCGCGTGCATTCTTCTGCCTAATCTCCTTATTTGTGGCCTACACACAGGCCCGCCATCAGGGGGGGGACAGGGGGGACAAGTGTCCTGGGCCCGGGGCTAAAGGGAGGCCCGGCAGTGCTGCACTTTTCCAAGAGCTGGGCCCCCCTCGCGAGCACCGAAGCCTTGCTGTGATGAATGCGGAAATGCCGAAGTCCTGAAGCGACAGAAAGACCCGAAGTCACGAAAAGAGCCGACACTGAAGTCCTGAAGCGGCGAAAAGACCCGAAGTCATGAAAACAACTATAACTGAAGTCCTGAAGCCATGAGTTCAATTCTACTGACACTAATGTGTTTTTTTTTAACCCCCTGGCTACCAATGTTTTATTTTAATACTCTATAGGCCCCTGCACCAATATTTTTTTTTTTTATATTTTTTGGGGCCCCATTTTTTTAACTTGTAAGGGGAGGCCTGGCACCAATGTTTTTTTTTAAATATTTTTTGGGGCCCCAATTTTTTTTAACTTGTAAGGGGGGCCCTGGCACCAATGTTTTTTAAAAAACTATTTTTTGGGGACCAAAATTTTTTAAATTTTTAAAGTGGCCCTGGCACCAATGTTTTTTTTAAAAAAAAAATTTCTTTGGGGTACCAATTTTTTTTAACTTGTTGGGGGGGGGTCCTGGCACCAATGTTTTTTTTAAAAAAATATTTTTTGGGGCCCCAATTTTTTTTAACTTGTAAGGGGGGGCTGGCACCAATGCTTTAAAAAAAATTTGTTGTGTGGGGCCCCGTGATTTTTATTGGCGGCCCTGCCTACACAAAAGACTTTTTTGTAACAATTGATGCCTACAACATCAATGCCCTCTCCAAATTTAACAAATACTTTAAATACTAAAACAGCAAACACTGCATCAGAACAAAATATTCCAAAAGCTTTATTGAGTGTTTTTACAAGACCAAATATGGCTGATAATGTAGCAAAGAATGTAGACAATATAAGTCATCCTGTAAGTGAAGTAGAATGTGAGGAAGAAGCACAATAACATGACCATGCTGTATTTTCAGAGTAACCAGAGGAGAATCGGGAACCATCTGAAGATGATCATTCTGAAGTTGTTCTGGATCCATGTCATATGTACAGTAAGGCATTTTAATCTTTCAACAATGTGGAAACACAAATATGATACCATAATGATATGGTGAATTTGCATCATATGAGAAATAGAGAAATGTATAAATAATTTTTGTAGCTACTAAGAATGGAAATTCAGAACAATGATTTGGCCGCAACATTGAAAAGATTACAGTATAATCAAACTGAACTCTTCAAGCAAAATATGACCAACAACAACATATTTAAAATCAATTGTTCATTGGCAGATATTGCTTCATCAATGTGTATAGAAAACACAAAAAAAAAGCTTTTACATAACTCCCATGTCTAGTGCCGACAAAACATCAAACAGGTGTAAACAGTGATGAGCAAATCTGTCCCGTGATTCGCAAAACTGCAAAAAAATTTACAAAACGTTGAAATGTCGTGAAACGTGCAATTGTTCTTCCTCCGAATGCAAAGCCAATGGGAGTTTTTACTTATGGCAATTTTGTTGTCCTAATGCATTAAAGTCAATGGCCATTTTTTATAATGGCAACTTTTTTGTCCTAATACATTAAAGTCAATGGGTGTTTTTTATTTATGAGACACAATGGCCAACAAAAACAGGCTAAGACAACAAAGTGCTATAGCATGTCCCACTTGAACTATTCAAAAATATGTAAGAAATAATTGTTAAACACACAATTTAAAAACATAATTTTTTTGGTTCTTAGACTTATTATTATCCTGATTTGTGTAATTTGCTATGTGGATTCTGTATCTTGGTTGTGTAACATTGAATTGAAATGCAAAAAGTAAGCGTTCCTGCTACTTTCAATGGGCATTTAGGTATCAAAAACATAGGTAATCTAAAGATATACAAATTAAGCCACTTTGGATTTTGTGTTTGA
This sequence comes from Xenopus borealis, assembly GCA_024363595.1. Taxonomy (NCBI): domain Eukaryota; kingdom Metazoa; phylum Chordata; class Amphibia; order Anura; family Pipidae; genus Xenopus; species Xenopus borealis. The sequence goes on from CM044431.1 coordinate 40,407,640, forward strand.
CACAGAATAACTAAACACAGACTTCATACTTGTCTCATTTAACACAATAAATTGTGTTACAGCATCCCATCTAATTAAAGTGTTCATTCTTGTGAACACTGGTGCTTTGGTATGCTAATGAAAAGGTTAAATGCATTAAATGAGTTAAGATAGCTATTAGATAACACAGTTTCTTCAATTAGCCCTGAGTCAGGACGCATTTAACACACAAATCCAAGTGGCTGCATCTATATACTGTATTTGCCCATTCCTATACCTTTGCAAAACCTCAGAATATGCTCTATAGATATACAACCAAGATACACAGTTATTCTCTGCATTAACTAACCCTCACTCAAATACACTAGTGTGTGCACTCACATGTGCTAAAGAATAACATAGGAGTCTCAAAAAAAGAACATGAGACTGAATTCTGGTAAATGCTTTTATATACAGTATAAAGGATATATAGAATAAAATGATCAATGTTTACTTTGTTTTTATAACCCAGCAGTTAGTCTTGTGCTGTTAGAGTAATTAAAGTAAAGATGGTATTTGTTGCCTTGCTTTACTAAACTAGGACACATTTTACCCATGTTGCTAAATCATTTATTGAATAAATCATTATAGGGCTGCAGGCTCTTAAAAGAAGGACACAGCAACCTATGTTGCACAAATTATACTCATGCAAGGAAAAGAGGGGCATTATAACTATAATATCATTTTTCTTCTAAACCCCTCTGCTTCAGTATACTATTACAAAGGTTTTCTGTGCAAATAAGAAGATAAAAAACATTTTAGTTTGCGATTCTATCTATCTACTTGAGTGAGTTAAGATTTTTTTCTATTGATACCATGTAATGCCGCAAAGCTGATCATTGATCCACTGCTGCATTTCTGCTTACTAAGTGGATAATATTCTATAATAACATTCAAATCTAACCCAAGATGTGGAGTGGAAAATATTTTTAAAACCATTAGGCGATCAGTACTATATTTACCAACTAATACAATCATCCAAAGCTAAAAATAAAGAATAACTTTGAAGAAAAAATTCCCTGTGTGTACCAGTATCTATGCATTTATATGTATATGTATATAAATATATAAATATATATATATAAATAACTCCAAGCTGGTGCAGGCAAAACCAATTAATGGCCAATGCCTGGGTGCTAGGTTATATGAAAAATCTTAAAATCTTATAATATCAAACCAAAAAAAAAACGCACTCACAGGTCTTTTGTAAACAAAGAAAAATAAGTGTTTATTTCAAGGTTTCGGCCCCTAAACACAATCCTTCATCAGGAAGTGCATTCAATACAAAATGTGACCCTTAATATAGGTCAAAATGGCGCCTGTGTATATAGTGAGGTGCTAGATATGCACTCCGTAATAACTTGGAGCTGTCCATCAAGCTGTGCTGATCAATATTGTGCTGACTGATCTGTGTTTGCCATGACCTGTTTCTTACTTATTGGCACTATTCATCACCTTGTGTGAGTGTACAAGAAAACAGACAAAATTTAAACACACGCGACTAGTGCGCGTCTCATAAATAAGAACAATCATTCTTACCCCAGGTGAGTGCTCAGCTTATAACATCATGATTTCGCCCTCCGTGTTATGGGACTCCCACCATCCATCTATGCTTGCATCTCCCCATCCTGCCAAAGCCTGTAGTAGCTTAGCCATTAGCGCGTGGAGTATCATAAAAATTAATAACTAAGGCGTGTTGCGATAAATAGCACAGTATTGGTAAATTATAAAGTGATGTGCAACTATTAGAAAAATGAGAAAGCTACCATCTCATTATCATTATACGTACTTAATTGGTAAAGTAAATACACAGTGGTTGTAATTGTTCTATATATATATATCTTAGGTGGACACATCAATCAAATAGTTGTATGAATAATCAATTAGAAACCAAGTTGTAACATTAATTACATAATGTATATACAAAAAGCAGATGTTTCATTTGGTAACATTGTATCCAAGTGTTGTGTCATGGTTTTAGAGAATAATAGTTTCGGAACTATGAGTAATCTCCAAGTAAATCCCAACATATGTGTGCTCCAAACAGCAGAGGCAGCTTCTTTCAGCCCCGGGTGCAAGCTAAATCCCCTGCCAAGGATTACCTAGAACAACTTCAAAAAGAGCAGCAGCACTCCGGTTATTTTGCAAAAGTGAAAAACTTTACTTCAAGTGCATTTCAGGCAACGTTTCGGGCTACACAGGCCCTTTCTCAAGCCATGAGTAATCTCCAGTTACCTGCCTTAGGGAGGAACTACATGATGAGGCTCGAGCCGACACGTCGCCATGCGATGAAACACATGTGACGTGATGGATGTTCTGAAGATAACAGGAAATGAAAGAGAAATCTCAGGTAAGAACTACATTTATCCACATATCTTGAAACCTGTATTTATTGTGTAAATTAGTTGAATTTTTTTTCATATAAGATGTATTTTTAATTTGTTGTTTTATGAAGAGTAATAAAAAGAGTTCTTTCTCTCAGCAAGATTCTTCCAAGGTTGGCTAAAGCGTATGTGTCTGTCCAAACATTTTGTATATAGTATGTCAGTCCATGCTTGCAAGACTAGAGTAATTAACCCCTAGCAACCATTTAACAATTTTAAGCCTGTGAGCTGCAATTGTCATAGGCTTTTGTTGTTTACACCATTCTAAAAGGTGGACAATCCAATTAAATGTTGATTTCACTAACTGTATCACTTATGCTGTGTACCTTTGTTATATATGATTAATATTGCCATAGTATTCAAGGCAGTTTCTACTGTAGCCCTGTACTCTTGTAGGGTTTTCTTTGTAGTTGTTGTAAACCATGCTACACAAGCCAGAAGCAAGATTAGTATAGGTATGGGACCTGTTCTCCAGAATGCTCAGGCTCTGGGGTTCTCCAGATATTGTATCTTTCTGTAATTGGGATCATATTCATATTTGAGATTGTTCATATTGTTTTGAAGAGACATTACTAGTCTGTGAAAACAATATGCTCTGATACTTGAACATGCTTTAGTGTCCTTCTCTTATCTAGACTTGTATAGACAGTATATGTAGACACTGTACAAGCCAAGCTTTGGTTGGGCAGTTTGGCCACCTTAGAAGAAATTCCAATAGCCTTCATTAGACCATACTAGGTCATTGTCAGGCTATACATACTAAAAAATTGATTCCACTGCTGCCTTATCTCAGCATGTGACAATAGGACAGGATGCAGCCCATGCTCAAAATATATTGTAGGGAACAGATGCTTCCCCAAAGCACATTGTAACAAAAATAAAGTAGCTGGGTATTTTTAGCCCCAATTGTAATTGACAGTTGTGTTCATTTCGATAAATGGACTTCCAGTGCTGCTAGTGGGGTTTCTTATGCAATAACTGGATTCCATACTGTATATACATGGAATATATAATTGTGTAGTGTTTGAGAATGAGAATTTCCCAAGTGGATTGTGACTAAAGCAGGTTAAATGTATACACATACAGACTTTGTGAATATGTTAATGTAAACTGTAAAATATTCGGAACAACTGTAAATGTATACTATATATAAATATATATATATTAGCTCAGCTCTATTCTGAAGCAAAGGCTTATTTTCTTTTCAGTGCAGCTTTATGAATAATGCAGACGCTACCAGTAGTACTGCATACTAGTTTTCAGACAAAAGACCTCCTGGTCCTGGCAATCCCATGCAAATCTTACATGAAATAGAACTCTGAATTGGTGTGCAAATGATGAAGCATGGATCAAAATCAATGCACAGTGCCTTATTTTTTCCATTTATAAATCTGCTTGAGAAATAAATCTACTGCACAGTATGCTTTTTTTTATCAACAACCAGTGAAATTATGTCTTTCCATTGTAACCAAGACTTCTGATCTGCAAAACTTCCCTTTTCTGTTTCTCTCCTTTTCAAACGTTTGAAATCCATATATTTGATGTTATAATAAATGGAACATGGATTAGAAAGGCCTTTGTTTCAGTAACAAAACCAAACTTTCATCTCAAAAGTTTTGCTAAATAAACAAAGATGACATTGAAAAATGCCTCGGGAAAGCAGAGGGACCTACAGATAGGAGAGGTTAGCAATACACAGTATCAACAATAAATGCATAACAACACAATGAGACTATTACAGAGACTGAAGGACAAAAAAATTAACAAATTTCCCCATAGCAACCATTGTAGAAAGATGATTAGCTTTATGAAATGCATCTGATATTGAAGACCTTTAATACAGTCATCACGCCTGCAGGGCAACTGCTTACCATATCCCATCATGCATTTACAATTGTTAGCACAGCTTTTTCCATTTCAAATGTAAAGTTACATACAGTACCATGACTTCACATGATGAGCTATGAAGCCATGGATATTTCAAAACAAAGAGGCTAATTTACTTTGCCATGTTTGTACCTTGTGCCTTGTCCTATATAAAATGGAGAATTTGCAAGTGCTATGTTTATATGGTTGCACGGGGGGGGCATCAACTTGCATGTTACAGAGTGCTGGCAGTGTAAAGAAAGGGCAGCCTTTAGGGATGGCGCGAATGTCGGAAAAAAAGTTTGCGAACATTTTCGCGAACTTGCGTCAAAAATGCGAACGGTTCGCGAACGTCGCAAACCCCATAGACTTCAATGGGAAGGCGAACTTTAAAAGCTAAAAAAGACATTTCTGGCCAGAAAAATGATTTTAAAGTTGTTTAAAGGGTGCAACGACCTGGACAGTGGCATGCCAGAGGGGGATCAAGGGCAAAAATGTTTCTAAAAAATACATTGTTGACACAGCGCTGCGTTTTGTGCTGTAAAGGGCAGAAATCACACTACGTCACTCAGGTGATGTTTCTGGACACGGAATGTGAAAAAGCTCACACAGCTACGTGGCACTTGGTTAAAGACTGGGCAAACAATGCCTACAAGGTCAACGTATACACTACTACAGCGGTGGATACGGATTACGGAAAATATTATTGCTGCTTGAAAAACGTCACTCAGGATGGTGTTTCTGGAGACGGTATTATTATTGATATTTAGACAGAATGTTAGCAAGCTCACACAGCTAGATGGCAGTTGTTTGAAGAACACACTGGGCAAAAAATGCCTACAGGGCAAATAATGGCTACAAGGTCAACGTATACACTACTACAGCGGTGGATACGGATTACGTAAAATATATTATGGCTGCTTGAAAAACGTCACTCAGGTGGTTGTGGAGACTGTAATATTATGGATATTTAGACAGAATGTGAACAAGCTCACACAGCTAGATGGCAGTTGTTTGAAGAACAGTAGATTACTAGCCAGCAAACTTACTATCCACTGTCCCTCAAATCACTAACAGCTCTCTCCCTACACTAGCTCTTCCAATCACACACAGCACAGGCAGAATGAAAAAACGCTGCAGGGCTTCGGTTTTTATAGGGAAGGGGAGTGGTCCAGGGGGTGTGGGGGTGGTCCAGGAGGGAGAGCTTCCTGATTGGCTGCCATGTATCTGCTGGTCTGGGGTGAGAGGGCAAAAAAAAAGCGCCAACTAACGCGAACCCAAAATGGCGAACGTCGCGCCACGTTCGCGAACATCCCTAGCAGCCTTGCATTCACGGTGTAGCACTCACTACTGTATAGTGGAATTTTCAGAGCAGATTCAAACCAGTCCTAGATCTGTTTAAATTATCACTCTGAGGTAAGTTTTTGTACCTCTTGGTGCTCTTGCACTTTCATTCGAAGTCTAGATCAATGTCCCCTAAAGAGTTATTTTATCAACATACCTGATTAAGAACATTAGTAATTAACTAACATTAAGGATTATGTAATAAAAAGTTTCAGGTTTGCCCACATCTAGTAACCCCTGGCAACCAATCAGTTGTGTGTTTTCAAACAGCTGTAAATGCTGGCTGACTGTTGGTTGTTTTGAGTTATTAGACATGTAGAATCTTGTCTAAGATTTTATTATGTAGGGCAGACAATGCAGCCACCCGTTTTTCTGTCTGTGACATCATCCAGTACAATTACAGGCTGGAGAGCCATCCGATTGACTGGAAGTACCAGAGTATCCCTAGGAGAGGAGGATGGCCCAGGGGAGTGCCTTGCTTTGGAGCCAAATGCATAGGGTTACAGAGAGAGCTTATAAAGGAGCCTGTGCTGCAGCAGCCAGCCAGAGCAAAATCTGTGGGCAGTGTGAGAATAAAGGACCTGCAGTGTGTTTGTGCTCATCTTTGGCAAGCTTTGAGCTTCAGATTAAAGTGAAAGGTTGTCCTGTGTCCAAATCAGTGGTTGAATGATCTATATAGGGATGCTTAATAATTAGTGATGGGCGAATTTATTTGCCAGGTGCGAATTCACCACTGCATGTCAAAAAATGCGATGCTCGCCAAAATAAACGTTTTGCTAATTCTTCACCAATTCACAAATTTCAATGGAAATTTTAAGCGAAACGGGATAGATATGCCCAATCCCATCACTATCAATAATCTCTTTTCTCAAAAAGTTTTTTTTTCTCTTATAGTTCTTAAGATTGTTCTTGAGCTATTAGTTTAATAGTGTGCTTCCCCATTGTTCTTGAGCTATTAGTTTAATAGTGTGCTTCCCCAATCTACCTTTTTCCTACTGCAGACAACTGCAAATGTGTACAGATGAGTAATTTCAGCTATGTAAAACCAGTGGAAACGAAAAGAGCTGTAAAGCAGGAAGTAGTTTTCTGGTTACTGTATGTTAGTTCGTCACTCCAGTCTTTATACATTACATTTTTGGCTAACTATAAGGAAAACATTTTTTATTTTGCACAGCCTATCTATTTATACCATTTTTTATTTATATAGTGAACAGTTGTTTTAAAGGGGCCTGTCACTCTAAAAAAATAATTCCAACTCCTTTTCTGTCATGATAATTGAACTTTACTTACACTATATAAATTATTTAATTTTTTTTTCCATTCAGTCTTGGAATTCACAATCACAACATACAAGCAGGGGTCATTTTCTTGTCACTGTTATTAAGGAAAGTTTTGTATGACCCAAAAATCTTGTTTATGTGCGAGAATGGGGGACCTAATGCCCATTCCCATGCACTAGCTACCCAATCAAAGACAATGAATGGGAAGAGAGAATGTTAGGAGTGCAGTGATTTATATAAAGTGGAATAAGTGGAAAGTTAAAATAATGACCTGTCCCACCCCTATGTATGAGGCATAGAGGTGGGGCAGTTAAAATATAATTGACGGTTCAGATTTTTAAATACATTCATAACAGGTATGGATATTTCAATAAAAAAATAATTAGGGGGTTATGTTTAATTTCAAAGGGCTTTTATAATACAGTTTTTTTATGTCTAGGTGACAGGTGCGCTTTAAGTACAAAGATCCAAATTATAGAAAGACCCTTTATCCAGAAAACTCCAGGTCCCCAGCATTGTGGATAATATGTCCTGCTTCTATAGTTTATAATAGCAATTTCCCCTTTTAGAAATATTATTAGTAGAAATGTCTAATATCATTTGTAATCACTGTATGCTATTTCTACCATTAATTATGGGAAAACTATATTAGAAAAAAATTTAAGATTTAGGGCAGTGGTCCTTAAACTTGGCCCTCCAGCTGTTAAGGAACTACAAGTCCCACAATGCAATGATGGAGTCTGACAGCCACAGTCAGGCAAATGCATTATGGGACTTGTAGTTCCTTAACAGCTGGAGGGCCAAGTTTGAGGACCACTGATTTAGGGGAAGATTTACTAAGGGTCGAAGTGAAAATTTGAATGAAAAAAAATCGAATTTCGAAGTAATTTTTGGGTACTTTGACTATTGAATAGGCCAAAATTTCGATTCAAATTGAAAAAAATTCAAATTGAATTTTAAAATTCGACTACTAGCTCTTTAAAAAAAATCTAATTCAGCCCTTCGCCACCTTAAACCTGCCGAATTGCTATTTGGAAAACTTTGTAATAGAGTGGTTATTTTTTATAATTTACAATTTATAAATGCCTGTTTTAAAATCTTGAATAATATAAATATATATATATATATAATATATGTGTGTGTGTGGGTTCATGGATTAGTCAGTACAAGAAATAGAAACTTACTAAGGATAAGGGGAGTCCAGTGGCCTTGTATGTGCCTTGCTGGGTAAACAGCCATAGCCATTGTTTATTGTGATATAGTAAACATAGGTATTGTTACCCACCAAATAATACTAGGCAGACAATAGCTTCATAATCCCAATTTATTTGCTTAAGACCTGGTTGAAGAGCCATAAAGTTCCTAAAACAATGGCTGAGTAGTTCGGGCATAAAAACACAGCCCTTGCCTTGGGTCAGGAGCTTCACCTTGGACTCCTGAAAGAGTTCCGGGAACTTGGATCATCACTTGATTATCGGGAACCTGAGGTTCATGTACTCAAAGGCTGTGGAGCTGCCCAATTGTGCTGAATGATTAATGCTAAACTGGCTATTCCTGTAACTACCATTGATACGAAGCTAAGTAAATGTTTTTAAATTCTACCTTCACTTGGGTGTGTGTGTGTGTAAGTTATTGCTCCCAAGCAGTTTATCAAAAGGTTTATTATTGATCCTGTATTTAATATATTAATAATTTTATTAATTACTATTAATACAATTATTTATATTTATAAAGGTTCACCCATTTATTACAATGTCTTAGAGGGCCTCTGACATGGTTGAAGAAGGCTCGGTCATCTGGTAGCTTCAGTCAGTCAGTAATGGTTATTTAGGGATCTGAATATGTACCACTTTTTTAACCATCAGGGGACTCACTGACACTTGTCTTCTGACGCTCAGGGATGCTTCTTGACTAAGTGCTTCTGGTGATCTTTAATGTGACAGTAGAGGCCTTGTATTTTCATGTGTAGGTTTGTCCCTTGGGAGAAGTTTGTCAGCTTGTGCAAAAGGCCCCTACCATCATTTTGCTATTTCTGGATAACATTGCTATAACATGAATTTGTTAAAAGTATTTTGCTGACCCACAGGGTAGCAGCTAGTGACAAAAAATGGGTCATTTCATGCATTACATGTAGCTGAATGAATAAATATGAAGTATTCCTAAACCAACAGGCATGTGCATTTTAGAAAATGACTTTGTAGCTTTGCATTTAACACCGCAATAATTATATTGTTTGTTTGTTCCATAAATTTGAGCTGCCAAGTTCCGCAATCCGAAGGGACTGTGGTATTGGGAACCACACACACAATTTGAAAATAAACCAACATGATGAAAACTACCTTAAACTATTATAAGAAACCTACGTCATTCCTAGAAAAAGCTTCATAAATTGTGTTGTAATAAGGCTTTGTTCTAATACATATTCCCAGAGAAATTTACATTTTCACAAACCTGAGATAGAATTTTTCCTAGTACTTTATCTCACCAAAATATAGTTAGTAATTAGTAAAAAATTAATTAGAGCCTGGCACATATAATATATTATTCTTGTATTTAAGAGTTGTTTGGATAAAGGGTTTCTTCATAATAGATCCAATGTCTGTATAAAATCAACAAGAAGGTGAAATTGCATTATGGCTCCAAATGGATATTGAAAGCAGAAATTCATGATACTTCCTCTAATATATTGTCATAGTTGCTTATGTGAAAAATGGTACCATTACCTAAATTACCTTTTACCATTACCAATTACATAAATGTTGCTTTAGAAAGGAAAATTACTTCAGAGTTGTCACACTTTCAAGGTCTCACATACTGTAACAGGTGTAAGAACATTTATAATTTGAATAGAAACAAACACTGAATTTGCAGTCTGTTTCTCCATTTTAGTATTTATGAAAATATTACTTTGGAGAGATCTTTACTAAATTATATATTTTACTGAAGGGCTTTTGAGTGTGATATAATTTCAGTATTTCACATTCAGCCCTGCCTGTGACTTTTAAATCCTTTAACATCATGGCATTTATTTTCAAGATGGTACTTTAGGGACCCAAAGAGCTAACAAGGTCTCTATGGCTTTAAGTCCCTAATTTCCTGATCTTCCTAGTTACTGGGCAAAAGCTCATGTATCTAATTCTTATTTACATATCCAATGTGACCACATCCTGTTACACCCTGTATAGTGAATGTGAAGGGGTGGATCTTTTCCTTTGGCTCCTGGAGCGTGATCGAACTGAATGTACCCAGGGGGCCTGAGTAAAGCAAGGCTCAGAAAAGCCATGTGCTTTTGAGAGATAAGTCGGGGAGCAGGGACCCCGTAATGAGGCTAGTGAGTGGCAGGAATATAATGTTATAGAGAGTATGGCAGAGAGGAAAGTGAGAAAGAGAATCTGTGTGCTCCATCAAGGAGGTGTAGCAGGGAGAAGCTTCCCATGCCATAAGATTGCCTACAGTGAAGGGACCACAGTGGATAGGGTGTCAGGCTTTAGGTTCTCCTTCCTGACCACTCCACTGGGTGGGATCCAGACCACATGTGAGGTATTTCTGCCTGGAGATGCTGTACAGCTTAAGCTTCCCCCTGAGGGTCCCCCTGAGAGGGGAAAAGTCTTCAATTGGGGCTGTTGAAACACTAATGAACTGTTTGCCTTTATGTTGAGAAGAGTTTGCCAAAATAATCCTGTGGTTTTTTTCTGAAGACGTAGTGTCTTTATGCTCCTGTGTGTACAGGCAGCCAGCTTGTCACTATTTGTTTCTGCATTAAACTCCCTTTGGTGATAACTCAGAGGAGATGAAGGAGTTGTGTTGTGTGTGGGATAGGGCCTGAATTTGGCCCACCACCTGTCTGTAACCTGCCTAATTGCATATTCTCTTTATGTAAATCAAACTCATTCTCAAAGCCATAAAACCATATCCCCTGGATTATTAGGTCGAGAATTTTGTTTATTTTTTGCCAAGAATTACAGAAAGATACATGGAAGAATGTGGGGAAATTGCTAAAGTACAAGAATAAGCATGGAGCTGCAAGTAGAGTGAGTAAAGCTGGTTATATATACTGTAGTTGTTTATCAAGGTTACTAATTTGGTCACCAAGGTTATAGAGTAAAGTAAGCTGATCTGATCATTTGGCTCTGGGGCCACCAATTAGATCACATGGTAGTCTTGTGAGGTCCATAGGGAAAGACTGCACCAACTATCTAATACAGTCATGTATGGGATTTTTCATCCAGCAAGATCAATATCTACCTTGTCACCTACAAGTTGGCAATTATGAAGTGCATTCTTTGGCCACATTCACTAGTAAGCTAGTGACCTAATCTAGTTTGATCAAGTCAACTGGCAATAATGGTCTAAATATGAACGGCTTAGCAACTACAGATAGAGTCACTTGGATTTGTAAGTTAAATGCGTCATGACTCAGCATTAATTGAAGAAACTGTGTTATCTAAAGTTATCTTAACTCATTTAATGCATTTAACCTTTTCATTAGCATACCAAAGCTCCATTGTTTTCAATGGTGAACTCTTTAATTGGATGGGATGCTGTGACACAATTTTCTGTGATAAGTGGGATAAATGAGATAGATGAGTTAAGTCGCGACGCATTTAACTCACCATCCAAAGTGATTGCATCTGTATGTAGAAAATTTTATATTTCAATTGCACTTCCAAATCACTCCTTTAATCTTATTTATTATTTAATGCTTTAATATATTTGGGGTGGGCAGTTATTTTGATTTACCCTTTACATTGTATTATTCAAATTCCTTTTAATTCATATATCTACCATATAAAACCAACACAAACAATATCAATAGAACATGTTCCTCTATTGTTATTGTATATATTTTTTTAATTGTAAATAACAACATTGCATGTTCTACAGAGGTGAAATAAGCCAATGAAAGCTTGCCTAAACTTATTGCATACGTACATGCATGAACAAACATAGTTGCAGGGAGACCTTTTCTCCTCACTCTATCATACTAGTAACTACAAGCTAAAATGCCTCCAAAATGCCTAAATATGCTTCCAACAGCTGAACTAAGTAATACATAAAACTTGTTTTCAGAAAAAAAATCTCAGCAGGAGCAGGATATCTTCTTGAACCAGAAACACTGATGAAAGAATAACAGAAGTGGTCAACAATGAATTCTCTATTCTGTCCAAAATCAGCTTAGAGAGCTCCCACTTTTAAAGCTACAGTACATTATATTTTTGGATATATAGAGGTAAATGTGCTTTACAGAGAAAAGCACAATATTTTGATCATTATTGATATAAATGGTTCTCATTACAGCAACTGTAAATCTTAAGATCAGAATAGTTTTGGACATTAAGCTTGTTCAAGACGTCATCCAAACCAGAGGTCCTGAAGAGAAGGTGTACTCAGGCAATACTCTTAAGCCTAGACACAGAAAAAGTGTTTAACCGTCTTAGCTAGCCTTACTTGTTTGCCCTCCTTCAGCACCTAAATTTTTCAGGTCCCTTCCTTTTAGCTCTCCAAAACCTATACAATACTCCCACTACACAACTAAAACTCCCTGGTCAAGCAGCGTCAGTCATCAACATCACAAATGCATAGAACCCCTAGTCGCTACTAGAAGAAACTCAATAGATATTACAGGGATCAAAATCAATGGTACACAGTTTAAAATAGTGCTTCTTTGCCAAACCTACATATGTTTTTAGACACCTATAGCAAACTTTCCAATTATAAAACTAATGTCAATAAAACAGTCACTCCTGCTAGTGATGGGCGAATTTATTAGCTTGGGGCGAATTCGTGGCGAATTCGTGGCGAATTCCCGGGATTTGCCAAAATTTGCGAAAAAAAAACGAGTCACGCATTGTTTTTGACGTGACGAAAACAACGCGACGCGCGTCGAAAACGACGCAACGAGAACTACGCGATGTGTGTAATTTTTACGCCAATTTGCGAATTTCGCTGGAAATTCGCTCATTTTTCTGCAAAGCGAAACTGGGTAGATTCGCCCATCACTAACTCCCGCTTAATATCTCTCACATAGCACTGCTGGCCCTTCAATCATCCTTTCAGTATAAGTGGAAAACAGTCTCACTATCGTACTTATTGACTCAAATTACACCACGATATTGTGACCTTTTTAAGCAAAACCTTACTTCTTAAATTCAGCAAATGAAACTGTTGCTAAAAAAAATTATCCACATACCTAAGTTCCTGTAATTATTTTAAACACTTCCTATATAAGTGTTGAAGGAAATACAGTCATGCTGTCATAAATGCACATGGAACAATAACAGACATAGAATCTCAGGTAGAATGTTAACAACTTCAACCAACTACAGAGGCCTGGGAGCTCCCTCTTCCCAAAAATATTATGAGGCTGCCCAACTTAAACAAATTTTGGCATGGTTAAGATGGGCTTCAAATAACAGATGGAGTCTTATAGAGAATGCTTTTTCACTGGAAGGCCATGTAATCCAACTCATTTGGTCTCAACAGGCCGCACAGTAGACCTCTCTACTCTACTTTCTCCCACACGGAATATGCTAACTGTATGGAGTAGACAACATAGAATTAAATTGTCCTCTACAAAGTCTCCAAACCTAATGTTCCTAAACAACCAAAGTTTTCAACCTGGAACCCACCACCATTTTACCACTACGTGGTGACCAACTCAACTCCAGACAAGAGGCAATCTGATTAATCACTTGCCAAGGATATATTTGCTTTAAGGACCCAACAGACAAAATACCACAAGGAACTTGCCAATTCTTTGAATACCTGCAACTCAGACACTTCCTCAAAGCTACTGGTGATGGGATTAAGAAAATACCACCTACCCCTTTTGAGAACCTCGCAAAACCAGGGCTTCCACAAAAGGGTCTCATATCAAAGATATATAAAATGCTCAACAACCCTCAATAAAACACACTTCTGAGACATGACTAAATGGGATGCAATCCTGCCTCAACCCTTGGTCGGACAGTGACTGGACAGCTACTTTACTCCCGACAAAAAGAGCACATATATTAAATCCTTCTATATTGGTACCATACACCAGCTAATTTCCATTCTTTCTTCCCAATCATTCACCACTCTGCTGGAGAGGTTGTGGGGAAATTTGTAACATGTTCCACATCTTTTGGAGTTTCCCTGTTATGACTAGATAGCAGAACTCTTAAGCAGACTTCTCCACAAACCTGTAACAAAGGACATTCCTGATGGGCAAACCTATGCAAAGAACCCACAAACATTCGCATGCTCTTAACCAAGTCCTTGCGTCAACTTGTATTGGCTATAGCAGCCAAATGGAAGACAAACATCATACCTTCATTAGAGGAAATAAAAAAACATAGTTAACAGTAATAAAGCTTTCAAGGCAGGCATGGCAGCACTACACAGAAATTTGGTCTGCCTGGGAACTGCTATCACATACTGAGACCCTAAATGGACCCAGTTCACTGGGACTAGACTACCAAACATAAAAAATTACTTGACAGAGGTTCTAGATAAAAGGAACATTCTACTATACAAAGCCTACCTATCACCATCCTTCATCATGCCAAAAATTTGTTATCCTACAACAGAACCCCATAGACTTACTGCCAGCTCGTGACAGAAATATAGATGCCACGTTATTACTCCTTTTTTCTTTCTTTATTTTGGTTATATACTAAGCAATGTCACAATTGACTTGTATGAATAATCTACAATGCATATTGCCTTGATTTGTGGAAAATATAATAGTCAAGAAGTCATCCAAACCACAACACAACATCACCTGGCAGGGCATTCCACAGCTAATGTCCTCACCATAAAATAACCACCTACACAGCTGCAAATGAAAGTGCCCTCTGGTTGTACTTATAAAGCATCATCTTGCCCTCTTTCAAGTGCCTTTTATACATAGAAGACAACTCCAACCTTGACAGTTTACACTCAAAGTTTAAATTGTCCGTCCCTTTTTCCAGTTTATTTTCACTTCTTTGCACTCTTTCCAGCTCTTTAACATCCTATTTAAGGATGGAGCTCAAAACCGCACAGAATACTCAATGTGTGGCCTTATCAGGGACCTTTATAAACCTTTCTATGCTAAATTTGCACAAGGGATATAAAACTCAAGAGAAAATACTACACTGTATGATCCTATTGCTTGTATCTCTCTAGAACAACTGGCTCACATACAAATAAATTCGAATAAATTCGCGAAACACCAGCATAAATTCGCCAACGAAAATTTGCCAAAAAAACGAGTCGCGCATCATTTTTGACGCGACGAAAACTACGCGATGCGCGCCGAAAATGACGCGTCGCGCGACGAAAATGACGCGCCGCGCGTCAAAAATGACGCGCCGCACGTCAAAAACGACGCGCTGCTCGTTTCCGAGAATTTTTTCGCCAATTTGCGAATTTCCTCACTGTGAAGAACCACCTACGCTGCTTCAGTCTGAAGTCTGGTGCAGTGATCCTCTTTATGGGTAAAAAGGTCCCCTGATATATGTCTATAATAACTAAAAGAGTGCCAGAACTAGGAATAATAGAGTGGCAAAGTAAAAGAGTAGCAACCTAAAAGAGTGGCAAACTAAGAGTGGCAAACTAAAAGAGTTGCAAACTAAAAGACTAGTCTGGGTGGCAGGCAAGGAGGTGGGGACATGTAGAGTTGCACTGTACATGCAAAGCACACAGCCACATGAAACCCAATGTAATAATTTACCCACAGCTACCTTATTGGCAGCATAACAGGGATTGGCCACTCACCTTGGAGGATCTCACCTGGGGGAGAGAAGGATTCCCAGTGGTAATTAGTGATGGGCGAATTTATTCGCCAGGGGCGAATTCGCTGCGAATTCCCGCGATTCGCCACTGGTGAATAAATTCACGAAACACCAGTAAAAATTCGCTAATGAAAATTCGCCAAAAAACGAAAATGACGCGACGTGCGCCGAAAATGACACGACACGATTGACGCGCCGCGCGTCAAAAACGCCACGCAACTCGTTTAGAGAATTTTTTCGCCAATTTGTGAATTTCGCTGGAAATTCGTGAATTTTTCGGCGAAACGGGTGAGATTCACCCTTCACTAATGGTTTTTAAACTACTCAAGGGGGAAAGTGTGTGAGCTGGAACTTGAGTTGGAATGCACCAGTCTACTTTTCTAATTTGAATAAATGTATGCAGTTTGCCAATGAGTCCATCAACTCTTAACCGTTTAAAAAATAAATTTGTACTACTTTTCCCTCAAACAGGGCCATTTTAAGGCCTTGTTGGGCACTGGGCAAAAAGTCAGTCAGCAGGCCCTCAAACCCGTGGTGAGCTTAGCGCACAGGAAACATTTGGTTAAACCACACCCCCAAATACCACACCCATTTAACAAAACATTATTTTAGTCATGCCAGTATTAAATGGTCAATCAGAATATTAAACTCAGATCTAACAGTATACTACATTTATGACAAAAAATGGATAATTAGCATATTAACCCTTGCTGTTCCAGTATAATCACTGTAGAAATGGACAATGAGCACTCCCTTACATAGTTACATAGTTACATAGTTCAATTGGGTTGACAAAGTCCATCAAGTTCAACCCCTCTAAAACCCAGCATACACACACACACACACTAACTGTAGAGTTTAGTAACAAAATAGCCTTTGATATTATGTCTGTCCAAGAAATCGTCCAAGCCCTTTTTAAAAACATCAACAGAATCAGTCATCACAACATCACCCTGCAGTGCATTCCACAACCTCACTGTCCTCACTGTGAAGAACCACCTACGCTGCTTCAAATTAAAATTCCTTTTCTTCTAGTCTGAAGTCTGGTGCAGTGATCCTCTTTATTGGTAAAAAGGTCCCCTGATATTTGTCTATAATAACTAAAAGAGTGCCAGAACTAGGAATAATAGTGGCAAAGTAAAAGAGTGGCAACCTAAAAGAGTGGCAAACTAAAAGAGTGGCAAACTAAGAGTGGCAAACTAAAAGAGTTGCAAACTAAAAGACTAGTGTTACGTAGTCTGGGTGGCAGGCAAGGAGGTGGGGACATGTAGAGTTGCACTGTACATGCAAAGCACACAGCCACATGAAACCCAATGTAATAATTTACCCACAGCTACCTTATTGGCAGCATAACAGGGATTGACCACTCACCTTGGAGGATCTCACCTGGGGGAGAGAAGAATTCCCAGTGGTAATTCTGCTTAGCACAGCTGGTGCCCCAATGAACTTGGGGACCAGCGAGCGGTAACGGGCCATAATGCTCCTCCAAAGCCTCACTGCTTCCCCTTTCCATCTACGCAACGATGCATGTGCAAAGTTAATACTTTCTGGTGTTACTGTGCTGGCCTCTTCCATTTGCTGGGGGGAGGGGTCTACAAGCAGATCACTTGGTACCTTTTTTCAACTTAAAAAAAAAATCGTAGAAAAAAAATGAAATCGAAAATTTTGTCAGTGGGCCCCTAAAGATAAGTGGACCCTGGGCAGATGCCCCTTTTGTCCACTTATTAAAGTGGCCCTGTCCTCAAAAGGTGTCCCCACAAATACTATATATATATTTCAAGTAACAATCACTTGACCAAAACTTCCCTTTGCAAACCCTCTTCTTGGCCACTCAGCTGCAGCTGTGCCCTCTACAGCTGCCTGGCTGCCTACTGCATCTACCCTTAATTCTGAGCCTGCCAGAACGAGGCACAAATAAGGTATCATCTTCTTATATAAAAATGTTTTTCACCATTTGTGTTTAATAATACTATTAATGCTTATAATCCAGGAAATGAGGAGAGCAATCCAAGGCAGATATCCTGCTACAAAGTGTCTTGATAAAGGGCGTGTGTGGCCCGAAACATGTCGTGTCGTGAAGTCTGAATAAAACACTTTGTAGCAGGATATCTGCCTTGGATTGCTCTCCTCATTTCCTGGATTATTTAGTTTGAAGATTTACGGTGAAGCCTTAAAGAGGAAAGAAGCATCCCTATTTCATTAAGCTTGGCAGTGCGCTGAAGTATCTGTATATTAATGCTTATACCTCTTCTTTTCATTAAAATGAAATATCAATCATAAGAGCTCATTTGCAGGCAATTGCCGTTTCGGTCCTGCAAAGATTAACATATTAGTTGTCCAAACTGAAGCCACTGAAGTGCTTTTATCCAAACATGCTCCTTGTTGTTCTGTATAGTTGCTGATGAATCTGACCATAGTGTGGATGTGATGTAAATGGTAGAGGCATACAATATTCTGCTCTTCTAGAGAAAAAACTAAAATAAATGATAAAAAAAAACTCTGTAAATTTATGTTAATATGTTGTCAAATAAACACCAACAAATATTTTCCACAGAGACGTACTGTAAAATGCAGAGATTTGGCTACAGAATCTTAATGAGGTTTTGATTTGATAAGAATTTGATTTGTGTTTTTAAAAGATCAAAGTATTTTCCTTAAGTCTTGTCAAGAAATATGTTTAAATGGCCTGCAATTGAAATGCTGGTAATTTGCAATACTGGTTGCCAGAATGCTCACGACCTGGGGATTTTCTGGATATGAAGGTCACTAATTTAGATATCCATACTTCTGATACTAAAAATCATTTATTTATAATAAAACCAATGGAATTGTTTACCCACTTATATGGATTCATGCATCTTATTTACCATAGGAAGGAAATGGAAATTATTCTTAAAACTGTGAATTACTTGAGTAAATGGAGTCTATGTGAGATGGCCTTCCTATAATGCTGAGCTTTCAGGATAAGAAGTTTCCAGATAACCAATCCCATACCCATGTACTAAGCTCCATTCTTTGGCTTGTATGATGCACTGTGCATGATACATTACACCATAATTACTCTCTGTTTCACTGCTCTGTTTCAGATAATACCTACATTATTACTTGTCATGTTATAAGTGACACACAGATTATCACAAAAGTGTGACTCAATGGAAATTGGCATTTGTATATGCCAATTTGTGAAGAGCCTTTCCGGGGACTTATGAAAATAGCAATTATTGGATGGTTATGTGTAGTTTTCCTTTATAGAACCATATTTTAAGATACAAAAATATATCCATTTATTCATTTGATAGATTAGAATATCAGTTGAACTAATATAGTTGCGGAGCCATCACAATATTACAATAAAGCATTAAAGGACCATAATGTTTGATAAAACCAGTGTTAGATTTGAATTGATTTAGGTAACATTAACACAGGGGTGTCCAAACTATGGCCTGCCACAAATAACAAAAATACAGCAGAATATGGCCCGCACATGCCATGCAGCCACTGAGAGACGCTGGCCCGTTTTTCTTTCACAGACTGCTGGAGCAACTAAAAAAAATCTGGTTCCAAAGAGACGTGTTCTATAGGAGGATCACAAGAAAAGGTTTGAAGCAGAGCCTTAGCGATAAATCTTTCTTTGGACAAGATCGAACGCTCCCTAAAGACGAGCAATGTCAGAAATGTGGACCGGTAACGAATGGGGGCATTTGATTGTGCGCTGATTGACTGAAGCTGATTAGAAGCGCTGCATTACATTGCATGTCAGGCACCTCCTAAAGCTTTACAAAGTTAAAACACTCCACAGACTCAGCAACAATTTCTCTCTCAATCCTATTGCCACTTTGTTGTGAATAGACAAGGGGGAATGAGGCCCTTTGTGAGGTTGAATGTAGTTAGGCTGGGCCCCCCCTTCCCCCTGGTAGTACGTGCAGGGCTGCACTCCCCTCCACCCCCCACTCCAGCCCCTGCTAGTTGGGACAATAGGCAGGTAGTTTTGGTGGGAAAAAAGGGGTCAAGAGGGGGGTGGAACTGAGGGGCGTGCAGTGGGGCTGGCTAAGGGGTTAAAAGGAGAAACCAGAGAGAGAGCAGGCAGATTAACTTTTGTTTTTTGTCTCCCATCCTCCCACTCTATGTGAAGATGGATGCGAAATATGGTGCTCCAGTGTTCCAAGAACCAATCGCCTTAGAGGGGTCAGGAAGGAATTTTTCATCAGGATGCAGATTGTTCACAAGCTCCTGAGTTTTTTTGCCTTCCTCTGGAATGCCATTATCTGTATAGGTCAACGGTATTTCCCTGACGCAGTTGCAGCTCCACGTGGCGTCAGCATGGCTCCAGAAATGGTGATGTTTACAGTGCAGGCCTACCCTTGGACAGTCACTAGCGTGGATCAGATTGAGACTGCACGGTCTTGTCTGAGTTAATCTGAGAGGCTGTGTTAGCACCTTTATTGCACATGATAGGGAGCAGGAGGATGGGTAATGGTTGGTCACAGAGTGTGCTTTGTGCTTTGCCCCTGAATCTCTGCTCCCTGTGAACTGGTTAAAGTATGGGCAGAGGCCCAGATTCAATGATAGGAGCCATAGCTGTGGATGGGGGATCCTTAGCCTAAGCCATTGAGCTTGAACACATGGGATAATTCAGCAAATAGCTTCTATCTCACTCATAAAGTGGATTTTTTACAGCCAATTAATAATGGCCCAGTGCTTTCCATGTGTGTATTTTTTTTAACAGGATGAATGAAATGATAAATGAATTTTTTCAGAAACATTTAATGGATAAACATGTTTCAAATCATGAACTGATAAACATATTACTTAATTAAAAATGAACTCCTAATGAATTGATTATTTGTGCACAATACTATTTATATGTATTGCTAATATCAAGGTCAATTTATTTAATTCATTATTTAATAAAGAGTAATTCATTGGTAATAAATTATGTGTTGATAATTAATGACTTGGATGGTTATACTCATTAGAATTAATTAAAAATCATAAATTGTGGTCAAATTATGGAGTGCAGATTTCTGTGATACTTTTCAATACTGCCTAAATTATAGCACGTACATGATCAGTGCATTTGGAGTAGAGACGAATCTGCTTTGAATTAAAGTAGCAACTGCATGAATGGAGATGGTCAGGTGGGAGGGGCTATGTGCACATGCTCATTAAGAGCAGGAAGGAAGCCAGTGCCACTAATGCAGGGAAAAGGGCTGCTGGGTGAAAGACTCATTACAGGCAGGAATGAAGTGGTGGTGCAGGGTGCTGGAGGTGATTTTGGGAGCACAATTGATGCTGTTCGGTGGGGGTTTGGCACTCTATGCAGGCATACTGAAACAAAAAAATGCTTTACATGTCCTTTAACTCTAGAACCTAGACCCAGGTGAGACAATACATACTTCCCCTCTAGTGAGTGGCCCAGCTGTTTGTGTATTTTACTGCATATGGCTAGTGATGGGCAAATCTACCCAGTTTTGCTTCGCAGAAAAATTCGTGAAACAAGTCGCGGCACGTTTTTGATGCGCGTTGCGTCAACTGTTGCATTCTTGACAGTGAAAAAATGTACATTGAAGAAGTTAATCTCTTTCATATGAGTGTATGTTTTGGACCAGTTATTTTTAGCATATAGATTAAGCAACATGTCATTAAATGAAATGGAAACTCATCATGAAAGTATTCATTTCATACATTAGCTCTGCTGTCTGTAGTGTGTCATTAGCTTGTCTTCGCAGTTATAAAACCAATGTTGCTGTAATGTTATCTGGAGGTCATTCAGTGCAAACCTGAAGAAAACCCAAAACAACAACCTAATTAAAACATGCCCCCAAAAATCTGATTGGCCTAGGTGGATTGTAATTTGCCAAGTAGACCTTTCAAGTCAGCAACATAGGCAGAACATTTAAAAATGGAACAATTCATAGTGGAAAGATGGATTATGTCATGACACAATAATTTATAACTATTGATGGTCGAATTTGTCCCTTTTCGCTTTGCCGAATCTGCAAATTTCCCATGAAATGGCGAAAAAATCTGCCAAACAGCGCTGGTGTCCTGTTTTTGACAGAGAACTTAGTCACCAACTGCTTACTTGGCACCTAAATTTTGCTCTAAAGATTTCTACTCAAATGTTATAGTAAGAGCATTTTCTGGCTATAATTTTCAACATTTTAAAATGTATTCTGAAATTCACATTTCCCGTCTATTGCATTTATTGGCAATAATAATATCTATATTGTTTAATTGTTATTAATATTTAAATTAACAGGGGACATTGATACAATATTTCATTTTGGGAAAGTCCTTTTAGAGGTATACCTTATACCAGTGATCCCCCAACATTTTGCTCACCAAACCCTTGAAAATTTCTCCCAGTGGCCTCAAAGCAGGTGCTTATTTTTGAATTCCTGGTTTGGAGACACATTTTGGATGCATAAACAACAGATTTACTGCCAAAAAAGCCTCCTGTAAGCTGCCAGTCTACATTGGGGCTACCAAATTGCAGCACCACAAAACATTTTTCATGATTGTATTGTTCCCCAACTCTTTTTTTTTACCTAAATGATCCTGAAAGGCCGTCAAGGGATGCAGAGGGAAGGGGGAGGGGCTATGGCAGGCAGTTAAGGCGCTTTTGTTACTGGGGGTTTAGTTCTCTTTTAAAGATTGGGGTTGGGTATGATGTAGCTGACTTAAGGCATATTGACACTCTCACATGCACTCACACACACCACATAAACGCAATATGTTATACACAAACAAACATTATACACATCAAATGTAATCTGTATTAAATATACAGATTATTTTCTGTAGCCTGTCAATGACATTTTTGAATGACTGTTAATACTTTGCATATAATTTGTAACACTATTCCACACAATAAAGATATATTTTTATCACTTTGGAGAATGTATGACCATAGAAGTTACACACATTCTATTAGAGATAAATTAAATATAACAGAACAAATATTTTAATTAGGAAATTAGACTGAATCACTAATATTTCATAATTTAGTTGAAAATGGCAAATGTGATATTTTCCAATGAATCAGGCAAGGGTCAGACTGGCCCATCGGGATACTGGAAAAAATCTAGGTGGGCTCAAATCCTGTTGGGCTCCACCACCTGTCTGCAATACAGTGACAAGTGCTGAATTTTGGATTGAAATTTAATTAAAGATGTGTGTTCCACTGTGGAATGCATGGCCACCTTTCATTTTTCTCTTGGAGGTGCTGCATAGAGGAGTGGAAAATGAATGACAACTGCTTGGTTAGACACAATTAGGTTTACCAATTCCTGCTTACTCTACAGCCTATTCATTTTTGTAGGGGTTCTTGGAGTAATGAACCCTCTCACACTATTGATAACTATTGGCATAAAACGTCTTACATCCTGGATTAGAGAGAAAATAATTAGAAGATATATTGCTGTGCTTGGTGTCCATCTGTCATAGCAGGCATATAACGGGTTACTTAAACCCAATCAATGAGTACATAGTAGGCTATAATATGATCAGTTCCACTGACAAAAAACCCCAAGAAATAAATTTGTCCATGGCAGGTTTTTTCATTTATATCTTATTTATGCCTAAAAATAATCACTTCAGATTAGGCATTATCTTGCAATATTCTCCACAGATATCAGTGCTTCAGAGAAAGTATTGACTAAAGCATTTCTTAATAACCCTACTGTAGCTTTATGTAATCATTTGTACTTGACATAGCTGCCAAAAATATTTTATGATAATCAGGGTTGATTAATACTTAAGTGAAGATTATTTTTCTCTAGCAGTTGTGCATTTGCAAAGGTTTGAAGATGGCTCATGTATATTTGAACTCATTCAAATATTAATTTAAAAGAGAATATTACCTTGAATTTCAACACATAATTAGAGAATTAGAAAATGTTACAAAATGCAATCAATCTATATAATGCTTTTGCGGGATTAAAAAATGGACAGTCATATCTAGAAACTGAACTAAAGCTGAAGTCAATCAGGTAAATTCCGATAAAAGAGTGCCATAATTCAATATTGTACAACAACAAATCTATTTATTTTTCAGTACCACATGTTCTCTCTGTATACATATTATCAGGGATAGATAGACTTTGAAATAAAATGTCATTGCATAATGTCATGAGAAACAATGACACTAAACAATGTGCAAGTATGTAGTGACAACTGCTTGGAACATAATGTAGAAAAGATTGCTTGGTCTTAAAGGAACAGTTCAGGGTATAATTAAAAACTGGGTAAATAGTTAGGCTGTGCAAAATAAAAAATGTTTCTAATATAGTTATTTAGGGAAAAATGCAAACTATAAAAGTTGGAGTGACTGGATGTCTTATATAATAACCAGAATCCAACTTCCTGCTTTTCAGCTCCCTAAATCTGAGTTAGTCAGCGACTTGAAGGGGGGCCACATGGGACATAACTGTTCAGTGAGTTTGTAATTGATCCTCAGCATTCAGCTCAGATTCAAAAGCAACAGTTATGACCCATGTGGCCCTCCCTCAAGTCACTGATTGGTTCCTGCCTGGTAACCAGGGTAACCAGTCAGTGTAAACCAAGAGAGCTGAAAAGAAGTAGTGTTCTGTTCTTTTAGGTTAGACTTACACTCACTCCAGCCTTTATACATTACATTTTTCCCTAACTACCTATATTGAAAACATGTTTTATTTTGCACAGCCTATCTATTAACCCACTTTTTACTTTTATACTGAACAATTCCTTTAATTTATGTCAGTCAGTGACTCTATGGAACAGTTTGTGGTGAACAGTGTGACCAAGTAAAACCTCAGAACACCAACAACTATTCTGAATTTAGAAAAAATACTCTTCTTAGTTTGTAGCATGAGACTTCATTAACCCAGGGACAAACTAAGAAGCGTATGTTTTGTAAATTCAGAATATATATATATATATATATATATATATATTCTGAATTTACAAAAAATACGCTTCTTAGTTTGTCCCTGGGGTAATATATACAATATGGAGTTGATGGCTCTCACAGGGTTTAAATAAAAGTGACAAAACTTGTCAAAAAAATAAAAAATGTTTATTGATCCAACGTGAGTGAATAAAGAGCCCGCCCACATTGTGACACCTTAATTGACAAACTACACCTGTGAAATAAAAGGAAACACTCTTTATAACAATGGACTCCTGTGTGTTGTATATTACATATACGTGTAGGTCCACTCACGTGTTCAGTTCCACTACATTCGTGGGTTAAGAATGCAGCAAGATAGAGCAGAGACCCCAATCAGTCGGTTCTATATTAGAGGTGGACAAGACACCATAAGGCGTACTGCAGACACAGGCATATAGCACAAACAGAACCCTGCTCAAGGGTAGAACATAAAGGCAAAATAGACCTTAGGTCCACTTACAACAATTGCATCTCCTGACATGTCAGGATAGTACTTAGCCGGCTGGATTGAATTTCCAGATAGCATATACTGGGTATGCAAGTTAGGGACCAAATCCAAAACAGGTGTAGTGTATTTGCTGTCTGTCTTAGCCAATATAACTATATATAACGTAAAGCAACATACATAGTAACATAGTAACATAGTAAGTTAGGCTGAAAAAAGACTCGCGTCCATCAAGTTCAACCTTTTTTTTTTTTTTTTTTATTTTAATTTTAATTTTAACTGCCTAACTGCTAGTTGATCCAGAGGAAGGCAAAAAACCCCATCCTAAACCTCTCCAATTTGCCTCAGAGGGGGAAAAAATTCCTTCCTGACTCCAAAAAGGCAATCGGACTAGTCCCTGGATCAACTTGTATAATGAGCTATCTTCCATAACCCTGTATTCCCTCACTTGCTAAAAAGCCATCCAACCCCTTCTTAAAGCTATCTAGTGTATCAGCCAGTACAACAGTTTCAGGGAGAGAATTCCACATCTTCACAGCTCTCACTGTAAAAAACCCCTTCCGAATATTTAAGCGAAACCTCTTTTCTTCTAAACGGAATGGGTGACCTCGTGTCATCTGGAAAGACCTACTTGTGAATAAAACATTAGAGAGATTATTATATGACCCCCTTATATATTTATACATAGTTATCATATCACCCCTTAAGCGCTTCTTCTCCAGCGTGAACATCCCCAATTTGGCCAGTCTTTCCTCATAGCTAAGATTTTCAATACCTTTTACCAGCTTAGTTGCCCTTCTTTGTACCCTCTCTAATGCAATAATGTCATGTATGAGTGAGGGAGACCAAAACTGTACGGCATATTCTAAATGTGGCCTTACAAGTGCTCTATAAAGTGGAAGAATGACCCCCTCCTCCCGTGACTCTATGCCCCTTTTAATGCAGCTCAAGACCTTATTGGCCCTTGATGCTGCTGACTGGCATTGCTTGCTACAGCCAAGTTTATCATCTACAAGGACTCCAAGGTCCTTTTCCATAATGGATTTGCCTAGTGCAGTCCCATTAAGGGTATAAGTGGCTTGAATATTCTTACATCCCAGGTGCATGACTTTACATTTATCAATATTGAATCTCATTTGCCACTTAGCTGCCCAGATTGCCAGTTTGTCAAGATCCTGTTGCAAGGATGCCACATCCTGGATGGAATTAATTGGGCTGGATAGTTTTGTGTCATCCGCAAACACAGATACATTACTTACAACACCCTCCCCTAAGTCATTAATGAACAAGTTAAATAAAAGTGGACCCAACACCGAGCCCTGAGGGACCCCACTAAGAACCTTACTCCAAGTAGAGAATGTACCATTAACAACCACCCTCTGTACCCGATCCTGTAACCAGTTCCCTATCCATGTGCAAACGACTTCATTAAGCCCAACAGACCTTAGTTTAGAAAGCAGACGTTTGTGGGGCACGGTATCAAACGCTTTGGCAAAATCCAAATATATCACATCTACTGCCCCCCCACTGTCCAGCATCTTACTTACCTCTTCATAAAAAGCAATCAAATTTGTCTGGCATGACCTATCCTTCATAAAGCCATGCTGATTGCTGCTCATAATGCCATTCCCTAGGACAAAATTTTGAATGTGATCCCTTAACAAGCCTTCAAATAATTTGCCCACCACAGATGTCAAACTTACTGGCCTATAATTGCCAGGCTGAGATCGTAATCCCTTTTTAAATATTGGGATGACATCAGCTTTCCTCCAATCCATAGGCACCATACCAGATGAAAGTGAATCTGAGAAAATCAGAAATAGGGGATGGTCTAAAACTGAACTAAGCTCTCTTAGAACCCGTGGATGTATACCATCAGGCCCTGGCGCCTTGTTTGCATTAATTTTAATTAAAGCTTTATTAATAATATCCTGAGTCAGCCATTGACTAGATTGAGCAAAGTCAGTGCATCTATGAAGCGAGCCTGGGAACTCAGACTCTATTGTATACACTGAAGAAAAAAACTGATTTAGCACATTTGCCTTTTCAGTATCGGTTACAACCATACTGGTACCATTATTTAATGGAGCAACACTCTCAACGTGCATCTTTTTACTATTGATATATTTAAAAAACTTTTTAGGGTTACTTTTCGCCTGCGCCGCAATTAATTCTTCATTTCCTTTCTTTGCTTTCCGGATTGCCGATTTACAACATTTATTACAGTGTTTATATTCATTAAATGCAGCTTCTGTCCCAACAGATTTGTAGTTTTTAAATGCCCTTTTCTTCTTTCCTATTATCTTTTTTAAATCTGTATTAAGCCACATAGGCTTATTCTTAGAGCTTCTACATTTACTCCTTAAGGGAATAAATTGAGAACAGTAATGATTTAATATCATTTTAAATGACAACCATTTCTGTTCTGTGGTTTTAGCTGAAAACATAATGCCCCAATCAATACTCTGGAGGGTAGCCCTAAAGGCACTAAAATTAGCTTTTCCAAAATTCATGGTTTTTGTTGCCCCAGTATATATTTGTTTTTTGCACCAGACATTAAATGTAATAACATTATGGTCACTATTACCCAGGGGTTCAATGACTTGCACATTTGCTATAAGTTCTGGGTCATTTGAGATCACTAGATCGAGAATAGCATTTTTTCTAGTAGGCTCCTCAACAACCTGTGCCATAAAATTGTCTTGCAACAAGTTTATAAACTTATTCCCATTAATTGATCTGGCAGTACTGTTGCTCCAGTCAATATCTGGGTAATTAAAATCCCCCATTATCAGTACTTTTCCCAAACTAGCAGCTATTTGTGTCAGGAGCTTAGCCTCCTCCTCCTCACTTACATTAGGGGGTCTATAGCATATCCCTACAATTAATTTGCTGGACTTTTTACAATTGGTGAAGAATTCTACCCATAAGACTTCTGCCCCTTCATTCTCTAACATAACCTCCTCCTTTATATAAGCTTTTAAATCCTGCCTAACATACAGACATACCCCTCCTCCTTTTCTATTGCCTCTGTCCCTCCGAAACAAAGTATAGCCGCTGATATTAACTGCCCAGTCATGCGACTCATTCAGCCATGATTCGGCCACACCAATCACATCATATTTTCCCTCAAGCACCAGCACCTCCAGCTCTCCCATTTTAGCAGTCAGACTCCTTGCATTTGTAAACATACATTTAATATGGGTACCATGATTAACAAATGACATGTGGTCCTCCTTGCCCATTACAATACCCCCAACCAAATCTCCTCCCCCATTTTCCCTTCCTTTGCCCACTATCTCATCTAACCTGTCTTCCCCTGTACCTATTATAGAACCCTCCCCCCCCTCGCCTAGTTTAAAATCTCCTCCAACCGTCCAGCCATCTTCTCCCCCAAAACAGCGGCACCATCATCATTGAGGTGCAGCCCATCCCTAGCAAAGAGCCTGTAGCCGACTGAGAAACAATATGGAGTGTCCAGACCGAATACAACTATAGGGGGCAGATTTACTAAATTCACCTTAAATCCACATGAAGAATCAAAGTTTGATTGAATTTCTATCAAATTCGAATTGGAATATTCGAATATGCAAATTAGGCAAATTCGACCATCGAATATTCGAATTTGACCATTGAATATTCAAATTCGAATGATTCGAATATTTGAATAATATTTCATAAGATTTCATTAGAATATTCGAAAATTCCATGGTCAAATACTTCCCCTTTAAATTTTAATTCGTCCACCTACTTCGCCAGATTAAAGCTACCGAAATGGGGATCCTTCCCTAAGATCGGATATAAAAAATTCTATTGTTTGATTAAAATCATTTGAATATTCGATTCGAATTTGAATATTCGAACGATCGATCGAATTTTCTTTATTCAATCATTCGATCGATCGAATTGCGGTAAAATACTTTGAATTCGATAGTCGAATTCGAAGGATTTTACCTCCCCACTATTCCCTTGGTCGAATATCGAATTTTTTTTATATTCGAAATTCGACCAATAGTAAATCTGCCCCTAGGAGTTACTTACATTTGTCCTACACCAGTGAAACCGGGATAGGCATAGGTGTGGGTAAGGAAAATAAAAACAAATTCACAACAGAAAGGTTAGAGCTCAATAGCAAAAATAACACATCGGGCTAGCTATAGGGTACCCACGGGTCCCTAAATTGTCCAATAAGCTTAGGATAATCAATGTCCATGGTAGTGGTCTATAATGTGTATAATCCATTTCCAATGTCGTAGCCCCCCAGTCTAGATGAAACAGCCAAGCGGTAATGATTCATTAAGGCTCTTTGGAGTCAACTTATTTAGTTTAGAAATCCAACTCGATTCTCTGCGGAGCAAGGCATTATTACGGTCTCCACCCCTTCTAAGTGGTGGTTGGTGATCGATAGCCATTCACTTAAATGTGTCCATGTTTAAGATTGAGGAAATGCCTTGCCACCGGCTGCCAGACATTCATTCAAGGCTTTGCTGATGGCAGAGCAGTGGTTGCTAATGCGCTCCCTCAGTGTGGTAATGGTCTTACCTACATAGTACAGACCGCATGGACAAGTTATAATGTACAATTATCAATTAAGATGTCACAATGTGGGCGGGCTCTTTATTCACTCAGCTTCTCTTTGGCTATTCATTGTGAACTTTCACTTTGCACAATGTTTCCTTGACAAAGGCCCTTGTGTGGATCAATAAACCTTTTTTATTTTTTTGACAAGTTTTGTCACTCTTATTTAAACCCTGTGAGTGCCATCACCTCCATATTGTATGTAATTTCCTAGCATGTGCACCCAGGTCTTTTTGGCTTTTTCAGGGGTGTGCGGACCAATATTTTGGATTTCATATATATATATATATATATTTTGTTATTGTTATATATGATGTTGGTCCCAGAAGGCCTCAAATAAGGAGCTTATTTTTGAATTCCTGGCTTGGCAAGTTTTGTTTGCATAAAATTCAATTGTACTGCCAAACAGTACCTCCTTTGAGCTGCCAGTCCACATAGGGGCTACCAAATGGCTAATCACAACATTTATTTTGCATCACCCAGGAACATTTTTCATGCTTCCATTGCTCTCCAACTCCTCAACCCATTATCCAGATACATGTAGCTAAGAATTACGAAAAAAGTTGTCTTGTCTAGACTCCAATATAATCAAATATTTTTTTTAATAATTTATCTTTCTGTGTAGTAAAGAAACAGTTTAATTAATGTTTAGATTATTTTTTGAGTAGTTATGGAGATCCAAACTACATAGAACACCAGGTGCATTCTGGATCACAGGTCCCATACCTGTATTGCAAATTAATATTCATTCAAAGAACTAGAGTTCACTATTGCCTATGGGCAACTCCCGCGTTTCGCTTCACCGAAAAATTCGCGAATTTCCAGAGAAGTTCGCAAATTGGCGAAAAATTCGCGAAACAAGTCGCGCGTCGTTTTTGACGCGCGGCGCGTCGTTTTTGACGCGCGGCGCGTCGTTTTTGACGCACGTCGTTTCCGACGCGTCGCGTCATTTTCGGCGCGCGTCGCATCAAAAACGACGCGCGACTCGTTTTTGTAGGCAAATTTTTTTTCGCCGAATTTTTTCTGCCGTTTCGCGAACTTATTCGCCAGCGACGAATCGCGGGAATTCGCCGCGAATTCGCCCATCACTACCTATTATATATGTGTATAGATAATCAAACCACTACAAACCACAATACATGTGCAATTGATATTCATTTCAACACATCTAAAAGTTGAAAGTATGTGAAGCTTAAAAAGTAAACACCATAATTTTTCACCCTAAAAAGATCTTCAGTAAACTGATCAAGTAATGAGAAAAAAGCAAAACCATTCTGCTTACAATTTAGCCTTGAATTACTTAATTATAAATTATTTCCTGACCCTAAATTGGCAATCGCATAGCTTTTTGCATCAGTTGCTAGTGATTGTTTTATAATCTCAACTTCGATGCAAATCTTGGAATTAAAGGATCTTTGAATTTAATACAATTGCTCAGTACTTTCTAAAATGCTTCCAAGTCATAGCTTAAATAAATGTGGAGGTGGGATTAATAGGTAATATGTTAGTTTCAGGTCACAATTAAGCTAAACATTGAAATGTGAGAAAGAAAATGTTATTGCCAATTGAATTAATGTAAGTGAAACATTAAATTAAGCTGCAAGGCAAAGTCATTGAAATGTAATTACTAATAAAAAGCAATCGCTGTGAATGTCCTTGATAGCAGGTTTACTGACATGGCTACACAAAAAGTCATGTTATAATTAATTAATAGTAACACACCTGTTTGAAAAGGGATTTAAAAAATTAAGGTAGTGGAGTGGAGGTTAATACAAACATATTAATGGTCACTCACTGCTGCAAAGCAGCCAGATGTTAAATTCTAAAATCATCTAAAGTCGTCTTTCTTTTTCACTGTGATATACACTGTGTACATGCTCATTGTAATGCAGCTGCCCATTTGTTTCACTAAGAAAATATCTAACAATATATCTGTTCTCAGAGTAAATCTGAAAAGTGGCAATGATTATGTCTTACATTCAAGATTATTAAGGAACAAACTAAAATCTGTAAATGTCTGCTATGAATGGGAGAAAAAGAAAAGCTCTGCATGACCAGCAGTCAGATTGTGCTGGTTTAGGTTTAAAGAATCAGATGTACAATTTTTTTTAATGGGTGAGAAGGAATGAGGTAAAGGACATGTAAAGCCTTCAATTTCCTACAATGTATATAAATTGGGAATATCTTCCCAGCCACATCATTTGTACTGTATATACCCCTGAATTTGCCAGCACCATCACATTTTCCTAAAACAAATAGCTTTCACCCAGCAGCCATTTTCCCTTAGACACATCATCATTAGTAACACTGCATCTGTAAAGTCCATGCAATGCAGAATGCAGATTTACACATGCATAACATGTACTTTGATAAAAAAAAATTCTGCTGGGGTTGAGCACTGTAATGGTTAATCGTACAGTATATAGAGGAAGAACACGTGGCAGAGCGCTCTCTTTACATAATGTTATTATCTCAGTAAATACTCATTAACTCCCCACTATAATGCTAAATTTGGGGTAGAACTAGTGATGGGCAAATTTGTGCAGTTTTGCTTCACTGAAAAATTTGCAAATTTACAGTGAAATTCTCAAATTTACAGCAAAATTTGCAAAACACATTGTAGTAAATGAGTTTCAAAATAGTTTTTATGTGCATCAATTATCGACACGAACAACAATTTTTATATGTGCGACTATTTGGTCTAAATACATTAAAGTCAATTCATGTCCTAATAGTTTTGACGCGCAGCAATTTTGACGTGAGCCAGTATTCATTGACACAAAGGATTTTTGTCTGGCAAATTGTTGTTGCAGTTTCATGAATTAATGTGCTTGAGATGGAACGCTGAAATTTGCTGTGACTTTATTTACCCATCACTAGGTAGAACTATTTGGGCAGTCTGCTTCTAGTCTTGTGCCCTTTCCTTGCTGTTTAATCACATGGTATTCCCTCAGGCACCATGGACGTCAGCCTGAACCCAAAAAATTTGTCAAAAAAATATAATCCTCTGTATTATATAGAAATCCAGCCTGTGACACTGAGCTGCTGCTATTGCAACAAATTAAAGAGAGTAATATACAGAGAGCCAGGGCCGCAATCAAGGGGGATAAGTGTTCTGGACTTGAAGGGGGGCCCGGCAATGCTGCACTTTTCAAAGAACCAGGCCCCCCTTTGTGAGTGCTGCTGCCTTCCGACGTCCCAGCAGAATGCGGAAGTGTAGAAGAGTCAAAGTCCTGGAGCGGCAGAAAGACCCGTAGTCATGATGGAGCTGACACTAAATGAAGTCCTGAAGCAGCAAAAATAGCCAATGTCACGAAAGGAGCTGACACTGAAGTCCTGAAGCCACAAGTTCAATTCTACTGACACCAATGTGTTTTTTTTTTGTTTTTTTTTTAATCCCCTGGCCACCAATGTTTTATTTTAATACTCTATAGGCCCCTACCACCAATTTAAAAAAAAAAATTTAACTTGTAAGTTTTTAAAAAATATATTTTTTGGGGCCCCAATTTTTTTTAACTTGTAAGGGGGCCCTGGTGCCAATTTTTTTTTTTAACTTATAAGGGAGCATGTGGGTACCAAATTGTACACTTGATGGGTCATTTACCATTGACAAGGGATGCTTGTGCTCTTGGGAACCCAATGAAGAGCAATTAAACCTATGGCAATGGATGATAAAAGGAATAGAGTGGAGTGTTCTGGGGTCTAATGAAACCCTGTACATAATGTTTATTTAATACAATTATGTACAGTGCTTTTTTTGAATGCTGGAGACTCCTTTCTATGCAAAAGTTTTATTTATAAATTGGAACATCGAACTGTTTTTGTATCAGCACCAGCAGTGTTTAAATTATATTTGCCATGCCATTAGTACAAATATTAACGTATAGGGGCAGATTTACTATTGGTTGAATTTCAAATTGAAAAAAATTCAAAATCCTTCGAATTCGAATATTGAAATAGAAGGATTTTACTTCTATTCGAATATGCGAATAGGAAAAATTTGATCGTTCAATTAAATATACGATCGAGCGATTAAAACGTTCAAATCAAATGATTCGAACAATTTTAACCCTTCAGTCGAATTTTTCCTATTCGATCAAAAAAACTTTAAACCACTGGCGTCTGTTCCTTTTTTCAGGGTGATAGGCTGCAAAAGTGTGTAGCCGGCTTCCCCATACATTTTCTAACATATGGAACATTATTTTACAGTGGGCTCATGTGTATTCACTAACACCGGCTCTGGCGAATTTTCGCTAGTGAAGTATATTTGTGTAACTTCGCACCCTTATGCCCGGGTGAAGTTGCGCACTGACGAACATTTTCCTGAACGTTAACAAAACGCTGGCATGTTTTACCATTGGAGGGTGATAGTCTGAAAAAGATTGATTTTTTGGGGGGGAGTCAATGTAAAGGCTATCAGTGCAAAGCAAGACTGTCAACAACCAAAAGTAGGTAAGATTTACAATGTTTCAAGACAAAAGTCAATAGATACACCATTGCAAAAGAATATTTTCAGGAAGAAAAATAGCATTAAGTGACAATAGCAAAGTATATGCACTATTATGAAACAGGACCAATGGGTAGTAGCGAGTTGTGCAAATAAAAACTGTTCAGGTGGTTCATATTTATACAGATATAATGAAATAGAAACACTGGGTGAGAGTCCAGTGTATGCAAAGTGCTAAAAACACACATAAAGGAAGAATATTTGGGGATTTTAAGTAGGAACAATTTGACCATTATAAGTAGGAACTATTGGACCATTATACATTTAGGTAAATGGATGTTTTTATTTTTTTTGTATTTTGCTGCAACATTTTTTTCTTGGGAAATACTTTTATACTTTTTATAAGGGGGTCATATAATAATCTCTCTAATGTTTTATTCACCAGTAGGTCTTTCCAGCTGACACGAGGTCACCCATTCCGTTTAGAAGAAAGGAGGTTCCGCCTAAATATTCGGAAGGGGTTTTTTACAGTGAGAGCTGTGAAGATGTGGAATTCTCTCCCTGAAACTGTTGTACAGGTTAATACATTAGATAGCTTTAAGAAGGGGTTGGATGGCTTTTTAGCAAGTGAGGGAATACAGGGTTATGGAAGATAGCTCATTATATAAGTTGATCCAGAGACTAGTCCGATTGCCTTTTTGGAGTCAGGAAGGAATTTTGTCCCCCTCTGAGGCAAATTGGAGAGGCTAAGGATGGTTTTTTTTGCCTTCCTCTGGATCAACTAGCAGTTAGGCAGTTAAATAAAAAAAAAAAAGGTTGAACTTGATGGGTGTGAGTCTTTTTTCAGCCTAACTTACTATGTTAAAATGGGTGTTTTGTCCTGAAGAAGTTTTCTGCTTCAAAATTGTTGCAGTTTGAGAAAATGTTCACTAATGGGCAAATGCTGAATTTCATCACAAATCCATACCTTCCAAAAATTCAATCATTCTATTCTTTAGGGAGAAGCTTGACGGGGTCAGTAAAAAAGCTATCCAGGTCCTAAAACTATTTTTCCTCATCTGCAAGAGCTTTGTGGAACTTAATTTTATTCTTTACTAGGCATTCATCTAAACTTGCTTTCTATAATGGTTTGTGTGTACAAAGGGTTAAAAGTAACAGTTATACAACTCATTTGACACCCCATTGCAAACATGCAAGTTAAGGGACAGAGGTGGATGTACAGTAAAAGTTTAATACAACCATGGTGCAAATAGTAGAATACGTATTTGACCATTATTGACATCACCCTTACAGATATCTGAAAACCTATTGCCTTAAAAACTACTAGGCAGTTTATCAATGATTTCTAATTTTTACTAATTTGT
>CM044431.1:40443066-40470951 GCA_024363595.1 Xenopus borealis
TGATAGATAGGCTGTAGCATAAAAAGTATATTATAAAACGATCCCCAGCAGAAAAGGATCTCTGCAATTTACATACTGCAAAAAGAGCATTTAATATTTGTGGAGTGCAGTCCATTTAAATGGTATCCCTTGCAGAGGATCACATTAGAGTATGCCAGGGAAAGTGCACTCATCTATAAACCTGAGCAAGAGCTCTGCAATTTGTGAACTCCTACAAAAATCTAAAGGTTAAATGAATTGAAGTTTAGTTTAGTTGAGATTAAGGGCACATTTACTAAGGGGCAAAGTGAAAATTCAAATTTAAAAAAATATTTTTGAAGTAATTTTTGGCTACTTCGACTATCGAATAGCCCAACATTCAATTTGAATTGAAAAAAATTTGAATTTCGAAGTACTGTCTCTTTAAAAAAATTCAGTATGACACTTTGCCACCTTAAACCTGCCAAATTGCTATTTTAGCCTATGGGGGACCTCCTGGAACCCTTAAGGAGTGTTTTTGAAATTTGAAGGATTTTTGACAAAATAATTCAAATCAAATGCTGCATTCAAATGATTTGAACAATTTTTATTTGATTAAAAACTGACCTATTTGATCCATTTTCGATCGAAAAAGCTCTTTAAAAATTTCTGTGGTCAAATTTCAAATTTTTTTAGAATTCGAAATTCGACCCTTAGCAAAAAAGTCCCAGCATGTCAGTACAGAGTTTCCAATCCCAAATTATAAATAATGTTTTTTTGCACTGCTATGACAAATGTATAGCAGTGGTGAGGAGGAAGTCAGGTGGTCTTATAGGTCATGGTTAATTTTAATTGGCTGTGTTATAGGTCCTGTATCCTATTATATCAAGGTAAGTGAAGAACCAGGAAAGATTTATAAGATACAGTGCAATATAAAAAAAGAACAATGCAGTTACATTGCAGTAAATACTCAATGAATAAAGAATTGTATTGAGCAGGGAGAAAGAAAAAATTAAATAGGATGACTGAAAGGAATCCCTTGCAGAGATTTGTGAATATCTTTTTAGAAAGATGGCAGCATTGAGTGAGTTGAACAAAGGCAGATTTCAAATTACCCCAGAGATCATGCCAGCTAATGTTTTTAGAATGACTGAAAATAGGTAATGTAGCTTTTAATAAGATGTCGAAGGTGATGTGAATGAACAGTGGCCTTACTGAGTATACTGAGGGCCACCTCTGAATGTACTCCAGTATTGTACAAAAGGAGCTTCTCTTTTCATCAAAAACATTAACAATATATTCACCATTGAGATATAAAGTCAGTGTAGCTTGGACATCATCTCCTTTTTTTTATCACCTTGTATGGATAATTTTATGTGTCTTTAATTTTTCTTCCACAGTGAAGAAAACAAAAGTAGAGAGAACAACAAAAGTAAAGGAGAGTTTAGTGATTTTTCCATTATTATATATCTGAAGAGTAAATTTCAATAGCCGCATTCAATGGAGGGCCAAATAATTGACATCTAAAATCTTAGGGGCAGATTTACTAAGGGTTGAATTTTGAATTTAAAAACATGTGAAATGTGACCATCAATTTTTTAAAGGTATTGAAAACGATAGAAAACGGACCTATTCGATCCACTTTCTATCGAATAAAAATCATTTGAATGCATAGTTTGATTCGAATGATCCGAATGATTTTGTCAAAAATCCTTTGAATTTTAAAAAATGTCAGAAACACTCATTCAAGGTTCCAGGAGCTCCCCCATAGGCTAAAATAGCAATTTGTCAGGTTTAAGGTGGTGAAGTGTCAAATTTGAATTTTTTAAAGAGACGGTACTTTGAAATTCGAAAATTCAAATTATCAAATTTTTTCAATTCAAAGTGAATTTTGGGCTATTTGATAGTCAAATTTTTTTTATTCCAATTTTTACTTTGACCCTTAATAAATGTGCCCCTAAGAAATAGAATTTAAGATATGACGGTATATAAAACTCTCATTCTTTCCATGTCAGTACAGAAGAGATTTCAAACAGCAGTTTGAAATAGATGGTATTTTCCATAATTAATGAATTGCAAAACGTTTATAGATTTATTACAAACTGAATTTTCAATTTTTTCCAATAAAAAAAACAAAAAAAAAAAAATCATGAACGTTTGCTTATTTATTTAAATTTTAATTCATGAAAATCTTGGAAAAATTAAAACAATCATCAAACATAGTGAAATCACATTCTATCCACATTTCAATGAATGTGCAAAATGTTGAATCTTGACAACATGAATTGAAAAATAGCTTGAATTTTGCAAATACAAGATACAATTTAATTTTCAGTTTTGAGTGCTTAATAAGTTTTGAAAATGTGACTAATGGAAACTCAGATTAATATAGTATTGCTCCTTTTTTTAAACAGACCAATCAAATAGGTAATACAGTTATGGAATAAGCTCTACCTATTAAAAGAAAGTTTTTGGTGCCTACAGGTTTTTGTCATTTTCATGAAAACATATAAATATATATTTATATTATACAGGTATAATTAGTTTGGGGGGAGCTATGAACAATAAGAGGACTAGAAAGGATTATTCAATTTTCTTTCCATTGTCTAAATAACAAACGGTTTATTTGTTTCTTTGGATACATGAAAGTCACTGGATTTAACAGGGAAATGAATTAGAATTTTCATTGCTCAGAAGCAAGCTAGGCATTTGATATTTGCTTTATTGATTTGATTAAACAACATTACACCATTTGTCTCCAGAAGTCTATGTGTATAAATCGAATGGCTCTACTGACATAAAGGTTGTTTAATAAATTGCTGATCTACATTCATACACTGAATCTTGTTACTCTTACTGAATGAAAGTAATTGTTATATTTAACTTGAGACATTCCATTGTCTTGTTTGATCTAAATTGTGATGCTAATCCACAGCTTCTGAAAATATTTATTAGAATTAATGAAATGGTTTATGAAACACTGCACAACAGCTGTGATGAAACTACCCAAGCCTATAAAGAATTATATTCTTATTATAAAGCCACGGCTTTAGTGAAGCATTGTATCATAGAACAATAAATATCTATTAGTAAATTTAGATGAAGGTTTCTGTAAAATTAGCCATCATGGATTTTTTTAAAGATATCAAATTATCCATATGTGAGCATTATCTGCCTTTAATCGGATTTTTTCCACTTCTTTAATGGTCTGTTCTTCATTCCAGCCTTTTAAACTATGGATTTTCATTCCAACTTTGGTCACCTGTTCATATCTGTATATCTATAACCAACCACTGGCTATAATGCAACACTCTAGACTGACCTTCTCAAAAATATGCTAGCACATCTAATCAATCTCACTCCTTCATACCACTATTTAAAAATAAAAATATAATAAACCTTAACCATAGTCCATAACTGCACACCCATACTGTATAAAACTAAGTGCAGGCCAACCTGGTCGGGTGCTCTAGGCAGCCGGTCGGACACCCCGCTCCAACCCCTGTGCTTGTGCATGGCCGACTGAGCATGCACCTGGCAAACAGACAGGGAGAGAGGGGAGAGTAACAGAGATGAGGTAAAGCGAGGGAGGAGAGAATGAAAGAATGGAGCAAACACAGACTTGGGGTAGGCAGAAGACAATTTAAGAGGTACATTCCCAGCAGCCCATGTCATTGTGCCCTAGGCAGGTGCCTCTTTTGCCTACCCCTAGTTCTGTCCCTGACCAGGACAATATCTGCACTGAGTTTGTATCTTCTCCTTGAGCTTAATTTTTTTTGTATAAGTGGCATCATTACAGATCTTTGTGACCTTCTCAGCATAAGAAAAGAATCTATGAATACTGTAAATAATGCCAGATGCACCTGTCAACCCTTATATAATAAATGTAACAATACATTCAATTTGGAGCTGCTCCAGTGTCACAATTCCTTCAATCGGTTACCAGGAACGGGTACAGTTTACACATGCACTGAAGTATGTGTTTGATGTTGTCACATAGAATATGGAGGTAGTGCTTGCAAGTTTTCACTATGGGATTTTCAGTAAAGTAAGATCTTTAATTTAAAAAAAACAACCCACAACATTTCAGATTTTTAGGGTGCTTGCCTTGTCCTTAAATACACAAATTTGGTGCCATATAATGTAAGGTGCTAAGTTTGCTATATGTCTACTCACCTATAACATACAATCAGTAGGTAGCATTTACTGCTCACCATTTTATATATTTTATTGTGTTATATAACAAATATTATTGTCACAGCTGTTGCCGGGTAATTGTTTTTGGTCCTTGTCCTTTTTGTATGGCCAGTAGGTTTTCCCTTCACATGCCCACCGTGACTGTGGTAAAAATTACACCTGCATAATACTTCTAGCTGCTGGTCAACTCCAGAATGCAGCTTAGACTGAGCATTGGCACAGGTGCTTCTAACAGCCATTCAATACTAAAGTTAGTGTTATAGTGCTGACAATTTTGTTCTTTTACAACTGATGGCATCATTAAGCAGTAGAAAGATAAAACTGACAGATTATTTCTGACTTTTGTGTAAAATAAATCCTTTCACTCCTTTATTCTAGATGTCAGTGCTGTTTTCTAGCCTTCCATCAAAATCTCTTCAAGACTACACCTTTTGCTTAGCATTCACACTTTTCCAATATTCTTGCAGTTAAAATACATATTCATATGCTCTTATTGTCTCAATGCTTGTATTCTGAAAATACTAAAATCAATATCTCATACCTAATAATTTCTGTTTTTTCTCATTGGAATTACATTTTTAAAAAAATGGTGTAGAAATAATAGTAATAGTTATCACTTACCTTCCTAGAGTGGATTTCTTTCACGTACAACGGGAGAAGAAATTCAGATATACCTTCTAGCCTTACTCCTTTTTTGGTTACTCTCAAATTTCCCATGCCATCCTGGAAAGGCAAAAAAATGTTCTGTTCTTTAAAAATATTATTTTACATTACCTTAATAATAGCAAATGAATTATGCTGGAGCCTACCAATGCATTAGGGATGATTTACAGTAATGAATTTGTATTCTACAATCTAACAGATTATGTACCTCAAATGTGTTTAATAATTCTACATCACAACTTCATCTTGTGACCACAAGGGTCATTTTTGAGCACAAGTACAAGTGCAGTATCACCAGAATAGACATAAATGCTGTGCATATTGACACCATTCATTAAAAGTACCTGTGTCTAAACACTGTCCT
This sequence comes from Xenopus borealis, assembly GCA_024363595.1. Taxonomy (NCBI): domain Eukaryota; kingdom Metazoa; phylum Chordata; class Amphibia; order Anura; family Pipidae; genus Xenopus; species Xenopus borealis. The sequence continues at coordinate 40,448,249 of CM044431.1, forward strand.
TGTGCTTTTGTCTAGTTGCCCAGGCTGCTCATAACAATTATGCACCATTGTACCTATTGACCATAGGGATCTCTGGAGGGGTAATTTCAGGGTTTACACATTGGGCTGGGTCAATAGAAGCATAAGACTTGTACCAAAAGAATCACATGCTGATGGTGTTTTAATGCCGAATGCCTGAAATGAGAAAATGCTTTCATTTTGATTCATCAGCTGTGACTGACCCAACTTTCCATATATTCTGCATTATGGGTAAATACATTTCTGTTTGATCAGTGTGCCTGGTAAGTAAATGCACCTTTTATTTTATTGATTTATATCTATGAAACTATTGAAAATACAGTGGTTCTTTCAGAATTACAGTCCATTTCATTATACCATGCCTTTGAACTTGTTACTTTCAGTCAGTAAGACTTCCCTACTAATAACATTCACTACTGTAACCCCCAATCAGTACTGCTACTGTCAGGTAATTTAAGTCACAACTGCTCATCTTTTGCGTTTCAATTTTTACTACTTTGACAACCGCTGCTATTCAGGAAGAAAATGCTACAGTGATTAACCTTTACATCTCTTCATAACTGTTTTTTTTGCTCTGTAACTGTATTTCATATGCAACTTATTATGCACATAGAATATTTATGGATTCAAATATGTCCTATATTCATAGACATCAAGGGGCTTATTTACTAAGGTTCGAAGTGAATATTCGAATGCAAAAAAATTCTATATTCGAGGTAAATGTTTGAAATACTTCGACCATTGAATAGATTACTTTGACCATTCGACCATTTGATTTGAACGATCAAATAGTAAAATCCTTTGACTTCAAAATTCGAAGTACTGTCTCTTTAAAAATCCTTCGATTTTTTTACTTCGCCAAATACAAGCTGCTGACGTGCTCTGTTAGCCTATGGGGACCTGCTAGACTATTTTTCAAAGTTTTATTTTAAGAAAAATCCTTCGATCGCACGCTAAAACCCTTCGAATCATTCGATTGGAATGCCAAATTCGATGAAATATCCTTAGACTTCAATATTCAAAGTCAAATGATTTTAATTTGATGGTCGAATTTCAAATTATTTTCTACTTCGAAATTCGACCTTTAGTAAATCAGCCCCCCATAGTGTATTACACTATTTTTGGCTATTTAGACCAAACGGGGTTAATGCTGAATCCACATGTGATCCACAAGATGCATAACATTAAATTATGTGAATAAGACTACAACTTTTTCTTCTACTACATCTGGCAACACTTACGTTATAAAACAATATATTAACTGTAACTCTAAGAATGTGATTTGTCTTCTTACCTGTAAAAACAATATTTTGGCCAAACTAGTAGTGATGGGCGAATTTATTCACCAGGGACGAATTCGCGGGGAATACCCGCGATTCGCCGCTGGCGTACAAATTCGCGAAACACCAGTGAAAAGTCGCCTGGCGAAAATTCACCAAAAAAAAGAGCCGCGCATCGTCTTTGACGTCGAAAACGGCGTGACGAAAACGACGCGACGTGCGTTGAAAACTACGCGACGCATTAAAAACGTGCCGCGACTCGTTTTGCTAATTTTTTCGCCAATTCGCGAATTTCGCTCATTTTTCGGCGAAGCGAAACTGAGTAGATTCGCCCATCGCTACAAACTAGCCATATTTTTTTAAAAAAGAACTAGAGAACACAAACTCAGTATTAAAAATGAGAACAGTACAGCCACTGTAGCTAGACATTTTGCACGCTGTTCAGACATGTTTAAACTTTTTCTCTGTAAATGGTATAGAAAAAGTTCCTCCACATATTAGAGGAGGAAGCACCATCGAAAAACATTTAAAACAAGAAGCTAAATAGATCTTCTACTTAGGAACAATAAAACCACTAGGAATCAATCTTGACTATAATGGCTTTTGTTTTGTTTAATAAATTATTGTCTATAATCATACATTTTTCACCACAGCGATTGAACTGCATTATACAGAAACTATCTTTCAAATGTAATAACAAGTTTTAGAGTTTGTGCTTCTATATGCAACCTTGAATAGCTTAAATTTACATCAGTCCTTAAGGCACGAAACGTGTAAGGCTACATCATTTGAGATGCTTTCTGTTCAATAAAATTTACTTTTAAATTGCATCAAGTGTCTGGTTTGTGCCAGTCCTACTACCAATATTCTATTGCATTTATTGCCTCCCACAAGCTGAAGGTCTGGAGGGATTGTGCAGAGAATAATGACCTATGTTCACAGATGGAACCTTTTACTAAATGCTCCATTCGTGTCTATAACTCATATGTGTTGAATATTCATTGAATAGGTACATTGTACAGCTGCAGCATCACTCTGTAACTACATCTGGGACACACCGCTAGGTAGACAACACAGTGTCATATTAATTACTAGAGCAGGGTAGCTCTTGTTTAGTCTTAGTCAACAGAACCACTTTAATTTTTTAATTTTTACCATATATTTCTTCAATATTTTAGGAGATACAGCATTTGTTTATTCAAGACATGTTACTAAGCAGTCTCATCCTTCACTTTAAACTGAGAGAAAGATCACCCCTGGAGATTACAAATATGGTTGTTGTTACTTTCTCAGCAAGAACCTGACAAAAATTAAAATATCTGTTGATGTGGAAAGTGTTGTCAGATGGTGGGCACATACTGAGATGCTAAAAGTACATTAAGATCATGTCACAGTCAGACACAAAGCAGCTGTCAGTTAAAAAACAAACTTTTAAATGGAAGATAAGAAATATGCCTCATGCATACACTATAAATAATTAATAGCATAGTAGTGACTGCAGTAAATGAAAGTGTAATTAAAGTTAATATAATTAAAGTTATATACAGTTTATGTAAAACTATGAGCAAAAGAAGGCCTACAAAGCCAAGTCTTGAAGTAAATTTGCACAATATAGTTATAGATCCTTTATAATTATTGTATGCTGTACAGAGACAGAATATCTGTGAGTTAAATGCATATTATAATAATAATAATAGTAATAAATGACCAAGAGGGAGAACATTGTGAAGCAGGTGTGCAACAGTACACAATGAGACTAGAAATAGATATGAACAATGTCCACCAATTCTTAGTTGCGGCCAATCAAACAGAGATGTGAACCTTCCCAGGCTGAATTTTTGATCACATCATGCCACACCCCAGCCATGCCCCATTTTGCAACCCCATGCCCCTACCACAGACTCTTTTCAAGCCAGGTATCTAAATATGAGACATTATAAAAAATATAAAAGGGTTGACATGTTAAAAAGTGAAATGTCTATAGCAGTAGATTCTGAAGAATAGAGTAGCCAAGTTTTGGAGATAAAAACACCTTTTTTTATTTTTCATACAGTATGTTTTAGTAATAAAGTATTTAAGTACAGATGACATAGGCCTAAATAAAGTTTCCGTTAGTGGGTCAACAGTGACTGACACTGCACACTGCTCTCAAGCATGATGTTATTCAAGGCATTTACATTGCACAGAATAAGCTGGAGGCACTTTGCAAAGAACCATACTGTATGCTTTATTGCACCACTGTTTCACATCCATTGTAAAGCACATGAATAAACATCAAAGTCACACTTCTCTCTCACTTGATAGACATCAATACATAATCAAGAAAAACACAATTCAGACAGGACCTAAGAAACACCATACGAAGTTAATAAAAATTATGCTGTAGCTCAACCATTTTGACATTTACATAGACAGGAAGCGAAAAAACTATTTTTGCTGATGCAGTAGACAAATGTAAAGTGTATATTCAGTCAATGGAATTGTAGCCACTCCAGTGAATTATCAGACACCATGATAAATGAGCATTAGTAAGTTTCTAATGTATTAAATACAGCATGCCATTTCCATGCATTAATGCAATTGCCATACCTAGTTGGGCCTATTTACTAACATTTGAACTTCAGTTTTTTTCACAAATAAATTTTTTTTTCTACAACTCCCAAACTCTCTAAAACTCCCAAAGTGTGTGATTTATAAAGTGTAATTTTTAGTATATTATACTTGGACTGTAGATTACATTATTCTAAGCAATTCTTGATCACAAACCACAGCAATCAAAAACAGTTCAATAGTAAATGTTTATTCTTATTGTTATTATTTTCAGACCCTCCCCTACTGATATTACAGTATGACTTCCAATCTAACACTTGCCATTCTAATTGCAGAACACAATATGTAAATATTTTTTTAAAAACCAAAAAAGAAAAAAAGAAAACTAATGACATATTGGCTTAAGAAATTGCTATACACGCAATACTGAATTTGAAGGCAAACTACAGCTAAAATGCTATTTTAGCATGTTAAAGTCTAAGCTACTTTTCCATTACCATCATTAGCCTTTCTATTTGGCCTTTTTTTTAGCCTGCAGCTAAAAATTCTATGTAATTGTAGGGTCAGTAAACTTGGCATAGAAAAACATATTGAATGTGAAGCTTCAAGTTTAAATTTATATATTTTTAGTTTTAATTGCTTGTGTTTCTGTTTGGGCCCTGTACTATTCATCTTCCATTCTGACTTCTTAAAATATTATCAATACAGTATTTGTTGTATAGATGGATTCATTATAGTTTTGGACAAAATAACGAATATCAATTATATATATAGTGTATTGCCTAAATATTTTTTTGCTTTATATCACAGGTTAAAAGGGAAATAATATTAATCCTATTAATCTATGGAATTTTCCAATGTTTCAGCAATACACTATTTAGGTAATGTACATTGAAACAGGTTAGACTGATGTTCTGTGGTATACACAGTCATAATAATAATAGGCTCTTCAGAAAGCTGTCTGTGGCTAGAGACTCAAGCAAAAATAAGGACAAATTGCTCAAAATTAATTTTAACATGCATTTCCGGAATCATATATTTTTCAGGACATTTCTACAGAAACAGATATATATATATATATATATATATATATATATATATATATATATACAATTGTGATTTCTTAACCATTTTTCAGAGAATATGAATGATACCACAAAAACTTTTCTTTCACTCATGATTAGTGGTTGGCTGAAGCCATTTATTGTCAAACAACTGTGTTTACTCTTTTTAAATCATAATCACTACACAAACAACCCAAATGACCCTGATCAAAAGCTTACATACCCTAGTGATTTGGCCTGATAACATGCAATCTAACTTGACACAAAAGTATTAGAATGGCTATTAAAGTTAACCATCTTCACCTGTGATCTGTTTGCTTGTAATTAGTGGGTTTGTCAGTGACTTTCTGGACTATGACAGACCCTTTCATCCAGTGCTCCACTGATGTGTTTATGTATTCTAAGTCACGGGGAAAGCAAAAGAGTTGTCAAGGGATCTGTGGGAACAGGTAGTTGAACAGGAAAGGGATATAAGAAAATATCAAAGGAATTGAGAATGCCAATCAGTAGTGCTCAAACTCTAATTAAGAAGTGGAAAATTAGGGGTTCTGTTGAAACCAAACCATGGTCAGGTAGACCAACTAAAATGTCAGCCACAACTGCCAGAAAAATTGTTCTGGACACAAGGAAAACCCCACAAATAACTTTAGGTAAAATAAAAAAATACTGGAGGAAAATTTGCACTCATCAGCCCGGAAGCTGCGCATGGGACGTACTTGGATATTCTAGCATGATAATGATCCAAAACACAAGGCCAAGTTGACCTGTCATTGGCTACAGCAAAATAAAGTGAAGGTTCTGGAGTGGCCATCTCAGTCTCCTGACCTCAATATCATTGAGCCACTCTGGGGGGACCTCAAACATGCAGTTCAAGCAAGACAGCCCAAGAATTTACAGGAACTGGAGGCTTTTTGCAAGGAAGAATAGGCAGCTTTACTGTCTGAGAAGATAAAGAGCCTTATCCTCAGCTACCACAAAAGACTTCAAGCTGTCATTGATGTTAAAGGGGGCAATACATGGTATTAAGAACGGGGGTATGTAAACTTTTGATCACAAAAACTTTTCTTTCACTCATGGTTAGTGGTTGGCTGAAGCCATTTATTGTCAAATAACTGTGTTTACTCATTTTTAAATCATAATCACTACATAAACTACCCAAATGACCCTAATCAAAAATTGTAAATATATAAAAAAGAAATATATAAAGATGAAGCTACTTTTGATTGTTTGACACAGAATAAGTAAACCCAGATATCCCATTTATCCCACTTAACACTGAATATTTCGTCACAGCATCCCATCCAATTAAAAAGTTCACCATTGAAAACAATGGTGCTTTGGTATGCTAATTTGAGTTGAGAGGACTTTAGATAACACAGTTTCTTCAATTAATTCTGAGTCACAACGCATTTAACAAACAAATCCAAGTAGCTGCATCTGTAAATAGAGTCTGAAGAGCACCTCACTCACCCCTAGAAAAAGGCAAAATAAGCCCAGGTGCTAATGCCAAAAATAATATCAGCATAAAGAACACAGAGAACTCATGGGACTTTATGTGCAAAGCTGCAATGGTGTAAGTCGAATTTCGGTCCTGCACAGAAGGCCTTTCTGATGTCTTGATAAAGGCCCTTTATGCAGAACCAAAACATACATATATATACAAAATAAACACTCTTGCACATTTTTAAGGCATGATTGAGGGTGTCAAAATCTTTTGGAGAAACTTAACTTAATGTAAATAAGTTTTAATACACTGCACATAAACATAACTATAAATTTTTCAATCTTTCTTCCACTGGTAGAAGTGGCAGCAAAACACTTTTGGGGTTCCCATAAGCAATATTAAAGTACACATTTTACCACTGAAAACATTTTTAAGTTACCAACTTTTATAAAAATTCACCCTTAAAGAGCCAGTGAGGTCATTTAAAAAAAAAAAAAAGAATTGTTAGTATACTTAAAAAAAACGCCAAGACAAATTAAACTTTTAAATCGTAAAGACTTTAATAAGAAATAACTTACAAAAACTCCTCTTGCACTCCTCTTCAGAAACAGGGACAGGGTTACGATTCATAATGTGGTGCTCGATTTCTCTTCACTGGCTATCTCCTATAAGGAAGAGGAGAAATCGAGCGATGTACAATGGTTCACTGGATCGCCTTTTTCTGAGGAGGAGTGCACATAAATGGGCATTACTAACTGCTAACAGAAAGTGCAAGGTGCATTGTGGGAAAAAATATTGCACTATACACCTTCCCCCTTGCACTAAAAAAAATATATACACTATATTCAGGAAAATTGATACATGCTGTAAAAAAAGACTAGCTACTGTAAAAGCTAGTAGCATAATGTGTAAATGAAAAAGAAAATTGCTTTCAAACAACAACCCTGCTTTTTTTGTTGATCGGACTGAGTTGAAATGTTCGAGATGAAATTATGCAACAGATGTTCCAGCAAATGGTGCTTACATTGCAAATAATGCAAAAAGATATTTGGATAATAACTTTAGTCTCGCTGCCACAGGTAATGTAATGTAAAGTTAAATCTTAAGTACAAATGAGCAATTGAAAGCTTTGCACAGAGGACTGACTTAGCATTATGTATATCAGTGTTGGGGTGAAAGTTATTCTTCACAAACATTTGTCATATATTTGTATTCATATATTCCAATGTATTATTCATAGTAAAGAAGGCACAACAGACAAAGGCATTCAGCCTTTTCTTAGAAATTATGACATTAAGTTTTCACACAATGGTTAGGTACAGCAGGTTGTTGTTTGATTTAAGCACCTTAAAGAAAGATTTAATAAGAAAAGGTTTGTGTTCTATGTCACTGTGTTCTGGATTCAGTTATTTTTACCTCTCCCTAAAATTCTTGTTGGGATATTTCTATTTACAAGAAAATAAACTATCCAATTGTCTATCATAAATAACTCTGTATTTATAGATAATTCTTAATAGGAACCAAATCAACATACTACTGGGTAGACATCTGCTACATCAAAAAGAGATAACACTAAAAAAAGTTATGTGCATCTGTACCATTAATACCAATGTTGATAAGTAGAAGTCTCTACCCATGGGTTAGGTGCAAACATAACAAGGTGAACTTTATTCAGTCTTTTCCTGAGATACAACCAAAAACTTACATAGTGCTACTTGGAGAAGCCAGGCAATGGTTAGGGGAGATGGGCAAGTACAGGCAAGAAGGGAAGCATATCTTGGTTGTGACTGAAAATAAACAAAGTGACAAAATAGAATTGTCTTTCACAATCACAAGGTAAGTTTAAGCATATTATTTATTTATTAATACTAAATAATAATAACAACCAAGATATGCTTCCCTTCTTGGCACATTCACATATTCACAGTGAATTAACAGGCCAGTCAAAAACTAAATAGAAACAGGAAAAAACACACTTTAACTTAAAGATGGGAGCCAACAGCTTTCACTGTATTATTTTCCTAATATTTACTTTTTGTTTTTTTATATTTTATAAGAAATTCAGTCCACTGTGTGAAAAGATATTTTCTGGCTATGATTAAAATTAAAAGAAGTATAAGGTATGGTGATTTGTCCTGGGCATCATTTAGAGGTCTATTTATGAAGTCTTGATTTTTTTCTGGTCAAGCTTTTTAGGGGAAAACTTGAATTTTTAGAGGAATCTAAAGCTGATTAAAATCCTAAACTGAAAATATTCAAACTAAAACCTGTTAAAGTCATGTAGAAGTCAAAGGCAGATGTGCCTTTTAAAGTTTGAAGATGTTTCTTGATCGTGATCTATGCTGGTTTCATACTATAATCTGAAGAAGCTGAGGAATTCAGGAGACAACTCGAAAAAGTAGTATGATTTAAGCACGAAATTCAAAAAGTCATACACTTCACAACTGGTGTCGCACAACTGGTAAGAGGGATGGAAGACTTAAATTATGAGGGTAAACTGTCCAGGTTCGGGTAGTTTTCTCTGGAAAAAAGGCGCTTGCGAGGGGACATGACTACACTTTACAAATACATTAGAGGACATTATAGACAAATATCAGGGGACCTTTTTACCCATAAAGAGGATCACCGCATCAGAGGTCACCCCTTCAGACTAGAAGAAAAGGACTTTCATTTGAAGCAGCGTAGGTGGTTCATCACAGTGAGGACAGTGAGGTTGTGAAATGCACTGCTGAGTGATGTTGTGATGGCTGATACTGTTGATGCTTTTAAAAGGGGCTTGGATGGTTTTTTGGACAGTCATAATATCAAAGTCTATTTTGATAGTAAACTCTACAGTTAGTATAGCTATGGGCATATATGGTTTGTGTCAAAGAGTGGAGGTGTGTGTATGCTGGGTTTTAATTTGGAGGGCTTGAACTTGATGGACTTTGTCTCTTTTCAACCCAATGTAACTATGTAACTATGTAATTTTGTCCAGACTTTTCCTGCACCAACCTTTTCAAGCCAATTTTTTGATAAATTTGCTAAATTCATTGTTAAATTCATCAAGTTAGGTTGACTTTGTTTTAATAAAAAAATGGGATAAAATTGAGTTTTATTAAATGCTCCCCTGAATGTCTTAAGTATGGTTAGGTGGCCTTTAGTAAAGTTTAATGTTTTTATGACTAAAATTACATATTAACCATTAAAATTGATGGCTGAACGAAATTAGCAATACAAATCTGGAGCAATCTTGTGCAAAAGCAAGTATCTCTTGAGGGTTCAAGACATACATAGGCTAAATAAATTGCCTGTTAAACTTTGCAGCTATACATCATTATATTCAACAAGTCGTCTTCGCAATACCTACGCTGGTTTTTTGTGCCAAATTTATTTTAAAAGGATGCGTAGGGCACCACAATGGCACCCAAGTATAGGTGTTTGTTCCTGAACATTCCTGGGCTCTCTTATTCTAACTATTGATTCCTGGACTTTGAACCCTTGCCTGAACTTGACTTTGAACCCATTCTGCCTTTTTGGTGGCAGACCATATTTGATGCTCCTGGCCAGGCTGCATCTGCCTCTTTGCACTTGATGCAGATTCATCAGGGGACTCGTACTGTGCCTGACAAATGCCATGGAGTTCCACACGTTGGTTTCTGAGACAGACTGGAACAATGAGGCCTACCATGCCCTTTTTACAATGTGCTCTCTATCCGCCTGAAGGATGATCTAGTCTCCCGTGGGTTGCCTTCTCATTGGGAAGATCTTATTGCTCTAGCTGTTAAGGTGGACACTCGTCAAAGAAGGCACCAAGCAGATAAAGATTGCACCCCGCTTCCAAAGATCCTTGCTGCCTTCACCTTTCCAGTAGCCGTCAGTTTCTCCTGTGGAGTAACCTATGCAACTTGAAAAGGCTTGCCTTACTGAACAGGAGAAACACCAGAGACACACTGCAGGTCTCAGTCTCTACTGTGGTGGTCAAGCTCATTCTGCCAACTTCTGTCCTGTGAAGCCTAAAGGTCCTCCTCCCCAAGTTACTGTAATTCTGGGATATCTCTTGTGGGTTACATTACCCCTAGATTCCAAGTGAACTCTCACCAGTTTCATCTCCCTTTACAGATCCAGCTACCCAATAAGACTGTCCAAGTTTCAGCTCTCCTTGACTCTGGGGCTGCTAGCAATTTTATGGACGCTACCTTTGCCAAAAAGAATAGTGTCCCTCTTTTTCTTATGCCCTCTCCTCTACGGACATTTGCAATTGATGACAGACCATTATCTTCAGCATTGAGCTCCCAGACTATGGGGGAATTACCTTTTAAAATTGGGACTCTACACTCTGAGAGACTGTCCTTCCCGATTATTTCTTGTCCCTCCTCTCCGATTATATTGGGGTTACTCTGGTTACAATCCCTTTATCGATTAGTCCTCCGGGAAAGTCTCCCATTGGAGTTTGTATTGCCAAGACCACTGTTTGCTGGCTACTCCTCTCCACCTGGTAACCATCTCTTCTACGGAACTTCAGTCCTTACTGCTTATTTACCGGGATTTCTCCGATGTCTTCTGTAAAAAATCGGCAGAATTCCTCCGTCCTCATTGACAGTATGACTGCCCTGTTGATCTCCTTCCTGGAACAATGCCACCCCGTGGTCAGACTTTTACCTTGTCTCCTGCAGAGACCACTGCTATGAAAGAGTACATCCATGAGAATCTCCAGCGGGGTTTTATTTGTCCCTCTACCTCTCCAGCAGGTGCAGGTTTCTTTTTCGTTGAACAGAAGGATGGTGGGTTACGCCCCTGAATTGATTAGCGGGGACTTAATAAAATTATCCGAGACCTTCTAGGAAAGTCAGTAGTAGTGTACCTGGACAACATTCTAATATTTTACCAAGACTTGGAAAGCCATCACTCTTAATTGAGGGAAGTTCTCTCTCGCTTAAGGGAAAATTCCCTCTTTGCAAGCTGGAGAAGTGTGTCTTTGAGGTACCTAAGATTCCATTCCTTGGTTATATTATTTCCCCTGGGGGGTTCAAGACGGATCCTGCCAAGGTTTCCACTATTCAGAAGTGGCCACTTCCTTTAAGCACCAAGGCAATTCAAAGATTCATTGGCTTCGCCAACTAGTACCGGCAATTCATTAAAGGGTTCACCTCCCGCATTGCTCCTATCCTTTCCCTAAAGGAAGGAAACCCAATTCCTGGACTTCTGTGGCCCTTGAGGCCTTCCAGTCCCTGAAGGATGCCTCTGTGTCATCCTGAACCGCACCTACCCTTCTTCATTGAAGTAGATGTTTCTGATGTTGGAGCTGGTGCTATCCTTTCTCAGCAACACTCTGTGGATGGGAAGCTACATCCTTGTGCGGAGCATAACTATGACATCCAGAATCAGGAACTCCTGGAAGTCAAGCTTGCTCTCGAGGAGTGATGCCATCTCGTGGAGGGTGCTCCTCCTCATGTCACAATCTACACTGACCATAAGAACTTAGAATTTTTTCATTCTCTCAAGAGATTAAATCCCCGGCAAGCAAGCTTCAATTTCGTCCTGACCTACTATCCTGGGACCAAGAATTGGAAGGCGGACGCATTATCTCGAAGCTTCAGAAAGCAAGATCCAGTTGTTCCTCCTTCCAGAATCATTGCTTCCTTGCTTCCCCAATTTGCGGGGCAGATCCTGTCTAGTCAGTCTGTGCTCCTGCTGACACTCCTATTAGAATGGCATTTGTACCCTCTGAGTTAAGCCCCCCCATTCTGCAATAGCCTCATTGCTGTAAACAGGCTGGTCATTTCAATTCTGCAGTGAATACTGTGTAAAAGCATCACACAGAAATGTAATCAGTTACATGTAGGAAATAATGTCTTGTAAGTTTTACAAAATTTGCTTTAATTATCCCCCATTTATTATATGGCTTAATGTTATTTTTCAGTTACAAACCATAAAAACACTTTTATTTCCATGTCAAAAACAATAGTGATGAGAAAACAAATGCCATTTTGCTTTGGCAAAAATAAAATGAAACATTGAACACTTTAGGCAGATTCTGAATTGTATGTGCATTAGAAGCATAAAACTATAATCATGTATTGCTTTTATTAATATACAAATTATATAGAATCTGCATGACGCGTCAGCTGCAAATAAAAGTTCAGATAACTGACTTTTTGAGGAAGCTTGGAAAGCAATCTTCCTGTTTCCAACTAATAGTGGAAAATATTTCCATACTTCATTCAAACAAACCATTTTCATAAAATATACCTTTTTTTAGGAGTAGTACCGTATTTGCCGGCGTATAAGACGACTGGGCGTATTAGACGACCCCCCAACATTTCCACTTAAAATGTACACTTTGTGGGCACACCAAATAAAACTTAAAAGAGCATCAGATTTGACGTTGTTTGCTTACCAAAGATGCTGATTTGATTGTAGCGAATCGCTCGCGGGTCCGGTAATGAAATGCCTGACTTTGCACTGACTGGGTAGGCCGCAGTTCAGGCCTGGGATCCCTGTGGTGGCCCCAACTACAACTGCTGCTGTGTTGTATTATAGTGTCCGCCCAGGTAAATCAGCAGGAGCAGCAGTTCCCAGTGGGCGCCGGGGAGCATGAGAGGCAGCAGGAGAGGCGGCAGCAGTAGCACATTGCAGCTGGAGCTCGGCGGGGTCAGCGCTGCTGTGTCTCTCTCAGCGCTCCGTCCGCAACAGCAGTAGCAGCACCCCCGCTCTCTTCCCCGCTGTCTCGCTCCCCCTCTCTCTCCGTCTTCCTCCTCTGGCTCGGAGAGCACCCGGCGTATAAGACGACCCGGCGTATAAGACGACCCCCCACTTAGGGGCATATTTTTCTGGGGGAAAAAGTAATCTTATACGCCGGCAAATACAGTATATAGTAAATTGCCTTTTACAAACTAAGAGTCAGCCCCTGGGATCATAAGATTCACAATGCACACAAACAAACCAAGGCCAAACATACATGTTGAAAGTCCTGTTTACTCCGACACCTCTTCCTGTTACAGTTAGAGCTGTGGTACTGTATTTCTGGTCAGGTGATCTGGCAGAACACCATAGCAAAATGGTGTCTCAAGATAAAAGATGTAAAAGGGCAGCATTTAGGCAGTTATTTATCAAAGGTCAAATTTTTGAATTTTTTTAATATGAATGAACTCACAGCTCAAATGGTTTCTTATTTAAGAAAAAACTTGATTCAGCGAGTTGTGAAAACTGAAAACTCTAATTTCCATGGGAAAAAAACATGAATCACTTGAGTTGATTGAGTTTCCATGCAAAACCTTCAGAAAAAACTCACATCATGAAGTCTAGTAACATCTTCAAATGGTTGAAGGGACCTCTGCCATGAACCACTACATGACCAGACATGACAAATGTCTGTTGTTTAAGTTGTCATTCTGGGGTTACAGTTTTCCTTTAAGAGTTGAGTTAAATTAATGTAGAATTAAAAATTGTTGGATGCAATTAATATGAATAAAATTGGTGATGAGAATTAAATACATGTGTTAAAGTGCTAGGAATCTGAAAACACGCTACTAATTTTAACTAATTTTAAATAAAGGGCATTTGCATTTTTCTCCATGATAACGGAACAGTTTTAGTACACAGGGATTTATTACAAGTACCACATGACAATTGCTTGAGTGCATTGTTTTATTCCTGTAAGCAGGTGAATTGAAAGCAGAGACAAAATGTAAAACACCTTTACCCTTGGCCTGCAATATATCATGCTGGAATGACAAAGAAGTAAGAATGAAATAATGTCAAATCAGAAAATATTCCCTTCATTGCAGGTATTCTCTAAAACATTCACACGCTAAAAGATTTGTATAGAAATATGACTTTAGACAAGTTGTGCTGATGATTCATTGGACTTTTGGCATTTCATTTTTCATGAAATTAGAATCTGCCACAATCAATTTCCTTTTGTTTCTGGGAATATTTTGATAGGATTTGACTTGAAAATAGAGCTGTGGGAGATAACTTATACTGCAAAGACTGTTCTGTTCTTTTGGCACAAGTTTTCCAGCAGCAAATAGTGTATGCTATAGTATGTATTCACAAAATATTTCCTAAAAAATATCTTTAAATTTAAATCTAAACAAGTAACAAATCAGACCCACAATGATCAATTAGTTGATCTTACAGGGGAACTGTAATGGATGCCATTGTCATATCATGCTCTCAAGTATATAAAATGCTGTGATTCCTTTGTTCTGGGTCAAACTCTTTATGAATCCATGTCAAATAAACTTTGTCTTTTACCTCAAGTGGTCTCTGGTTCCTAAAAATTCCATTTCAATATTGTACAGAACTGAATTTCAAAACTTGTACTAAAATATATTTTGTCCAGCTTTAAAAATACATAAGTTCAAATTAACTGCCAAAGAAAGAGGCTTGATGAATGTGCTGATCTAAGACTTTCCTGATCCAGGAATAAAAATCCTGACAGATTAAGAAATGTAACATATGTCGACAACAATGAATATTTAGGGAGGTTTAGGGTAGATTTACTATTGGTCGTTTTTTGAAAATGGACCTATTTCAATTGATTTAGAATCACATTAGAATCATTCAATTGCATTGTTTGAATGGGACGATTCAAAGATTCGAACAATTTAAAAAAAAGAAAGTTTTTCCAGGACTTAGAAAATTTTTCAGGAAAGCTTCCAAGAGTCCCCCCATAGGCTACAATGGTAATTCACCAGATTTTTAAAAGCGAAAGTACTTAAAAATTGGAATTTTCAAATTTTTTCAATTTTAATTTTTTAATTTTGGGCTATTCAGTAGTCAAAGTAGCACAAAATTACTTTGAAATTCAAATTTAAAAAATTCTAATTTTATTGGAAAATTCACTTTGACCCTTAGTAAATGTGCCCCTGAGCCTACCCTTAAAGAAACTAACTGCTATCCACTATATGCACATTTTACATATACATATACATTTATAATTAGTACCTGTAATAAAATAACTGTGAACCCCAGCCTTCAACCTATCTTCACTATATACTACATGAACTATTTTATATAAAATTATCTTTGTCTTTCTGAGAAAAAATTGTGACAAACCTTGTTAATGCTTGCAAGAATAGCATTACAGTTCTATGCTATGTTTGGTTGCTTTTAACAGGACTGGTAGACTACTTCTTGCAATACGGATTATGTAGAAACTGATTTTTAACAAGAATTTTGTCAGGAAGGAGTAAATGTGATACATACTCACTCACTCACTCTTGTTTGCCCTACTTTTTATTACTTATACTCTTCTGGAGGCTGTTTGACTGCTTTATCTTATTTTGTTTCTAAAAGACGTGCAAGCAATATTCTTTCACAGCAAGATTGACAAATTATCCTCTTCAGCTCAGGAACTCTATTAAAAAGACATAATTTAAAGTAAATGACCAGGACATGGGGTATTTTCAATTACTGTCTTTACTAACTTGCAATCTATGAGAGCCTCTAGAGAATGGGTGACCTTTTGGGCTTTTCATTTTTTTAAAAAATCTATAAATTGCTTAAGGCTTAGTTGATTTTTTCTAGAGTTATAACCTGACCAAACCATACTAATATTAAACTATTCAGGCATAATAACGTATGACTCTTGCATAATTTATGCTGCAGAATTTTATATAAGATTTGGCAGTATGCCTCAAGCTTAGGCAAGAGGTGACAGTGATCAAATATTAAATGAATTTAATAATTTTCTGAAACTGAGTGGTCTATATTTCTCTGCAGTGGCAAAACATTGTCATGGAAAAAAAATCATTCCCAAGCTTTATGTTGTTCAGGGCATAGCTCTCTAATTAGAGAATTAAAATTAGCAGAGTTCCATCATATAATAAAAATGTCCAGATGTCCAGAGAACTTTTCATTTTTGAAATACTGCAACATAAAGGATTTCAGTTATATAATTTTTTATAAACCCAGCATTTAAAAAAATGAAAGAAAATAAAACTCTAAACAACTTTCTAATATATACATTTCTTAATATTTTAAGGTCATATGCTATTCAAAACTCTATTTGGCTTTTCCCAGCACACATTCTTCAACCAAATAAGAGACTTTTACTTCACAGTAACGATAACAAGGTTTTGACATTTATAACACCCACCCGATGGAACAATTACAGCACAGATTAGTTCCCCTCTAATGTGCAATTCAAACACTTGTTTTTTTGTTAAGTCTGTAGCAGTTAGTGGTTAGTTTTCATTTTACAAATAGTCAGTATGCCTATGAAAATTGCAAAAGCACCTAGGGGTTTATTTACTAAAGTCAGGGTTTTTGGTGCAAAACTAAAAATTTTTTCTTTTGGGCTCAAATTTTTCAGCATTAATTAAAATCAGATGATGCAAAAAGTCAGAATTTGAAAATCCTTAATCTCAGATCTGCCGAGGTTGTATATAGTCAATGGGAAAGTTCCCTATCCTATTTGGAAGTTTCTGTGGTCTACTCTGGAATTAGCCTGAAAATCCAACCATTTCAGGCTTTTTGGGCAAAAATCCCAGAAATTCTGGCTTTTTCCTCATCACTGAGGAAGGGACATGTGATCCCAAAACATTTGATCAGTTGTATGGTTGTCTGAAGCACCATGCAATAAATAAGAAATCACACCGTTTGCAGCATTCAAGGTATCAGCTTTGCATTTGTCCCTGGATGATTATGTTGTTCTCATTGGCTTCCAAATAGTGATGGGCGAATCTGCATTCCTAGCGAAATTCGCGAATTGGCGAAAAATTTGCAAAATGTTGCGTCGTTTTCGGCGCGGGTTTCGTATTTTCACCAGGTGAATTATTGCAGGCGTTTCGCAAATTTATTCGCCGACGGCTAATAGCGGGAATTCGCAGCAATTTAGTGGCTGGCTAATAAATTCATCCATCCCTACTTCCAAATTCAAAGGACAGTGATAATAGAAAGGGAAAGCTGCTGAATCCCAAATCCCATGCTAAGTGGCGGTACCATTAACACTGGTCAGTAGTGGGGGAATAGAAATCTGCCTGGCATATGGTCTGCCTGCATCTTTATCTATGGTATGTATGAATATAGTATTTGTGTGTGTCTATCTATCTATCTATCTATTTGTATATCTGTGTGTGGGGTTATATTTTAAATTAAATGGATCAGTACTCTGTGATTATTATGTACCTGCATTTATACAATATCAATTCATGAAACGGATTAAGCCAGAAAACAAGAACAATGGAGACCTTGAGTTACATAAGGACTCAAGAGCTACATTACAATAAGGAGGTCAATAATACAGCAATCAGTAAGGCTCATATAAAGATTACGATATTTAATCAAACTTGTGAAGAATATATTTTCAAATTTTAATGTACTAAAGAACATAATTATCAGAAGTTACATACAGATCAATGCTGCCCAAGTTTTCAGACACTGTAACTTTGTTAAAAAAATCTGTTCAATAAAATTATAAAATGTATCTCCTTTTCTCTTAACTGAACTGTAAATACCAATGACTCTAAATGGATTACTAATTGGGTTCGGAGAGCTGTGGAATGATTAAAACCCATAGCTCACATTTATTTTAAATTTAAACCAGCTTAGTGCAAAAGAGCCTTTCAACATCTAAATAACTTTACCTTTCATAATTAATATATATTTTAATGCACATTTTAATCTTTTTTTAACCTATGCAAATACCATTTAAAAATAAATCAAAACAGAAATTTAATGAACATCCAACAATTTGGAGACGCCAGGGCAACTGAGTTCTTATTATATATTATATTTGACAATCTCTGTATGAAGCAGGCTCTCAGAGCTAAAAAAAAACAATTCTTTAATTATAGTTCAATATACTGACACACATAAAAACCAACACACAAAAAGTGGAATTTCAAAGCAACTAAAGCAGCTTCCTGCTTTGACCTTTTGTGATTTTAAATTCTAATAAAAAAATTCAATTCTATAACTAGAAATTTTGAAGTGGCATGTAAAGTTTTTCATACTGTATATTTTATATCTAAAATAAGGCAGTGTAATTATTTATCTGGTATAATGAATATTTAGTTTTCCTTGTTTTATGTGTTAAAAAAAACTCCTGCCAGTGTGCTCAAACTAAGTAAAAGGTAAAGACTTTTAATTTGTCTTGATGTTTTTAGAAATTTAAAACAGGGAGGAAAACTGAATCTACCTGTACATAATTATCATCTAATATAAACTACATGGTTCCATAGGCACAGCATAAAACTGTGATAGCTGTAAACACATACTGTATAATAATGTAAATATAAATACGTATATATATATATATATATTTTTTTTTTTTTTCCATGAGGATGGTCACTATAATCAAAACATTTCTGAAACCTTTGGAGAGTATTTATTAAGCCTCAATTGTATCTGGTCAAGTTTTTAGAGATTTATTATACCTCATAGCTGCTAAAAATCTGAATCTGAAAATACTCCTTTTCAAACCTGTCGAGGTCATGTAGCGGTCAGTGCAGACATCCCAGAAGTTGTTTCATGACATTGTGATGTATGCTGTTAAAGTGAGTGTTTTCATCCAATAATCTGAAAGTCAGGTTTTTGCAGCAAGAATTCGATAAAGTTGAGTTTTTGGAGAGTCAATAATACGATTTGACACTCGAGTTTGTCACAAAGTTTTTCCACTCCAATATTAATAAATTTGTTAAATTTGTTGATGGGAGATTGGTTGTCTTAGTTTTCATTTTAACAACAAAGATAATCTTGAGTTTTTAAAAATAACCCCCTTAATGTTTGAGATGTTTTAAAAAAAAAACTTAAATCTGTTAATTATAAAAAAAATTGTCTTCTAAAAGCTGTAGCATTAATGTAGAAGTCAAACAGAGTTGTATTAAAAAAAAATCAAGCTTTCTTTTAGTTCAAGTTTTCAAGACTAATTCGAAATTTGGCAGACTTTGACAATAATGGATAGCGTGTGATTTTACTGCATTTGAGTTGTTTTTATGTTTTTTATGTTATGCTACTTATTTTTTTGAAATTCAAGGTATTTTTAAATAAGCACACATTCACGATTTTGGTTGAGTTTTTATTTTTTTGAATGAGAAAAAAAATGCAAAATTGTATTTTGATAAATTGGCCTCCCTGTGACATATAAATAAAGAAAGGTGCTCTTCACACCAGTGTGGTTTCTCCTGCTTCTGTTCTTTATTTCCAGTGGGAACTTTGGCACAGGGGCAGGGATGAACACTCCTGTAGCCAAACATTTCCTGGAACAGAAACATTCTCTGGCCTCTCTAAAGTGCATGATAATTGATCATGTGCCTAAACCAGTAAGAGGAGAGGACCAAGACAGACTGCTTTTACAATTCAAATTTTAATCGATACACCAATTGGACACAGTAAGCCCTCGAGGTCTTAATGAACTAATCTGATATGCCCCCTTCTACTGACTTTAAGAGCTTTCCACAAGATCTGACTGGCAGCATTGAAGATTTTTTTAGGACATGGGGGGACTAGATCCTGTACAAAGAACAGGGATGGAAGAGGCCATCTACAATTGAGTCCGGGAAATTTAGTTAGTTCCAATGCTTTTTTCCTATATGGCCCCCCTCTTCTGAACGATATGCAAAGGCTTATTTATATTTTTGATTAAGCGGTTCTCTTAGACTGACAACAGTTTATCTTTTATGTCTTATATTTTATAGTTTACGTTTATTTTTATTCTCAATAGTCATTCGTTATTTTTTTCCTTTATTCTTGATCTTTGATCTTGATCTTTCTCAACACTTTGTAGCCATACAAGATCGGATGGAGCAAATTATTCAGTCACTAAGTGGTTATTCAACACACATATTTGTTTAAAATATATGTCTAAAGGGTTCATTATTGGGTTAATTCCCTTGCTCTAATCTTCACAGATCTAGAAATTGAGCACCCTTCACTATAACCCTATCACATATAGGGGTTATGTTTGGTTCTTGTCACGTAATTATAGTTTCATTTAATCCCACCTTTAGTAGGGTCCTGTCTGACATTCAGCGTGAGTTTGAGCCTGTTGATAAACAGAGCCTAGCACTTACACCATTATGATTTTTTTTTAATATGGGCATAAGCGGTAAATATACTCCAAACGATAACGATACTGACTTTTAACATGGAAGGATGTATTAACCGTCAGGTGGTGTTCTGGTAAGGCTTACATTAGAAGTTAAGATTCATTATTAATACCCAGAGTGAAACTGGGCTGAGATTAGGAGGGCGTATATGTGGATGGGAGTTTGTGTCATGACACCCCTTCATACAATAAGGTGGTGGACCGACCCTAGTATCCAGCGCCTGCATAACCTGTAAGCAGAGGTACAAAGGAGAAGGCAGACATAGAAATCCGCCGGCAGTACCCCCAATGGTGAGATAATTTTAAGGTATAATAGGCATACCATATGGGCAATAAGATACTGTACTGTAGAGTTATGGTCCTACAGCAGACACTTATAGGGGCAGACTGTATGGGACACCCTTGTAAGCCTCACATTACCAGAAATGGCAAACAGATGTTTGTATGGTGATACTACATTACTGTAATTATTGAATTCGATGAATATAGATTTGAATAGCTTGGGATGCCAGACGCCTGACTCCCTGGTGGTGGGACTTTTTCACTTACCTATATACACACTTAGGAGAACACTCTCTTCCTCTTTTATTCTATAATGGTATTTTATTTTTTTCTATTTTTTATTTTATTCTATTCTTGATTTTTTATTCTTTATAAAAAATAAATACTTTTCATTATAAGAAACTTTTTTTGTCATTAAAACCATATGGTTCAAGGGTGTTAAGCATATCTATCCATTTTGCTTCACTTTGTAGCAACATTCTTTTTCAATCACCACCCCTTCTAGTACAAGCCATCAAGGCTTTGCACTGTTATGTTTGTGTTCAAAGAAATGCTTTCCCACAGGCGTATGCATTTTAGCTTCTTTAGGATTATAGTTGGTTATAGATCTCTTATGCTCATTAATCCTTGTTTTCACTTTTCTAGAGGTTTGACCCATTTACATTTTCCCACAGGGGCATTTCAGATCATTTAAAACAAAGTCCTTATTGCAGGTACTATACTGGTTAACAGAGATTTTAGTGCTTTTTAATGGATGGATTACATAATCTCCTTTTATGTTGCAACATTGCAACATCCACAATTAAGGCAAGGGAATGTGCTAACTTTTGGTGTACTTAAGAACCTAGTGGTATTCTGTTTTCAATAGTGATGGGCGAATTTATTCGCCAGAGGCGAATTTGCGGTGAATTCCCGTGATTCGACGCTGGCAAATAAATTCACGAAACGCCAGCGAAAATTCGGCAAAAATAATTCGCCGAAAAAAACGAGTCGCATGAAGAAAACGACGCGACGAAAACCATGCAACGCGCGCCAATTCGAGAATTTCGCTGGAAATTCACAAATTTTTCGGCGAAGCGAAACGGGGGAGATTCGCCCATCACTAGTTTTCAATATACATCAGATTTTACCAATTTACTTGGACCTCTTTTGATAAGAGATTAGTGGCAGTTCTCTACAGTACTTTCCAAGTATAGAATCTTTTTGTAAAATGTACCAATAGTGCTTATTGCCCTCTGTATGGTCTTACTTTTAGGGTCAAATTTAGATACAAACTGTATTTGTTCAGTTTTCTTTTTACTTATGGCTTTATTTAACAGGGAGTCTCTTTTCATATGTAATACCTCATCAAGTATTTTAACTAAAGAATCCCTTTTTTAGGCCCTTGCCACAAATTTTTCAAGGAATCCATTAGCACTATTCAGATAATTTTGATCAGTGGATGTAATGTGTCTTATCCTCAGAAATTGCCCTTTAGGTATAACCTGTAACGTGCTGGGTGTATGGTAACTTTCATTGTAGAGCATGTTGTTCTGTTCAGTGGGCTTATAATACAAATCCTTTACAAGTGTGTAATCTTTTTTTATTATCTTTACATCCAGGAAGTGTACTGAGTCAGAGCTGTATTCCATTGTAAATTTTATAGTGGGATATTGAGCATTAATGTGCTGCAGGAATTGACACAATTTGGCTTCCCAGGAAAATATGATCCACAAAATGTAAATAGCATTTGATGTGGGTAGTTTTTTCTAAATACCATGGACAGTAGTTCTATCAGAAAATATATCAAATTATTTGGCAATTTAGTGTGGCAAATTCATAAATACTGTAACTATTGCCATTACTATTGTAACTATTGCCTTGAGTTATTTGTACATTTGGAGTAGACTCCTAGAGGGCAGTACTGCATTATGAGTATTTTAAACTTTTAATACAAGTGTGTCTGGCCAGATTGTGGAACTAACATGCTTGTTGGTATTCTCTGGTAATAAATTGTTAATTTTTTTTTTTTTTTTGGTGGTTAGTAC
>CM044431.1:40473523-40509059 GCA_024363595.1 Xenopus borealis
GCAATTTTCCGGAAGTTCGTGAACATGTTCGCGAACTTTTTTTCCGCGGTTCGCGCCATCACTAGTTAGTACATTGTTACCCCAGGAACCTGAGGAAGGATCTGTTGGATCCAAAACATGTAGTGCAATGAAATAATGGATCACTTGTTTGAATGCAATGGTTCTCCAGAGTGATATATTGTGATTTATGACAAAGTTTTTTGTAGTAACTGAACTCTCTTATGTAGTCATCTACCATGGAACAAATCTGTTAGACTAGATATATTTGCCTATGATTTAAAGCTAGAGTAAATAAAGTATAAAATGTTAGGCAGTTGCAAGTCATTTGCTAACTAAATATTATGCTTTGCAGTGGTGGATTGTGCCATATTTTTAACTATTGCACTTATCCCACATCATTAAATGAACCCTAACTAGAATCTACAGTTACATGGATACTGATTCCACATGACAGATTAAGAATTTTTTTACTAGGATAGATAATTTTTTCATCTGTTAGTACTGTATATTTTGGATATGTTTCATGTACTCAAACATTCGCAATGCAAATATATGTTTTTAGAATAATCTGGTCATGAAACCAACATTTTATATATATAGGTCAGTATAGATTAAATTAAATTATAGATCATTACAGATCATTATAGATCATGATTTCATAGATAAATCTATCTATTTTATAGCTAGATCATTATTTTATAGATAGATCAGTATTGCTAAAAAAATTATCATAAATTCAAATATGCAATATTTTATGGGTTACATTGTACAAAATTATCACTGGGCATTGAATAGTTTAGAAAATTTTAAAATCAGGGTATACTATGAAGCTGCCTTATGCTGGGAATTAGCAAAACAATTGGTAGGAATAGGGGGAAACAATGATGAGGTACATGGGGAGGGGGCATAACCAATATACACATTTTTAAAATCCAAGACTGATAATTATATAAAAATTGACATGTATATGATAAATACAATAAATACATCACTTGGAATTTGAAAGTAAACATCTGGTATAATTTTTATAAATCTTACCATAAGTAGGAAAAACCTAAGCATTAACTCAAAATCCTGCATTATTAAGTAGCTATCAGGAAATGTAAATATATTTCTGATTAGATACTTGGGCATAAGTAAATCTTCCCTTAAAAACACTATTTCTGTATGTCCCATAGAGGTACATTACTACAAGTAACCATTTCAACTCAAACTTACTTCTGAAATAAGGTGGTTATTTTAAACAAGTTTTAATAAATTAAATACCAAAGATTTGCAGATGATTCATGTTGTCAAGTTGAAGCTGCAATCGCAAAGCAGACCCATATGGTAGCATCATAACCACTACTATTCATATTTGTAACAGAATAAGCAGAAAATCCCATTGCTATAGAAGCTCCGATGGAATGTATTAAACGTGCCATCTGTAGTCTACTACAGCCAAAAATACATTTGTCTTGTTGATTTCTCTAGGCAGGGAAATTAAAGTTTTATCATTAATAAAATGAAATTCATTTGACAACATTTTGGGAACAATATTTCTCAAAAAATCTTAACAGAAGGATACTGTGGTCACAACAAAAAGTGTATACTTGAACCTGAAAGCAATGTTAAAAATTATGTAAAATAGTGTGGTTTACAAAAATATGTTACATAGCAGTTAGCCTTTCTGTAAAAGTATCACATCTACCACACTGCTGTGTACAACAAAACTGGGCATAATGTGCACTTTCCATGCAAAGGGCAGCACACAATTACATGTTCTTTAATTAGTGCAGCTCTTAAAAACTACTCAAGACTGTTGCTAATTATACTGCTCCTGGGTGCTCTGCATCATGAATCTCATGCTGTAATGTTAATGTCATCACCCAATAGTTGCACGGCTCTAGTATAGTTGGGATGACATACAGATGAAGCCACTTTGGATTGTACATCTGCATCTGTAGGTACCCGATTTTGCATCTTGAGAAGGACAAAATAATTATAAATACGCTCTGAAATCTTGAAAGGAAAATGTTATCAAAACAAGAAACTGGTAACAATGTTTAATGTTGTAGTTACACAAGTGCTCCTTGTATCAAGTAATCACATAATGGATAATGCCATGCCTGATATGTATTTTTTAAGTCTTCCTGGATAAAGGGATGATCTGTTCAGCATTAAACTGATGATGTAGAACCAATAGCTTTAAATTATTTCTTCTAAACCGGAAACAACACTTTTTGCAGAACTGCACCGCAGAATCATGTGCTGGTAAGTGATATGCAGAAGGATGACCCAATGACACCCTTTTCAATGCAGCACAAGTGTCACTATTAACCATTCATGGTCAGATGTCAATCCTTGTGATTTGTCTATTAAATGGTGGATCCAAAGTGAGCACTGAGAATCACACCATACAATATCCCTTGTTCATAAATGAACCATTGTTTCTTTTATTATTATACATGTACATATATATGTACATGGGATTGCATGGGAATGATGACTTTGTTTCAGGCTACACTATGACAGACAACCAGGTTCTGACATAACATGCACTCTCAAGGCAGAGGACTTGTCACCCTAAGTAATAATTCCCAATTTTATTTTATTATGTAAGTTAAGCAATATAAAGTTCACTTACATTATAATCATTATTTAAATGTTGTTTCATTTAGTCGTGGAATTCACAATCTTAACAAGCAGTCAGCTGCTATCTTGTGGCAAGCTTTGCAACATGTCAAAATCTTGTTAATGGAAGAATAATAAGAGGAATATATAAGATGAACCAGATAAAACAAGAAATCGGTAAAGAGACAGAATAATATTTGTGGTGAAAAGAAATGCACAACAAGATAAATAGGTGGTTAAAGAAAACAAAAAAAACCCCAAAAATTATTTATTTGGTACCAATGTTGTTATGGTAGCCTGACTAAAGGTTGAGCAGTGAGCTTGATTAAAAAAGTTTGATAACTTCTACCTTATAGATGTTTAATTCACTAGTGTTGTCTAAGACAAAGTAAATTGCCTTTACAATAAGTGCTTTTGGCTTTGCAGCAAGACCAATTATTACCTTGAAATGGGTCATCAGAAGTAGATTTTTAAGGTGGCCATTCAGTATAAGTTACACTCATTTGGCAAGGTTAATAGAATAACAATGACCAGATAGAGCCAGTACCGATCCAACATGAAAATCAAACCTGCCCAGTTGATAACTTGCCAATTTGGGTTACCTGTTGAAAGAACCCATACACGGCAGATAAGATGCAAGTCTAAGGACTTGAATCTAGTGGGCGAATCTCACCCGTTTTGCTTCACCGAAAAATTTGCGAATTTCCAGCGAAATTTGTGAATTGGCGTGTCTCGTCAAAAACGATGCGAATAAATTCGCCCATCACTACTTGAATCGGCAGCTGAAATCTGTCAGTATATGGACACCTTAAGGGATGTGTACTTATATAGCATTTTGTTTATCAGATTTATGACCTCATCTATTTCACCACCTCCTTGCATAATGGTTTTCCATGTTTTGTATTGTTTCTCAACTTTATCCACACTTTATCATGTTCTGAATCTGAAGTCCCTGCAGCATGCGGGGTTACATCTAGCGGCTACGTAATCTCATTTTAAGTAGTTTTATCTCGTATTAAAACCAAGAAAATGGGAATTATAAACACTGTTCCAATATAATCTCAATCTTATTGTTTATTTAAGACATGCATCCTTTCTCTGGTAACAAAGCTGCTTCACTTTGAACTCATCTCTAGCATTGGTGTGGGTGAGCATTTATGAAATAGTGATTATAACATGGTCTCCTTTGAGATTCTGTTGCAGAGGCAATTCTATAAGGGAGTAACTTAAACACTGAATTTCAGGAGTAGAAACTTTGACAGTATAAGAGCATCTCTGCAACATATTAAGTGGGAAATTATTTTCACAGGGTTAAACACTGAACTTTAGAATGCTGCTTGATAAATATATGTCAGTATATTCTGCTTGTAAGCAAGGAACGTTGTTGCAAAGCAAAACCTTTTTGGTTCAATAGAAGATAGGGTAGAAGATTTGAACAAAGAACTGGAAAATTGAATGTTAATAATTGTTAATGAATTGAATGAGAAAACTGGATGGGGCGCATAATACTTCTGTAAAATTTGCACATTTTTAGTTTTTTTAAGTAAATGAACTTGAGATGATTTAAAAAATAAATAAAATAAGGACATATTATCCCCAACTGTTTTTAATCTTATCTTCAATTGCATTGTTTAATTAAAAGAATAAATACCAGAAATCTCATCACACTACTCGCTTTTGTGATAATGTAATTTGCTTTTTCAAAACTCAGTTTATTATCAGTTATACTCTGTCACAATAGAGGTTCAGATTGTTTATTCATATTTTTAGAGGTTCAATAGCTTTGTTTTCTCTGAATCAAAGAAATTCCTTATCTCTTCCACATTCACAGCAAAAGCACATATAGTTTCCTCACGAAGTATCTACGGGCGATTCCGGAAAATCGCCGCGCAGTGTGTGCACAGGCACTGGCACTTTATCACTTATACTAGCGGCAGACAGGGAGAAGGAAATTCGGGGAGATTGTCGCCTGCTAAAAACGCCAGGCGACAGAATCTCCCCGAATCTCCCTGTCTGTCCCTACCCTAAATGTGGTTAAGTTGTTTAGATGCATATAAACACTCACTTTTGTGGTTTTCTGTGAATCAAAACACAATTGAACCGAAAATTTTCTAGGTCAGGATTTTGACATTTCCAAAGATCAGCATTAAAATGATGTCTAAAGTGATTCTTTAGGTACAAATCTACTGTGCATATTGACACAAGCCACAGGGGAAACTTTGGAAATACCACCAGAATAAAGGCGGCAGTAGCCCCTGTGTCAATATATGCAACAATACTGAAGTGAAAGAACTGTGTTTGGATGTTTTAAGTATTTTTAATAAATGGTATTAATTCTTACAGTAACTGCAGTGGTTGTAAAGGAGCCCTATAGTGGGATACAATACAAATGCTTATAATATAAAAGTCCAACAAGAGTTGTGTACCACCTGTGGTTCCGACACACACAGTAGTGCAGCTCACAATGCATGCACCAGAAAAAGATGGATATTTACAAGAAATTCCATATAATACGCTTACAGTATATCATTAAACTGTGGATAAAATATTTACAGCAATCTGACAATAAATAAAGGTAAAATGCAATCTAATGCCTAAGACCCGGTGAGCTATTAATTTTTCAAAAAGCCAAATGTGGAGGGGGAGGGACGTACAAAGGGAAAAAAGCCATCAATGCCAAAATATGTGAGCAAGAACTGACTGACTTTTCTAATTTTCTCAATTCGTTTTAGCCGAGAAGTGTTTTGTTGCTGTACTAATTAGCACACAATAGGTGCAGACATGAAATTAATTGTTTGAATCATATTTAACTTAGGATAACAAACAGCTGATAATTAATGTAACTTGTTGACCAGCTTAGTTATTTTAAAGTCCAAAATCAACTATAAAATATGCAAAAAAGTATCCAGTCAAGTTTACTGACTTTACATGTAGAAACATGTGTACTACTTAAAAATATATCTACATAGGAAATTTGTCATCCCACGGAACCACAGGTAAATCACTGCTAATGTTATTTGACATTAAGGATCACAGGCAGTTAAGAAACCAGAAGACAGTGGCATGCCCTGCTTGTATGTGCTTCTTTCTTGAGAAATGCCATATTCCTCCTTATATTGGAAATGAAATATTTCTGGCTTTAGAATAGTCTTTTCATCCTCAGCAAGACACAGAACTAATATTGTAGAACATGCTCTACATTATAAATGTAATTTCCCATTCTTATTTTGCACATCCTGAAAACCAGTAAAGAAGAGGCAGATATCCAGGTAAAGCAATAAAACGGATGAACTGTAGCATATACCAGAGAAAGGTTGCTGCATCCCAATTTCTTATTTTCCAGCTACTGCATGTATGGCAGTTTGGGTCACTTACTGGAGGCTTGGAAACATGACAAACCACATACTGAATAGCAGTGCTTTCAATATATCTTTCAGTCACTTCTCATTACACAGCATTTTGTTTAAATCATACTGTAAACTGATTTGACTGCTTCTGGAGTTCATTGACAAAAAAAATCAGAGGAAACTCTAATCTAAACCAACTCACCAAAAAAAAATCTTATATTTTTTTTTAATTATTTTTGATATCTCAGCCTGTCTGATACTGAATCAGACTAGCAAACTGTCCAAAAATAATTTGTTTATAACATCTTAATTGAATAAAAATTGTTAAAAAAAACTTTTTTTTTAAATGTGTAATGTAGCAACAGAATTCTTAATGAATCAGATGCAAGTCAAGTGCAGGACTGGCCATACAGGGGGATGAGTTTGGCTATCTTAAGTATATTGCAGTACATGGACAAACAATCCGTGTTTTGTTTACAGGGTAAGTAATTTTTTGTAGCTTAAGACACAAAATGTTTCAATATCCTTAATATATTGATAATGGGCTGAGTGCAGACGACCTCTTGTATTTTTCTATGTGAATTGTGTGATCACAACCTCATTGCACCCTGCCTTTTTATCTCCTTTTGTACTTTTATTGTACTTTATACATTTTTTACTTTTATAAATTGAGTGTGCAATCCTTCTGTTTTGTTCTTGGATTTATCTATAAGGATGCTTCTTTTGGGTGGTACCCATGGGAATATCACCTTAGCATTCATTTTGAGTTTGCACTCTTTAAAATATAGTCTTATGCTTCCTGACTCTGATCGCTGCCTGCCCTGACAATGATTGTTTTTAACACTTATGTGTGCCACACTGTGGGTCAAACACCACTGTGCCCAGATGATCTCTTTTGGTCTGCAACAGTAAGCACCATGGCCCCAAAAGGGTATCGATAAAGACAGATCCTGGAAGGGCTCTCCTGCTCATTTAAGAGTGTGATCTTTCAAGCAGCCCCAAGTTTCTATTACACAACAGTTACTACATTATGTCACCAGTACAACTACTCATGCTCTTTTACACAGTTCTACTACCTTGAGGCTTTACTCAAACTTATCTTGTACCACTCAAGTAAAATCTCACTGTACATGTGGGTAGGACATCACCATATGCACTAGAATTCCTAACAAAAAGTGCATTGGAACAATATAACCACTAGGGGAACCATAACTTAGACCATTTCATAAATATTCTAGAGCTGCTTGCTTTCCTGACTTATACTCCCAGGGCATTTCATGCTTTATGCTTCCTTGGAGTGCCTAGAACTTCTTTGTTAGGGACCCTTATCATTATCTGTCTTTACTATGATCCCCTAGAATCACATGGTCCTGTCAGCACTCAGATTGCCAGTGGAACTAATTGAAGTTCTTCGACAATACCTTCCCCTAGTGGAAATGCTTAAGCTGTTTAATTATGTCTCCCTACACGTAGCTACCAAGATATTAGCATTAGTTACAGTGATAATACAGCAATTTTATCCTGCACAAGGCTGCAATTGATGAGATACACTCTGAGTACACTTCTGACAATTAGCAATCTGCAAAGCTTACACTAACGAAGTGGCCTTACATTTTGATGTTATTTAAAAAGTGGCAACAATGGTAGGTACACAAAGTATAGTATACAATGTTTTCAGTATCACATGCACACACTGTTGACCTTAATCAATTTATATTGATGGTACTCTTAAGATAGAAAATAATGAATATGATGCAGAGGTAATACCTGTATTGGCTAATTTGGATAATTACCTTTTATCTGCTTTCAGAACATTTTTATTCTTGTTAAAGAGATTATGATTCCTCATGCTTCATATAAAAATGAAACATGGTTACAGGTCCATTAAAACTTTGTGTTTAAGGGAATGCAATGAAAAGAAAATACACCTTATTTGGATTGTATATTTGCTTTTTTATAAGCTATTGAAGGAATTTTTCAGTATAAAAATAAAAACTAGGTAAATAGATAGGCTGTGCAAAATAAAAAAAATGTTTCTAATATAGTTAGTTAGTCAAATATGTAATCTATAAAGGCTGGAGTGACTGTATGTCTGACAAAACAGAACACTACCTGCGTTTCAGCTCTTATGTTTTCCACTGACTGGTTACCCTGGTGACCAGGTAGTAACCAATCAGTGACTTGAGGGGGGGAGCTCATGGGTTATAACTGTTGCTTTTGAATCTGAGCTGAATGCTGAGGATCAATTGTAAACTCACTGAACAGTTATGTCCCGTGTGCCCCCCCCCCTTCAAGTCACTGACTAACTCAGAGTTAAAGAGCTGAAAAGCAGGAAGTTGGATTCTGGCTATTATGTTAGACATCCAGTCACTCCATCCTTTATACATTACATTTTTGGCTAACTAACTATATTAGATACTTTTTTTTTTATTTTACACAGCCTATCTATTTAATACCCAGTTTTTATTTTTACACTGAACTGCTCCTTTTAAGGGTCATATTTTTATAATGGACTTAAATATATTCCTACTGATTCATCCCTAAAAATGTACATCATTGCAAAGAAATACATTACAGGAAAAAAAATCTGCCTTTGCTACTGCACAAAAGTGGCACAAAAAGATTTTCTGCATGGGCCATGTCCATTGTAGGGCTATACCCCCTAAATAGAAAGAAACCCAAGGGCACACAGGATTAATGCATGCTTGATAAAGGGGCGTGACCCAGAAACATTGCACTCCATAATAAACATGCAAGGCAATTTTGCTTGCAATAATCCTGTGTGCCATTGGAATTACTTTCTATGAAACAGTATATGGCCGAACCTCTGCCTCTGTGCACCAGGTATCTTTACCTATAATTAAATCAGGGTGCGCAATACAACCCCTAAGTACCAGATTGATTTTACAAAATGTGGAAGGTTATGGAAACTTTGAACACATTTCTGGGGGTGTTGGTTATTGTTTATGTGTTATTACAGTTTTGTTAATGAAGGTGAATTTCTCTTTAAGCTGCAAGTCACAGTTCAACAAGAGACCTGCTCATTTTAAATAGTTACAATTATATCTGTGCTTATCTTAAATTGTTACTAATGTATCTAAGTGCAGGCTCTGAGCCTTCTGGACTCTCTGCCAAAAAGTCTATTGCATGGTTACATTTCAGAAACATTGTATCTTTTTCTGGTATCAGTGCAGGAGATCAAAGTGAAACTTGGGACATTTTGCAAACAAAATGGCACTGCGGGTTGAGCTGTCAAAATCCGGACTGTTGGGAGGTATGGATCTACAAACCATCATTAGTAACTGTGGATATGGGATACCCTATAAAGCAGAGAAAATGGTTAAATGTGATGCATACTGAAGGCATGTTATAGTTTGAATATGCATGATTACAAAGTATATGCAGTGCACTGCATACAAAAATATTTGCCATTGCTCAGGTTAGTTTTATTTGTTAGTATCAGTAATTCGTATGAGATATAAATTTGTAAAAATTGTGCAATTGAGAAAGTTCAGGACTCACATTTTGTTTCCCGTAAGACTATATTTTCCAGGAACACTTCCTGCTCTGCTACTGCACAGGGAACCAATGTGCACAGCTAATGTAGGCACTTTACCTGTTGTGCCAGTTCCTATGTGCAGGGTTAAGAGATTGTTTCTGTAGTCTTTCAGTTCTGTACAATAAATGGAATGACTTATCACTTCATATGTGCTACATTATTGTAAATGACCTAAAAATACTATCCATCCAGGATTGGGACTTTGGGATAATATGTGTCCCTAAGGACAAGGTCACAAAGGGCAATATTAAGTAGCAATTTTAAAGCCACATATTCAAGAGTAAATACATACAAAAATAAAGCAGATGGGATACACATTACAGCAATTCCCACTGGGAGCATGCGAGCCAACATCCACCTCGCAATGCCATTATTTGCTTTTTTTCAGCAGACATTCCAATTAGGGTAGCCACCTTTTCCTGAAAAAAACACTATTGCTATATATTTATCTTTTTTTTAACATTCGGCTTAGCCATCAAAAATACTGGCCAGGCCGGTAAAATACCGGCCAGGTGGCAACCCTAACACCAATATGCCAAGGAAACACCATATTATTGAACTCTATGGGATATGTGGGTTTGGAAATACACTTTCTGAACTATTCCACATATTTTCAATATGGCAGGTAAACTCTTACATTACTACATCTCTCACCCACTTTACTCTGATCTTGCCCTCTCCCACACCTTGTGTATCACTCCCTTCCCGTTAGCTTTTTCTGTACAGGGCCTTCCTCACATCCTGTACCAGTATTTATTGTGATGCATGCACAGTAACTCCATATTTATTGTGATGTATGTAACTCTTTATGTTCTATATATGTAATTCATGTGATTTGGTTGTATAATCACATTCACTTTACAGCGCTACGCAACAAGTTGGCGCTATAGAAATACATGTTAATAATAATAATAATAACTCTCATGAGATGGATTGGGTGTATATAAGCTTATTTGCTGTGTTGTATGCTGGTGACATAATTACGTGGCATATTGAGGAGCAGTCTGGCTACAATGTGAATGTTAATTGTTTCTCCAGTTGGCTTTTTTTCAAAATAAATTTGCTAAAATTCTTGCAAGAGGAAAAACCGGAAATTTTTGGAGAAAACTACAGGCTGAAAAATCCATATTATCATGCACGTGTGGCTTCAATGGTGTATTTAATCTATGTTTTTAAAAATGCAATGTAAAAACACCCTGTGTGACCTTGTCCTTATGCCAAAATAAAGGCAGCTACAAGCCATACATTGTGTCCAACTTGCCTGGACATATAGGATACATTAAATATTTAAATAATATCTTTTTCATTGTATTTTACAACATAAAAATATAAAGTGATTTCAATAGCAAAAGAAATTGTGAACATTTTGCTAACCATAGGAAAATGTTTATGATTAATTTATATTTATTTCTTGTTTACCCTTTTGTAATGGGGTACCTTTTTGTAATGGTCGAATTCGAGGGTTAAAAAACCCTTGACCATCGAATTTTAATAGAATTAAAATCCTTCTAATTCGAATTTTGAATTCGAAAGATTTTAACTGGCGAAATAGGGATCTGAATAAAATTTAAAGGGCAAGTAATTCAATCATCGACTGGTCGGATGATCGAATAGATTTTTATTTGAATCATTTAAATCGATACAATTTTAAAAATTTGATGGTCGAAGTGCCCAAAAAAGGCATACGAAAATCTGAATTTTAATATTCCTTAAAATTTCGAATCCTTCACACGAATTTAGTAAATCTGAACATTTTAGCCCTCGAATTCTACTGGCGAACTATTGGCGATTAAATATTCTCCAAAATCGAATAAAATAATCGGCAGTTTTGAGCGGTTTTTGAATATATGCCAAAATCGTACGATCAAACGATTTTATGCAAAAATTTGTACAAATAAAATATTCGATCATACAAATAATATTTGATATGAAAACTTAAAAAAAAAAAGCCTACGGGGGCTTCCCATAGGCTTCTAATGCAATTCGGTAGGTTCAAGCTATCGAAGTAGGCAGTCGAATAAAAATTTAAAGGGCAAGTTCTTCCATCGGCGAATAGTCAAGCGATCGAATATATATTTATTCGATCTATTCAATCTATTCGATGCGACCAAATTTTTCATATTCGAGGGACGAAAATACTTAATTTGCATATTCAAATAGTCACACAATCGAAAATAGAGTATTCGAGGGCATGTTCGAATCCTTCACACAAATTTAGTAAATCTGCCCCTATGTGTATATTTTACAATAAATGTGAATATGATTCAGAAAAAATATACCAACTATTGTTTGACAGCTTTTAGAACTAAGAATGTGTTTGATTTAAAGAGTATTGAGCCAGTCTGTGGCAGAAGATAGGTACGTTCACAATAGATCCTATGTCATGTCTTTAAACTTCAAAAAACAATTTAAGAGTTGGGGACTGTTATTGGCCTAAATCATGAATATATCTATCTGATTCTGGGGAATTAGATGATACTCACAAAAGAGCTTTAAGAATAGACCTATAGAACTTCATTTAGGCAGTAATTGTAAAACCAAGAGAAGTCATGCAATTCATTTATCAACCAGTGACATACATAATGTGACTCATTTAGGTCAGACTGTAAAAGTCAGGACTGTGAACATCTTTTTCACAGTGTATTAATTTTTTTAACCTTAATTTAGCAACTTAAGTCCAACAGACCTTGTGGATTGTGGGCAAATGTCTTCAATAAAAATTGCTGAATTCCGGTACACTGAACCCCAAACACTCTGTACTGCATACTTCTAGACTACCCAGACAAAAGAAAACAAGACACTATTGGGATCATTTACTAACTTACATATGGAGCAAGTCCTAATAATACAGTTGACACAGAATATGGCAACATTTCACATCTGACTACTTTTCACATCAACAGAAAATGATTTGGCAAATTGTACCAGATGCTAAAGCAAATCCATCTGCAAGATACAATGGTGCATAATCTATAATGACCAATCATCAGATACTTCTGGTTTTAAAGGGGAACTGTCACCCAAAAAAATTATTCCAAATCCTATTTTATCACATTAGTCAAGCAAAATTAACTTTAATTACACTGTATACATTATTTGAATCTTGTTTCGTTCTGTCTGGGAATTCATAATTATAGCAAGCAGGAGGCAGCGATTTTGTGGACAATGTTATTAAGCAAGCCTTGCATCATCTCAGAATCTTGTTTGTGCAGCAGAATGGGTGACTTTATGTCCATCCCCATGCACTCTCTACACAATTAAATGGTGAAGGAAACACGGGGAATGTGGGGAGTGCAGTCACATCTAGTAATTACCAAATGGAAAGTGAAAGCAACTAAGGCAAAATTTGATTGACAGCTGAGATTTTTCAATGACTTTACAACAGCTATGAATGCTTTAATAAAAAATAGAATTTGGATTTTATGTTTGATTTGAAAAGGACTTTCATTATCCAACTATTTATGTCTGGATGACAGGTCCACTTTAAGTAATTAGACTAATGAGAAGGAACGCCTAATTATTATGGATTATTACAGATAATTTAATCTGTGCTCATTTTTACCTTACTACATAGGCCCATCTAATATTTCATCATTTGGATCAAATTTTTATTGTTAATAACTGCCTGTTATTACTCTTCCAAATGTCTATGAGTTTCTTGTGCAAGTTGCTACTGCTTTGGAATGCTTTATTCATGAATAGTAATATTTCAGTGTAAAAGCTGTGTGAGGGAACATCATTCGGCATGCATTATCATCAACACCACTGGCCAATGTGCAAGGAATTGTGACTAAATCTTTAAACTCCCCAGTTTTTTGTCTATATTGGATATCACACACACCCCATAATATGTTTCATTTTCCAGTTTGTAAGGTTAAAAAGGGCTCAAAATAACTTTCCACTTTAGCCTTGATGGAGTTTTACTAAAGAGGAGGACAAAATGGATGAATTCCACGGAGTATTTTGACTTAAATATCCTTTTTAGCCATGACTTGTGACTTCTGAGATCTGTAAGATTGCAGCCCATGATTTTCTGCACCTCTTATTATTTGTTACAACCAAGAGCTTTAGCAGGATCTCACTGTAGTGCAAATACCATTTGCTCCCATCATTGATAAATTTCCCATTTAATTTTAAAAGTTATTATAAACATCACTATTACAATCATACTCTATATTTGTTTTTTAGAGTGCATAGATTAGATGGCATTGTATTTTAGCACTCTACTAACTTATTTTGTTTGTTTTCACAAATGATATTTTTAGAGCTTAAAAATGTGGATGATACTAATTACTTTTGAGAGAGAATAACATTCTGTACATGCAGATTCCCCCGGGCTTGGATGGATTCTGTTCTCTAGCCTAGCCTTTAAGTGTTTTAAAGTAAAGAAAATATCATGTAGTGTTGCCCAGCACTGCTAAACTGATCTGTTTGCTTCAAAACACTGCTATAGTTCATATAAACAAGCTGCTAAGTAGCAATGGCGGAAATTGAAAAACGGCTATATGGCACAGGATAAGAAATGGATAACAGATAACATTATGTTCTACACAGCTTATCTGCTATCTGCTGTGTAACTTGAGCCTTTTCTCATTTGTCTAGTTGCCCCCATGTATACACAACAGCTTATTTATATAAACAATAGTAGTGTTTGTGCACTGCATTATATTTTTATTACTTGAAAATAATTTAATTTTTTTATGTTACTGGTCCTTTAATTCACAGGTTTCCAAGTTTATAAAAACTCTGTGATTTCTTTGTTAGGGGTTATGACACTTGTGAGTTCAGAATCCATGGAGCTGTCAAATTAACCTTATCTTTCCACCACAAATGGTCTCCGTTTGTTGAAGTTGCACAACACTATAAACCATGAAAAATTCATAATTTATCAAATAAAAAATGTAAATAACACAAACTACATTAATACAAAACTTTGCCATCTAAAAGCTGTCAAGGTCATGAAGAAGTCAATGGAATTTCTATTAAACTGTAAAATACAGATTTGCAAGGTTTTCAGGGTTTTTTAAATTTGTATTTGGCCAAAATACGAGGATTTCAAGATTTTCATATTTGTATTCAGACAAATTACTCATTGTCATTACTCATTACGTTTTTATATTAGCCTGTTTTTAAATTACTAGGCAATCATGGTTTTACAGAAAAGGTTTTTTTTTCTGAAACCAATAAAATCAGAATGTTGATAAATGAGCATCTAAGTGGCAAAGTGAAGCTAAGCATATAATAATTAATGTAATATTCTTGGTTATCTTTGGCTAGCTATAAGAATTTTCAGCACTCAACAAAAAACATTTTTACCCATCATGCTATTATTTGATTTGAAATTATTTGTGCGGGTTGACGATAAAAATGGTAATTACTAACTTTAATTTATTGCACCCATCTCCCACTGCACAATCCCTTTGCATACTGCCAATAGGTTTTAAAAGCTTGGGAGGATGATTACCGCATTTGAATTAGTCTGACCTGTCTGACACTGCTTTTATTAAGGATGTTGTTTTAATCAGTTTATTTCTTTATGTTATATTGGTACACTCAGGCTCCAACAAGAGAATAGCAAACTTTTAGCAAAAACTTTATAGTAAATAAATTACAGTACAAAACCTAAAGAATGCTGTGCATAACGTAAAGTTATCTTGTAATCCATGATTAGTATTTAATGCAAATAATTTTTCTATTATAAATTCAGTTTATCATGTTTTATGATTCAGATTATCAGATTAGAAATTATACATGGTCATTGTCCTTCTTTGCAAATTTTTTGGATAATCTTTAGACCTAGTAAAGTCTGCCCACAGCAGGCATGTAAGGAGCCGACTCAAATCATATTGTTCAGCATCTGTTCTTTACTGAACAGTATTTGAAGTTTTCCAGCAAGACGCAAATGAATGCTAGCTTTGAAGCTGTCTGCGTAGATAAAACTATGAGATGATCACCTTTTGTTTGATTCAGAGCTGCATTCTGATATTTTACTGTTGAAATAAATGACATGTAGTGATGGGCGAATTTATTCGCCATTGGCAAATTCGCGGCGAATTCCCGTGATTCGCCGCTGTCGAATAAATTAGCGAAACGAAGCGTCAAAAACGACACGCGACTCGTTCGCGAATTTTTTCGCCAATTAGCGAATTTCGCTGGAAATTTGCGAATTTTTCGGCGAAGCGAAACGGGTGAGATTTGCCCATCACTAATGACATGTTATCATAGAATACTAATTAATTCTGTCAACATAACATACGTTAACCTAGTAATTGGAAATGGTTACATTTGAGGTGATTTCAAAGTTTGACCAATTAAAAGCAAGTGTTTATGCAAAATTAGGGTGCCAGGGAGGAGAAATCGAGCGCTGCAGCACGGATGGTTGTCCTGTCGCCTTTTCTGATGAGGGGATTTTTGTTGTTGTATAGTAACAAATGTTTTTCAATTTTCTTTAATGTTACTGGTCCTTTAACATCTGATATGTTTTTGGCGGTTCCACCCTTAGTCATAGGCACAGAGAAATGAGGTTGAACCATTTGTAAATATTGAAAATGTAATCTGAGGTGTGAACAATGAAGGATCCAGTTAATCTCAGTACTAATACTTTTTAAAGCCTGAACAAGGTAAGCATTTACATCACAACAGGCTCTCGCACATCCTTGCCACCTTTGGAAAGAGTCTGGTGCTAAATGGTAGATGCTCAATGGACTTCAGCATTAAATGTACAAGGTTTACCTAGTTTGCAGCAGTTCTGTGTGCCATTGGATTTCTTTCAGAAGCATTGACATCAGCCAGACCACTAGCAGCATCTGCAATTTAATAATACTCAGAAAACTGCAGAGAGAATCTGCTGCATCTTAATTTGTAAAAAGTAGTAGTGCAATAATAAAGAAACATCAGCAGTTAGATTCCACTATTTACCTAGTGGTAAAATAAGACAACCAGAAAGCAGTAGGAAAAGCCCAGGAGGGACAAGTCTAGTGTTGATGGTTCACTATTTAATTTGATGGAGAGTAATCTTATAAAACAGAGATGCATAAGAGACTTTGTTGAAGCAATTAATCAGTATGATCTATAGGGATATCAACAAGAAAAAAACACTCAAACAGTTTGCCCCTCGAGAAATAATGACATTACTTGAAAACTGAAAACTCTAAAATTTTATTACAATTTTCTGAAATACAAGCTATGTTCTTTCACAATGAAACCTTCAAACCAGATGTATTATTGTAGTTTGGAAAGCAAAGTCTCTCCAATATCTGTTTTCCTAGGCATCTTCCTAATGTGTATTATATGACAAAAATCATACGGGCAATCAGAAGGAGTATGTAGTGGGAAGATAAAATATATTTTTGAAGATAAAGAAAATACTTATCTTTCATAGAAGACTTAAGATTTTTAATAATTTGTTAATTCTTATGTCAGCCCAAAGTTCACCTTTGAACCTAATGGCATTTATCTAAAACAGCCATAGTAAAGTGAAGTTACACATGAGAGAGTCGGAATGATTATGTTTAGAGGAAGCTTGTTGCCCTAAAGGCTGTAACTCAAAGCCTAACAGTGGTGTCCAGCATAGAGGTGAGCTCTATTACATTAAATCACAGAAGTAAATTGTGGTCATTTTAAATATTTACTGTTTTCCATGCATTTTTAAAGACATTTGATGAATGAGATTTTCAAATTTTGTAGGAAAACACAAAAATAATTCACATGTCAAGTTTGGAAGATTTGCTTCACTTTGACTTTGGTAACCTGGTAAATCTGATCTGCTATGGTTACGTGTTTGATCTTTTTTGTCCATTTGTTTTGAAATCTCAAAACTTGTGGAACTTGTGATTGGAAAAAGTTGAATAAGTAAGCATATCTTCATACATAAATTTCATTTGCAATTACCTTGGATTTGCTTTTTAAAAAATTATTGATAATGATTTAAAATTGTGGAAGGTAGTTTGGTTGGAATTGTTTTCATAAAACAATTAGAATAATTCGAGTTTTAGTAAATGTGCCCCTAAAGGCAGTTACGGATTTACTAATATTTTCTGTTGTATAATTTTCTGTATTTCTAAGTTGTGTTCAATTTTTCACTGGATTTGATTGATATATGACTTCATTATATTGACATTATGTAAAAGAAGAATCTATAGCATTAGATACTCTGACTCCATTATATTTTATGGTGGACAACAAGAATCCAAAACATTAGAAATGCATGCCCCTGTCCTTATGTTACTCTGCTAAGTTTTGAATGGGGAGGGCTGTTGAGGGAAAGTGGAAGGCTGAGTGCTGAGGAAAGAGGTTGGAAGGCTGAGCAGGGAGGGAGGTAGGCTGAGTCAGGTGGGCTGAAGTCGGATAACTGATGAGGGAGAGCTGAGGGAGGAAGGCAGAGGGAGGAAGGTGGAGGGCTGAGGGGAGAGTTCGTATGGCTGATAGCTAAGGAGGGAGGGCCCAGGACGGAAGTGTGACTGCAGCATTTGTGGATGGGTTCCATTTAAATGAGTTACTGTATATCAGCTATTTCGCTAATTTCCTAGCTATCCATAGTAAACATTACTATCTGAGCTTTATACCCTGGCTCTTCAAATGAAGGTTAGTGGACTTGATGTGGCCCTCAAATGCATTTTTTATAACTTCAGCATGTAAAATGTTGAATGTAACTGTTCTAATATATCCAAATTTATTTAATTGAGTTATAGTAGGTATACAGTATGTAGAATGTAGACATGTGCTCTTCACAAACCACATTCCCTTCAGCTTTTGTGTGTCCTTACAATCTAAGGACATAGTTAACCGTATGATGATCAATATGTGGGTGACATTGGATGGGGTGCAAGCTTATTACAGGCTTACTTTAAAACGCTGTACTGTACTTCACAGCTGTAAAACGCCCCCATTTTTAATCATGTTTGAACTATTTTCACAATATCAAACAAATAAAATACAACTTATTTTGCATTATATAAACTAAAACTACTGTTAGGTTAAAATGCGACTTTTTGATTTTTGTCGGTTATTTAGCAATCAATATACAATCTCCCTGAAAACATAGCTTTTGCACCCACTCAAATCTTACTGCATGCTTGTGTAATTAATAATTGATTTACCATTGTAACTGCAACTTAGAAACAAATCAGGTATATGCTCTTTGGATTTCACTAAGATGTATGTTGTTAGCCTATCAAATGTCCTAGATAAATGTTACTAGTGTTTAATATAGTTTATTTACTAGGAACAATTCATAGTTCATACATAAATATAAAAACGTAGGGACTTTTTTCTTTATCTTGATTTATCTTATCACATACATTAAAAACATAGTTTTCTAATTTATAAGATAAAGGTAGTGTGATACCTCAGCATCTCCGTAATTAACTCTTTACATACTGACATTCAAGGTGTTGCTTACTAACAGGCTGGTGACTAGTAAAAGCAACTGAAGCAAACAAATCAACACGATTGTATATTTAAGTACTGTGGTTAATATAATTTATAAAAGTGTTTTCCTGCCTTGGGTGCTAAATCACAAACTGCTTTACTTTGCAGTTAGTTTTCACTTAGTTTGAGGTGGGTGGAATTTGATTAGTGAACCTGAAGAGACTGTATAAATAGAACACCTGGGACTCCAGTGGAGCTTGCTCTAGTGCATTGTTCCCCAACCTTTTTTCACCTGTAAGCCACATTCACATGTAAAAAAAGAGTTGGTAAGCAACACAAGCATGAAAATAGTTACAGGGGTGCCAAATAAGGGCTGTGATTGGCTATTGCTAGCCCCTATGTTGTCTGCCAGCCAACAGGAGGCTCTGTTTGGCAGTACACCGGCTTTTTATGCAACCAAAAATTTCCTCCAAGCCTGGAATTCAAAAATAAGCACCTGGTTTGAGGCCACTGCCAGCAACATCCAAGGGGTTGGTAAGCAACATGTTGCACATGAGCCACTGGTTGGGGACCACTGCTCTAGTGGACAACTTTTCATTAAATTAGCTCTTTTTAAGCTCTTTTAATTACAAATGCAGGAGTTAGTGGAGACTCTGTAAGTGGAGTTAAAAACACAATAGTAACAAACTAAATGTCAAACAAGATAAAACCTTTGTTATATATTGTAAGTTTTCCTATTCTGTTATTTGATTTGTAACTGGGATAATGAATGCTAGCAAGACTGAAGGTATGGCCTAGTACACAGTCTGCTATATTTATGCAGATTTGGAGCAAGCTTACCTCTATGGCAGTTGTGAACAAATTGCCACTTTAGACGTACAGTCAACTGACAATCTTCAGAGGAGTCTCTTACTCAATGAGAAAGACATAGCAAGGTAAGATAGTTTGGGACGAGGAGAAAAGCAGCAGTATGAGGAGGCAGTCAGATGGGTAACAGTAAGAAAATCTAGTGTGGGCAAAAGGAAAAAAGGAGGTTGCTCCAGGATTTTTGCATCCCAACAGATTTGCCAGATTGTGTGACGATAATGGGAGTGTGAACTCTGGATTTACATTTTTTCAGGGAACTGATTTCTCTAGCAGCCTAGAGACCAGTTTATATACTAGTGGTGAAGAGGAGAGCAGTGCCAGACCAAAACAGATTGTGGTTATAGGGGATTTATAGGGGAGTCCAAAATCCGATATATAAGTAGCACAACTACAAGGAAGCATAAACATTCGATAAAAACTATATGCTGTGGTAAATTAATACAGATTAT
This sequence comes from Xenopus borealis, assembly GCA_024363595.1. NCBI lineage: Eukaryota > Metazoa > Chordata > Amphibia > Anura > Pipidae > Xenopus > Xenopus borealis. Next base: position 40,493,728 of record CM044431.1, read on the forward strand.
GGGCCGATTTACTAAATTCACATGAAGGATTCGAAGTTCGATCGAATTCAATCGAATTTCGAACATAGGATTTCTTCATTTGATTGAATATGTGAATTTTGGCATATTCGATCATCGAATAGAGAATGGTTGAACGATCGAATAGAGTCGAATGGACGAATATTCGATCTTTCGACCATTCGATCACCGAAGGATTTTATTTTTTAATAAAAAAGCCTACTTCGGCAGATTGGACCTACCGAATTGCAATAGAAGCCTATGGGAGCACACCCATAGGCTTCTGAGACTAAGTCCTGATCGAATAGGATTCCTACGATCGAAGTTTTTGATAGTTCGAATCGTAGGAATCGTTCGAACAATCGAATGATTTATTCGTTCAGTCGAATGATTTATTCGACAGATTGAATAGATTTGTATTCGAATGTCGAATGATCGAATATCTAATAAAAGGTAGCCTAGAACTATTCGATTAACATTCGATATCGAATAGAAACACATTTTTTGGGGGGAATAATAGTAAATTTGCCCCTATGTGTCTACAAAAATATGTCTTAAAATTGACCAATAAAATCCATGTAAAGCAATTTGCACAAATGTGTGACATCACTGCGGATGCACTTTTCCAATGCTGAGGCATTCGAAGATCTGCTAAAGGACCACATGCACCTTTATTTTTGTCATGCAGTTTAATACAGTTCTACATCTGTATGTATGGTAAAGGAGAGATTTCTCAAGTGCACAATAGGGATGGCGTGAACAGTTCGCCGGCGAACTTGTTCGCGCGAACATCCGCTGTTCGCGCTCGCCGGAAGTTCGCGAATGTCACGCGACGTTCGCATTTTGGGTTCGCGTCAATTTGGCGCTTTTTTTTTGCCGCATTTTTTTGCCCTCTCACCCCAGACCAGCAGATACATGGCAGCCAATCAGGAAGATCTCCCTGGAACACCCCCACACACCCCCTGGACTAAAAAAAAAAAAATGTGCATACCTCCCGAGTCCCAACTGTCCCTCTTTTGCGAGCTCAACCCTCTGTCCCTCATTTGTACTGGAAAGACCCTCTTTTTGGAGGACCCTCTTTCACTGGAAAGACCCTCACTGAACAGCCAGAAAAAGAAGCAAAGATTTGAACTTGGCTTTTGGCAGAGAGTCCAGAACAGTGTCCAGAACAGCTAACAGGTGCAGGTAAGATACTTTGTAACACTTTTGACATAAGAAAATAATGGATTTTTCTTTTCCCTTGATCCCCCTCTGGCATGCCACTGTCCAGGTCGTTGCACCCTTTAAACAACTTTAAAATAATTTTTCTGGCCAGAAATGTCTTTTTTAGCTTTTAAAGTTCGCCTTCCCATTGAAGTCTATGGGGTTCGCGACGTTCGCGAACTGTTCGCGCGTTTGTCGCAAGTTCGCGAACGCGTCCGCGAACTTTTTTGCGGCGGTTCGTGCCATCCCTAGTGCACAAGTCACTTTAAGTGGTGGTCATATTCTACACATATTTTTGTATACTCATGATCTGTATTAATTTACAACACTGTATAGTTTTTATCTAATGTTCACATGCTTGTAGTTCGAACATTTCTATATCAAAGGATTAGTATTGTTCATTTAGACTCATTTAATTTAGCTTTCCCCTCCATACACAGGTATGAGATCTTTCATTTGAAAATCTGGAAAATAGAGTCTCCCATAGACTCTAGTTTAAACAAATAATTACATCTTTTAAAAATGATTTCCTTTTTCTCTGTAATAATAAAAAAGTACCTTGTATATATAAATTAATCTTTATTTGAAGAAAAACAGCCTAATGGGTTTGTTTAATGTTTACATGATTTTATAGTAGACTTACAGTATGAAGATCCAAATTACAGGCTATGACATTGGATGCTAATAAAGAAAGTGAAAAGGACCATTGGCTTAACAGTATCAGATACAATAGTTAATTAATAACTAAATAGTAAGTTTGTTACTAGAATTTGTAAAATGATGCCAAAAAATAAAAAAAGTATCAAAAATAACTTTAATATCAATGAACATACTCCTGCTTACTTTTTTCACTGAATCAGAGGATCAAATGAGCATATTGCAAAATGAAGTTATACTGAACATTGTTTAAAAACAGCAAAATTAATCAAGAGGGGAAATAAAGGGAAAAAATTAGTATTTCAACTGAAGCCTTGAATTTGAAATTACAGTAGAAAAAAAATTTGACCTTACTATAATGAGAGTGGCACATGCCCTGTAGAAACAGATAAGATCAGAAGAACAGTTCTTTCCAAACTCACATTGTACTCCTTTTACAAAAGGTCTGTCTGTCCTGGTCTGACTTATGATGTTTTATGCTTTGCTATCTGAAATGGACAAGGTGCTTTTTTTTCTTTTAAAGAAAAGGCCACAGATAAATCAATGTATAAGGCAAATAGTTTTTCTAAATAAGTTGATTATATGGTCTGTTTTCACTTTTTAGGTATATTTTATATTTGTTCTATTCAATCAGTAGTCTGTGGAAAAGCCATCAGTTTTCCTCAGGTGTATGCTACTGACCAGGGTTCTTTCCCTTCATGCCGTTTTCGTGGCACAAAGAAACCTGAGAAATAATGAGGAATAAACAAAGGTGCCTCATCCAGTACCTTCTCAATAATGAAATGATCCATGTTTTCACATGGCAAGTTGTAAGCCACATTAAACATTCTACAATCATTTCTTTATAATTGCCCGATGATACAAAATAGAAAATTTATATTGATAGCTCAAAATCTGAACTTACATGTTCATTTATTAACATACAGTATATGCAGTATATTTCTGTATATGGCAATATAATAATGGGGATCATTTATCTAAAAATTCGGTCCCAGCTTCCCAAGTCTTCCAAAACAACAGAGCTGGCATTGGCAGAACTCTAGAAAAAAAAAACTGCAAAATAAAATGCTTTTAGAAAAACAACATTCCAGGGACCTAACTCAAAAACATCAAGATAGATCAGAATAAGTAAATTAAGTAAATTAATTTACATTTAAGTAAATGTAAGCATGTTCCTTATTACAGAGAACATAAGTAGAGATTATGGGTCCCATTTAGATTTTTTTCCACCAATCTCTATGTATGAATGTGCACCTCACATCTGAATGGACACAAGCCAGAAGAAGACTGTGCCAACTAGGAGGAAGGCTGCGGGTATCCATGCAGGCAAGGCCTCCCACGTAACCTTACACAGCAATGGCACAGAGCAAATGGCAAAAGAGTTTGAGACTTGAGAAGTGTGCCATCTTGGAAGCCCAGATGTTCTGGACCATTCAAAACAAAAATAGTTCCTCTCTTTTCAATTTTAAATTAAGAACCCTACACACAACAAATACATACATATTTTACTATGAACAGAATGGTGTTTTATTGACTGTTAATGGCATTATTCCTTGATGGACTGGGAGCTGATATGTTTGTTTTAGGCTGAAATGTAACACAAGGTATACAGTACATTTGCAGGATATACAAATGGGATTTTTCATATGATCCCATTATTGTTTTGTTCTTATTCCAAAACAAGGAGTCACCCTAATCACAACAGCATCTGCTATCTGCAATAGTCAGTGTGGGACAAGGCACCAAGGGCCCACCAGTGAAACTGATATTTAATGCCCACCAGAGAGCCCAAATGTAACTGATTAATAAAGCCTAGAAGGCACTGCCTTCTTCCCATTATGTGCCAGTTTACATCTATGAGAATTATTTTATACACAGAGATACAGTATCACAGCAACCAGAATATGTTCTGTTGGTTGCATTATTGCTAGTACAGGTATGGGTAGTAAGTCAATTGTACTCTGCACCCAATGCTATTTTTGAATAGTCTCCTGTATGGTCTCCAGAACAGTGGTTGATCCATGGCTGTGAGTAAAAAATAAATACAGGTATGGGACCTGTTATCCAGAAGGCTGTGTAAGAACAAAGAACAATACAGTTGAGACAGATTATAGAGGATTGCACAGACAAAGAGACAGTGTACAAGTGGAACATCTCTATTCTCATCCTGCTTACAGGCCAGACTATATGGTTGTTTGATGAATCTGTTAGCTCTTGATGTCCCATTTACACTGAAAAAATATTTCTGAGAAATTTCCCTCGGTGGCAATAAATTTTACCTCAGTTACTTCTCTGATCCTATCACAAAATCAAACTAACGTCCTGTCTTTCTTACTGTTGGAAATAAATTAAACAAGTAGAGCCTGGAAAAGACAGATTTTTTTTTAAAGGAGAACTAAACCCTAAAAATCAATAGGGTTACAAATGCCATGTTTTATATACTGAATGTATTGCACCAGCCTAAGGTTTCAGCTTTTCAATAGCAGCAATGATCCAGGACTTGTCACAGGGGTCAACATCTTGGAAAGTGTCTTCAACACTGAAATGCTCAGTGGATTCTGAGCAGCTGTTGAGAAGTTAAGCTTAGGGGTCATCGCTAGTGATGGGAGAATCTCCCGCGATTCGCTTCGCCGAAAAATTTGCGAATTTCCAGTAAAATTCGCAAAACGAGTCGCGGGACGCTTTTGACGCACGTCGCGTCAACTTTAGTGCCTGTCACGTCGCGTCAACTGTTAGTGCCCACTGGGAAAATCCTAGTGCCAGACACCAGTAATACGGTTTGACATTTGTATTATGATAAGGTCTGTTTACCAATTTCAGAATAGGTGACTGAATTTAAATGATGATTAGTTTAAATGAACACATTACAAGTAAAATGAGTAACTTAAATCAGAAATTCTATACTATTACAAATATACTATGCTAGTCTTGTAAAAAGTTAATGTATCAGAAAAATACTTTTAAATTCATTGCACAAATTAAATACAAGTAAAGGAGCAGGGTTTCCCCAGAGCTAAAATATACTTGTATAATTGTGCAATGAAAGCAGAATAGCAACGAACATATCTGTATATGTGCACAAAAATATTGACTTTGTGCTTCTAACCATATACGATATTTAGTTGTAGGATTTATTTTTCAGTAATAAAAGGGATTTGGTCAAGGGATCGAAATTAGTGATGGGCGAATTTATTCGCCAGGGCCAAATTCGCGGCGAATTCCCGCGATTCACCAGCGAAATTTCGCCAAAAAAAGTGTTGCGCGTCGTTTTTGACGCGACGCGCGTCGCAAACGACGCGGCGCGCTGAAAACGACACGACGCGCGTCAAAAGCGTCCCGCGACTCGTTTCGCTCATTTTTCGCCGATTCACGAATTTCTATAGAAATTCGCGAATCTTTCGGCGAAGCGAATCGGGGAGATTCGCCCATCACTAATCGAAATACTTTTTGCAAGGCATTACATGTAGCCAGGCTGTTGTTCATGTACAGTCTAGTTCTGCCATTTAATGTCAATGACAAAAATCAAATGAAAAAGTTTAAAAAAAATGTTTTAAAGTCAATGGCATGTCATCATCAAAATTACAATATTCATACTACAGGAAAAGCCATAAGGTAGAAGACTGATTACATGTATAGGAACAAATAATTATGTACATTCATACAAAAGAGATGCTGAATCTACAGTTCCATAAGAAAACAATGTAGAGATATTTCTATAATGTGATCCTTTGGGTACATGACTACACTGACTGGACAAGATAAGGAAAATGTTTAATTTGATTGCTCTGTGATTTAACTCTTTCCTTATGATTGCTGATGCTTCAAAATATATAGAATCGTGTTTTGACACATAGAATTGTCAGTATTTTGTTACTAGGACTAGAGCTATCACATTGGCTGCTACAGCTTGCTGAGGTGACATCAAAGAGGCAATATACCGTATTGTTGAATGTAAATGCTAATCGCTTCCCATTGGGAACTTAAATATTAATTTCTGTTTCCTGGTGTTATAATGTAGATGTCAACATTTTAATTTATTAGCTTTACTTGCACAGATGAAAGGACTCAAAAGCATATAAAACTGACACATTTTGCATTTATTTGGAATTATTTCTGTGGTGCTATATATCTCACAGTGAGATCGGAATTCAAAAATACCTTTGACTTTAACCATAACTGGTGAGAATTTCAGTAATTGTACATGTTTTCCTTGTAAATAATACATATCTAAAAGGCAATATATGTGTATGTTTGTGTGAATGTGAGAGTCTCTGCATCAGTTTACCTTCCATAATCCAAAAGGGTTATTTAATAAAACTCAAATTAATCAAATTTTTTAATTAAAGCAAAGTCAAACATACTTCCTTCCACGAACAGAACTCATTTATCAATAATTTTTCTCGAAAGTTGGAGCGAAAAAAACATAAAATAAAGCATCAATTTTTATTGTATTATTGACACTTCTAAAACTCTACTTTTTCAGATTATTCGGCACAGATCATGATGTCAAAGAACAATTTTAAATACATCTATTGACGTCTGCATGACTGCAAAAGGTTTTAGATGGTGTAGTTTCGGATTTGGATGTTTAACAGCTTTGAGGTATAATAATTCCTAAATTCCTCTTCTTCATGGGCCCCCCTCCAGCTTCCCCAGATGGATTTTCAGCCTCTACCACAGGTAAATGTTACATAAACACAAACCCACACTTGTTACACTAATACACACTTATATTCACACTTACACACATACAAATCAGAGAGGCACATATTCACAACACTCACAGACACACACATAACATGCAATTTGCCAAGTGTAGACACAAGTTTGCAGACAGTTTTTGGGGTAAATTAGCTATGGTAGGAGATGTCTTCAGGTAAAAACACTGGTTTATTTTGGAAAACTCCCAACATAACAGTAACATAAACACAGTTGATTAACTTTTTAACAGCACGCACTCAAGACTTTTTCCCATTCTGGGGTTCTCTCCATACAGGATGGCTTTCACATTCTGGAATATTCTGGGCTTCTCACTAAGCCCTGCTGACTCTCCCCTCCAGAGATAGCAGCTCACCAGCCTCTGGCCTGTTTCACCTTCTGGCATTCCTCTTTAGACTTTAGACTCTCAGCTGATCAAGACTTCCTCTGCTCCTGGTAATTTTGGTGCATATTTAGCAATTTTATTGCATTTTCATTTCTGAGTAGGCATGGCTCTCTTGTCTCTGTCCATAAACCCTATTTGGTCAAACTGTGATTCTGCTTGCTGATGATACTAGGTGAATAAAATAAAGCATTGATTTTAGTGGTTTTATTTAATTGTAGTTATTTTATTTTACACTGTTTTTGTTACTTGTTTTGGCCTTGCAAATGTTGCCTGCTGTATATCCATAGTTTAGTAATAAAACTAAATATATGATTTTGGGGGTCAACATATATGTTTGTGCTTTTACCCTGCAAAAAATGCAGTAACTGTGTTGATTTTCATGTGATCTCAAGAACAATTTGTATGCACTAACTTAATTTTGGGGTCTTTAAATGTCAGATACTTTGGTAAGCTTATGCACAATGGCCATCAAACTTTTCAGTGGGCCCCTGGCATTCATATTTAGAATGTGTTCTCTTGGTACCTATTGCCAAGTGGCAGATAAGATGTTTTAAAATGGATGCTTTTAGGTGTTTTTCATATACAGTAGATTTTAACATCCCCTGAGTTTAAGTTTTCCCTCATTTTACACTGTTGTTTTGTGGTCCCATCTATATATTATGAAACATACATTTCCCTAATTTTACATTTTCCTGGATTTTACATCATTTTTTTCTGGTTCCCTGAAAAATGTAAAATGGGGGTTCTCCTGTATTTGAAAAAAAAATTACAAATTTGGGAAAGCATTGTGCAGAGTAAAAACAGATGGTTACCCATTTTGGATTTGCCTGAATATGTACTTCCCATAAATACAGATGCAGCCAGAAGGGATTGTACATCTGGAGCGCTGTAAAGGATCAAGGTAAACGTGCTGGTCGCGTTACATGCACGATGCCCCAATGTTCAGAAAAGAAAGAAGCTTAAGATAAAATAGGTGTGCATGCACAATCAACCACCAGGTGGTGCCTGATCTACATGTCATTTACAAGTTGTATTCTGTTTCGGTCTTCTGTGGCACAAAGCATGTAAGATAAATCCATTCAGACATACAATACAATATAGTGGAAGTAGTGGTGGCCTTGTGGATAGAGTGCTTGTTTCTGAGCAGTGGGTTTAATGTTAGTGAAAAAAATACCTTTATTGTTTCACTTGATTTGTCTATCTCTTCCCCAGATCTTTCATTTCCCCGTGTGTCTGTCTCTCCTTCCGATTTTTCATTTTCCCCTGTGTCTGTTTATTCTGCTGATTTGTCATTTTCCCCTGTGTCTGTCCCCCCCCACCATTTTTTCATTTTCCCCTGTGTCTGTCTCTTCCCCTGATTTTTCATTTTCCCTGTGCCTGTTCCTTCCCCCAATTTTTCATTTCCCCCTGTTTCTGTCTCTCCCTCCTATTTATCATTTTCCCTGTGTCTGTCTCTTCTGCTGATTTTTCATTTTACCCTGTTGCTGTCTCTCCCTCCGATTTTTCATTTTCCCCGTGTCTGTCTCTTCTGCTGATTTTTCATTTTCCCTGTGTCTGTCTCTTCTGCTGATTTTTCATTTTACCCTGTCTCTGTCCCTTCCCCTGATTTTTCATTTTCCCCTGTCTCTCCCTCTGATCTTTCATTCCCCTTGTCTCCCTCCCTTCCCCCAATTTTTCATTTTCCTTTGTGTCCGTCTATTCCCAAGATTTTTCATTCTACCCGTGTCCCTCCCTTCCCCCAATTTTTCATTTCTCCCTGTGTCTGTCTCTCCCTCCCTCCAATTTTTCATTTTCCTCTCTGTTCCTCTCTCCCCGATGTTTCATATGCCTCAGTTTCTCTCCTGCACCAACAAACTGCTATATTAGTGTTGTAGTGTAGTAGTTAGGGAGCTGGTTTTAAAATTAAAAGGACATAGTTTTGAATCCTGTTAGTGGGGTTTTTTTTTAAACTCTATATCAATAAAAAATGCATTTAATTACATGTAACTGAGCTAAATAATTCTGTGTGTCTTCACCCTAACTGTTAGGATCTTGAACTTTTCTTTGCAGAATCCACAAATCAGTGTGTCATTGCAAACCCTTTGTTACATTTGCATAAGTGGTGACAATGTATATGGATTGGTGGGATCAACATATTATTTTGTGTTTTTACTCCATAAGAATAAAGTAAATGTGTTTATTATTCAGTAGCTGAAGTGACTTCTGGGGAAATTTATTGACTTAATTTTTATGATTGACAATGTGCATCAAACTGTTTAGTTTACCCCTAGTTTTCATATTTAGGATGTTTTTTCATGGTATTATTCTATGTGAAAGTTTGGAGGTGAATTTTCCTACATTTTTATAGAACTAGAAGTTCAGAAAAGCTTTGATGTATGGTAATTAGGAGTATAAAGACATGGATTCAGCAGAATGTGTACATTTTAGGGTAAGGCCACACGGGAAGATTTCCGGGAGATTTGTCTCCCCGAATGGCTTGCTAATATCTTGCAATCAAGTCGCCTGCGCCTATTCACACGCGGCAACGCAATTTTCAAAGTCGCTCAAAACTGTCTCACGAGGCAATTTCAATTGACTTTAAAAAACGTATCACTGCGTGTGAATAGGCACCTGCGATGTTACGCTAGCAGGTGCAAGATACAAGCAAGCCATTCAAGGAGATTAGTCACCTCAAAGACGTTGTGTTTTGTCGCCAGGCGACTAATCTCCTCGAATCTTCTCGTCTGGACGAGCCCTAAAAAATAAAGGGTTTCCTGGGGCGAACCTAATGTTACAAGATTTTTTTGGTTTTGGAATTGATGTGAGCCATATTCTATTGTAGTGCTTTGATAATTTGGTAATTTATGGCAGTGCTGGGAGTTTTTGATCTATATAAGTCAGAAAGCTCCATAAAATTATACATATCTGGTTATGGTTTGAAACACTTGAGGCTTTCAAAATTAGTTTAATTTTTGTGCATAAAATTAAGTTTTCTGGTATAAATCCCTATATCATGAAAAATAGCAATTGACTATACATTGATTTTTCAAAGAGCCTGAGCTTTCTAAATTTGACTGAATATTTCCACTTCTGGAACAAGATTTTGAGCTTTAAATACCAACATTTAAAGCTCAAAATCTTGTTCCAGAAGTGGAAATACACAAAAATTCTGTCAAATTTAGAAAGCTCAGGCTCTTTGAAAAAATCAATGTATAGTTTTCAATAGGTAAAGTACAAATCCCCCCAGGAAATACCCCTAAAATGAGAGAGCACAACATGTTCAAAAAACTCCTGCATAAATGCACAAACATGTCTGAGAAAGTCTGAAAATAATGCAAACATCTACAGGTGGCAGCTAATTACTAGGGACTATTGAATACTCTGGCCATATATATACATAAAGATCTTTGCACCCTACCCCATGGATAGGAATATTGCTGGTCTCTGTTTTTAACCCCATGAATACATTAATGCCTTTGTTTATTTTTTTTGTAGCTCTTTATATCATCCACATTATTAATGTTTGATATGATTTAATTAATGTCTTCAATACACACAAATATCTAAAAAACATTCTGTTGAAAAGTTTATAATAAAAAATTGATTTTTTTATATAATTCATAATGATCACAGTGTTAACATTCGAACAATTTTGTATTAACCAGGTTTGCCACAAATGACTGCATATTGCTATTACTTGTAAAGCATATCAATATGTTATTTTACTGAAGTCATTAAGCTTGAAGCACAATAATTACTTTAGCCACATACTTCACAGGTTGCTGAACCAGCATCTTAAACACATTATTAGAGATATTGGGCTGGCTCCATGGATAGATTTGTTTTAGTCACCGAGTTTGATTTAGCAATTCATAAAAACTAGTTGATTGAAACACCTTTTTTACACTAAGAAATGCATTTTTCAGTTCATTCTACTTTAACTCTAGATAGCAATGCAATTAGCCCTAAAACAGGCCCTAGCACATACATCTATTGAAAAAAAAACAATGAACTTACATAGTGTATTGACTGTCTCCCTAGGTCTGTTCAGTGCTGAAACATACATTTTCCCTCAGCTACTAGTTCCACTTTAAGAAAGACATGAACATTGTGATATCTAATTAATTTAAACATATGTTGCCTCAAGACAAAACACAGGCAGAAATGAATGTGCCAAATAATCAGGTGGAAAAATGTCATGAAAGTGCAAGATGGATTTTTTATTTATTAACATATGCACAGATAAAGTTTTGATTTTTGTTTTGATATAAATGTTTTTAATTTACCATTATACTGATAATAAACTGAGAACTGTCTTTCTTCAAAAAAGAGAACAGTCATATTTCATGGCATGCCAGCTTTACTATATCCTGTTCTTATAAACTAAATTATGGAAACAGATACTAAAAGAAATAATGCAATTACACATGCAGGGTTGAATAACTCTTTATATTTAAGTATATAAATGTTAAAATTAAAAAACAAATAAAAAAAAAAAGAATCCACCAAATGACTTTATATTATTCTCTTGCTAAATGCTGAAACCAGCCTTTATTGTTCGTTAAAGGAGAAGCAAAGGTTAAAACTAAGTAAGATTTATAAGAAAGGTCTATAGAAATTAACTAGTAAACCCTCAAAATAATGCAGAGTCCTCTGTCAAAGGGGGGGAATTCACAAAAGCGCGAAGCGTCTAACGCTAATTCGCCAGCGTTACGTCAATTTGTAACTTCGCAAATTTACGAAAGCCGACTCTGGCGAATTTTCGCTAGCGAAGTAGATAGACTAGCGCAACTTCGCATCCTTATGCTAGGCAAAGTTGCACACTGACAAAGGATCGTAATTACACAAATTCACAGAGATGACCATTTTCCTGAACGTTACCACTTACGCTAGACGTTACTTTGCCAGGTCAGACCTGGCGAAGTTCAATACAATAAATTTTTTCTAAGTCCCCATGTTTTACCTTTCTAGGGTGATAGTCTGAAAAAGAGCTAAATTTTTTTTGGGGGGTTACCCTCCTTCCCCCCACATTTCCTTACATATGGCAACACAACTACATAGGGGGCACATGTAGCGCAATAGGACAACTTTATTTTTTTTATTAAAGGTTTCCTGGGCTTGTGTAGTGTAATGTAGTGGCTGTTACATATACTACTATTAGACTTTGAAATTTGCGCCATATGCAAATTAGGCATCACTAACGTAAATGCGCTTAGCCTGGCGAAGTAAAGGTAGTGCTACTTTGCTAACATTTGCTTCCCTGAACGAAAATTCGCATCTTAGTGAATTTGTGTAGTGATGGCGAAAATTTGCCTGGTGAAGTGCTGCGAAGGTTAGCAAACACTAGCAAATTTTTGCCGCTTAGTGAATATCCCCATGGGCTTTTGTATAAGACTTCTTGTTTTCAGCATAAACATCCAGGGCTTGGGCGTGGGCATTCTCAGTTTGCTGTTTTCCCCCTCCTGCCTCCCCTCCCTGCTGTAATCTGAGCCCAGAGCTATAAGAGAGCAGTGGGAGACTCACGCAGGAATTGATGTCACAGCAAGCTGATATGGTAGCTGCGATCTTAAACTAACAGAGACAGTGTTTACAGCTGTTTACTCAGGTATGAAAAAGCATTCTAAAGAAAAAGATGTCATGCATTAGTAGGCAAAGACCACACAATTAAAAAACAAGTAAAAAAATAATTTATCTTTCACCATTATTTGTTATGTTTCAAAATTGGGGAGGAACCAATTCTCCTAATTGCAACTAGAAGATGTAATTGGTGAATTTATTCAAGTTTTTGTGCATTCATTTGATATAAAAGAAGGCACAAGAGATGGGTTTTTAGATGAGCAATAGATACCCATCTACTGGCAAGACTATATTATGTTTTCTGAATGGATACCATGCTGGTTAGATCGCTTGTAGTGATGGGCGAATTTATTCGCCAGGGGCAAATTCGCCCAAAAAACGAGTCGCCGAAAAATTTGCGAGTTTCCAGAGAAATTCGCGAATTGGCGAAAAAAACTCGTTTCGCGATTTTTTTCGCCAATTCACGAATTTCTCTGGAAATTTGCGAATTTTTCAGCGAAGCGAAACGCGGGAGATTCGCCCATCACTAATCGCTTGATCTTATAATGACCATGATCATCAAGAGAAGATAAATGAGATCTTTAGGTTAATCATCACACATTATTGCATCAATACAACCAGTTGTTTTAAATCAACATCAGAAGTCTATTTAGCTCTGATTTTGTTGAGGGAATTGCCTAAAACAGGGTGAGGATATTGAGCTATACCATATTACTTTGTGCATACAGTAAATCAAATGGATTTTTTGTCAGCCTTACATATTTTAATTTATATTGTTCTATGTGTATATATTACTGGCACAATATGATTGATAGGAAGTATGCAATAATTATTGTAATCTATAATATTTTTTGTAAAATATGCTATAATGTTGACAATCATTAATTTCTCATTCCATAGTCAACAAACAATAATTTGTTACTATTCTAATACAATAAACTTAGAGCAGGTGTTAGTAGGATATGTTCACTATTCTTTCTCAGAACTTAAACTCTTACATGAGCAGTTACCAGGTTAAATGGAACACAGTGTTTCAAGAAATCCTCAGTGAAATAGAATAATACTGTACTATAATAGCAAAGAATAAAACTTTTATCTTAAAAGTAATCAAATCCCCCAATAAAAAGGATAGGGAAGATAATATGGCTGTGAGGAAATAGAATGACAGAGGCCAGACTGTCTAAACATAGACTCAGCAACCCTTTTTCTGTCTGACCAAATTATAAAATTTTGCTAAAGCTTAGGAGGTTATTTACTTAAACTCAAATTAATCTCATTTGTTTATGAAAACAAAGTTGACCTAACTCCCATACATGAATTGAATCCATTTAATAAGAATTTTCTCAAAAAATCGGAGCGAAAAAACATTGTGCATCAACAAATGTGTGCCAATTATAATCGTACAATTGACACTTTGAAAACTAGACTTAATTGGACGTCACCACAAAAATTCGATTTTATCGTATTATTGGACAAAAACTCTGACTAGCAGATTATCCAGCAAAGCTCACAATGTCAAGAAACATCTTGAGGGACATCTGCCATTGACTTCTACATGACCTCAACAAGTTTGAGATGGAGTATTATTGGACTTTTAGAAGCTTTAAGGTATAATAAATCTTGAAACCATCAAGGTATACTGGTTACCGCAAAGCACCATAGGTTTTAGACATTTATGTTTACCGTAGCAAACAAAAAATGTTTACAAATGTGTTATTCAGCATCATGCTATACTGTGTTGCTATATATATTTGCAAACATTCATCCATAAAGGCACATTTGAACCTTTTCAGCATATAAACAACTACAGATAGAATACTCTTCACTGACTATGCACTTGGCGCATATGACATACTATTCACTTCAATTTGAAAAAAGCGAGGCTTTGTGTGCAAGATAAGTAAATAAAGTAGCAGCTAGTTAATTTATTTTGGCCGATTAAACATTGAGAGGTAGATTTTCAAAGTTCAGGTTCAAGTATTTTTCAGAATTTGAAAAAAACTTAAACCCTTCCCACAAATCATGATTATTAACTTATTTTCAGAGGAACTCTATCTTGAAAACGCATATGAAATCGATTTTACACTTCTTTTTAACGAGTCAGTAATGTTTCAAACTTATCTTTCAATTTAAAACAGCTTGAATTTTGATAATGAACCTTCCTTTGACTTTTACAGAAACTTGTCAATTTTTTTTCCAGATATTCTTTCACTTAATAAATCTCAGTGAAAACCACAAATTGTTCTAAAAACTCAATAAAGCTACCCCTTAATTGCATCTTTCTTTTTAACTCACAGACAGCTTCACTTGCATACTGAATATATTAATTAATTAGTTAAAAAATCAGATTAGCCCATATAGGCTTCCTGCACCTGGTCATTCCATTCAAAATTCAGAAAGGTACATATCAAAATTAAATTTCACACATGTGCAGATTAAGCAACTGTTTGTCCAATAATGTTATGAGATGTGTGATACATTCAAGTATACAATTTATAAAATGTAAAATTATTTTATTTGCACTGTAATGAAATTAATCACTGCATAGATGCAGAACATTATGAAACAATACAACTTAAAATGTCTATAAAATAGATAATTGCTACCTTAAAGTGGACCCGTCACCCCAAAAAAATATTAAAAATCATATTTTATCACATTAGTCAAGCAAAATGAACATTAATTACACTATATACATTTTTTTAATTTTGTTTTCTTCAGTCTGGGAATTCATCATTATAGCAAGCGGGCAGGAGCAATTTTATAGACACTGTTATTAAGGCAACTTGCATCATCTCAGAATCTTGTTTGTGCA
>CM044431.1:40509797-40548455 GCA_024363595.1 Xenopus borealis
TGGAACCACAAGCTTGTTAATTTTTCTTGAAAGCGCCGAAGATACGGAAACTTTTGTGCAATATAAACCTTGTCTGGACTTTGACCTTGATTCCTGCCTGATCCTTGCCTGTACTGCATTATTGCACCTTAACCCCTAAGCTTCCTCTTTGGTCCCTACTACTTCCCTAGGGTGCCTGCTAGGCCTACCCTGACATTGGCCATGGGGCCATGGACCCCACTGAGGAAGCTGCACAAGACATCGGACGAGCGCTATGCGGTTTGGCTGATCGCATGGAGAGCTATGAAGCACAGCAGTCTAGGTTTGGCTTAGCCCTAACGCCCCATATTGGACAAGTTGTCAGTTTCTCCACCAGCCTTTTCACCCGCTTCGACTCGACCTCCAGAGTCTTCTTTCCATTCCTCCGAGCCACGTATCCCAGCGACCTCCTCTTTACAGTGGCGATCCTCAAGCCTGTAGAGGATTCCTGAACCAGTGTGAAATCCAGTTCAGTTGCTCCCAGTCAATTTTCTTCTGATCGTGCCAAGGTGACATAGATCGTTATCATCTGTCCGGAAAAGCTCTAGAGTGGGCATCACCCCTGTGGGAGAAGAATGATCCCTTAATAGATAATGCTGATGCCTTTATTTCTGAGTTACAGACTATTTTTGACGCTCCCGGTCGGGTCGCGTCTGCCTCCTCTCAGTTAATGCAGATCCACCAAGGGACTCGGATGGTGGCTGATTATGCCGTAGAGTTCCGTACTTTGATTGCCAAGACAGGTTGGAACAACGAAGTCTACCATGCTGCTTTCTACAATGGTCTCTCTATCCCCCTGAAGGAAGATCTTGTCTCCTGTGAGCTACCTACTCGTTGGGAAGATCTCGTGGCTTTGGCCATTAAGGTGGACACTCACCTTAGAGAGCACCAAGCAGATAAGGGCCGTGCCAAGAATTTCCAACCTCCTTCAGTTCCTTGTTTCCAAAGATCCTCATTTCCTAGTGTACCTCCTGCTACAGTATCTTCTTCTCCCAAACCTCCAGTGACTCCTGCTGATGAAGCTATGCAGTTGGGCCGCATCCGTCTCTCTGTGCAAGAGAAATTCAGAAGACGCTGGGAAGGCCTTTGTCTTTATTGTGGGGAAAATACTCACTTTGTCAAAGACTGTCCTGTGAAGCATAAAGAACTGTACCCCCGGAGTAATCTTGGGACATCGCAAGTGGCTAGTATCACCCCTGGTCTCCAAGCAAAAACTCACCAACTGTTTCTCCCTCTACAGATCCAGCTTCCCCATAAGACTGTTCAAGTATCAGCCTTTCTGGATTCCGGCTCCGCCGGGAGTTTCATGGAGCTTGCTTTCGCTAAAGAAAATGGGATATCCCTATGCCCTATGCCCTCACCTTTACGGGCATGGTTGCGTCTACATAACCCTGCCATTGGTCCACTGGTCGAGTCTCCCATTAGAGTTAACTTTGTCAATAGCATTGTCTACATGCTACCCCTAAGCTCCAGAACTCTGCTTCCCTGATGGAAGAAAATCCTTTTCTGCAGTCCACCATGGTGGAGCATCTTCCTGAGAAACAAGCTTCAGCCTTTCTCCCTTCCAGAGTCATTGCTTCTTTGTCGCTCCACTCCTTTGTGTTGCCTGTCTCCCAGCTGGTTTCTACCCCCAGACCAGCCAACCCACAGCAACTGGGTCTTCAGAAGTCTCCACTGCCTTCTGCTCCAGAGGTGCTTGCCCAGCAGCCTCCGCTGCCTACAGCTCCAGAGGGGCTTCCCCAGCAGCCTCAGCTGCCTACAGCTCCAGAAGGGCTTCCCCAGCAGCCTCTGCTGCCCACAGCTCCAGAGGGGCTTCCCCAGCAGTTTCCGCAGCCTACTGTTCCAGAGGGTCTTTCCCTGCAGCCTTTGCAGCCAACGGCTCCTGTGGACTTTTCCCAACAGCATTCGCTGTCTATAGTCTCCACGGGGTCTCATTTACTGCTCTCACTGCCTATTCCCTTTAATGTTCTTGTTCCTGCCTGTGTCCCTAAGTTTGTTTCTTGTTTTATTGTGAATCATTGTTCTAAGTTTTTCCACAGTCCCAGTCCTGGTCTTCCTGTGACCCCCCGTGAGGAGGGGAGTACTGTCAGGATCGCGCTGCCCGGAGGCTTAACTGCAGCTCCGGGCAGCGCGTCCTCTCTCCTCCGGCGTCGCTTCCACAATGGCGGCGCCCATAGCCGCCACGTGGGTAGCGGCTCCGGGTAGTGACATTGTCACTTCTGACATGATGACGTCACAGCGCTCCATTTTTTGCGATAAATTTAAATATTTAAAGCCCCATTGAATGCCTTATGGCGCCCAATTATAGGATTTGTTTGCTATAGTTCCTGGGTTTTATTTGTGTTCCTGTTTTACTGTATTTTGATCTTGCCTGGACTTTATTTTGCCTTTTGCCTGCCAATATAAACCTTGCCTGGACTTTGACCTTGATTCCTGCCTGACCCTTGCCTGTACTGCGTTATTGGACCTTAACCCCTAAGCTTCCTCCTTGGTCCCTACTACTTCCCTAGGGTGCCTGCTAGGCCTACCCTGACACTGTCATCTTGTAACTATGTTAAACATAGACCAATACTATGCACATGCTTCAGTTGGGAGGTTAATCTTAGGGATCGTCATAAATTATCGAAACAGCACAAGTCAAATAATATCTGCCCTAGAAGCCGATACAGCAAGACTGATTAATAATCAGAATATGCAGACTATACTGGTTCTGCAGATACAAATCTCTACATGGTCGCCGAATGCTCTACAGGGAAACAAACAAAGCTGATTGAGTTCTTTTGAAAGTATGATCTTTTCCCTGCAGAGCAGTTAGGGACCATCTGAAGCTTCCTACAGTATTTGCAGCTGTCAGAGCAAGTAAAACGAAGGGGGAATTTCACTGCATACAATCAGGTTTCTTATAAAAAATGGATAACTTTTTTAATTAAGTATATTGGAGATAGATTTGTTTTTCATTAAAGAAAGGAAAAAATAGTATTAAATTTTTTTGCCTTTACATACTCTTTAAGGAAAACAAAAGTGTGTACTTGTTTAGCTTTAGTTATTTTTTTTTCTTTTGAAAAACAATTGTTATTTAGGCACAAATAGTTCAATGACAGTGAAGGAATTCAAAATAGAGATGTGACAAATAATGGAAAGTAACAGCTAGCCTACCAAGAAAGAATGGCACTTACCACTGTGAAATTCATAACCTTCAAAATCCATATAGTCATGGCTAAGTTAACAATCATAGTAACCAACAGCAGGAGGACAAAGAAGTACAAGCACCTTTTTCGCCATCCATAAATCCCCACTGGATAAAATTGAGCATTTTCAGTTCGAAGATTATTTTGTTGTGTGGCCAATATGTACTGTTCTCGTGTCATCTAATATAAAAAAAACAAAACAACAGAGATATAAATATTCTGCTTATACAAAATAATAAATAGTTTTGTCTAATAATGATTGGTGTATAAACAGGACATGGTGTATAAACAGGAATAAAAATAGAAATCATTCTACAAATTAAACAGCACTAATGACCCTGCTGTCAAGAGATTGACAAAATAACAACATAAAAATAATCTAGATTATGTTTTTCCTTGTCTTGTATATCATCTTAGATGCACATGCACTGTCAAAACATTCAGGTTAACCAGAGGAATAGATTTCAATTTACACCCTCAGGATGAATAGCTGAGCAACAGAATTATACATATAAGTGTTGAGACAGAACTGTGGGTTAATATAATACCATCAAATTTTGGAATCCGAGATAATGAAGGCTACATAATCACTTCTAAATTTCTTTACATGTGAAAAGGGTAATTAACACCTTATTCTGAATAAGGCAATTAGATTTGTCATCATCTCTCACTTTTAGGTCCGTGGATGAATATTTCTTCTGAGATGACTGTTCACAGACTTCACATGAGCTTGCATACTACCTTGACATATTTTATATTTTTTGCTGTTGTGGTACAGAGGTTGCAATCTCACTTCAGTCCAGTAATTAGTAAAAAGGAGGTCTCATGGACACAGAGAGTTTGATCTTTTACATCAAAATAAGGAAGAAAAAATGTATATGTATTCTTTTTGCATATTTGTCATAGCTTTTAATAATACTGTATTTCAGGGTCCCCAACCGCTGGGCCAGCTCTGGTCCCAGCTGCAGTGCATAATAGCTGCAAAAACAATGAAAAAATCCCCAATGACCTGCAATCCCAACTCCTTTATGTACTGTACCATCACCATGAAAACAGCTGTGTGAAAAACAGGAAGCTTTCTATTGATTGCGACAAGGACCAAAGTACTGATTGGACATTTTTTTTGTAAGCCTGAAATGCACCCACAAATCACCACCCTCCCAACAGTCCTCGGAAATTTTTCTTGCTCAAAACTGGTCCATTGTGCAAAAATAGTTGGGGACCATTTCTGTATTTGGTTTTGAGAAAAAGTTCATAAGCTTTGAATTCATTACCATCATTGACATTCACCCCCTCTAAATAATTTTTCACAAAAGCTTCCACTCATTCTTTTTTTGCACTTCATTATATCCAAGATAATCATTGTGTGGTCAGAATTACATGTGTCACAGTGTTTAAATTATAAAAATGTTTGGTTATTTATTATAAAAGTAATATACCCTGAAACTCACTGTAATTAGAAAACTATACATACAAATATAAAATAAAAACAAGTTTTGGTTCTCTAGACAATAGACCATGTATAGGAAAGCCTTTTAAGACTATAAAATAGTCATTCCACAAACAGGATGCTTCAAAAGGATGAGTCTATAATGCCCCTTATTTGGTTGACTGTAATGTAACATGACTTTGCCAAAAGTGATTTAGAATTAAATAGATTTTGAACATTTATCTTGCAAGGAGGAATAATGAATATTCACAAAAGATCATATTGCGAACACCTATACAGAGTGGCCATTGGATAGCCAGAGATTTTTTGAAATGCGACCATGAAATTTTTTAAATACTCTGAAAAATGCATGAACAATATAAGATCATTCACAAGAGTAATTTTGCAGATGTGTGGACTGAATAATAACACTTTCTTTTCATTACATCATTGCCATTTTAACTGTGTCTATGTGTAATGCATAATTTAATATCTTATGTGACGAAAAAGAATGAGGCTGAGCTAAGGAATTGATTTTGATATGTTTATAACAGGTAAAATCACAAAATGTAAAACAAAAAAAAATATTTGATGGTTTTATGGGCAAAAATAACAGTATCTCTATGCCTTACCTGAACACACATTTGATTGTTTATTTCTTTTCTTTTTTTTAATGAGAGATCTAGTCAAAAGGTTCACAGCTTACTTTTGCAATCATCCAGTACAACACAAAATATGTCTTTAATATCCTTCCTGTGCTCAGTGCAATAGTTCATACTCATCGGATCTCATTATGGTGCTCAAGGAAAGGTTAAACAAAAAGCCAATTTTTCTTGTATTGCTTGAAAAAGGTAACTGTGAGAGGGGTGTATTTAGAACATCTAACTCCTGTGATTGTCATATTTTAGTAATGTTGCATTTTACATGAAAGATTAACATAAATATAATCTGAAAGGTGTGCGATTGATCAGAATTTTACACTTCTGGAACTGGGATTAATTACGTGCTGAGGCTGCAATGGGCACTAGTGCCGATACAGTAGCATTGGCAGATGGAATCTGGTTGAATGTGCAAAGCACAGCTCACATGCCTTTTGTCCCCCAGTTCTAGATAATATATAAAATAGAGGGGAGTGGAAAAAAAGATGGAAAATAATACAATCCTGTATTTGCTTTGCAATAAATGCACCAACATTTGTAAAAAACAAAAAGGTGAAATCCGATAAATACTGCAATGTAATTAGTGCCATTAACCTTCTTGTTTCTGCACACTTGTGGGATGGATGATGTGTGTGGGTGCTGTGGTATTAAAGCTATAGACTAGTACTTTTTACAGAATACAACTTTATGTTCATTTCTTTTAAAAATGGTTAAAAATGGATGGTGAAATGGTACAGCAATATAATGCTGATCCTAATTCTTCTGATGTTTTCTTTGTTCTTTATTAGGCTCCTAATTGAACAAGAACTGTTTTAAATAATTGCACCATCTTCTTTCAAACACCACTTGGTTATTATGCAATATATTTCTGCTATACATATCCCTAGAAGATTCTATTGTATCTGTTCTCTTCAGACATTTAGAATATATTTCTTTGGTTTTGCAGCAAGAATATTAATGTATGTGTCTTAGCTTTATCAAGCAAAATTATAATTGTATGTGCATATTTATTTTCAGATAAGGTAACATTTTAAAGTTTAATACCTATATTTATCCATGCACTTAGACAAATATAATATTAGTGATGTACATAGCATGGAACTGGGCTGGGGGCTTTCTCAGTTTCCTCCTCTCTCCCTCTCCTGCTCCCTTTCCCCCCTCCCTGCTGTGATCTGAGCCCAGCACTATGGGGTATATTTATCAAAGAGTGAAGTTAAGAGTGAAGTTCTGCCACTAGAGGGAAATTACGCCGCTCTCCATTCATTTCTATGGGATTTTTTAAAAGTGTATTTATCAAAGGGTGAACTTTCACTTCACCCATTGATAAATATGCCTTTCAAAATCCCATAGAAATTAATGGAGAGCTGCGGGATTTCCCTCTAGTGGCTGAACTTCACTCTTTGATAATTTTACCCCTATGAGTGAGCAAGGAGAGACTCAGACAAGGAGTGCTGTTACAGCAAGATAATATGGCAGCTGCTATCCTTAACAAACAGGAAGAGCTTCTAGAGCTGGTTACTCAGGTATGGTAAAGCATCATGCAGAATAAATATAGTGTTATAGCTTGCACTATTGTGGCTAATCTATTGAAAATAAACTGCTTCAGTAGCTTTCCTTCTCCTTTAACTTAAGGAATAAAAGTATAATTTGACTTCATTATATATTTATTATAGTGCCATATATAACTTATATAGTGCAATTTGTGGAAGTTCATAGGAAGGTTATTAATGAACTGTAGACAGTATAGAGGCATGCAACTAAACTGGTAATAGGAACTAAACTAATAAAGACTATCAAAGTTGGATTTGCTTTGATAGAAGAACACATAACACCATGCTAGAGGAAAGTAAGTTCATAGTTAAATAATAAACATAACTATAACTTTACATGTTATTTCTACTTGTTGGGTCAAGCCATAGCTAACCTATCCTCCCTGCTTAACTGGTGAAATTAGTATCCACTAAATACTATTGGCAATGCCAAAACTCAGTATAGACCCAAATGAAAAGCAGAGATACTATAAAGCAATAAAGGGGGAAAAACATAAATAAGAATGAGCAAACTTTACTTGGTCACATTATTTGCAGTTTTGCCAGTGGCCAAATTGTCCATAATTCCTTGCTAGAATTTAACCATGAGGTCTGTTTCACCAGACCAAGAAAAGCATGGACTTTTGCAGCAGAAAAAAACAGACCGTTATTATCTGCTCTTTGCTTTCCACATCAACTAACATGATCATAGACCTACCCATATCTATGTAAGGGGCTGTCTGGGTGCCAGGTTTGGAATATAATTGTCAGCATGGAAGCCTCATTTTCCTTATGAAGAACTGTTGTAGCATAGCATTTGTTCGATAATAAAGTGGGACAATGTATATGCTTTTAGTAGATTTAAAAAAGTATTATCCACAATTTAGGCTTTCCAGTGGTTCTAAAGCATTCCCATGCAATTTATTAGTTTTGTTACATTTTCTGCAGTTTGGCAATATTTTCCAGAAAACTATATGCTGCAAGTTTGCTCATCATTACACATAACCATACATACTTTTCAAGTTTTTCCACATATGAGTGATACGTGACATCCTTGCAGTGAGCACCGACCATTTGATCTATGGTGTGCTGCCAATATTAATGTTGACATGATCTTGTGGTAAAATGGGTGGGATTTAAAGTGGGTGTTGTTTAAAAACAGGGAGTGACTAACATTATCGTCCCTCCACTACGTAGTCCAGAAAAATTGGCCCATGGTACTACATAAGTTGGACAGCACTGCCCTAGAATTACCAGGCAATGCCTAAAAATAAGCGGATAGACTTGCAAATCTCTATTTACTTACTCATAGAGGACACATCAAGTTCAAAAGGCTGAAAGTTTTTTTTTCTGTACTTGTAAGTCTAATGAAGATTATAAATCGAAGTGCTCTTTTATTCCATTTTCTTCCATTGGTATGCAGGAGCATTACTCACCAGCAAATGATCATCCTGTTTTGAATTAATTGCTTGCATTTAAATGTGGTTCTGCCCTTACCCAGTTACAGAAAAAAACATTTGCTTTTGTTAACACAACCATCTAAGAAAAAAGGATCTTTGTCAAAACTCGTTAACATTCATTTCACTATGGATCTATCTGTGCTCTTCTTTTCAGTACTCATTATTCAGTGTTTGGGATATGCTACTGCATTCTCTATTGCCAATGACATAAAACAACTGTCTTTAATAGTGCCTTGCTGAAAAGTAGAATCTACGAACCAACAGCTTATCTGCACTTCTTCTGTTAGGGGCAAATTTACAAAATTCATGTGAAGGATTCGAAGTTCGATCGAATGTGATTGAATACCAATTGTACGATTTTTTCGGATATTCGAATATGCAAATTTGGCCTCTTCGATCATTGAATACTGAATTATCGAACAGATCGAATGATCGGATGATCGCAATTCAAGGCAAAGGATACAACAATTTTTTTGCAATTGCAAACAACAATCAAAGATAAACCTTGATTACACCAAACAATTAGCCATCTAAAAATAAAATTGCAATTATGATTTTTCTTTGTCTTGATTTAGATAAGTCAAGGCAAAAAGACAACAGTGTTTCCCAATCATTGTTTTATTTTGCATGATCTAATTTTTATTTTTTTAAGATGTGGGATCGCAACAAATATATATCTCGACAGATTTGCAATTTTTGCAAAAACAAAATCATGGAGCACACAAAAATTCAAAATTCTTTCCTAAACCTTGTGCCAAGATTCTTGCCTAATAATGATAGCATCATCAGCCAATTTTAATCAACACAATGCTAGTGAATGTATGTGAAATAAAATCTCAGATGTTTTTCTTATACATGATCATTATTTTCAGACTGAATGATCCAACTAAGGGGCAAATTTACTATTACTCCCAGAAATTAGATCAACCAAATTCACAATTTGTATTCGACCATGGAATGCTTATCGAATTGTTTTAGGCTATCATTTTGCTCGATATCAGATTTCTCAATGAATTCATACGATCAGATACTGATCACTCGATTTCACGAAAAAATCATGAAATTTAATTCAAGTGTCCGAAAAATTCATACGATTCAAATGATCGAACGCTCAGATCGTACGAATGGTATTCGAGCAGGACTTAGCCTCAGAAGCCTATGGACAGCTTCCCAAAATATGCTTCTATTACAATTCGGTAGGTTCAATCTGGCGAAGTAGGCAGTCAAATAACTTTAAAATTTTGATTTCTTCGATCATCGAATGATCAAATTATCGAATATCCGATCATTGATCTATTCAATATTCGATATTCTTTATTCGATGATCGAAGAGGCCAAATTTCATGAAAAATTTGTACGATCATTGTTCGATCGAATTCAAACTTCGATCATTAATCGAAAACTAATCGAATATCGAGCAAAACCTTTTTTTTCGGGGGGAATAATAGTAAATCTGCCCCCTAGACTTAGATCCCTTCTGAATCGGTGTGTGCTACTGTGCCCCCCAATGGTTAATCCTTAAGGCTTCCACTGCTGTGGCATGCAAGAACAAACACAGCTCATAATCTCATTGAGGTGATGCGTGCCACCTGTATACTCCTGAATAAGTACAGTGGGATAGGGAAGAATGGGCTGTTTTTTGTTCTGTGCTCACCTGTTATGGAAATCCACCACATGCATAGTAAAACATTCACATTTATGGATCTTAAGACATTATTAAATTTTTCTTTATGCTATTTCTTGAGCTACAAGCATTATTATGTTGGGAATGACACAGTATAGCCTGTCATTGAAGCCAGCAGAATGCAAATGCAACTGTGTGATTTAGTAGTGCAGACTCAGATTAACTTCCACATTGGTAAATTGATGAAAATGCATCTATTCCTAGCAGGTACCTAAAAACTGGTGAAACAAATCATACATTGTGGGTATAAAACCATAGTAATTTGTATCCATTTTTATGTTTTTATCTTGTACTTGCATTTTGTAATGGAGCATAAATGGCAGAACTCATCGAGTTGCGTCAGATCATGACGAAATTGCCCGTGGAGTTCTACAATTACATGTAATGAATTGATCAAAGTCTGACTGTTTGCACTCACAAATATGCAATTTAATTCAATAACCCCAAGTAGGGGTGCCTAACCTGTAGCCTTCAGCTGTTGTTAAGTTATAGCACCACCAGATTGAGGCTGGATATCCTTGCGCTATATTCAGTTTTTGCTATGAGATAATTTATTTCAAGTGCCAATATTTTCCAAGAAGATCTGTGCGGAAACGTGAGATTGCAATCTTTTCATTTTGAGAGTGAATGACCTGATGCTGTTAACTTTTCAGTTAATCTGAAACAGTAACGATAATGCATTTTCCAATATCCTAAAGTAAATAGAGATGCTGGTATTATGTGATTTGTTTTATACATATACGCCATAGAAAAAACAAAGTTTACCATGATGCTTGACAGGGGTGTCTCAAAACAGCTATTTTTACAGTATTACAGTATTTACAGTATTACATCATGTATACACCCCAATATTAGACAGCAGCTTATTACTTGAAAATGGAGGTAGACCATTGATATTTATACTGTAGCTCTACTGGCTAGCCATGTCTATCAATGCAGATCCTATAAAATAAAACATATACCATAATCCTAAAATTAATGTTGCCTGGCACTCTGCAATTTCTAACTTAAAGTCTAAATAATTGACAGTCAAAGGGTTAAAGGGTAAGCAATGTCTTAAGCTTAGTTCTTAGGTGATATATTCTCCCTATTAAATCACTAAAGTGAGTGCTCACCCCATATATTATTAAAGTTGTTCTGATCTTTCTATTCCTATTGAATTTAACTGTAGGCAGCAGTCATCTTGGAAACAAAGCACTTGGCAGAGGGAGTAGGGGGTGCAACTGCACCTGAGCCCACAATTTTGGAGATTTGCAGGAATGCACACATGTTCCAGGTGTGAGGCAGGTCAAGGGGGTCCTGGGCCAACGATCTTGTAGTTACACCACTACCATTGTGAGTATTCCATGGTAGTAGTGCATGTTGATCTAGACAAGTCTAGAAGGAAGGGGTCAGAACCCAGAGCAGCCCACAGCGATGTCAATTAAGCTGAAGCTTTGCAGTAAATTATTTAAGCGTCTCTTCAACAATACAACACTATTCTATTCTGAATGTATTTATGAAGATTTATTATGAACTTGTTTTGTTACCCTTGTGGTAGAGTGACTGGGAAAAGGTGGAAAAAGGTCACTCTACAGGGGTGACCCAACCTGTGTTTTGTCTGGTAGTCTACAAGGGGCCCAGTATAATGAGGGAACACTTCAAAGTGAAGGTAGTTCCCAGTGGGCAAGGATTTATTTTTATGTTTTGTTTTATAAATGCTGAAATGGCCACCTCTGTTTGAATGACTTAATGGGAAAATAAACCAATGTTTCTTTGAAGAGCCTGTGTGTCCCTGTCTTTATGTTCCTTTTCCTATGCTGCCTGCCCTACCATTTGCTAATTTCCCCCAAATTTACGTGTTCAAACCACCAGGTTGTCACACCCTAAAACACTATTCATGACAAAAGTAGCAGGTGGGTACAGAGTGTGTGATATGCTATGCCCATTTCTGTAAAATAGTGATGTTATTTATCTACATTTTACATACATTTAGACTTATTTTATTTATAAGTGCCAATTCACACAAGATAAGTGTTTCCTATACTTTGCACATGGAATACATGCCAGAAGGAAGATGTTCCATTGCTATACTGTAGGCTATAGCACATTGTCAAATGAAACAATGTTAGTGCGTCAGCTCCTGTAGGTATGAAAATCCCACTTTTTCCATTCAAATGAATACAAGCTCTCAAGAAATGAACTCCTTTTCTAGAAATGCTTTCTGTAGGGCATTTCTTATAAAAATGTATCATTTGTGCAAGATAACATTGGAACTGAAAGAAGAAAGTATGAACCACTGAATGATTTACACAGAAATGGCCTTGGAGAGCCCAGTACATCCCTCACATGTTCACTTAGATTACTCACCAATATTTTATTAACAAGTACTTATATCTGATTTCTGAGGCCCTGTCACATGAAACATTTGAATTTCTCTTTGAAAAACATTCTCTTGCTCATAACTTGCTGCTAAGCATGTGTGCAGTGGTGCAGATCTCCTCTTTGACTAGGGCCGGAACTAGGGGTAGGCAGAAGAGGCAAACAAACAAGTGTTGGTGCAAGACACACTGGTAAACCATGTATAGATAAGACCAAAAATTTGTAGATAAAAATAAATACTTTTATGTATACAAACATCTCTCGCCTAATGCATTTCTTATCACTTGGACACTTAGTCACAGGCTATGTGACACATAATGCATTAGGGAAGAGATGTTTGTATCAATAAAAGTATCCATTTCCATCTAGCAATTTTTGGTCTGACCTATACGTGTTTTACCAGTGTGCATTGCACCAACACTTGTTTGTATGCATACGGATTGTCCACTCCCTTGAGGGCTTGGGGCTAGTGATGGGCGAATTTATTCGCATGGGGCAAATTCGCGGTGAATTCCCGTGATTCGCTGCCGGCGACGCAACGCGTCAAAAACACAATGAAAACCACGCAACGTGACGAAAACGACACGCGATTCGTTTTGCTAATTTTTTCGCTGGAAATTCGCTAATTTTTCGGCGAAACTGGGTAGATTCGCCCATCACTACTTGGGGCAGGAGCGCCTGGGCCACGTGTCTACTTTGGTGAGTTATTCCACAAGATTGATCATGTTTTAAATGTTTCTGGTTTGTAGGCAGAAGAGACACCAGCCTAGGGTACAAAAATAGGGGGGGCACGAAGCAGGTACCTATTAATGGGTCCTCTGCCTACCCCTAGTCAGAGTTTGCTTTTCTCTGCTACTCTCCCCTCCCCTATAACTCTCCTCTCTACTGCTTACCCCTCCCCTCTGTCATTCCCTCCATTCTGTTGCTCTTCCCTCTCTGCAACTCTCCCTGTAGTTATGTCAGATGTGCCTGCACACACACACACACACACACACTCGTGGTGGCTGTCCAGGCTTTGCCTGGCCCTGTTTTTGAGTTGAGTAAATGTAGTACTTAGTTATCAATGGTGAATAACACAATTATGATCCAACACAGAATCCAGTAGTGTATTGAAGTTGAATATCTGACTGAGACGAGCATCTTACTTGGCAAATCATGTGAAAATTGGCACATCTCCCCACAGTGCAGTATCAATATTGACATTAGTTTTCAATTCAAGTGTGTAAATCAGCGGTGACTATACATTCTGGCTACTAAGGGGACCATGGAATTAACATGAGGCCCAGGGTCCAAGTAATTATTGGGTTCACTTTCTATGAAACATGTAATTGAGTGCAATCCATCAAAATAGGCTTGCTCAGCACATAGACTTTTGTCACAAGTTTCTAAACAGCTTGTATGGACATTTATATCCAGCACATTATTTTCAGTTATAGATTTTCATTAATGGTATGGATATAATACTTTTTAATTCTTTTGGAATAAGGGCTAGGAAACATTCTCTTTCTCTTTCCTGCAAGGCCATATATTGAAACAACACAAGTTAGCTTCCATAAGTTCTCTAATTCAAGAAGTATGTGCCAAAATATCATGAACATGAACGGCACCCACTATCAAAACAGTTGCTAAGCACCTTGGTCTCAGCTCGGCTTCACCAGTTAACCGCCTTTGGCTTCGGGAGGAGCCCTCAGCTTACTCAGATGCCACCTGGTCTTATCAAGAGGTACAAAGCTAAGAGTTCTGGCTAGCACAGGGGCACGATCGTCTCACTAAGGATACTGGGTTGAAGAATACCACCAAGTGGAACAGGCGGACCGGACCAGCACAAGCGGAGTAGAATTGTCAGACAGGCCAGGATCAGGATTGGAGAAAATAGAATAGACAATGGACAGGCAGTGTATACAATATAGAGCAGGCTCTTGCACAACCTCAATGAAATAATCAAATAGTATCCACCAGCACACAGACCTGTAGCAAGCAAGGTGTGCCTTGCACGTTTAATGCGGTATTGCAGTGCAACATTTCGGGGTGTTCCCCTTTATCAAGCATACAGAAGTGAAGTGCTAGGGAACATATAAAGCAAAGTGAAAGAATGTGATTGGATAATACAAATGTGCTGTGTAGCGACAGAAAACTCCAAATACCTATAATTGAGGAAAAATATGTGCATGACCATAAGATATCAAAAGAAAAAAATCTGGTTGAAAAAAATGATGTTAAAAGGATGTTAAAAATTTTTAAATCACAGAGTATCCGCATAAATATAACCAGCCACAACTAATTATATACAGTATTACAAAGTAAAGTCTTACCCTAAATGATCCATATCTATGCTTGTCAACAAATGTGGCAGAAATATGCAGCAAACTGTCTTATCTGAAAGATAAAAGCAATCTCTTATCCAGAGGCACTATAGAAAACAGGATAAATTGTATTCTTCATTCAATCCCTTCGGATGTCTACACTGTAGGCGCCATATCCAATAACACTCCCTCTGATGTAAAAGCCTCTTAAGATCATGGCCATCTTAGCTGTGCATCTTAGCTGTGCAGCCCGATGACCATGGGTAAAGAAATGTCTGGCCAACAACATTTCTTTTTTCTCCTTCTTTACTTTAATTATCTCCTTTTTTGAATGATCCAAAGACCCAACTGGAGTTGGTGCAGGTTTATAGTTTCTTATAAACGATTTATGCTCATACAGATGTGTTTTAATAGATCTTGAAGTTTGACCAGTATATAACAAGCCACATGGGCATTTAACGCAACAAACTACATTAGAGGAATCACAGGTGTAAAAACCTTTTAACTTATGTTTTGTGCCAAGGGATGTGTGCATCACTACATCCCCAGGAATAATGCCCGCAATTTCTGCATGGAAATGTACCTTTAATTGTACTGTGAACATCCAATGTAGGATTAGACTTAGATTTAATGAGATCACCTATATTTTTCACTCTCCTATATGAGAAGAGTGGTGGTAAATTAAAGAGGTGACCAAATTATAGCTAAGTGGAGTTTTCTGTCACCACAACTGATTCAAGGAGCAACACTTTCATTGGACTATATTTTATTGGACTTTAATTGAAGCACATTTGCATTATCCAATCACGTTCTTTCACTTTGCTTTATATGTTCCATAGCACTTCACTTCTGTATGCTTGATAAAGGGGACCACCCCGAAACGTTGCACTGCAATACTGCATTAAACGTGCAAGGCATGCCTTGCTTGCTACAGGTCTGTGTCCCTCGTGCATGGGGGTAAGCCACTAGACCACCAGGGAAACTGATTGTTACACTCTGGTTCTTTTGCTATCAATATATTCCAGTAACTAGTACCATTCATAGCTGTTTGATTTTTTTAGGTTCTGTAAACAATTCAAATATGAAGCAATTTTTCAGCAATTCTACTGGTGTTGATAACCTACAGGTAAAAAAGTGCAGAGACCGATATTTACCCTAACAATACACATTGGCCTGCATTTGGCAGTAGAGGCATACTTTTGCACCCTTGGAGCTCTTGAAATTTTATCAGGGTTCAAGGTACCCCTTGAATTACCGTTATTGTTTACACTGGTGTTGTCCTTTGACATGGAAGTATCTGTACAATTCCTGATTATTAAGGAATTAAGGAAATTAAGGAAAACTATTTTGACATGAGTGATGTGCAGATTGACCCAAACCCACAGTGACTCACCATTGGTTGGGTTGGTTGGGGCTATGATTGGGTTAGAGTCATACTGGGTATTACACTCCTCCATTGCTGCTGAAGATGGTGTTTGAAACATTTTATTACTTTCAATAAATTTATTTTTTACTGTATATATATATTCAGTACTTCAGTAATCTGAAACCGTTTTAAAAGGGACCTTTGACCCAGACATAAAAAGCTATTTAATAAAGGTTTTTACAAAATCTCAGCTGTCAATCATATCCCAGCTGACTTAAAAGCATGTTAATATATGAGAAACTGTTAAAATGTATTTAAATCACAAAATTGCTTAGGAGGTGGACCCTAAGTTCCCTTAACACCATATTACTTTAAAGTAGTCCTGTAATTTTTAGTAATTCTACAGATATGAATTCACACTGCAATTGGTTGATCATGTTCAGTTTACAAATGATCTAGTTATCTATATTTATTCATTTGGATTACATTTTATCGTAGATTTAATTAGATCTAATAATTCAGAAGAAATCGGCATTTCTCTTAAGCCACAACTAATAGTTTTGACATCAGTGTCAACTAGGCTTAAGTCAGCATGTCTGTTCTGATACAGCAATTTACTTGGTTTTATGTTGTCAATTAGAATTTTGCATTCCTGCTAAGTCAATACAATTAGATTTCTACAGAGACTTTATTATAGCCACAAGCAGTACCACAGCTGAGGTGTATACAGTGTTCTCTGTATGATGCCAACACTGCTTTAAAATCAGTACAACAATAGCCAATAAAGCCACAATAAATCCTATTTGCTTAAATACTTTATTAAGATGATTAGATTTTTATATTGCAGCAAAACACAATTATAGCTATAGAAAAGAAATAGTGCATGCTTAGATAAAAGACTGATTATTCACAAAGTGTAACTCAGCATGTTTACAGTATAGGAAAACTATCATTAAAGTTCATGCAAAGGCCAATGTCATGTAAGTTTTCAGCTTTCACCTGTGATATTTTATTTTCAGTTCTTATGTTTTTTTTTTTGCAGTTTTAATCGCCTTTAGCCTTTTCGGTTATCATGTTATGTTGTAGCTATTTTGCTTTTGTAGTCTCCTGACATTTTCTACGGACACACTAAGATGAACATGTTTCTTAATTTCTTTATCATCTTTATCATCTTTTCTTTATCTTTCTTGTGGCTTTGAGTGAATCATTGCTACCCATCGATTCAAACCTCTTTGATGAAGATGAAAGATCTCAGTAAGTATACTGACCATTCCTCACGCCAGCTACTCCTGTCTCATGACATTTGGTCATGTTTAATGTTAAATTTACTACAGAAATACTTTTTTTAATGTGTATTCATTTTAGGCTATATTGCCACTATCCAAACCCTTTTTTACAGTGGTTGTGAGTTTTTTTTATGGAATAGACATTATTAAATGGTTAGCAACTATCCATAACTTGAAGTTACTGTGGGCATATAAGTTACATATAATAAAAATGCATTTGTAATGCTTTAACATTACAACAAAATAGGTATGGTAAAATAAGAAAAGTAGAGTTAGAAGGAAAGTAGAGTTAACTAAGCCTTTGTAAGGCAAGCACATTTATAAGGATTGAGCATTCAACCAAGTGTCCCATACTGCATTGAACTTAGTTGGGCAAAGCATAGGCAGATTTTCATTAAGGCTTGGGAAGGCTAAGCCTCCCCAAACCTGTTTGCCTAAAAAAATTTAAGAAAAATTTAAAGAAAAAAATTTAAATCCTTTGATTGACCAATGTCTGGGGGAGGGGCGAGGGTGGTGCTGTGATAAGGGCCAAGAGACAAAGCAGATGCTAATCCTCCACCTGTTTGTCTGGTATGTGGGGATTATTATTGCCTAAGTTGTAAATAACGAAAATGTATGGAGGGAGACAGCCCAAACCTCTCTAAAAATCATGAAGTACCTAAGATCTCGATCCGTTACTATTTCCCACAGTGTTTTAATACCCTTCTCAGCCCATTGACTGACATTGGGTATAGTTGAGAAGTGGGGGAGTTCAGGGTTCCCCCACAGGGGTGCTCGTGGGGACCACACCTGAAATGGTCCCTGTGACAGGCAGAGGGATTTCTGTAACACCATAATCACAGCAAGCATAGGAGCGTTGATGCTATAATGGGGCATTGTGCCTTGGTAGGGAAGCTTAGCCAGGGAGTGCAAGGTCAGGACTTTGAGGCTGACTGCTGGTTTATCCTTCTCTAGTGTAAACCTCCAATGAGCAAATAGTTGGCTGGAAATTTAGTCGGAAGCCAGGTAATGCCAACCCCCCCTTGGTAGGTTGTCATTTTTAATGTAGTTAGTGCTAATACTAGACATAATACTGACTAAACCTTAAAATAACTGAGGACTATGTTACGTATGGCTTGTAAAGGTGATAAGTACTGTAAGCCTTACAATCCCCTAAAAAGACCCTAAACAGCCTCCAGAATAATTTAACTTTTCACCTGCATCAAATTCACATGCAACTCAACTGTAGTTTATTTCAATTAGTTCCTGGTCTAGCATGTCCCTTTTTTTTTTTGACCTCTCCTGCCATCTTTGACTGTGAAGATGTTCAAAGAGATTCACAGTCAACTTGAGAAGGAGAGCTCAGAAAATAAAAGGGGTGGAGCTTCACATTAGATCAGGAACTGGTTGAAATGAACTGCATTTGAACTGCTTGTAATTTAGAAACAAGAGTCTTTTAGGGCATACAGTATTTATTATTATTATAATTAACATGTATTTCTATAGCTCCAACTTGTTTTGTTACTTATCACCTTTACAACCCACACCTAGGGGGTTAGTTATCAAAGGTCATGTTTGTGAGATTTTTTTAATAAATAAACTCACAAATCAAATGTTTTCTTATTTATGGAAAAAATTGGATGGAAAAAACTTGAATAGGTGCAATTGGGGGTAAAACCCCAAATACTCAAATTTATAGAGTTTATGTGAAAAAAAACCTTGAATCACTCAAATTTAGCAAGTTTACATGCTCAAAAAAAACCAAAAATCAAAAAGGCTACAAACATCTTCAAATGGTTGAAGGGTCTTCTGCCACTGACTTATACATGATCTCCACAGGTTTTTAGCTGTAGTATTTTTGGATTCAAGCTACTTACAGCTTCGAGACATAATAAATCTTGAAAATCTTTTTTTACCTGAAAATGTGTCCATCAGGTTCAACCTTATAACTTTTTTAAGCTGCTTACTGCTAGTTGATCCAGAGGAAGGCAACAAACCCCATCTGAAGCCTCTACAATTTGCCTTGGAGGGGAAAGGGGGGATGTTCTTCCTGACTCCAAAATGGCTGGACTAGTCCCTGGATCAACTTGTACTATGAGCTTTCTTCCATAACCCTGTATTCCCTCATTTACTAAAAAGCCATCTTAAACCCTTCTTAAAGCTATCTAATGTATCACCCTGTACAAGTGATTCAGGGAGAGAATTCCACATCTTCACTGTAAAAAAAACCCTTCTGAATATTTAGGCAGAACCTACTGGTAAATAAAGCATTAGAGAGATTATTATTTGATCCCCTTATATATTTATACATAATTATCATATCATATCATCCCTTAAGCTCCTCTTGAGCTCCAGCATGAACATCCCCAGTTTGGCTGGCCTTTCCTCAAAGCTAAGATTTTCCATACCTTTTACTAGCTTAGTTGCCCTACTCTGTACCCTCTCTAATACAAGAATGTCTTGTTTGAGTGATGGAGACTAAAACTGTGCGTCATAGTCTAGATGATGCCTTACCAGTGCTCTATAAAGTAGAAGAAGGACCCCTTCCTGCCATGAATCAATGCCCCTTTTAATACAGCTCAAGACCTTATTTGCCCTTGATGCTGTTGACTGGCATTGCTTGCTTCAGCCAAGTTTATCATCTACAAGGACTCCAAGGTAATTTTCCATCATGGATTTGCCTAGTACAGTACCATTAAGGGTATAAGTGGCTTGGATATTTTTACATTCCAGGTGCATGACTTTATATTTAAAGCGTAGAGACTGTGCTGGCCGGTGGCAGCCTTTCTGAAGGCCCGGTTGTGAAAGCGTGACTGCCCGTGATTCACATTGTGCTCCCTGCAGCTATGTCACTTGCACCTTTCCAACAATCGCATCCAGCCAAACGAGGACACTTCTTTCAGCAACAAAATAAACTGATACCGACAAACTGGTAAGATCATCCTCAGAAGCAGGATGTTTGCTGTGATTAATGACTCATCAACCATCGATTGATGAATTGCCCCATGACGGTTTATTATCAGACACTCTGAAAAAGTTTGACCAATCATTTGGCAGAAGCCCACAGCAGCCCAAGTGCCCAAGGGAAATCTATCAATTGGAGGGAAGGTATCAGCGCTCACATCTCCAACCCTTTGTTTTATGGGCACGGGGCTGGGACGCGCCTGGGATGCCACTAACAACGTGCTCCTCACGCAACAATCTAGAACTTGGGTCTATTTCAGTGTGGGATCTCAGTGAAGCCACAGCACAATCTGCCACCAGGGTGGTCTGGCCACAACTGCTTAGGGGCCCAGCGTTCTCACTTTCTGCTATGCGGAGAGATGTGAGATGCATTTCAGGGAGATCAAGCTGGCAAACAATCTGCTTCTGAGGATGATCTTACCAGTTTGCCGGTATTTGTTTATTTTGCTGTTGAAAGAATTGTCCTTGTGGCTGGATGCGATTGTTGGAAAGTTACGAGTGACATGGCTGCAGGGATCACAATGTGAATCAGGGGCAGTCATGCTTCGCCCACGCTGACCACAGGCCACTTGATTTTCCCTAGTCTTTGCGAGCAAGCCAACAGCTGAAGCTGGGCTTCTTGGGGATACGTAATCAGTGAATAGCCAGGATGGAGAAATCAAGCGACGCACAATGGATGTTTGCCCTGTCACCTTTTATGAAGATGACCAAAAGTGGTGTTTCTGTAAGTTATTTCTTAATAACGGCTTTGCTATTTTAAATTTTAATTTGTCTTTTTTTTTTTTTTCCTTCTATAAAACTAACAATTTTTTTTTAAAATGTTGATGTTACTGTCCCTCTTAGCCCAACAGACATTAATTTAGAAAGCAGTTGTTTGTGGGGCACAGTATCAAACTATTTAGCAAAATCCAAATAGATCGCATCTAATTCCCCACCCCACACTGCCAGAATCTTACTTACCTCATCATAAAAAGCAATCATATTTGTCTGACATGACCTATTCTTCATAAAGCCATACTGATTGCTGCTCATAATGCCATTCACTAGGACAAAATTTTGAATGTGATACCTTAACAAGCCTTTAAATAATTTGCCCACCACAGTTGTCAAAATTACTGGCCTATAATTACCAGGCTGAGATCATAATCCCTTTTTAAATATTGGAATGCCATCAGCTTTCCTCCAATCCATAGGCACCATAGCAGATGAAAGCGAATCTGAGAAAATCAAAATTAGGGGCTGGTCTAAAACTGAGCTAAGCTCTCTTAGAACCCAGGGGTGTATGTCATCAGGCCTAGAGCCTAATTTACATTACTTTTTGAATCATATCCTGAGACAACCACTGACTAGATTGAGCTGAGCCATCAGTGCAGCTATGGAGTGAGCCTGGGAACTCAGACTCCTCTATTGTATACACTAAAGAAAAGAATTGGTTTAGCACATTTGCCTTTTCTGTATCTGTTATAACCATACTGGTTCCATTATTTAATGGAGCAACACTCAACCTGAATCTTTTTTTTTTTTACGAATAATATATTTTAAAAAAACTTTTTAGGGTTAGTTTTGGCATCCACTACAATGCACTCTTAATTTCCTATCTTTGCCTTCCAGAATTAATTTACAACATTAATTATAGTGTTTATATTCATTAAATGCAGCTTCTGTCCAAAAAGACCTGTAGTTTTTAAATGCCTTTCTCTTCTTTCCTATTAACTTCTTTAATTCTATATTAAGCCACATAGGGTGATTCTTAGAGTTTCGACATTTACTCCTTAAGGGAACAAATTGAGAACAGTAATGATTTAATATCATTTTAAATGCCAACTATTTCTGTTCTGTTTCTGTGTTTTAGCTGAAATCTTAATGCCCCAATCAATGCCCTGATGGGTAACCCTCAAGGCACTTGTGGTGTTTATACAAATGGCCTGCAGGTGGCACTGTGCATACACAGGACTTTCTATAAAGCTTGAAAGTGAAAGTAAGACTTACTGCTGTTATGTAATGGCTGCATGACCTGCTAATAAAGCACTGTTATACTCTCCTCATCCTCGGCTACCAAACACAACAAATGGTGACAAGGATGTCTTTTCTACCTCTGCAGCAGCCTGCACCTGGTGAGCCTACCCTACCTTTTACTGCTTGGATCCGTATGTTTGATAATAACATTATTGCTGCTGACCAAGGGGACATTTCTGCAGCTATAAAGCGTATATTCCATACATTACCATTACTTGATGATACTTGAAACTGCTCTTACTGCTCTAAAGAACTTTTTTGTGCCAAAAGTAAATGTGGTTGCTGAAAGATATAAATTCCGCCAACGTGAACAACGTAATGGCGAATCCACAGAACATTTTGTAGCAGCTTTGAGAGAGCTGGTTGTTACCTGTGAGCTTGGGAATCTAACATATGAAATGCTAAGAGACCAAATAGTGGAAAAAACAAACTCACCGCGCATTAGAGAGAGACTGCTCCTAGAGCAAGATTTAACCCTTGCAAAGGCTATTACAGTTGCTTGTCAAATTGAAACAGCTGTGGCAGAGGCTAAAACTCTCAGTCAGGGATTTGCTGGGAATGTACAGATTGTGAATTCAAAACTGTGGCCTAATAATACACAGTCACAGGAAAAATACAGTGCTAAGGAAAGGGATTCACTGCAAAACCGTGCAGCGAATACAAAAAAAAAATACTGCTTTCGCTGTGGTTCAACACAACACCTTGCAAACTATGCTAAATGTCCAGCAAAAGCTATACAGTGCTGCAAATGTTTAAAGCCAGGCAATGTAATGGCTGCATGACCTGCTAATAAAGCACTGTTATACTCTCCTCATCCTCGGCTACCAAACACAACAGCACTAAAATGAGCTTTCCTGAAATTAATGGTTTTTGTTGCCCCAGTGTATATTTGTTGTTTGCACCAGATATTAAATGATACAACCTTATGGTCACTATTACCCAAGGGTTCAGTGACTTGCACATTTGCTATACATTCTGGGTCATAAGAGATCACTAGATCCAGAATAGCATTTTTTTCTGGTTGGCTCCTCAACACCTTGTGCCTTAAAATTGTCATGCAACAAGTTTATAAACTCGTTCCCGTTTGGCAGTACTGTTGCTCCAGTCAATATCTGGGTAATTAAAATCCCCCACTATGATTACTTTACCCAAACTAGCAGCCTTTTCTGTTTGCATCAGGAGCTTATCCTCCTCCTCCTTACTTATATTAGGGGTCTACAGCATACCCCTACAATAAATTTGCTGGTTTATTTACAATTGGTGAAGAACTCTGCCCATAAGCCTTCTTCCCCTCATTTTCTAACATAACCTCATAATTTATTTGAGCTTTTAAATCCTGCCTAGCAAACAGACATATCCCTCCTCCTTTTCTATTGCCTCTGTCCCAAAACAAAGTATAGTCACTGATATTAACTGCCCAGTTCAGCGACTCAGCTATGTTTCGGCCACACCAGTCACATCATATTTTCCCTCCAGCACATACAGCTCTCCCATTTTACCAGCCAGACTTCTTGCATTTGCTAACATACATTTAATACTGGTACCATATTGAAAAAATTACATGTGGTCCTTCCTATCCTTCATAGTACCCCCAACCAAATCTCCTCCCCATTTTCCCTTCCTTTGCCCACTATCTCATCTCATCTGTCTTTCACTGAATCTTATACTGAACCCTCCACGCTACGCCTAGTTCAAAATCTCCGTCAACCATCTAGCCATCTTCTCTCCCAAAACAGCTGCACCATCATCATTGAGGTGCGGCACATCACTAGCAAAAAGCCTGTAGCCGACTGAGAAATCAGCCCAGTTCTCCAGAAACCCAAAATCCTCCTCCCTACACCAATCTCTTAGCCATGAATTAATCTCCCTAAGCTCTTCTTAGCGTTGCTCATGGCACAGGTAAATCTCTGAGAAAATTACCTTGGAAGTCCACAACTTTACACCTAGTTATTAAAAATCGTTCTTGAGGACTTCACCACGTCCTCTAACTATGTGGACCAAGACTATCGGGTCTTTCCCAGCCCCTCCCAATAATCTGTACACTTGTTCCACCACAGGCTGAACAATAGCACCAGGCAAGCAGCAGACTGCTCAGCATGCAGGGTCCTTACGGATAAATTAAGTTGAGTCAATCAGCTATAATAATGTGTGTCTCATATTTGTGCTGGGATTTTTGAGCACCAGGCAAGCAGCAGATTGCTCAGCATGCAGGGTCCTTATGGCAGATTAAGTTGAGTCAATCGCCTATAATAATGTGTCTCATATTGTGCATGGGAAGGTTTAGGGACATTTAGGGACGAATACATTTTTTTGCTGCGGAAAATGCCCATAGATTACAATGGGAGAAAAAAGTTGCATGTCAAAAATAAAATTATGCGCGTCAAAAAAAAAAATTGCAGCACATCAAAAAAAAAAAAAAAAAATCAGCCTCCCATAGACTTTAATGCATTTCGGTGAATTTTCACAGGCGATTCAAAGGTGATTTTTTGTTTTGGCGGACCAAAATTGGTCAAATTCACCCATCCCTAGCACATCGCAGTTGATTACACTTTGCTGGATACACATTAGTTTAATGTTGTATTGTTTATTAAATAATTGTTTAATGTTGTATATTATACAGAAAAATTGTTATAGTAGCTAATGCCAGAAATAATTCTAAATCTTTTTCTATCATGTTAAGTAAACAAAATAAACTTTACTTATACTATATATATTATTTGAATTTTGTTTCTTTCAATTTTGAATAACACAATCACAGCAAAGCCGGCAGGTGCCATTTTGTGGTTAACGTTATTAAGATATGTTGTGTATTACCCCAACATTTTCTGTATGCACCAGAATGGGGAATGTAATGCCCATAGAAGGTTGGATGTGAGGAGTGCATTGACATCTAAAAATTGCTGAATGGAAAATGAAAGTAATAGACTGCCTCAGGTATAGAGGTGGAGCAGGTAATATTTGATTGACAGCTCAATATTTAAACAGCTCTATAAAATGCTTTAATTTAAAATTGAATGTGGGTTCCATGTTTAATTTGCCAAGAACTTTCATTATACAGCTTTTTATATGTAGAAGACAGGTCCCCTTTAACATTCTGCATTTTTCAGTCAGTGTTTTTCAAGAGTCCTATATAAACCATAAGTTGCTGCACTGCATCTGCTATCAATTTAATTAGCTTGAAAATGTTCTGCCTAAACTATTCTGCATCACCTGCCAATAACAATGGCGATACTGTTGGAATGCTTTATCAGTGTAATGCTTCAATGTTACTTTATTCTCCAGCTCATATTTTAAACATGCATACACCTTTTAACTAGTTTGTATTTTTTTTTTAGTTTCCCATGGGAAATGCGTTATTTTAAAATCCAGATTCCCTCCCTTGTCTCCCCTTGTGGATGACTTACAAAATAAAATGAAAGAAAATATATTTGATCCCCATTTGTATTAATCAAAATTGCATAATTGCAGGGGGAAACATTTCCTTCCAGCTTTTCTACTGTTATCAGTAAATGGGGTATTTAGAGAATTCATTTAACTGCATATGCATGTGTGATAACACATTATAATAACGTCAGCTTGGAGAGGAGTCATTAGACCTTAGAAAGATTCCTTTATAATATTTCTATATGGATGGTCATTAAGGGCATCAACATATCATTTTTTTACACATGGTATATAATTACAATTAGTTAGCACATTGTTATAAAATAATAAAAAATATTTTAACTCTAAGTTCTGTGAGCTACATA
This sequence comes from Xenopus borealis, assembly GCA_024363595.1. Classification (NCBI taxonomy): domain Eukaryota; kingdom Metazoa; phylum Chordata; class Amphibia; order Anura; family Pipidae; genus Xenopus; species Xenopus borealis. Next base: position 40,535,789 of record CM044431.1, read on the forward strand.
AAATGTCAGCAAAACTCCTCTATGGTCATTATGCTGTTATTTAGCGCTGGTATATTTTTCTATGTAAAATTAATGGTGCACCAGTAGCTTCCTAATTGGGAATCATTCATTTAAAAAATAACTATGTTCCATTTAAATAATGTTTGTTACAGCCCTCCTTGTAATGTTGATATCAGTGTTCTATCTCCAAGAAACTCTTTTTCTCATTAAGAAGCTGAGCAATCTCTAGTGTACGCTGTTATTTTTGCTCACAGCAGCTGATTTACACAAAGGGAAATCTCATGGCTTTGCACTGGGAGATTGTTAAACTCTTTTTATCTGACTTAGAGGGCAAATTCATGAGTTCAGTTTGAAAGTGGTTTATTTTACCATCTATTCAGTGCAATAAACTCTGATTTTATTTCTAAAGTATGTTACCATTATCTTCATTATTTTTGTAAAAGTGAGATGCAAACTCTGACATGCAAACAATGGTTAATCTGTTGCTAAACTACACCACCAGCATCACATGCAGAGATGACATTGGCAGTGTAAATCTGACAGGGCCCCTCCCAACAAGGCCCCCTTAGGATATAAGGGATATTTTGGGTGAAAAGGCTACAACTTGTGTATTAAGAAATTCACATAAATAATGACCAACCTATATCAACATGAGCTAAGTGTATGACAATGTAAACAATTACATTTATCTAATATTTAACCATTATATATTTCCAGTGATGGGCGAATTTATTCGCCAGGGCCGAATTCGCGGCGAATTCCCGCGATTCGCCGCTGGCGAATAAATTCGCGAATCACCAGCGAAATTTCGCTTGGCGAAAATTCACCGAAAAAACGAGTCGCGCGAAGTTTTTTGACGTCAAAATCGTCCCGCGACTCGTTTCGCAAATTTTTCGCCAATTCGAGAATTTCGCTACAAATTCGCGAATTTTTCGGCGAAGCGAATTTCGGGAGATTCGCCCATCACTATATATTTCTTGTAACATCTGATATTCCCTGAAATCTGCAAAGAATTGTATCCAAGAGTGAGGGGCCTGCCTAGGTGTGGATTCCCTCCATAAATCACTTCCATCACTTTGGCCCCAGGCCTCAGCCCTGTTATGCCCTACACTTGATTCAACTATCACCAGCCCCCCCCATAGAGCCCCTCCCACTGCAACACTAACCTAATACCATCCTCCTACACTGCTACCCCCTTGTGGGTGGGAGCTGTTCAAGGTTAAAGAGTCTAACCATGTCACTTCCTTCCTCCTTTAACCCATGCTCACATCAACCCAGAAAACTACTACTACATATAATCACCAACACCATCCTACAGTTCCCTACTTCCTGTGATGGCCCTGTCATTCCCTGTTCCTGGCTCACTCCCTTTAGGCATATTGTACAACCCATTAAACTACAGACCACTGGGGTTCATTTGCCAACACTGAGCAAATTTGCACTTAGGTTATAAAAAGGCTAATTGGCTAGTGTCCAGTTTTTGTAAGTGAACCTAAGGGGAAGATGTAATAACAAATTTCTGTTTTTTAAATGAATCTCTAAAAATGTGTAATAAGACAAAACAGAGGCGCCAAAAGGATAAAATTAGCTAAAAACACTTAAAAACCCAATGGGTAATTCAGAGGAGGTAGTAGTGGATTTACCTCCTCCAAGCCGACACCAACGAAAGTGGTAATTTTCAGTAATAGTTTATTCAAAAAACTGTTTTTTGAATAAACTATTACTGAAAATTACCACTTTTGTTGGTGTCGGCTTGGAGGAGCTAAGTCCACTATTTGGGGTGACACCAACAATAAGTGGTCTGAGTTTGGGGAGTGTAGCTTCAAAACTCTGTGAGTGGCGGCGATTTAAAACATTTCCCTGTCAAAGTCAATAGCAAAAAAGGTGTCTTCAGCGATCAGCTGCATGTGCGCGGTGGGTAGGATCGCTAATTAAGAAGAATAATTGTGGAAAGTTTGATGCTTTTACGCCCAAAACTGTAGGAAGAGTAGCGTATAGAAAAAGGGGGGGGGGGGCGGAGAGGAAGAATAACCAGCTGAAATCGAAGAACAAGATGTTGGCTTGTTCCAAGCCAACATAATAAAACTTTAAAAAGAATGATTCTGTATAGCATATATAACATTAAAGAAATTAAACTGACCATTCTGTATAGCATAACATTTGTGGGTGGGCCACAACTATGACCTTGTGAGTGATGCAATGTCACTTAACATATCTTAGCTGGTTTTGTGATTAAAAGAGTTTTCTCTAAATTTATGTTGTGCTTTATTAATTGAACACCATTGAAAGGTGCTCTACGGTGCTTATGAAAAGGAGCTATCCCAAACTGTAGGACTGTCTAAGCAGCCAAGGGAATCATTTAACATGCAGAAGGCATCTCCATTCAGAAGCATGTACACATGCTGGAAACCATTACATTGTTTTTCCTTATCTATGCCAAACACCTGAATAAATAAAGAGTAACCCTCCTACCTATGTGTATTGGCTTATGACAATCCAACAAAGACCCAGTTTTCTCACAATTACATTGTGATCCACATTCTTTTGCAGTACGGCTTAGTGAGAGAATCAAGTAATCACAAAAAACAGGAGAGCTCAGTTTGTATTCATAGAGCTTTGCTGGGGATAGGAGGGGAGATATACAGTAACTACGTACAATTCATGGCAAGCTTTATTAAAATTCTTTATTTGCACTTCAAAGGTAATGCTAAATCAGTCCACATTCATGTGTCATTGTACATTGAGGGTGTTACACAACTTGAATTATTTCTAATTTAAGAAAAAACTTAAATGGAAAAAAACTAGAACCAGAAAGTTGGGGGTTCCCAAAAATTCAAATTGATCGAGTTTTCGAGCAAAACCCTCTTAAAAACTCAAACATCATGAAGGCTATTAAATGGTTCAAGGGACCTCTACCTTTGACTTCTACATGACCTCAAAAGGTTTTTAGATGATGTATTGGGGGTATAATAAATCTTGAAAAAATTTATTTTTTACTCAAAATTATACTTGAAACCTCAATTTTTTTTTCAGAAAACACAACTCGAATGCTTATAAATCTGCCCCTGAATCGAAACAACTGAAAAAATCTTGTGGCACACTTTTCCCCATTAAAATAACTAAGGGGGAGATTCATCAAAGAGTGAAGTTCCGCCACTAGAGGGAAATTCCACAGCTCTCAATTCATTTCTATGGGATTTTGAAAGGCGTATTCATCAATGGGTGAAGTGAAAGTTCACCTTTTGATGAATACGCCTTTCAAAATCCCATAGAAATGAATGGAGAGCTGAGGAATTTCCCTCTAGTGGCGGAACTTCACTCTTCACTTCACTCTTTGATGAATCTCCCCCTAAGCATCTAGCAAAGCTCAGGGCAGAAAAAGTGTAAATTAAAAGAATCAGGGACAAGGCCGGAACTAGGGGTAGGCAGAAGAGGCAACCGTCTAGGGAGCAAAAATGAGAGGACATTGGTCATGTACCTATTCAAATTTTTTCTGCCTACCCCTAGTCCAAGTGGCTCACTCACCTGCTGCTCTTGCCCTCCTCCTCTGTGTTGACAATGTTGATTTTAAAGTGTGTCATAGAAAAAGAAGAACACAGTTTCACAGGAGAGGAGACTGAGCTGTACAGTCAGAGAGCCATGCTTCTTTCATACACTGTATTTTAATAAATAAGTTGCCCATTATTAAGGAATACAACACATGGTGCCATAAGAGGATCCACTCAGCAGACAGAGCCAGAATCATGTCAGAACCTTCAAGAAGTACAGAGGATGCAGCAGGCCTATCTTGTGACTGTAGCAGTCCCTGCATAAGACAAACAGTCTACATCCACCTGCTCCAGTTAAGTTTGTGGGAAATGTTGGGGAAGCATATAAACTCTTTAAGCAGAGACTATTACTATACTGTACATGAAAGCTACAGAACTAACACTATAACACTGCCCAGTGGGCAGAAAGTGGTCATTTTGCTAACAATAGCAGGGGAAGAAGCCTTGCAAATCTTTAATTCATTTCAATTTGATGAAAATGACAGTAATAATTTTGAAGTGGTTATGGGAAAATGTGAAGATTAGTGCACCCCTTAAGTGAATGAGACATACAGTATGAGAGATTTATCTTTAACTCCAGAGTGCAGTCTTTTGAAAGCATAACAGAATACATAACAGACCACAAGTTGAAAAGCAGAACATGAGACTTTGTTCAGCTGAGAGATTCATTAATCAGAGACAGGGTTGTAATTGGATTTAATGATCAAAAAGTGCAGAAAAGATTGTTAAGGCAACAGGATGTTACATTAGAAAAAGCTATAAGAACTTGTCAAACAGCTGAACTCACAAAACAGCAGCTCAAAGTGCTAACAGGAATAAGAAGTGAAGAGATGGTTTCTCAAGGTAGCAGAGTGGCCACATCCTCAGTCACACCAAGGGCTCATACAAGTAAATCTGATTTTAAGAAAGGCAAAGGGAAAACTGATGCAAGATTTGCTGAATACAATGTCTGTAATAATTGTGGCAACACTCATTCATTTAGCAACTGCCCGGCTTTTGGAAAACAATGCAAGGTGTGTGGCAAATATAATCACTTTGCTAAGCAGTGTTATATAAAAATCAAACTACATGTGGTGATGGGCAGCAGTGAGGAGAGTCAGGAGAAGATCTATGTGAGTGCTGTCAATAAAAGGAATTGAAGTGAAAAAGATGGACTATAAGCATTGAAACAAATGATTCCCTGATTAAGTATAAAGTGGACATATAGGCAGAAGCAAACATTATCACAGAAAGAATTTGGAAAAACATAAGAATGAAAGCAAAACTAAAAAGTAAAACATCAGTGCATGAGGCATACAATTGTCTGAAATCCCATCAGTAGGAAAATGCACACTCACTCTTACTTACAAGGGCAAGGCAAGCAAGCATGGATTTCTCTATGATAATTACTGTCCCCTATTAGGTGCACAAACATTATAAGTTGGGACTGGTAAACAAATTATTTGTTGTGGAAGAATCACAACAATGCAACATAGATATACTTTTAAGTGAATAGAAGGATGTGTTTGCGGGTCTTAGAAAACTGCCAGTTACATATGATATTTCATTAAAAGCTGATGCAAAACTAGCTGTACAAACCAAAACTGGCCAACTGATAGAAATACTTAAATTTGAATTGAATTGATTGTGTACTTTTAATACACCTTTTGGTTCAAGCATCTGCCTTTTAGATTAAGTTTAGCACCAGAGATTTTTCACAGAACAATGCAGCAATTCTTGGAAGGGGATGAAGGAGTTAAAGCCTACATACAGTAGAGTAAATTAATTTTGGGCACCACAGAAGCAGAGCATAACAAAAGATTAAAGTGAGTCTTATAGATAGCAAAAGAAAATTGACTTAAACTGAATTGTGCTAAATGTCAATTGAAGAAACCAGATATTTTGTATCTTGGTGAAATAATTTCTCACAGTGGAGTGAAAACAGATCTTGCAAAAGTTCTAGCAATTAAATGAATGGCCAGTCCCAGTAATAAAAAAGAACTGCAGAGAAAATTATGGCAACATAGTAAATGCCCAAAATGTAATCAAGAGGATGCAGATACACTATGTTCCACGCTCTCTAGAAATGCCCAATTATTAAAAAATTTTGGAGGAGGTAAGAGACTTTTCTAATACAAACCTTCTAAATTTTACTCCAGTTTCTCCAGAATGGGCCATCTTAGGTCTCACAACACATCTCCCATCCAAACTAACTAAAGGTAGTAAGAGACTTTTAATTATAATCTCCGTGGTAGAAAAAAAAAACATTCTTCAAGACTGGATCAAACCGCAACCCCCATCAATGTCAGTTTTCCGGTCAAAACTGTCTCACCTGTTTAGAAGGGACTGGGTTGAGGCCTCTATGCAGAAAGAAATAAGGGTAAAAAGTTTTTTTTGAATCATGGGAAAGCTACATTACAACGCTATCATATGAAAAGAAACTCGCATTGACACAGTGCTTTCAAGGGTATACACAGAGAATAATTCCCCCAATTATATTACAATAAATCATAACATGCACAGTTAGAGAAAAAGGGGAAAGGTGTCAAATATATACACTGAATGTCAAAAGAAATAATATGTGGTTTCACAGAGGAAACTGAATGTACAATTTTACTTTTAGCCTTAATCCTAAAATTGAATGTCATGGTATTCTAATGTTATATGTAAGCAATCTCAGAAAGAAAAGAAGCAAACAGAGGTAAATTAATACAAACTTTAACAACATTGTACCAAAACTTATATGCCTGAGATATGTATTATTTGTCTGTTCATCAATAAAAAAAAGATGTTTAAAAAAAAAAAAAAAAGAACTGCAGAGATTCATGGGTATGCTAAAGTACCTTGGCAAATAGATATACAATCTGGCAGACAAGAAGCCCCACATGAGGAGCTTGTTGCTAAAGCATGCTGAGTGGAACTGAACGCAGGAAAATTATTTGTTGTGCACAGTTTCTCTATTTTGACATACATCAGCCTTCAAAAATATCAACAGATTCATAAAAAGATGGAATAGATGCAGTTCTACTACAAAAATATGGTAAGGAATGGAAGCCAGCTGCATTTGCACAGTAATGGACTTGCAGAGTGTGGTGTAAAGCAAGAAAGTACTCCCTGTACTTGAGAGCGATGACTTTCTAAGTCTTTGGAGAAGATTAGGATGTTGTATAGGTATACGACTACTGAATTCCCAAGATGATCTAGAAACATATCCTGGAAGACAGCAAAGGTCGAAGTGCATCACAAGGTATTGGTCATGCCCATCTCGAGTGTTGAATGCCGTCTTCCATGCGTCCCCTTCACATATGCAGATGAGGTTGTATGCCCTGCGTAGATCCAACTTAGAGAAAATCTTAGCCCCTTTCAGTTAGTCAAACAGTTTCGTAATGAGAGGCAAGGGGTATCGGTTTTTGAAACAGTAATTTTATTAAGTCCACGGTAGTCGATACAGGGGTGCAGACCACCGTCCTTTTTCTTCACAAAGAAAAGAAAAAGCCAGCCCTTGCTGGAGAGGTAGAGGGACGAATAAATATCCCACTGGAGATTTAATTGGATATAGTCTTTCATAGCGGAGGTTTCTGAAGGGAAAAGGGGATAAATGCAACTTCTAGGGGGGATGTTCCAGGAAGAAGATCAATGGGACAGTAGATAACAGTGAGGACAACCAGATGGACATTTCAGAATCTCTTCTGAGAGATACTGTGCCCATCCAAGAAACACAGATCAAGCCACAGTTAATACACAAAATAACCAGGCACAAATACTTGCTCATGTGCAAACACGTTATGGCGTGTTATCAAAAAACCATCAAGACTAGTTGAACATTATTAAAGGGACATGGTCAGCTGCTTACAGTAATATAATTATAGCAAATCACCTGTACTAATCTACAACTATTAATGTTTGTTGTTAGTATCACCATTGATGCTAAAATGTTAAAAAGGAAAGCATGTGTTGATAATGTTGATATTAATAAAGTTTGTCATGGAAAAAGAAGCACAGAAGTAATGCCAGCTTCAAAGGAAAGGAGACTGAGCTGTACAGTCAGAGAGCCATGCTTCTTTCATGCACTGTATTTTCATAAATAAGTTGTTGTTGCAAACCTAGAATCCCATTATTAAGGAGTACAGCATATCCTCTCTCCTTCCTTCCCCTCCCCTCTTCTCACCTCAGCACTCCTCCTCCCTCCATCACTCCCTCCCTCCGTCCGTCACTCCCACCCCAGCCCTTGCCCTTCATAAAGCTGACTTCTCATGGCGCGTACAAACAAGGTGGGGGTATCTGACCGGGTGCCTAGGACACCCTGTCGGCACAGCCCAGCACTGATCAGGGATGTACTACTATATAAATTCATCAGTGGTAAAATCTGACTGAATTGCAGTTTTTGAAAGGAAAGTTGTGGGATGCACAAAGGAGAGAATTCTACATATAACTTGAAAACATGACTGAAATGCCAGCACAGTGCAGATATTTGTTTCTTTCAATAACATTAATAGCTTATATCAGACACTTTGGGGGAAGGTAATCTGTTTTGTTAGTGCAAAAAATGTTCACAAAGACCATTTTGAAAGCTAGCGATTATCGATGAGTGAATTTTTTTTGCCAGCCATGGATTTGAGGTAAAATTCTGCATTTTGCCAGCTGCAAATTTTCACCGGGAAAAAATTTCCAGCGACAAAAAAAATCGCCATAAATAAAATGCCCATTGACTTTAATGCATTTGAACAAAAAAATCACCACAAGAAAAAAACTCCCATTGACTTGCATTTAGAGCAAGAAAAATTGTGGCACAGAAAACATTGCGTTGCGGGTAAAAAATGTGATGCCCAATAACTTTAATGCATTTCGCTCATCACTGTTGGTGACCATGTTTGCATCGTTTTTGACTTACAGACCTCAAAAAGATCCTCACAAAATTAGTGACCAAATGGCTTTTGCAAACATTCGCAGTGGATGTTATAAAATTTCACAATCGCAAAGTGTATTTTGCAACTAAATATTTCAAGAAAATCCAGAACAGATGTTAATGCTAACCTTTTCTTAATATCCACCAACAAATAATGTTACATTGTGAGCAGTACTAAACATTTGCAAAAACACCAGTTTAAAAAATGCTTGTGATTTTTATTTACATTCCCCATATTTTAAAGAAATATTTAACTAAGGTTTACATCATCTAACTGCCAGTAACAACATCTCTTACTGACTAGCAGTTTTTCCATTTCCCTGAAAATAAATGTATTCATACTGCTGCTCAAAAGTAGCACATTCAGACCCTAACTCATTCACCTTCTAGTCTTTCATTCAAACCACTACCTGGTTGTATTTGTAGAATCAAACATCACAAGAAAGTAATACAACATACCAAAATATATTGTGATTTAAATACGTTTTTTTACCCTTAGCGATCCACCTAACAGAGAATGGGCATCCACTTCACCCAGCATTTTTTTAACAATACAATATTATTAAAATCCCAGATGACTCTGGAATGGCTCAAAAAAATTGAAATGCCAACAAACCATAAAAAGGGCAGTCAAATTCAAGTCAAATCTACGCAAAATAAATCAGCAACAGTGCTAATAAACTATGGTTTATAGTGGTTCCGTTTTTCCATTATTTAAAGATTTTGGATGAAGGAGAAGGTGGCTAAACAATTAAATGTAAGTAATCTTTCCTGTTCATGCATTGGTTGCATTTTCTTACTCTTGATAAAAATCTTTTACTCTGATGAATTTTAAATAGCATGAAAGTCTTCTGTGGTCTCATACTGTTTGCTGTTTCTTCTTTTGAAATACAGCAGAACATTTACCATGGCAGTCTGCTTTTGTTGAATTAACATTGTTTCCACAAACCAATTGAATTTTCTGCTAAATCAAAAACACATCACCTTGTGTTATGTTATTCTGTTACAAATCTAGAAGTGTTTATTCTGTGACCTTCATATCATTTGGTAATATATATTGTTCTGGTTGAGTGTCTAACATTATTGGCCCTAAAACAAGAAATGCCACTCTAATTAACATACGCTTTTGTGAAGCACATTTTTAATAGCATGATGGCTATGAGTTTGGCATATTTGTCTTATATATATTTATATATATATATATATATATATATATATATATATATATACCTGTATATATAAAATTTCAAAAAATGCTGTTGCACTCTAGGGGCTTTTTCAATAAAAATTCTTTATTAGAATCAACGTTTCGACCCTCAATGGGGACCCCATTGAGGGTTCAAATGTTGATTCTAATAGACATTTTATTGAAAAAGTCCATAGAGTGCAGCAGCCCTACAAACTTTATATGTATATTTATATATAAATATATATATTTAATAATTTATTTTAACGTTTCGGCCCGCATCCGGGCCTTTATCAAGGTCATTGATAAATTCGGCCCGGATGTGGGCTGAAACGTATGAATCAGCACTAACTTTTTCATTGAATATTGGAGTGCGGGTCCTTGATAAATTATTAAATGTATATTATTTGACCCAGCACCCAGAGTTGGTTCTGAGTGTGAGATTTTTTTTTAATTATTTCCTTTTTCTCTGTAAAAATAGACAGTATTTTGCACTTATTCCAAACCAAGCTGCAGAAATCCATATTTGTGTCATAACAATCCTATTGGATTTATTCCATTCGTAAATGATTTTTAGCAGACTTTGAGGGATTTTGTCATGATTTTTATGGTGTAGTTTTTGTTTCAAAATTACACAGTTAACACTGCAAATATTTCACTCTGCCATGTAAAATTGAATTTATTTTCCATTTTTACTTTTTATTGCGCAATAAATAAAAAAATTAAATTACATAAACATAATTACAATCTTCCTGCAATATATCTTATTTTATTTTTTACTTTTCTCTCCCTCTTAACCCACCTTAAAAAAAAAAAAACAGCAACACATAATTGATACATGGAAGTTATTATATTAAAAAATTAAAGATATTTATTCTTGTTACATCCCATAAAGAGTATATGTCTTAAGTAATCCTATTATTTAACAATATTTAATGGATATCTGTATAGGGTTCCCATATTGCTCTAAACTTCTCTACTTCATTATTAAATAATGCAGTAATTTTTTCCATTTTTTCTCCCCTATTTAATTTCTGTGTGTATTTTTTTTTTTAATATTGGTGTCTAGGCAGCTATCTCAGGTGACTTGGGTTGTGTGCTTTCAGAAAGAGCCAGTACTGCACTATGGAACAGCTTTCTGACAGACTATTGTTTCTCCTACTCAATGTAACTGAATGGGGTGGCAGTGGGTCATGGGTTTTTACTACTGAGTGCTGTTCTTAGATCTACCAGGCAGCTCTTATTTGGTTACCTTCCATTGTTCTGCTGCTGAACCAGGGGGTGATATCACTCCAACTTGCAGTACAGCAGTAAAGAGTGACTCAAGTTCTTCAGGGCACAAGTCACATGACTGGGACACTGGGAAACTGACAATTGTCAGATTTAAAAATTAAATATAACAAAATCCATTTGCTCTTTTGAAAAATGGATTTCATTGCAGAAGTCTGCTGGAGCAGCACTATTAACTGATGCATTTTGAAAAAAACAAGTTTTCCCTTGACAGTATGCCTTTAAGGTCTGGTGATTCAAATTACAGAAAGGTGCATTTTCCTGAAAACCCCAGGCCCCAAGCATTCAGGATAATCAGTTCCATACCTACACTAGGTTTTTAATAATTAGACTCATCTGTTAACTTGCCCATCATTGCTCCTGTCCTATGGCAGCAAAAATGGACAGTGATGCCTTGCCTTGGCAGCGGTTGTGCTCTAGTCCAGTGCTAGGTACAGCCAAGGGGCATACTTTGTGCCTTTCTGAGTGCTCTTGTACTTATTTCTTGAATGAAAAGAAATACCCCCTTTAGTATGCCACCTTAATTAATACACTAAGTGAGCTGTAACTTTAAAATGACACTTTTGTTAAAAGACAGAGGTTCAGACTAATAGAACAGTAGCTTATTAGCATTATATTACAAAATGTTATTAGTGTTATTAAGGAATAGTGTAATAGATATAAGGTAAACAATGCAGAAATTGTTAGTTATGTTGTTAGTTGTCATTTATGATCCCCAGTGGACTAAAGACTATAGAGTGCAAGGCAAGAAGTGAGAATGCAGCACTGCTGATGCTAAATATGGATTACTAAAAAGTTTGAGGGCCTGGACAAAATAGAGGGCCATGTTTGTTTATTCTTCATCAAATACCACAGGTTTTGATGGCCAGCTAGAATTCAAAGATTTTAATCTATAATAACATAGCAGCTGTGGTACATATATGTATGTATATATGACCATTACCTGACAAATTTAACAGTCATTGCTTTCAAAACACCAACATTGCTACAATATTTGTATAATACTCAATATGTGGGATACTATGGAATTCAAAGAGAACTAAACAACTTCTACTATTCTTAGTTGACTGTATCAAAGAAGGTGTTGTTCTAAAACAATAATATAATAATAAAAACACATTTATACCTTTCACATTTATACATGTTATCCCTCTATAAAGGCTACCAGAAAACATATGGAGTTATCCCTGTTATTTTTGCCTTTAATTCCCCTGTTTGAATGGTCCCAACCCATTGATGTGACCTCATCATGTCAGGCTGTGCCTATTTCTGACATTTCTGTATATACATAGAAATAGAGAGTGCTCTTCAAAAGTCTGCCAGTGAAACAATTGTCATGAGGAAACAAATCTAATAGAAAATGCCAATAAATCCATTTCTTAGTTCTGTAGGGAAATTTCCAGAAAGAAATTAAAATTAAACCTTTAAGTTTCATCATTGCCCAGTCAATTGCATTTCACTGTAATAAACATTAAGAATGGAGCAGAACAAGATCATACGTCTTCATACTGACCAAAGTAATTTATTTTTTGAATGTTCATAATTTTCTGGTTACTGTGGTTCTATTTGCCCTAACAACAAGGTAGTGGTTTGATTTACAGTGTAGAGGCTGGCATATTAAAAGAAAGGTAAATAAAAATGAACAGTAACAGAAAAGCATGTAGCCTCACAGAGCAGTCACTGGTGTCACTGACCCCTGCTTGAAAGTTGAAAAGAGATAGACGTGAAAGGCAAATATTTAAAAAAAAAAAAAAAAAA
>CM044431.1:40548492-40559661 GCA_024363595.1 Xenopus borealis
AAAGAGATAGACGTGAAAGGCAAATATTTAAAAAAAAAAAAAAAACAATATAATAAATACTAAATAATACTATAATAAATACTAAGTCTAAGTGGAAACTTGCTAAGAATACACATTAATAGATAAAGCAAAGGTGAACTGCCCATTAAGGGAAAATTCGTTTTTAACTGAATGAAGCCTATCAGTGTAATTCCTGAAATGTCTGATATCTCAAAAGAAATTGGCCCTTTAGCTTATATTATTTAATTATTATAACTGCACTAAAGCTATTCATTTTGATGTAGGTTACAAAACTGCAGCACATTTGTTAATGTAAAGGTAACAGCTAAAGGGGAAAATTCATTAAAAATTCCAAATTTACCAGTGAAGGCTTCTCAGCCATTGCAATGCTTCGCCATGCATTAATTCACTGGCACAAAGCTAATTCGCTAAATTGCGAAGTTGCGTCCAGGGCGCCAAACTCTGGCAAATTTTCTCTAGCATTAGATTGAGCAAATCAAAGTGAAGCTGCGCTAGTGTTCAATTCTACCTAGCATAACTTCGCTAGGGTTCTTGCGATCAGGCTAATTTGCATACGGCGGGCAATTAAAAGTGGAATGGAGCTATTCATGTTACATGTCTACATACATAACTAGACATGCCAAGGGAACCATAATAAAGCCAATAGCATTGTTTTAAAGGGGACCCGTCACCCAAAAAAAAAATATTCAAATTCCTATTTTATCACATTAGTCAAACAAAATTAACTTTAATTACACTATATAATTTATTGAAATCTTTTTTCCTTCAGTCTGGGAATTCATAATTATAGCAAGCAGGCAGGAGCCATTTTGTGGACACTGTTATTAAAGCAAGCCTTTCATCATCTTAGAATCTTATTTGAGCACCAAAATTGGGAACCCGATGTCTATCCCCATGCACTGGTTACACAATTAAATGGTAAAGCAACAGGGGGGATGTGTGGAAAGCAGTGACATCTAGGAAGAGCTGAATGGAAAGTGAAAACAATTGTCTGCCCCGACTCTATGCCAAAGGCATAGAGGAGGGGCAGACGATATTTTAATTTTTAAATGCAACAACACCAATGAATGCTTTAATAAAAAATAGAAATTAGATTTCATGTTTAATTTGAAATAGACTTTTATTATACAGATTTTTGTGTCTGGGTGGCAGGTCCACTTTAATGCCCTACACATAAACCCACTGTAAAATAATGTGCCATATGGTAGAAAAATGTATGGGGGAAATCAGGTGCCAAAAATATTTTTTATGCCTTTTGCAGCCTAACACCCTGAAAAATTGAAAAGACGCCAGCATTTTTTGTACTGAGAAGATATTCACTCAACAATTATGATGTAAGTAACCGAAGATTGAGGATGTTCTGTGCACTCCAATCCACTTTGCCAGGTCACAGCTGGCGAAGGCAAGTCTGTCGAAAGAGGTAACGTTCAGTAAAATCCGCATCTTGGTGAATTTGTGGCGTTACATGCTAGTGTCTATCTCCTTTGCTATCAAAGTGACGCTGTTAGTAAATCAAAGTAACCTGATGACTTCACGCTGGCGACTTTTTGCTAGCGTTAGTCACTTGCCCTTTATTTAATCTGCCCCAAAGTTCCTAACTGTAAATCTTTAAATTGTCCTCAGGGCAAATCTCAGTTAGTGTACACATTACCAGTGGCAGATACCAAATGGGCCACAGCTATGTGGGTTATTTGCAAATGAGGAGTGAATCAACTAAGCAGTCTCAAATCAAGCAACAGTGTTACCAAGCTGTAGTGCTTCAAAGAAAATGTCACAGATATGATAACTTCAATAACCACCTGCACCAACTTTAATAAATGCACACCCACTTCCTTATTTATAGAAGCGTAGTCTTCAAAGGCTAAGGGATGGGACCCCAACAGCAACAACAATTCTTTCCTTATAATAGCTGAGGAGCCCACCAACAAAAGACAATGTTCCCGATTAAAAGGGGCCAGGTGTTCAGGCCCAAGATGGTAGACCTAACAGGACACTTAAAGGTAGAGGCTAATAACACACTCACCCTTAAACTATGTTATTGTAGAAATTAAAACAGACAGCTGTTATGGCGATGACTGTCGTGTTAAATAAAAAGTGAGAAATGGCTTCTGGAATTTTAAAACCTAGTAAACTAAGACAGATAACCCAAATATTTTGTCTATAGACTTGATGGCTTGTACTTAGATTTTGGGGAACTACAAGCTCAAGAATATGAATTTACATTCCTTTATTTAGAACTGAATAAATGCTGACTGCGGAAAGGGAGCTGGTTTTCTGCCTAATTATCAAGAAAAAAGGCATCTTATTAGCTGGCAACTTATATTGCAGAGACCATTGGCAGCCATTTTAAGGTTGTGTCCAACATATATACATGTAAAAGGTAGTTGAGGAGCATTTCTATCACTTTTCATAAAAATGCTAGTGTGACCCCCATACATCTGGACAATAGGGATGAGCAAATTTTTCACCAGATTTTGCTGTGAAAAAATTGGTCAGACTCCAGTGCACTGTGCACCCAAAAAGTCAAAAAATTCACGCAGACTGGAAAGCATCCCTAAAAAAACACACCCATCGAATTTACATTTTTGCCATTGCATGATTATTTCAGCAAAGCTAAAGGGATTGGATTTTCCCATCACTAATGGCCATGTTACTCTATCTATTCCATAGTGTGAAAAGGGGGCCCCACACACACCAAAATTGCACATAGCATTGAAATTGTGGTTTGTGCTGGGCCCACTTTATTCCACTTTATAACTAAATGTCCAGTTTTATGCACCCATAGAAATATCTGAAATTCAAGTTGAAGGAAGCCTTTTATGAAATCTTTACTCAAGCTGTTAAGGGAATTAACAAGAATTATTGGATGATAATTATGGGTAACTTAAACACAAAGACCAGTGCACAAAATGAGGGTCTTGAATGGTCTTGAGCGCACAATTTGGACCAATGACCTTGGGGAAAGCAATGACATTGAGAGAGACACCAGGTTCCCAAAAGCAATGTAGCAAGATTTCATACATTTCTTCCGACCATGTAGCTAAGAATAGTTTTCAGGATTCAGACATCAGTAGCAACCACTTTTTTATGTTAGCTAAGTTCTTTTGGAAGATCATAACTAAATTCAGCCACAGGACAGCAGATTTGATCCAGGTAAATTAAGGGATAAAAGCTGTATGCAAACATTCATCTGAATATGGTAGGATTGTTATTGTAAATGAACTCTGGAAGAAGTAAGCACCACAGCTGTGTAGATGTGATTAATGTACTCCACATTATCGTGAAACGGCGTAATGAATGGAAAAATCTATACCATCAAAGAAACTAATAGGGGCTTTTGAATGCCAAGTCTAACCTTAGGCAAACCTAAGAAAACTCATAAGCAGAGAGTGACTTTTTTGTTTGGGGAGGATCAGGGCTGGGCCAGGCCAGTCGGGCGCTC
Organism: Xenopus borealis; assembly: GCA_024363595.1. NCBI lineage: Eukaryota > Metazoa > Chordata > Amphibia > Anura > Pipidae > Xenopus > Xenopus borealis. Next base: position 40,551,956 of record CM044431.1, read on the forward strand.
TAGGCAACCCAATCGGCAAGCCCCACCCCCTCGTACAAGCCCCACCCCCTCATGCGCATGTGAAATGTATGTGGCAGAGCAGAGAGGTGAGCGACAGTGTGAGGGGAAGCGACAAAGGGAGGGGGGAGGGATAGAGGGAGGGGCTGAGCCAGGGAGGGATGGAGTGGAGGGCTGAGTCAGGGAGGGAGGGACGAAGGGCAGGGATGAGCAACGGGAAGGAAGGGAAAGACAGAGGTGCGAACTACAGGTAGGCAGAAGACAATTTTAGTGGTAGTTGCCTAGCAGCCCCCTATTATTGCGCCCTAGGCAGCTGCCTCTTCTGCCTACCCCTAGTCCCGGCCCTGGGGAGGATAATAGTGTCACATGAACAGTTCCTTCTCCAACAATTTCCACTGGTGCAGAAACAGCTGGTTGTTTTGCATATTATGTAGAATGTTTTGATTCATGTCACTTAGCAAATGGGCAAGTTCAGGCAAAGAAACCCTTCTTCCTTTCTGCTCAGATCTGCTTTCTGGTGTGTCTGCACACTACTTCAGCATGGGTGCAGACACATGGAACATATTCTGGTATGAAAATGCATACAAATATATTAAAACAATATTCAAGAAGCAACTCATTTATTTTGGTGTGATATGCTGCCATTCGCCTCCCTGTGTGCACCTTCGGCATTTTTGTGAATTTGCGTAGTACTGGGGAAACTACGTCTGGCAAAGTGTGGCAAAGCTGTCGCTGACGCAAATTCTGATCTTCATGAATTTGCCCCTAAATCTTTACAAAATACAGTAGTATTGAATCCAGCAGAAACCTGCAGAAACCACACATTTTCATGTAACTATGTAACTATGTAAGTTAGGCTGAAAAAAGACTCAAGTCCATCAAGTTCAACCTTTTTAACTTTTTTTATTTTAACTGCCTAACTGCCAGTTGATCCAAAGGAAGGCAAAAAACCCCATCCTAAGCCTCTCCAATTTGCCTCAGAGGGGGAAAAAAATTCCTTCCTGACTCCAAAAAGGCAATTGGACTAGTCCCTGGATCAACTTGTATAATGAGCTATCTACCATAACCCTGTATTCCCTCACTTGCTAAAAAGCCATCCAACCCCTTCTTAAAGCTATCTAATGTATCAGCCTGTACAACAGTTTCAGGGAGAGAATTCCACATCTTCAAAGCTCTCACTGTTAAAAACCCCTTCCGAATATTTAGGCGGAACCTCTTTTCTTCTAAACAGAATGGATAACCACGTGTCAGCTGGAAAGACCTACTGGTGAATAAAGCATTAGAGAGATTATTATATGACCTCCTTATATATTTATACATAGTTATCATATCACCCCTTAAGCGCCTCTTCTCCAGCTTGAACATCCCCAATTTGGTCAGTCTTTCCACATAGCTAAGATTTTCCATACCTTTTACCAGCTTAGTTACCCTTCTCTGTACCCTCTCTAACACAAAAATGTCCTGTTTGAGTGAGGGAGACCAAAACTGTACAGCATATTCTAGATGTGGCCTTACAAGTGCTCTATAAAGTGGAAGAATGACCCCTTCCTCCCGTGACTCTATGCCCTTTTTAATACAGCTCAAGACCTTATTGGCCCTTGATGCTGCTGACTGGCATTGCTTGCTACAGCCAAAATAAAAGGTGCAAAATGAAAGGACTACATACATCTTTATTGTAATTTGAGTCAGGGACAGGTCTGATTTTGACATATATGTATTTTTTGCATTTGTTTTGCAAGTATATTGTTAATGCAGCAATGGGCATTTCTTAGAGTTAAAGTCATAATTGCACAAAAATTGCATAATTGGCATAATTGCACAACAATATTGCACATTGGCATTAAGTATGCAATATTACCTGCCAAGATTCAAACATTCATTGTTAAAGGACAAATAAATTGAATTCATTGGGGTGTGAACCACCACAGTGAACACACTTCACTTACTTCAGATTTCACATTGTGGTATACCTGCTGTACACAACTGCCAAAGCAACACTGATTCACCTCACACTGCCACCTATGCCCCAGCAATCCCAGACTGGGTTTCTGGATACTACACATGCACAGTAAAGATAAGACCTAAACTGTAAAGTCACAAATTAGTGTGGATGCACTATGGTGCAAATGGGCAAATGGTGGTGTAGCATCAGGACTAGTGATGGGCGAATCTCCCGCGTTTTGCTTCGCCGAAAAATTAGCGAATTTCCAGAGAAATTCACGAATTGGCGAAAAAATTTGCGAAACGAGTCGCGCGTCGCATCAAAAACGACAAGCGACTCGTTTTTTGGGCAAATTTTTCGGCTGCGAATTTTTGCTGGCGTTTCGCAACTTTATTCGCCAGCGGTGAATCGCGGGAATTCACCGCGAATTCGCCCCTGGCGAATAGACTGGTGCACTTTTCAGCCGGCAGAAGCACTGTCCCAGGAAGGTTAGCAGTGGTGTAAACTGGGGGATGCCTAACATATTAACACTACATTTCCCTTTTCTAGTCCTTGTGCTGCTATTATAAATTAACATACATTTATTCAGAGATCTTTTACATAGTTTTCCCTTAAACATAATACATAAGAAATGTTTTTTCCTCTTCACATTTCTTCAAGCTTCATTTCATTTTACTTAATAACAATTATGTACTGTAACTGTTTTGACTAGACATTATTGAATGCTATGGTCTCCAGAGTTATTAACATTCAATTCCTTTGGCAGTAACAGGATGCAGAACTAATCTGGGCAAGTTTTACTTTTGTTTTATCTGCAATTAGCTTAAAATTTGGAAACCAGGAACATTTTTCTTTTTTCATTTAGTGGGTAGTTTATTAAACTCTGATGGTGTTGATAGTGTCTGAAAGTGCTGAATGAATGCAAATTAGTTATATCCTTTTCATAATGCCAATTTGTTCTTTTATTTAATGTACACAGTAGAAGCTTCATACTTTTCATCATGTAATTCTTATAAATACCAATATGATGGAACATTGACATTGTGGTTTTAGCACTGTTTTGCACTTTCTTGCTACTTTCTACTCATCATAGCTTTGTTTTGGTCTATAAAATTAAAATGCACTAAAGTATTTCTTTATCTTCCTTGTATACCCAGTGGTGCACAGGCCAATGGTTGAACATAACTGAGAACAGTCCAGTATGTACTCCCACTCCCTGGCCCTTCGAATAGAGACTTGGAAAAAGAACCAGCACACGTTAATGCTTGAGGGATTGCTCCCGTGTTTAATGTCTTGTCAGAAAAGACAACGTTTCGGGAGTATACCCCCAAAACGTTGTCTTTTCTGACAAGACATTAAACACGGGAGCAATCCCTCAAGCATTAACTTGTGCTGGTTCTTTTTCCAAGTCTATATTGCAGTGGAGGGGCTGTCCTCCTAGGAATCCACGCACCGTTTGAAGTTTATGGAGAGGCCAGGTGTGCACGTGCATTTCTTTACTTTACCTTCGAATAGAGACTCTGGTGCTCAGAAAAAATGGGGAAATGGCAACCCCAAAATCCAGTTGCAGCAAAAAGATTTTTTCGGCACACAGATAATGCAAGCAGGTAGAAACCTTGCTAATATTTATTGCAGCATGCAACGTTTCGGGGTTGCAATAAATATTAGCAAGGTTTCTAACCCGGAAACGTTGCATGCTGCAATAAATATTAGCAAGGTTTCTACCTGCTTGCATTATCTGTGTGCCGAAAAAATCTTTTTGCTGCTATTGAACATAACTGAACCATAATGGAATCAAACAAAGTTATACCTTAGAGAATTAGCAAAAATTGCAAATTCAATTTCATGTTTCCAAAACCTGAATTTTTTAAATGTATTAAGTGCAAAGAAATTGAATACAAAATTAGCTAATTGATTCATGTAAAAGTCAATGGAAGCAGTACTTGAAAATTTCAGTTTGAGTTTTCAAAATCAATTTGAAATTTTGGCAGACTCATTAGAAATGAATACAAATATGATGTCACTCTATGCAATTAAGTTTTTGAATTTTTTTAAGCTTGCCATTTGAAATTGAAAATTTAAATTTTTATAAATCAAAATACCACAGATAACCATTTTTAAAAGCAAATCAGTGTTTAGATTTTTTTCAAATATTATATAATCCTACTTCTTTATGTTTTGAACTACCTGATTTTTTATCAATCATTTCCCTGCCAGCTGCATCATTATTTGTAGGCAATGCTTGATTTCATTACAATGGAATGTAGAAATGTATAATATATAAGCAGTGGGGGTCCCTGATTATAGGCACCATAGATCTTATGTATTATCTGAGTGGCACAAGGTTAACCTTGTTTACATCTAATTTAATCTCTTGCTTTTTCTTTACATTTATGTATGACAGTAGTACCTTTAAAACTCATTATTAAAAGAAATGCCATCTTCATTGATTAACCCCATTCTATTGTTTACCAATTTTATTGTGTTTTTATTTTGGGATTTAAGTCAATAGTTTCATTCAAAATGTTGAATAAAATGTTGTATATTAGCCATGTGATATGATTGTTCAGACTCCCTCTCTATCAGTCTATGACCTCACCAGGTTTAAGAGCAAAGGAACTGATCTCAAATACTTCTGCTTCATGGAAACAGGAAAAAGAGATGGCCTCTAGTGATGGGCGAATCTCCCGCGTTTCGCTTCGCCGAAAAATTTGCGAATTTCCAGAGAAATTCGCGAATTGGCAAAAAATTCGCGAAATGAGTCAAACGCATCGTGTCGTTTCCGATGTGTCGCGTCAAAAACGACGCGCGACTCGTTTTTTAGGCGAATTTTTTCGGTGCCGAATTTTTGCTGCCGTTTCGCGAATTTATTCGCCAGCGGCGAATCGCGGGAATTCGCCGCGAATTCGCCCCTGGCGAATAAATTCGCCCATCACTAATGGCCTCTCCAAGAAATTCCCCACTCAAAAGAATGTGAAAAAACAGGTGAATAGGTAAGACTTTAAAGTGAAAAACATGGTTATACTTTTTAGAAAGATTGTACAGTAATCGTATAATGGGGTTCAAATTATGTATTATAAACCATAATAGCATTACAAATGAGCAAAGAAAACATGTAAAATTGTAATCAGACTGGCATACTTACTTTGTGAAACAAAGCCACCGCATTCTTTCTTGTGGAGTTGGTCCAATCAGGATACAACTCTTTTTCTATAACAAAACACATTTGAAAAAGCTTTTAATTGCTCATGGAAGAAATGTTTACAAAAATAAATCAAAAACTTTAAATCTGATTAAATATATTTACATATACTTATCTAATTGGTAGGGAAGGAAATTTTTTTACATTCCCAATTTTCATCTTTACTGATTTCTTGTCATGGTGCGCAGAGGCTCTTTGTCATGCCCTGGAAAAGAAAATACATTATTATTTAAAGAAGAAGAAAGGAAACTATGTTGTAGAAGAATAAGAGAGAAATTGAACAAATGAGACAGATTTTGGGCTTTAAAATATGCAGAATAGAGACTAAAATCAGGAGTCTATTTTTTTCAGCTGGGTAAAACTCTTCTCTATCTTCTGTCTATATCTTCTTTCCTTTATCTTATACATATTAAGAATTCTATTGCTATTTGTTCAATACTCTAGTATTCATATGAAATATATCTGAAGGGTAAACCGAGCCATTGAAATGCTGATATATTAAGTACTATGCATGTTTCCTGCATACATGCAAACAAAATAATAATAAAACTATGTATAATAGTATTAATAGTGTGTTTTATGGCTTTTGCTAAATTTTTAAAGGATTTGGTAAGAGATTCAAAAACCTATGTGTATGTTAACTAAGGGTAGTGAACAAGATACCAGCAGTGAGCTATGAAATAATTCCATGACACAGAATCTAATTAGGATTATTAGTTTTACTTTTTAGTGTGATTAAAATTTTTCCCTTTTTTTATTTACCAATTGTATACATTCTGGTAATTATTTATGCAATATTCATTTGTGTTATTTTTCTTTGAGCTGAATATATGAATTTTGTATTGAGCATTTGTAATGCAGTCTTGATGCAGAAATAAAAAAAAATCATATACAGTCACCAGGTTTTCTGGTACTTTTTGTTTATGACACTAAGGGTTTTCTTTATACACCTGAGGTTTCAGTGATTGTCTCTTAATTCTGCTTACTTTATTATATAAGCCAGGTATTGTGTCTCATTCTTTCTCTTTCATATATTCTTCTTCATGTTTATCTTGATTTTCTGTTCTTTCCTCTTTAAATAGCAAGTTATTTTCTTTTCATAAAAAGTCAGATCATCAAAAAAACTGTAATTTTTTCAGAAACAGGGCACCACACAGACACTATAGCATCAACTCCATGTATATAACAAGTTTGCATACTATCACGTAAAGCAATGGACAAAATATTGTTAGAAGCTTTGCTGGGCCAACCCATTCAGGAGTATTTCTAGGGGTAAAGTTGAAAGGAAAACATTGTGGGACTAGAAATGTTCTAGCGCAGCTTTGTACAGCATTAGAGTCTATTTAAAGGGGAATCTTGCGAACTATGATGTAGTTTTAATTCCCATGAGTATTTCAGAACAGATTTTGTGCAGCAGAGTAGCAAACTATTATCTGAAAGAGCAACCAGGAATCTGAAATCGTCCACCAATGTTTGGACTATCAGCTTTCTTCTAAACCACTAAAAAAATTTAACAACACTGTTATATCATTAATAAACAGTTTAACAATAGCTTTGAATTGATATTAAAATATTTGAAAGACAGAAATTAAGAAATTAAACCAAGAAGAAAGAAAAGTGTTTGATAATATAAAATGTCTTGTACTTGTTTTAAAACATTTATTTCTATTATACTGAGACATTGATTTATTAATTGTGTTAGGTTTCAAGATGATTATTTAAACCTATCACAAGATGGTGGTACTCTTTCTTGATTTAATGCAGTTTATTATGTATTTAAAATTGATTTATACAATGATCATTATAAATACTCTGAGAAAAAACTTTCAGAGTTGAGGCAATACAGCTTTGAGACCCCTTATTTGGAAGTCTTGAAATCAAGGCAATATTCCAAAGTAAATAGCTATCAAGTATTTTCACCTCTTCTAAAAATGTAAGATGTCTGAGGGAACTGGTTGTAAGGTGCAAAGTTCAAGTTATTATCAAAAACTTCTCCTTGGGAGGAGAAAAAAAACATTTAAAAAAAAAGGAAAAAAATAGTGGGGTTTGAAAGCTTTGTTACAAATGGAGGGGAAACTGATGATCTAGTTGCTGTGATAGCAGACTGACTATATACAGTATAATACTATACATATCCACAAATGTTTACAGAGATTGTTCATCACTACATATCACTGCCCAAATGGTAACAGCATACTTTATTTACACATATACTATCAATACTCAAACACAATGCTTATTTTGACCAGAAGTCAATAATCTACCTGTATGGTAGATAAAGGGAGGATGTACTTGATGGAAAACCACAGAACAAAATGAAGATCATGCAAACACCATAGTGCTCTGATGTAAATCAAACTCAAGACACCTAGAGGCTTGAGCCAGTATGCTGCAATAGTTCATATCCATGCAAGCAAAAAGCTGTGTAACTTTCAGTTAATACTTTTTCATGTTAAACATAGGTTAAGTATTACAGATTAAATATAATAGTCATTATATCTGAGGACTAGGGATGTCGCGGACTGTTCGCCGGCGAACTTGTTCGCGCGAACATTGGCTGTTCGC
>CM044431.1:40562912-40578956 GCA_024363595.1 Xenopus borealis
TTTAAAGTTCGCCTTCCCATTGAAGTCTATGGGGTTCGCGAACCGTTCGAGAACCGCTCGGATTTTTGCGCAAGTTCGCGAATATGTTCGCAAACTTTTTTTCCGACATTCGCTACATCCCTACTGAGGACATGGTGCTGATGGTAGTCAGCTACAATGTACAATAATCATTCAATTTCAGTATTCGTTATAATGCACTTTTTAAGCAATTAAAAAAGCAAACATTTTTACTTAAATATAATAAATATAATCTTCTTCAATTTCTTTATAAATATCATCTTAACCTTCTCTAGAAGCTTAATGAATTTGAGGTTTCTGTTTATTTAAATTTGCTTAATTTAATGGCCATTTGTATAGAGGTAATGTTTACATTGCAGCACAGTTGCTATTGGGGATGTACAAAAACATATAAACTCAATAAATACTTTTCCATATTAAACAGGATAAATATTACTGATTACATATAAAAGTTATAATGTCCTAAGTCTGGGGATGTGGTGCTGATGTTAATCAACCAAAAATGTGAAATGGGAAAAAAAAATTTTTTCAATCAGTTAATTTGATAATGGGAATTTTTTTTTTCAATCAGTTAATACTGCTGTTCCAGAAGAATTCTGCATTGAAATTCATTTCTCAAAAGAGCAAACATATTTTTTTTATATTCAGTTTTGAAATCTGACATAGGGCTTGCCATTTTGTCAATTTCCCAGGTGCCCCGTCATGTGACTTGTGCCAGCACTTTAGGAAGGAACTACTTTCTGGCAGTCTGTTGTTTTTCCTTCTCAATGTAACTAAATAGTACGCAGTGGGACATGGGTTTTACTATTGAGTGTTGTTCTTAGATCTACCAGGCAGCTGTTATCTTGTGTAAGGGAGCTGTTATCTGGTTACCTTCTCATTGTTCTGTCTTTAGGCTGCTGGGTGGGGAAAAGGAAGAGGGTGATATCACTCCAACTTGCAGTAAAGAGTGATTGAAGTTTATCAGAGCACAAGTCACATGACTTGGGGCAGCTGGGAAATTGACAATATGTCTAGCCCCATGTCAGATTTCCATGCAAAATTCTTCTGGAACAGCACTATTAACTGATGCATTTTGAAAAAAAAATTTTTCCCATGACAGGATCCCATTAAGCAATTTATGAAACTAACATATTAACTTAAATATAATAAATATAAACATATTCAATTATCTTTTACATCTCACGCTAATCTTTTCTAGAAGCTTGAGGAATTTGCTTAATTTAATGCTCTTTTGTGTAGAGGTAATGTCTACACTGCAGCACAGTTGTTAAATGGGATGTGAAGTACAAGAATTTATAAACTCCAATATGAACGCTTTAAACATATTTACACAAGTGTTTCATATTTAGTAGAGAAAAAAAGTAACAGATGGGAATTTGCTTTAATTATACTTTGGCCATATTAATGGTTTTCAGATCACTTAATTTAAAGGAAGTGTCAGTCATTAGATAGTGTTTAATGTTACAAATTATAGCAGGTGCAGCTGCAAACAGTCCCTGATTAACAATTTAATTTAAATGTTATAACACATTTCTCTAGTGCAAATGTTTCTCAGAGGTAAGGAGGTATACTGTTTTTATAGCAACTTTCCCTAGAATGTAATTACTGAAACAGTAACAAATGTCCAAAGTATGCCAACACTTCCATAGTATATTGATCATTACTTCTGTATCAGCTGCAGTGAAATGCTTTTTATTGGCATAATATTAGTGGATTTCATGCTAAATATATTTTGATAGGTGTGGGCATGATTTATAATAACATTGTCATATAGTCATATTTGTTTACAAAAAATGTTTCTATCGAGTTAGGCACCATGTAGCCTATTCAACCTTTCCACTAAAAGGTGTATTTTACTATTTGAAAATATAGTAAGAAAGACACTAAGGACAAAGCTAACCTCAGCTAGCCAGTACAGCATATACATTTTGAATGGCAAAATTGCAGCTTATCACAGTGTTCAAGCATTTCTAGTATATTATAGCACAAACACCTTGGCAACTACATGAAAAGGAAGTCAAAATAACATTAAAAAAAGTATTGTTATGAGTTATCCCTCATACCTAATCCTATACTGTAGGTAGAGATACATTGTTAACATACCTGACAGTTCTATTCTGTACATAGTCTCATAAATGATTTAACTTCTTGATTAAACGTTTGCCACCTAGAAAGCTTTTTATTAACAAGAAGAATTGTGTAATGGAACTTTCTCTAATGATTGGTATACTGCAGCAATTTCTTAAAGTAAACAACAGGTGCAGCTGTATGAAGGTTCAAATGGTAAATTTGAATTGTTGATTTGTTTGGTGTCAAAACTCACAAATTCAAATTTAAAAGCAACAACTGGAGTAAAAATTTTAATGTAGGATTTATCATACCTTGACCATGGAATATTTGAATATTCACCACCTAAAAAATGCTGAATTCATTTACAAGTCAATGGCACAGGCCTGTTGAACTTTTTAAATATGTTAATTGCCTTCCTAACATTCAAGTTTGTTTTGGGAGGATTTGGTTTCAATTAAATTCAGATTTTTGGATTGGGACTAACTGATCGAATATTAGGGGGCAGATTTACTAAAATTCGAATTTGAGGGTTAAAAAACCCTTGAATTAGAATTTTGAATTTAAAGTGGAAGTGGTCGAATTGCAAAAAAAAATAGTCAAATTTGAATTAAAATTCGAATGTTTTTAATGCAATTCGACTATTTGAAAAATTTGATGGATGGATTAAATCGAACTATTCAAAAAATTTTAACCCTTCAATCGAATTTTTTTATATTTGATCAAAAAAACATCTATGGAAGCTTCCCATAGGGTTTTAAAGCAATTTAGTAGGTCCAAGTTGGTGAAATTTGTGAATTTTTTTAAAGGGGAAGTACTTCAACCATCAAATATTCGAATATTCGATTGCAATTAAATTCAAATTATTCGAATTATTCGAATGGGTCGAATTTGGAAAATTCTATGGTCGAAGACACCTCATTTGCATATTCGACATTCGAATTCAAATGTTTTAAAAAATTTGATCAAATTTCAAATCCTTCATGTGAATTTAGCAGATGGGCCCCTAGATGTTCCAGTTTTTTCATAATTAACCTCCAATTTAAGTTGTGAGTATATTTGAATTTATTAGAGTAAAAAATAAATTCACATAAATTCAAAATAAATAACCCCACAGAATTAAACCATTCATTTACTCTATCTGTTAATTATATCTGACCACATAGAGTAACATCGCGGAATATTTTAATGCTTGACATGTAGGGGCAGATTTACTAATGGTAATTTTGAATGAATATAGCCATTTTGTTCTAAAACGGACGTATTCGGTCGAATGAAAAATCATTCGAATGATTTGAACTTTCAAATTTTTTCAATTCAAATGAAATTTTGGGCTATTCAATAGTCGAAGTAGCCCAAAATTACTTTAAAATTTGAATTTAAAAAATTCAAATGTAATTCGAATTTTCACTTCAACCTTTAGTAAATCTGCCCCTTAGATGATTTAAAAAAGATAAGTGAATCTACTAACTGTGAGAAGGGGGTCAAACTTTCTTTCATAATTAATTAACTATGACTTCACATCGAATTTAAAGCAAACAAATATGTTTTAAATCTACAAGGATCAAAATAAATGATGTGCTAATCCAAATTCAAGTTTGTAGAATTTACATCGTGAGTATACAAATTAATTTTGACTATGCACTGTTCATAATGATAGAAAATTCTAAAAATCAGTTAAACCCTTCCAGCCTGCACAGGGCCTTTTCCTCTCTACAAATACCTGAATGCCATGGGTAAAAAAACAAAGGAGGGGTAACTAGACTCCAAATCCAAAATGTAATAAGTAGTTTGTTGACACCAATTTGACCAGTATCAAGTTCCCTAATAAGCGTTCTGAAATTCAGTCAGGTTCTGGTTTCCAGTACACACGTTTATAGTTGGGAGTTCACTCCAGGGAGCCGTGAAGTGGGTTATTTACTAAACCTCAAATTTATCTTGCTGGCCTTTTGGGGCATAAACTGGAATTATGTGTTAAAAAAATTAATTTTTTTTAGATTTATCATAACCCAATGCTGCTAAAAGACTGAATCAGAAAATCTGCTATTTCTCAGACCTCTTGAGGTCCTCTATAAGTCAATAAGAGGGGCACCTCGCTCGATTTGAATGGTCTGCACTGGGTTTTCAGGCAATAGCTCAAAATTTTGTGCGATTTGTGAAAAAAGTCAGAAAAATTCACGACTCAGGTTTTCATTTGATTTAATAGATTTTTTCTGTGATCGATTTTTTTTAATAAATAAGCTAAAATTGGCCATGGGCATTTGGCTGTGTTTTTTTTAATAAAATATGAGATAAATTTGGATTTTAGTAAATCTTATGTGACCAAAGATGGTGAGTCCAGGAAAAAGTGCCCAAGAAGTTTTGCCCATCGCCATTGCAGTGGTTGGGGAAGGGACAGGAGGTTTAAGATATAAGATGAAAGATACAATAAATTCTGAGCTACAGTATACATATAATTTTCCATTTGGTATTTACAGAAAATAATTAAAGTTCATGTTTACAAAAGAAATTTGCTAGACATTTATCAAAAATCTAATTACAAGTTTTTTTCAATATAGAAAAAAAACTTGAAAATGTACTAAACACAAATGTGTGCTTATTTAAATCACAGTACTATAGGACTTCTTAACATAGTCGCATGTGTATCAACGCACACCAACTGAACTAGTATTTTTAGCAGAGTACCTCAGGGATATGTGCTTATGCCTATGCTTTTAAATTTATAAAGAAATGGCTTTCAGGTCTCAGTTTTTGGTACATCTATCAGTAATTTAAATATCTACTGTCAGCCAATGTGGCACCTTGGAGATTGGGAGGAAAAAACATAATAAATAACAATTGAAATATGTAAATTGGAAAAACACTTACAGGAGCTCTAGTTATTGTGGGGTTTGGATTCTACAGTGACTATATTATTTACTCTAGGGTTGTCAACCAGCTTGTATTTTTCCAGATGATAACATATCATGGCAATGCATGCCAGCATTACAAATTTACTGGCAATGTTCTTGTCAGGAAATGTGTAACACTTTCTAGTTTGGCATCTAATGTGCAATCTGTTCCTTAGCATCCCTGATCTGTTCTGTTACAACATTGACTTGCCCTGTCACATAATTGGACCACCTTTGTCATCAGACCTCCTTGCCCCGTATGCCTCATAGCAACTGTACACTGTTCTTTCACTCATATATTCTATTAAGATGCTAATAAGCTAACTCTCTTAAAGGGAAACTATAATGACATATTAATTTAATATAAGCTACATCGTACTGAAATAAGAAACTTTCTAAATACAATCAATTAAAATATACATTGTTTCTGAAATAATCAAGTGTATCTTCACTATCCCTCTCTCAGCATCTTTCTCTTCATTCACTTTTCATGCAGGAGTTGGGTGTCAGTTATTCATTGACAGTTAGCTCCAATATATCTTATAGGGGGGGAGGGGGGGGCTCCCGATGTATTAGAGCTCACTCAAATAATCAGCTCCAGCACAAACAAAATGTTACAAAATAACTGACTTTGCACAACTCTGCATGTAGGATAACATGATTTTTGGGATTTGGTGATTTTAAAAGAGTGAAGAAGACATTTTTCCAGACAAAATGAGTCCCCCTAAAGATTGTATTTGTATCAGATTTCCAGTTCCAGCATAAAGACAGAATGTAGAGAAACAGATGCTGAGAGGAGGAGAGTGAAAAGTAACTTGATTATTTCAGAAAAAAGTCAGAAAGGTTAACTGATTATATTTAGTACATTTCTAATTTTAGTATGATGAAGCATATATTACATTTTCATGATAGCGCCCCTTTAAACTATAATTACCACATATGTCACTCTCCTTTTATATTCATTGTATCTCCCTAGACTTCCTCTTTTGAAACAATCCATTACATACAGTATAGGATGTGTTGCTTCATATGACTTTGTTATGAAACGGTCAATGAAACATCTCTGTCAATGTAACTCTCCATAGTGTTCCTCATTGTCTGTACAGATTTATATCTTAAAACTGTGGCAGCACAGAATTTCCTGCAACAACGCTTAAATATACTGAAATATTTGAGGGTAAAGTGGTAATTTTAAATCCTGTGAAATACAAAAGATGCATAGTAATTCAAAATTATTTAGTTTAACAAAACAATGTATGTATTTTATAATGAACTATAACAATTTTTACTATATTTTTGTTGCACATTTTTGTACACTGCAGCTACTGTATATGAAATGGGTTTTCTGATAGCACACAGACAAACATCTTCCAGAGTTCTTACTTAGTATTAGTGATGGGCGAATCGGCTGCGTTTGTAGAGAAAAAAATCGTGAAACGCCAAAAAATTCGCAAAATGCCAACATGTTATGTTTGGACACACATGTTCGTTTTTGGATGCCAGTGCCCATTGCTGGTGTCCAAAAAACGGTCGCCAGCACCCATTTTTTCAATGCCGGCAATGGGCGCTGGTGTCCAAAAACGGACGCCAGCATCCAAAACGAGACGCGGCAGTGTTTAGGGAATTCACCAGGCAAAATTACGCAATCGTTTCGTGAATTTATTCGCCTATGGCGAATTGCGGGGATTGGCCATGAATTCGCCGCAGGCAAATACATTTGCCCATCACTACTTAGTATTTTATATGCACAGCAGAAGCGAAAATCAGCGCTACTAAATAAGTTGGCGCTATAGAAATACATGTTAATAATAATAATAATAATGCTGTTTTGATAGAAGGAATTTGTTTTAATTTTCCACACTTAGAAATAATTATTGTTATAAGTTTTGAGGTGGAAAGCTGCACTGTATATTATAGCAAGAAAGCATGTTGAATCTCGTAATCCCAAAATGGTTTATACACAATATTCTTTTGAAAATTCGAAAAATAAAAATAGTTGTGAATTATTAGTATAACTTCATAATAATGATAGTTAAAGTAACAGAACTTGAGACTGAATAAGAACCTGTGGGTTATACTATATGTCACTGCAGTTCAATCACTGCAGGAAATTACACCGTGAAGATGTTATTAATATACTGATCCAAACACCATTCATGCTATACATTTCATAAAGGTCAACTGTTCAGCCGTAGATCTCATACTAGAGACCTTGGTTCATTTTCCTGTGGTGACTCATTGTGACCCTCATCAAGCCACCTAATTTTTTTGTGTCCCAACATTGTTAGTTAGCCTATAATGGCTGTCTTGCTTGGTGTAAAGTGCTTTCAGACCCTTGGTAGAAATTACCTATATAAAATAATCATTATGAGAAATATAATATCATACAAGTGTGATCTAAAAAGATAAAGAATATAATAAAAAATATTAGCTCTGCTTCCTATGTTATTCCTGTGGTATCATAACTTGAGAGAAGAGAGGATAGAGGTAGTATTTAAAACTAGCTTTCCTCTCACCTCTCAGCAGGTTTAGATTAGATTTGTGATTCCATAATAACCTGCAAGATACTGTTTATCAAAGTACCCAGGAACCTTTTCATCCAGCTTTGATACTAAGAACCGAAGGGTTTTTAAGTAAGACAAAGTGAGATGCTTATTTTCAGATTGATAAGTGTTATCATTACACTATATACTGTATATATGTATCAAAAGTGAAATAGAATACTGTTAAACATATAACAATACTTTATGACATTATTACTATTATTAATACATTATTTGTGGATACATTATAGAACAATATGTTCAAATATATGCCTAGACCTAACAAAATGAGAGTTAAAGGGGAAAATGTCTATATCATAAAAATCAACCAAACTGAAGTAGATTCAAAATTATTCATTTTCACAAATATGTTTTATTATTTTTTCTTGTACAGATGCAGCCACTGGGATTTGTGAGTTAAATGCACCATGACTCAGGGTTAATTGAAGAAACTGTGTTATCTAAAGTTATCTTAACTCATTGAATGCATTTAATTAGCATACCAAAGCACCATTGTTTTCAATGGTGAACTCTTTAATTGGATGGTTTGCTGTGATACAATACTCTGTGCTAAGTGAGATAAATGGGATAGATGAATTAAGTTTTTCTGTGTCAGAGAAAGAATTATAGGGAAGCTAGGGTAGAAGGAGTAGTGGGATTAGTAAGGGGTCATGTGGGAGGAGTGAGGGGGGCATACAGTTTACCAGCTAAGGAGGACTGTTACAAGGAAAACAGACTAATACTAACTTAACATATAATTCTCCTCAAAGTAATGCACATTTAAAAAAGTAAAAGTAGTAACCTCTGCTGTATGCTGGCAAATGCACAAAGTTTGTCTTTGTCGGGTAAAATGGGAGACCTAGAATTAATTGCATGCTCTAAAAATTATGATTTAATTGGTATCACTGAGACCTGGTGGGATGAAACATGTGACTGGACTGTGAATTTAAATGGTTACACCCTTTTTAAGAGGGACAAAGGGATTAAAATGGGGGGAGTAGTGTGTTTGTATGTAAAGCCTGAATTAAATCCATGCACTAAAGAAATAACCATTGTTGGCACTGGTGAGGGTTTGGAATCCCTCTGGGTAGAGATTTTGACTGGGAAAAAGGTTACAAAGAAAATTATCATTAGTGTATGCTATAAACCACCTTGTATAAGTTACGAATATGAAGCCCAGCTACTTTTACAAATAGAAGCCACTTCACAACTAGGTCAAGTTACAGATGAAGCCACTTTGGATTGTGTGTTTGACATAGAATATCTTAACTCAGACATCCCATTTTTCCCACTTAACACAGAATATTGTGTCATAGCATCCCATCCAATGATAGAGTTCACAATTGAAAACAATGGTGCTTTGGTGTGCTAATGAAAAGGTTAAATGCATTAAATGAGTTAAGATGACTTTAGATAGCACAGTTGCTTCAATTAACACACAAATACAAGTGGCTACATCTGTATTATTATAGGTGACTTCAATTATCCAGACATTGACTGGAGTAATGGGGTTGCCAAGACAGATAAAGCTAGAAGGGTTGTAAATATGCTAAATGACAACTTTTTATCATAGCTCGTTCAAGAACCTACTAGGAATAACTCTCTTTGGATCTTGTAATAACTAATAATACTGAACTCATCTTTAGCATTTGTGTGGGTGAGCATTTACGCAATAGTGATCATAACATGGTCTCCTTTGAGATTCTGTTGCAGAGGCAATTCTATAAGGGAGTAACTAAAACACAGATTTCAGGCATGCAAACTTTGACAGTATAAGGGCATCACTGCAACTTATTAAGTGGGAAATGCTTTTCACAGGGTTAAACAATGAACAAAAATGGGAAGTCTTTAAAATGCTGCTTAATAAATATACATGGCAGTATATTCCACTTGTAAGCAAGGAACGTCGTGGCAAAGCAAAACCTTTTTGGTTCAATAGAAGTGTTGGTATTACGGTGGGTAAGAAAAGACATGCTTTTAAGGCTTGCAAGTTAGCTAGGACAGCCAAATCATTTATAAGGTACAAGGAGGCCAATAAATCATGCAAAAAAGCTATTAGGCAAGCTAAAATCAATATGGAAAAGGATATAGCAGTAAAAAGAATCCAAAATTATTTTTTAAATATATTAATAGTAAAAAAAATTAAACAGGAAGGGGTAGGACCTTTATTATCAGAGGGGGGTCATCTGGTTGATGAGAAGAAGCAAAAAGCTCAGATTCTGAATGCATTCTTTTCATCTGTCTACACAAATGAGGAACCAGCTTATGAAGGTTTCCTTAGTAACAGTCACAATTTTAATAATACATCTAACGATGCATGCTTCACACATGAAGAAATTTAAAAAGACTAGAACATTTTAAGATAAATAAAGGTCTAGTGCCATATGGGATTCATCCCAGGGTACTTAGTGAGCTTAGCTCTGTGGTTGCCAAACCTCTCTAATTTTTCAGGATTCATTGAGGTCTGGCATGGTGCAGAGAGACTGGCGAATTGTTAATGTGGTGCCGCTATGCAAAAATCGATCCCGTTCTCAGCCTAGGCCAACTATAGGCCAGTTAGTTTGACGTCTGTGGTAGGAAAGCTTTTTGAAGGATTAATAAAGGATAGGATACTGGACTTGATAGCAAATAACAATACTATGTGGGACATTCACTAAGATCCGAAAAATTTCTAGCGCAGGCTTCGCGAGTGTTTGCCACACTTCGCCAGGCGAATTTTCGCCTGCGCTTCGCAAATTCACTAAAGTGCGAATTTACGCTCTGGTCGGCGAACGGTAACGTATTTACACTAGTGTTACTTCGCTAGGCATAGCGCAATTACGCTAGCCAAGCCTAATATGCAGACGGCGCGAATTACAAAATATAATAGAAGTGTATGTTACAGCCTCTACACATGCCCAGGAAACCTTTAATCAAAAAAAATAAAGTTGTCCTATTGCCCTACATGGGCCCCCTATATAGCAGTGTTGCCATATGTAGGGGGGTAACCCTCCCCAAAAAAACGATGTTTTTCAGACTATCACCCACAATGGTAAAACACGCCACAATGTTTTTTTGGGACTTAGAAAAATTTTCTATTTTTTTTTTTCAACCTCCTATCTATTGTATTTCACTTCGCCAGGTCTGACCTGGTGAAGTAACGTCTAGCGTAAGTGCTAACATACAGCAAAAAGTTGATCTTAGTGAATTTGCGTAATTACCTTCGCCAGTGCGCAACTTCGCCTGGTGTAAGGGTGCGAAGTTGCGCAAGTCTATCTACTTCGCTAGCGTAAATTCGCCAGAGACGGTGTTAGTGAATTTGCGAAGTTACAATTTGACGTCACGCTGGCGAATTTGCGCTAGCGTTAGACGCTTCGCGCTTTAGTGAATCTGCCCCTATGAGTTTGTGCCAGCATGGTTTTATATGTAATAGATCTTGCCAGACTAATTTAATTTCTTTTTATGAGAAGGTAAGCAGGGACCTCAATTCTGGGATGGCAGTGGATGTGATTTACTTAGACTATGCTAAAGCATTCGATATAGTGCCACACACAAGTTTACTGGTTAAATTAAGGAATGTTGTCCTGGAACATAGTACTGGCAAAAAGATGGTAAAGGGAACATTTCTAACTGGACCGGTGTTGTTAGTGGTGTACCGCAGGGCTCTGTACTGGGTCCCTTGCTTTTCAACTTGTTTATTAGAGGTGGGCATTGAAAGTACGGTTTCTTCTTTGCAGATGATACTAAATTGTGCAGAACTATAGGTTCCATGCAGGATGCTGCCACTTTGCAGAGTGATTTGTCTAAGTTGGGAAACTGGGCAGCAAACTAGAAAAAGAGGTTCAATGTTGATAAATGCAAGGTTATGCACAAAAATAAAATAAATGCAAGTTATACACTAAATGGCAGTGTGTTGGGAGTTTCCTTAGGTGAGAAGGATCTTGGGGTTTTTATAGATACAAGTTGTCTAATTCTGGGCAGTGTCATTCTGTAGCTACTAAAGCAAATAAAGTTCTGTGTTGCATAAAAAATGGCATACACTCAAGGGATGAAAACATAATTATAACTCTTTATAGATCCTTAGTAAGACCTCATCTGGAGTATGCAGTGCAGTTTTGGACTCCAGTCCTTAAGAGGGATATAAATGAGCTGGAGAGAGTGCAGAGACGTGCAACTAAACAGGGAAGGAAGATTTAAAATATGAGGGTATTTGAAATGTTTGAATTGTTTGATTGCATCAAACAAACAATTTGAACGATTTAAAAATAAAATCGATTTTCCAGGACCATAAAAATTTTCAGTAACGCTTCCAGGAGGTACCCCATAAGCTACAATGGCAATTCGGCAGCTTTAAGGTAGCGAATAGTTGAATTTGAAATTTTTTAAATAGACAATACTTTTTTCAATTTGAATTGCATTTTGGGCTATTCAATAGTCGAAGTAGCCCAAAATTACTTTGAAATTAAAATTTTACCAACAACAGTGGTAAGTAAGAAGTTCAACAATGTGTGTTCAGTGTAAAATATCATTACCAGATCAATTTCAAATATGGAGTTCCTAGTGTTACATATTGGTTTTTACATAGCTTTTTTTTCTACTCCCAAATAATGCTTTATGGTTTCCTAGTATGTGAGATATAAAATAAAAAAACATATTTTAGGGGCATATTGATTAAAGGTCGGGTAATATAATTTTTTCTACCTCAAATGAGCTTGAATGACCTAAAACTCGATGTAGTTAACGCTCACCCTTGTGGTCTAGGGGTATGTCGGCATCTTCTTAGTAAGCATGCGGCACGCACTTCCGGGGTTTGTAGAGCATGCGCGTTGACGTGATGATGTTAGTGCGCAATGGCGTGAAATTCAAAATATTTAAAGGGATATTTTTACTATAGCATATCCCGTGATAGGTTCCTATACCTGATGCTCTGAGCTTGTATCTAGTCTGTTCCTGACCCTGTTTTGATCCTGATTTCCTGTGTTTAACCCTGCCTGGCTTTTGATTACTCTGACCTCTGAAATCTGACCATTGCCTGAAACCGACTAAGATTTTGCTGTACCCTTCTGATTGACTTCCTGGTTTGACTCCTGCCTGTTATTTGATTCTGTCTCATCCCATCTGATTGATTACCCGATTTGACCCTTTGCCTGCCTGACAATCCTAGCTATCTGCCTGCCTTGATCCAGCCTGTCTGACTACGAATCTGCCTACTCCTGCTTGTACCATGACCTTTGGCCTTATAAACTCTAAACTACAGTCATGCCCCTCTGCCTATCCAGAACTCTTATCTTGCACCTCTCTAAGTCCAGGTGGCATCCAAGCCAAGGGCTCCTCTCTGAGACCCAAAGGTGGTCACACTACTGGTGAAGCACGAGCCAAGACCAGGGTGCTTGGTGTTTGCTCTGGTGTTGGGTGCCGACCATGACACGCAAATAGTATCTTATTTAAAAAAAACTCAAATTAAAATTTACTATTTGAACCTTAATAATTCTGCCCCTGAATGTAGTTGACATGGATGTCAAGTCCAGAACTTTTTGTCACGAACGGCACCCAAAATCCAGAACCAATGTTAGCCTCCCTGGTCTCAGCTCTTGCTTCTGCCTCTAAGAGCCGCCTTTCACCTCGAGAGGAGCCCTCGTCTAATTGGATGCCGCCAGGTCTTATAAAGAGAGGAGCCAAGCGAGGATTCTGGACAAGCAAAGGGGCATGATCTTATAGCAAAGTCTTTGGACAAGGGGGTAGACAAAAACGTGGTCAGGCAGAGGTCAGTTCAGGCTGAGTTCAAACGGAGTCAGACAAGCAAGTGTCAAAACCAGGAGATAGTCAAACAGGCACAGGTTGGATTACAGATTTCAGAATAGTTGGATAATAGACCATGGTCAGAATCATAGAAGTCAGGAAAGTCATGTAGGCAGGTGTCAAAACAGGAATCAGAATATCTGAAATAGCACCCAGGAACTCACGCAACTACGGGCAATTATCACAATTACACAAAATACTTTTTGAATTGCACACTAACGTCATCATGCCAGCATCAATGTGCCTATAAAAGCCAGAAGTGTGCGCTGCATGCACCTTAAAGAACCAGCACTAGAAGAAGAGAGGAACAGCATGGTGGTTGCGTCTCCACCAGCCCACTAGCCACCAGGGTAAGTCCTCACACTTTTACTTTGCTTTTTAATTTCACAATGATAAATGATAAATTTTACTCTAGTATGAAAGGCAGAAAACTAGTGATGAGGCATGGATTTACAATATTCTGCATTTCACTCATGCAAATTTTATTTGCTTAACTGCTGCAAAAATTGCTTTGACAAAAAGACGCAAAGAAAATAAAGTTGCTGCAAAAAAAAAAGCCCCTTGACTTTAATGCAAATGGAATGAGAAAAAAAAACACCCATTGACTTTAAAGCACTTGAACAAAAAGTTTTAGAATTTTTATAATAAATAATCGAATATTCAAATTTTGAGTACACTCAAATTCATGTGAGTTTAAAAAAATTCACTTGAATTCAAAATTCCACCCTTAATAAATGTGCCTCCCCGAGTAAGAAAAAAATTGTCACCTATTGACTTGAATGTGTTTTGCAAATTTTTTAAGTTTCCCAAATTTTTTTGGTGTAGCCTTCTTCTACATAAAAGGAGCTGTTCAAATTTATATGAATGTAAACATTTTCTATAAATTGTCACATAAAAAGAAAACATAAAATCAATGCAATTTTAGGAATATAAAACGGTAACATGTTTGTGTCAATAGCCTAGCATGGTTGATCTTATCATTTTCTGTCTTGTCAGCTTCCTACACACAGCTGCCTGGCACCTATGCTTGACCTGTACAGTTCTTGTGTAAAACTTGTCAGCATTCCGTTAATGAAGCCCCATGGTCAATGCTTTTGTCGAGGGTGACATATGGAGAACAGCTTTCTATGTCTAAAAGATTTAAAAGATTTGTTATAAATATTAAACCTAATTCTAGAAGTAACATGCCCAGAATGAATATTACATTTGGTGCATTCTTTCATCCCTTATCACTTTTTAAATATATATATATATATATATATATATATATATATTTCAATGACAGTAAAATGGTTTAGTATAGCTTGATCATAATTTTATTTTGTTCTTTAAAATATTAACCTAATTTAAACAGGTTTCTGTGCCTAAAGTGTAGTCATACAGTGTAAATGTAAACTTTAACTTTAATTTATTTAAATAAAAAGAAAGAAAACTTCCCAACTGTTTTGTAATAATTAAACTCTGCACATGTAACAGGAACTCTGCATACTCTTCTTCCCTCCACGTGGATTCAAAGCAACTAGACATCTTAATGTTTTGATCTTGTGGGTTTTGATTACTTTTATTTATTTGTTTTCGTATATGCCCATATATCCATTATCTATTGCATTTTAGTACTGTAGAGGAAGAGCTGTACTTTTTCTAAAAAGTCATTATATTAAATATTTATGGACTCACAGAACTTTGCTTGCTAAAGCTAATGACACAACAGGGTTTTACTTAACCAACAAAAGTATGTTGCTGAAGCAAGATTTGATGTGGCCTGATTTTTGAGAAACAGAGAGACCACCTCTATAAAACATACTATCAATGTGCTGCTGTTGTTAGTCACATAATCTGCATATATGTCACGAACGGCACCCAATACCAGAATAATTGCAAAATACCTTTGTCTCAGCTCGGCTTCACCAGTTAAGTGACCGCCTTTGGCCTCGGGAGGAGCCCTCGGCTTACTCAGATGCCACCTGGACTTAACGAGAGGTGTAAAGCAAAGGTTCTGGCTAGCACAGGGGCACGATCGTCTCACCAAGGAATTGGATGAAGAATACCACCAAACGGAGTAGGCAGGCCGGAACAGCACAAGCTGCGTAGAATAGTGTAAGGTTGTCACGGGTAAGCGGTCGCGCGTCCGTCGTGCGCACGTTTTGGCGCCTGCGCATTGCGCTTTAAAAGACGCTGAGTCCTGCACTTCCCTGTGAAGTGATAATTACTTATCCTGTGTTACTCTAAGCCGTACCTTACCTGAATACCTGTTGTGACCCTGCCTGTTCTACGGATTTCCTGATTAATCTCTACCCATCTGACCTCTGCCTGGCTTCTGGTTCTTCGATTCTCCGCTGCCTGCCTCCTGACTTCGGCCTGTCCCTGATTCTGCTCTGCCTGACGTTTTGTACCACGATTTTGTACCACGGAAGTGTTCCTGTGCATAGCACTTCTACCACTCCTCCACGTGCCCAGTCCTGTTATCAACCGCGGGTTCTGTCTCACTGTGGGAGGTGTAGGAGAGGCTTCTCTCATCACAAAGGTTCCAGCAAAAGTGAGTACCTGACAGTATCACTTCGCCATAAAATGGAACCTTCGGAGGAGTCCTCTCCGTTTGATGTACTGGTCAATCAAATCTCTTCACTGACACAGGCTGTTCGGGATTTGCAGGACGGTTATCATCAAATCCAGTCGCAGATCCTGACCGGGGCCAGCCTTCCTGATTCTGTGCAGCCGGGCCCCTCAAGTGCTGCAGATTCATC
>CM044431.1:40583828-40600603 GCA_024363595.1 Xenopus borealis
GACGCAAGTTCGCGAATATGTTCGCAAACTTTTTTTCCGATGTTCGCGCCATCCCTAATTATGAGCAGAATAATATTATTCCTAAATTTGGGGAATCATTATTCATATATTTGCACTATATTGACGATATTTTTATGGCAAGGTGAGGCATCAGGGCTGTTGGATATGGTTGCATACCTTAACAAATTGGAAACTCCAGTTAAATTTACAGTTACATATAATCTGGAAAGTATACAGTTCTTAGATGTTGAGATCTTTAGGCAGAACAATACATTAGGGTACAAACTATATCGTAAGCCAACAGACTGGAACACACTATTGTACTCTACAAGCGTCCACCCTCCTGGCTCAAAAAAGGCGGTCCACTATTCCCAATTGTTACGCACTATGCGTAATAACTCCAATCCAGATATACAGGAAGAACAAATAGCAGAAACTATGGATCGTTTAAAAGAAAGGGGTTCCCACCATTGTGTATTAACTAAATCTTTGGAAAGGGCACGTAATTAAATGTCACAGACATAGGATACCCAAAAAGCAGCACATTCTACAGAACAGCAACATTTTATCATAACATCCAGCTACACTACGCGCGCACCTGCAATTAGGGAAATTGTAGAAAATAGTTGGCCCATTTTGAAAAGTAATAAAAAACTAACACTGTGAACCAAAAACCGATGTGGGGCTATAAAAGAGGTCCAAATTTGAGGGATTTACTAATGCAAACAGATCCAATTAAATGCTATGAAACTGGTAAAAACATCCTTAGTAAATTACAAAAGGATGCTATAAATGTGCAGGTTGTATTACATGTAGATATACAGATACAGTCACTTGGATTTGTAAGTTAAATGCGTCATGACTCAGGGCTAATTGAAGAAACTGTGTTATCTAAAGTTATCTTAACTCATTTAATGCATTTAACCTTTTCATTAGCATACCAAAGCCCCATTGTTTTCAATGGTGAACTCTTTAATTGGATGGGATGCTGTGACACAATATTCTGTGCTAAGTGGGATAAATGAGATAGATGAGTTAAGTCACAACGCATTTAACTCACAATCCAAAGTGACTGCATCTGTATGTCACCAGGTAAATCCTTCAGACATCCTCACACTGGCAAACACATCCTCATTAGGCAACGTATTTCATGCACATCTACACATGTAATTTATATTATTACATGCCCATGTGGTCTGACCTATGTTGGTAAGACACAGAACACCCTTAAGCTGGCCATAGACGCAACGATCCGATCATACGAATCCTCTATTCGTACGATTTTCGGATCGTGTGTGGAGTGTTCCGACATTTGTCGTGCCATGCCGATCGGTCGTTTGTTCGATCGGCCAGGTTAGAAAATTTCTGTCGACTGGCGATCCTATCTTTGCGTCTATTGCAGATCGTACGTTTTTCAGTGGGAGACCGCCACTAGGTTTTTAATCGTACAACTTTTGTACGATCCCTGTCAGGGGCAGAACGTCAGCTGATCTGTGCTTTTGCTACTTTATTTGATCTGAAGGTTAGTGGCAGGTCGGGAGATGGGGAAGTCCGATCGTTCAATGATTCGAACGATCGGATCTTTGCGTCTATGGCCAGCTTTAGAGAGAGAATGGGTGATCATAGGTCATCTATTAAAAGAGCCTTGGAAATGGGTAAATCTGATTTACCACTACCCCAACATTTTTTAAAAATGGGACATACCCTTCCAACTTTCAGATTTATGGGCATAGATTTAGTTCCAGAACCTAACAGAGGAGGAGATTGGGACCGTTTGTTAATGCAAAAGGAAGTATATTGGATTAAAACACTTAATACAGTTGCTCCTCGGGGTCTTAACGAACATTGTTCATTTAGTCCATTTTTGTGAACATATTACCTTAAATTATTATTGATATTTAATGTGTCTCTGCTACATTTGAAATCTGTCCATTATGTACCTAATATATTAATTTTATGTTTAAGTTTTAACTTTAACTTTTACTGTGATATATTGCACATAATTTCCATTGAGATAAATATTCATGTTTTAATCATTATTATCAAAATGCATATTGTATTTTGTATTCCAGACTTTACTTGGAATTTTCTGTTAATTGGTCTACTTGATTTGTGGGTGTGGTTTTGGTGATGGTTCACATGAGTGCATTTAATCCCTGTATTGATTTGTTTGTAAATCTTGATAAAGTTCCCAGGGAGGACCGAAACGTCGATCTAATAAAAATAAGCTATAAATTTAAAAATCATTTAAATCTTTTATGTGTATATATATATTGTAAGTTTTGTACAAGCTGGAGGGGAGAGGTGCCTCAGGCATCCACAGGGTTATCCCCTTTTCCCCTTTTGAGTTGGTCTATGGGCGCTGCTGCTGGCGACTGCTTGATATTGTAAAGGAGGCTTTGGAAATTGAAGCTACTCCCCACAAAAGTGTTTTGGAATATGTCTCACAAATGAGGGAAAGGATTGCACGAGTGATGCCCCTGGTTAAGGAACACAAAGTGCCCAAGAGGTTCAGAGCTGGGTATACAACCGGTCTGCTAAGGTGATAAGGATAGAGAACCAGTTTCAGCACTGGCTAGTGTGAAACTTGAGTCTCAGGTTGGTGCCTTGGTGGCAACAGCATTGTGAAAAGCCCAGACCCAGAAAGTCAGGGAGTTTCTGCAGAGAAACAAAGATATTTTTTCTGATTTGCCTGGGATCACTAATGTCGTAGAGCATGACATAATTACAGAGCCAGGAGTAAAGGCGTGTCTCAAGCTTTACCGCATCCCAGAGGCTTGTAAGAAGGCTGTCTCAGAGGAGTCACTCAAGAGTCACAGAGTGAATGGTCGAGTCCCATTGTGTTGGTACCCAAGAGCAACGGTACTCTTCGATTCTGCAATGATTTCCGAAAACTCCAAATCCAAATTTGATGCCCTGGGTAGACGAACTTATAAAGAGGTTGGGTCCTGCCCGATATATCCCCACTTTGGACCTCACTAAGGGATATTGGCAAATACCCCTACCACAGGCAGCAAAGGAGATAACCGCATTCTCCATTCCAGATGGCCATTTTCAATTGGAGAATGCTCTTTGGTTTACAAAGGGTTTACAGCTATGTTCCAAAGGGCAATGGAAAGCTTCTAAGGTCCCATCAGAGTTACTCATCCATTTACCTGGACATTGTCATCTTTAGTAGAGACTGGGAGTCCCATTTGCCTAAAGTCCAGGCAGTTCTTGGTTTCTTTAGAGAGGGAGGATTCACAGTGAACCCAGAAAAGTGTGACCTAGTTATGGAAGAGGCAAAGTACCTTGGGTACATCGTTGTAAAAGGGCTAGTAAAACCCCAGTTAAATAAGATAGATGCAGTCCAGAATTTGCCCCACCCTAAAACAAAAAAAAACAGGTACAAGCCTTCTTGGAATGGTTGGGTAATACCGTAGGTTCGTCCCTGATTTTGCCGCTATAGCCACTCCATTGACAGACCTGACCAAGGGTCGTAAGTCAATTATGATTGAACCTGGGTGCAGAAAAGGCCTTTCTGGAGCTCAGGTCTGCACATTGTCACCACCCCATCTTAATGGCTCCAGATTTCCCCAAGGAGTATATTGTCAAGGCCAATGCTTCTGGGAGCGGTGTTATCACAGTTCATTAATGTAGAAGAGCATCCTGTCATGTTCCTCTGTAGAAAACTGACTGCAGCAGAGAAAAATTATGCAATAGTTGAGCGAGAATGCCTGGCTATTGAGTGGGCCTTGGACTCCCTTCACTATTGCCTTTTGGGTAGAAGGTCTCTGATCATGCACCACTCACATGGATGAAACAGAAAAAAGGGGCAAATGCCAGAGTAAAATGGTGGTTCCTGGCACTTCAGGAGTTCAAGTTTAGGATAAAGCACAAACCCAGAAAACAGCACCTGAATGCTGATGCTCTTTCCCAAGTCCATTGTTTGGGCTCTTCTCGTGCCTCCACCTCCCCTCGGTTGAGGCAGGGGGGGTATATGTACAAGGTGGAGGTGATATCTGGTAGATGACCGGTATATAGCCCCATTTTTTAGGTTTTAAATAAACTACTCATTTAAGAGACACCATGGGGTTAACCAGCCAGAGGTGGGCTGGACATCTAGGTGTTGTTTAACGGAGGTGAGCAGCAGGTGAGAGAGGTGAGAGAGAAAAGTTTTGTTTTTCACGTGTGGTGACTGACTGGGGAGTTGGAAAAAGTTATTTTTCAAAAGACCAGGGAGTTCACTCCCAGCAGAGTGGACCCTGCAAGTTTTCTTGGCAAGTACACTGCTCTTACAGTATGTTGGGACTTATTTGTTGCTGAACTGAAGCTGTTTGTTTTTTATGACATTGCTTGTCAATGAGAGATTTATTTGAACTGAAGAAAATAAACCAGCTGTTTTCTTGAATGTGGAGTGGCCTGCATGTTTGATGAAAACCCCTGCTGTTATCCCCCAAACTTCACAGAATATATAGTGAATTACATACACACTAATGTAAAATATAGGGATATTATGGGGCATATTTATCAAAGGTCGAAGTGAAAATTCAAATTAAAAAAATTAGGATTTCGACGTAATTTTTGGGTACTTCGACTATGGAATAGGCCAAAATTCAAATAGAATTGAAAAAATTCAACTATTCGAATTTTGAAGTACTGTAAATTTAAAAACTTCAACTATTCGTCACCTTAAACCTGCCAAATTGCTGTTTTAGCCTATGGGGGACCTCCTATAACCTATATGAATCTTTCAGTTTTGTCAGAGGCAATCACTAGTGATGGGCGAATTTATTCGCCAGGGGCGAATTCGCGGCGAATTCCCGCGATTCGCCGCTGGCGAATAAATTCGTGAAACGTCAGGAAAAATTTGCCGCCAAAAACGAGTCGGAAACGACGAGACGCTCGTCAGAAACGACGGGCGACTCGTTTCGCGAATTTTTTGGCGAAGCGAAACGCGCCCGTTTCGCCCATCACTAGCAATCATTCTAACAGTCTGTTTTAGTTCAAAAAAACATTTTGAAATTATATGTCACCTTGTGAGTTCTATGACCCTATAAAAATACAAATGCTTTAATACAGGCCATGGAACTCCAAAGTGATACTCATAATTTACTAACCACTATGAAAGCATACTCAAGGATAAGGAAACAAATAACTATTATATTCATAGTTTCTTTGGTTTGTATCCCTCCCAGTTAGCCTGATTACTTGCACATTTATATTGATCACCTGACTCTTGCACAAATGACCACAAAGCCAAATCCTATATGCAAGCTGTTACACAGAATACTCTTTTTTTTTTACCTCTTTTTTTATTTTAATCATTTCCCCATCACACTGCTGGTGATCCATTCTGACCTCCCAATAATTGCTAAAGCTATGTTTATCAGCATTTTGTTACATACAAATAAAATCTGCTTGTTTTCAGAAGAGTTGAACTTACCGATTCTGGCCGCCTAAATGTTGGGTCCAGGGCCGGGCCATGCCGATAGGGTGTCCTAGGCACCCTGTCAGATACCCCCCCCATGTGCACACATGCTCGAGTGCACATGCGCCATAAGTGAAGGGATAGTTTAGCGGAAGGGCAGGGTAGAGAAAGTGACAGAGGGAGGGGGAAGTGACAGAGGGAATGGGAAGTGACGGAGAGATGGGAAGTGGGAGAAGAGGGGAGGAAGGCGAGAGCAGCAGGGGAGCGACACACTGGAACTAGGGGTAAGTACAAAACTTTTGAATAGGTACCTGTTTAGCGCCCTCACATCTTTGCACCCTAGGCAGGTGCCTCTACTGTCTACCCCTAATTCCAGCCCTGGTTGGGTCACATCGATCTGATCTAAAAGGTGCACCTAGATTTCTTCTGGTTCTTGACTGTTGGTAGTACCTTACTATATCTATATCTCATTGCACATTAATAAAATGTCAGTCAATGTGGCCTTTGTTCAAGTATTAATAGGTAGTGATGAGCGAATCTATCCCATTTCACCATAAAATTTGCCAAACTTTTTTTTGCACAACATTTTTCTAGTAAAGTACTTAGGATTCTATAGAGTTTTTTGTGGCACCTTATCTCTGCCACCTTATCTCTGCTTCAGAGCTACCATTAACATTTTTCTTACTTTCAAATCTTGTTGACTCTGTTGAGCAAATCTGCCATGCTTTTCTTTGTGTCAAAATTCACAAATTGGTGTTATAATTTGCTGAATTGCATTGGAGTCAATGCAAAGGAAAAAATTACATAAATAATTTGCTCATCATACTGCTACACACATGCCCTAACTTGTTAAAGGAGCTCATACCCACTATGCTACAATTGATGTTTCCATAAAAAAGAGCTCCCATATTGGAAATTTCTTAAAAACTAGTCTGGGATTTTTGACATTACCTCTGGTTGATTGGTAATAGTGTTTACTACTACACTTTGTACAAGCAAAAAGTACAATCTATAGTTTATATTTTGCTACTAGCGTACAACACAACTAACAATAAATCTGACCACAAACATATAATATCTGGATGTTTTGTATCCAACATTAAAATGAATAAACCATATATTTATGTGTATGTCTTCATACAGACAGTGGGATGGCTCAGAACCCTTTGGTTCACGTGGAAGGAGAGAGGTTGATTGGCTAGTTTTTTATATGAGTTTGTGAATATGTTTGCCACAGGTGAAATGCAGAAGTTTGTGGTGAATCTGTACAAGTTTCACTCACCACTATTTTTTTTTGTAACTTATAGTTTTATTGAAATTTTTTCATAAAAAACAAAACAAAAGAGAAATAACAAAAACAAAAAGGAAAACACTCAAGAACAGAAAGAAAAAAAAATGAGTGGATTTGGCAGTACACTGAAAACATATGAAAAGACATATGAGATACATACATATGCGTATCAGCCTATGTTTATACATGGAGTACAAAAAAATTTTTTCTAAAATAACGGGTAGATGGATTAAGTTAGAGAAGTAAACCAGTAAGAGTGGTGCACATAACAGAGCTGGATATATAGGTCAGGACTCCCTCGCCTGGTTTGGTTGTCATTAGGCAACTATTGACATTACAAATAGTTTACATTCCGCAGTTCCCATGGAGACCATATTTCCAGGAATTGTGCCGTAGTGTTCCGAATGTAAGCAATCCTAGATTCAAAGTTCCTATTTGATTCCACTCTAGTAAGCACTTCAGCCAGGGTAGGTGGGTGAAACATCTTCCACTTCGCTGCAATTGCCTGACGAGCTGCCGTCAATATGTGGTTAACTAATTTTTGTACTTTCCTTTGTATGTTGGGGAGTGGTTTGCCAAGTATAAAGGTAGAAATGTCTTTCATAACTGGCTGGCCCAGTACCGTGCTCAAAAGCTTCATCACCTCTTGCCAGAATTGCTCTAATATAGGACATGATCAGAAAATATGTTTAAGCGAGCCTACTTCCCCACATCCTCTCCAACAGATATCTGGGTGGTCAGGGAAAAATTTGTGTAATTGTTGCGGGGTATGGTACTAGAACATCAATATCTTGTAGATGTTCTCCTTTTGCTTAACACATGTTACCATACTTTTAGCATTTTGCCAGATAGTGAACCATTCTGCTTCAGTGCATGGTTGAGGTAATATATTGTCCCATTTCAGCATATAAGAGTGGCGAGTCGGGGTTGTCTGTAGCATTTTATATATCCTGGATATCAAACCCTTTTGTGGAAGGCCAGCTCTAGCCACTTTCTCGAATTCAGTCAAAGTGGTATGTTGTGCACTGGGACTATATGGGGCCACAAAATGTCTGATCTGAAAATATTCAAATAAAGGCAAGCGAATGCTGGGAGCCCTCCTGGTAAGATCATCCAAGGGTAGAATCAGTTTCGTTTTTGAGTCCAGTAAATCACTGACAGTATGTAGATGAGTTTTAGACCATCTGGAACAAAAGTCCAAGGATTGACTGGGTGGAAAAAAGGCATTATTAAGATATATCGTACCTAGGGGCCTCTCGGAGGAGAGTTTAAATTTCCATCTGAGCCTTTCCCATATCCGCAGAGTTAGCTTTGTAGAGGAAAGGAAGTCCTGCATGGGTGGGGTAGGCTTAGTTGGATTCCATATAAATGCGTTTGAGTGTCCTTTATCATGCCACTGGTTTTCAATTTGCCCCCAGGTGGTATAGGGTACCCAATGTGACCATGCCAAGAGTTGCCTTAGTTGTGACGCCTCATAGTACTTGGCAAAAGATGGAACTCCCAGGCCTCCCCTATCAGTTGGCGAAGTCATTACAGATTGTGATATCCGATGTCTACGGTTATTCCAAATATATTGGTGGCAAATAGTCTGAATTTCTTTGAGTGTTCTGTAGGGAACTGCTACTGGTAAGGTTTCAAATAGATACAAGAATTTGGGCAAAATACTCATTTTTATAGAAGCAATTTTACCAAACCAGGATAGGGAGTGTCCAGCCCATTTTGTCAACAATTTCTTTGTTTGTAGTATCAAAGGAGCATAGTTATGTTTATATAAATCTTTATAATGGGGGGTTATCTTTGTCCCTAAGTACGTTATGGAGGATGTCTTCCAGTTGAAATGAAAATCTGCCTTCAAAGTATTTAAGCTAACTGGTGGGATATTTAAGGGCAAAGCCTCAGTTTTAATCAAATTTAATTTATGACCCGAGAGCGCCCCATATTTCTCTAGTATTATGTATAAGGTTGGAAGGGAGATAACGGGCCGAGTCAGAGTTAGTAATACATCATCAGCGAATAACGCAATTTTATAATTACAGTTTTTGACAGAAATTCCCAAAATATCCGGACTGTTTCTAATATAGCTGGCCAGCAGTTCAATGCTAATTGCATAGAGCAGGAGGACAAAGGGCAACCCTGTTGGGTCCCATTTTTGATCAATATTGGTTTGTCAGTTTGGCCAGGATATTTCAGATAGGTCGTTGGGAAGCTATATAGGTTTGTAAGAGCCGTCAGAAAGGGGCCGGATAAATTGAGATGCTGCAGCAAGGAGAAAAGATAAGGCCATCTCAGTCGATCAAACGCCTTCTCAGCATCTAAACTTAAGACAAGCATTTGATCATCGCATGTATTGGCTATTTGAATAAGGTCAACTGTCCTTCTAATATTATCTCCCGCCTGCCGACCTTGTATGAAGCCCACTTGGTCAGTTTTTATAATTCTAGGGAGGATTGGGGCCAATCGGTTTGCCAACAGTTTTGAAAAAAGCTTCAAATCTGAATTAAGTAAAGCAATAGGTCGATAATTAGAGCAAGACTGAGCGTCTTTGCCTTCTTTGGGGATTAAAGTAAGATACGAGGTAAGATCGGTAGTCGGTATTGGCATTCCCTGCAAGTAGCCATTAAACAAAGGGACTAGATATGGTACCAGAATGTGCTTATATAACTTGTAATAACTATAGGGTAGGCCATCTGGGCCAGGGGCCTTCCCGTTGGGTAGGTGTTTCAAAGTTGAGAGAACTTCCTCGGCTGATATTTCCCTGTTAAGCTGTTCTAGGTCCTCAGCATTAAACTGAGGAATGTCTGTATTGCGTAAGAAATCAGACAGAGTTGTTTGAAAAATGGCCGGGTCTATAGAGGGAAGATCAGCCTCCAAGTTATATAGTTTAGAGTAAAAACTACGGAATTGGTCTCCGATCTGGGTTGGATTGTAGATTAAGTGACCGGAATCTGTACGTATTGAAGTGATCCGGTGTGCACAGCTTGTTCTTTCAATTTTTTAGCCAATAACGTATGTTGCTTATCCATTTCTCATAATAAGATTGCCTGGTCCATATAAGCGCTTTCTCAACTGCTTGATGTTTAATGTTTGCTAATTCCTTCCTTTGTATGATTAATTGATTTAATAAGGGCTCTGTCTGGTTCTCATTATATTGTTTTTCAATCCCTGTAAGGTTTTATATACAGACAGTTGTGCTTGGGAATATTGTTTCTTCTTATGTGATGTAAGAGCAATAATATGGCCTCTAATTGTAGCTTTATGAGCTTCCCATAGGGTTGAAGTGTTGATACTGAGCCTGCATTGAGTTGGAAGTATTCTTTTAAGTGTGTTTCTATGGATTGGAAGGCCTCAGAATTGTGTAACTTTGAGAAAAGCCTTGGAGGAGGCTTTAATGTCAGTCATTTTTACCAATAAACATTTTTTATTTTGATTATAAGACCTGAGAGTGCATATCTCTTTGCTGTTGGTTTGTATATATATATATATATATATATATATATATATATATATATATATATATATATATATAGATGCAGCCACTGGAATTTGTGATATAAATGTGTCATGACTCACGGCTAATTGAAGAAACTGTGTTATCCAAAGTTATCTTAACTCATTTAATGCATTTAACCTTTTCATTAGCATACCAAAGCCCCATTGTTTTCAATGGTGAACTCTTTAATTGGATGGGATGCTGTGACACAATATTCTGTGCTAAGTGGGATAAATGGGATAGATGAGTTAAGTTTTTCTGTGTCAAATGCAATCCAAAGTGGCTTCATCTGTATATATATACACACTCTGTCCACAGAAGCCAAAGACCCAGGTGCTACCAATTAAGGCTGAAAAATACAAAATCCAAGAGTAAAGGTGCACACTGTGATTTGAGGTAATATTAAAACTTAGTCTTTTATTGTTTATGTTTAAAAAAACTGGTCAACGTTGCAGTCTCTCAAGACCCAGTTCCCAACACACAAGTGCTGTTAAAATAGATATATACCATGAAACTCCCCACATAAAACACACCCGCCTGATCATGTGAATAAAACCCTTGCATCAAAACCCACAAGTTACACAAATAATTATGTACTTTACACAAATGATGCTTTGTTAAAAACAACTGATACATTACATTGCTAAAAACAAATAGACCACAGGAACTATAGTGGAAACACTGTCTTAGATCAATATAGCAAGATGCTAACAGTAAAAGTATCCCAAGCATATTAACAGTAAAAGTGGTGTATCCCAAGCATATTAGAGTTTATTTAAAAAACCCAAAACCCAAAAATGCAAGCCATCTAGTCCTGAAGATGGCTTGAGTATACAAGCCAAAACGTTGAATACATTTTTTCAGTGTTTTAGCCCTGGTTGGTGCGGTCATTTTTTTTTCTTGCTAATATTATTAATTTTTTAACCAGCACACAGTATTGTAGTTGTAGGATTCTGAGTGCATACAGTATTGTAGTTGTAGGATTCTGAGTGCATATATATATATATATATATATATATATATATATATATATATATATATAAATATATAAATATATATATATATATGCAAAATTCGAATAGAGCGAATGATCGAATATTCAATCATTCGACCATTCGATGATCGAAGTACATCAACTTTAAAACTTTATTCAACTACCAGATTAAACCTACCGAATAGCAATAGAAGCCTATGGGAATCCCCCCATAGGCTTTTTTTTCTAGAATAGCATTCGTACGATCGAACGCCTCGATCTTCCGAATCGTACGAATTTTTCAATCAAAGGAAATTTCATGATTTTTCCATTAATTCGAATGATCGCTATTCAATCGTACGATTTTGTCGAGAAATCAAATAGCGCTCAAAAATAGCCTAAAACTATTCGATTTCTATTCAACAGTCGATATTCTGCCAAATTCGATAAATTTGCCCCTTAGTATTGTTATTTGCTATGAAGTCCTGTAACTTTCCTTTATTAATCCTTTGAAAAGCTTTCCTACCACCAATGTCAGATTGACTGGCCTATAGTTTTGAGGCCAAGAACGGGATCCTTTTTGAATAGCAGCACCAAATTAGCAATTCACAGTCTCTTGGCCTTTCTTACCCACCTCAACACCAACACATCTATTGAACCAAAAAGGTTTTGCTTTGCAATAATAGTCTTGCTTACAAGGGGAATATACTGACATGTATATTTATTAAGCAGCATTTTAAAGACTTCCCATTTTTGTTCTGTGTTTAACCCGGTGAAAAGCATTTCCTACTTAATTTGTTGCAGAGATGCAAAAGCTGTTAAAGTTTGCATGCCTGAAATTTAGTGTTTTAGTTACTACCTTACAGAAATGACATTGCAAAAGAATCTTAAAGGAAACCATGTTATGATCACCTATTTTCCACCTACTGCATCTCTCTGTCTTGTTAGATTTTAGCCTCTTCCAGCTCATCTATATTGATACTCATTTATAAATTTGCACTTTATATTGGTTACATACAGAATACATTACATCTTTGACATGAAACAATGCCACTAAAATAGGCCTGAAACTCAAACACCAGTTCCCGAACTTCCAAATCATACTTCAGTACTACAAAATCAAAGCAGATATTGCTTACCGTGGGAGCTTTTGTTATGAGATTACTTTCTAAGTTTTGTTTTAGTCAGCATCCTTTGAAGTCTTCCTTTTTCATTTCTGATTAATTAAACAGGATTTAATTAATTGTTTTATCACATATCCACATTTTTATTTGCATAGTACCCGAATGAATCTGCTGTATATGAACATTTTATTTGTATTTAATATGTTAATTCATACATAAAACATATGCTTGATTCAAAA
Organism: Xenopus borealis; assembly: GCA_024363595.1. Classification (NCBI taxonomy): domain Eukaryota; kingdom Metazoa; phylum Chordata; class Amphibia; order Anura; family Pipidae; genus Xenopus; species Xenopus borealis. The sequence continues at coordinate 40,596,356 of CM044431.1, forward strand.
TTCACATTATTTATTTTTTAGATTGCAGTAGCACAAACTAAACACTTTTCCCTCTTGATTAACAATTATTACTAAATCTGTGAATAAATCTAAAATTCAGATGTTAAGAATGTTCACATGTTTCAGTTATTTTTGCCCATTAAATGATTCATTTATCAATGTAGAATATGTCAGATTTCTATCATGATGCTGTAGCTCCAAGCTCCAAGCTCCTTGTGGTTTCCTATTTTTTAAGCAATCTGTTTAAAACGTTTACCAGACCTTTTGAGATGTACATTTTATAAATGACACAGAATAGTCACAACTATTTTAACATAATGGATTCAACTTTTTTATGGGGGGGGCTTTCATAATTTAAACATTAGTTCAATATATATGCATTGTATTATTAAACCAACAGTTTGTTAATCTCTGTAACCTTCTTCACTGTGTTGCAAATGAATTCATTGTTTACATCTTCACCTTATTGTATTATTTCACAAGTAAATTATATATAATTAACAACATGCACATGGACACTGTGCTAGATGAACCAGGATTCTATAATCTATAGAGAAAAGTATACAGCAGATACAGAAAGTTGACTGTGCAGTAACCAAGTTTTGGGAAAGCAAATTAGTCAACTAGATTTAATACTGTACAGATGAATTACCAAATTGCACAGATCCAACTGAATGAATGTTCCAGTTCATTTAAAGTTTCTAATGTAGATGCCTGATGGAGTGTCAGTGTTTCACAGAAATAAAGTGTGGTGTCTAATCCACATTATATATCAATTAAAAAGAAAAAAAACACATGTTAACAGGTGCAAACACTAACTTATCTCTTTAATTAGTTGATTATTGATTATGCAAGAATTACTTAGATAACTCAGACCTAAGGATATCCAAAGCAAAGGTTTCAAACTGGAAACATTTTCTGTGCTAGCTTATGAGCAAATGCAATACCAATTCATCTTTGTGCCTTGCTACAAAAATGTGCACATTGAATAACGTTTTAGAGAATTCTCATTAGATTTAAGTAAACAGATAATATGTACACATTTCAATTAGTCGTGGTCTTCTGATTTGCATCTTTGCTTTTCAAATTGCTTTAAGTGAAAAGTTTTTCAAGTATGCACTAAATAGTCCTTTAACGCTGAAGTGTTGGAGAGATACCTGCTCAAATTAATGGGCTGCATTACATTTTCTGGCAGATTTCTTTAGCGTGCATAGTGTTGGAATCTCTGAAAGTAAACCAGTGATTTAATAAGTAAAGAGAAAGACATATTGCTCTAAAGCTAATGTGAGTTAAAGTTGGAGATGCTTATTTAGCTGCCAGCATTTATGCAGATAATCAATCTATCTTCAAAGCCAAGGAAATTTCCATAGCTTGTACAATCGCAGGTCTTAGAATATCTACTTTTGCCACCTGAATATAGACCATTAACCTTTGCCTGTAATGATGTTTTATCTGTTATGTGTGTGTGAGATTTAGGTTTTCCACCTTTTCTTAAAACATTGCCAGCCTTTCTTTATTTTTATGGTTTTTCTTTATTAATGACAGTTTTCTCAAGCATCATTTTTACCAGACACAATTGTTATTTAGGGAGCAAATTCTCTGCGAATTCCCGCGATAAGCCGCCGGTGAATACATTCGTGAAATGCCAGCCAAAAATTTGCTGGCGTAATACGGCGAATATGACGCTACGCACATCAAAAACAAGCCGCGACTCATTTCGGTAAATTTTCCCCAATTCAACGATTTTTCGGCAAAGTGAAACGGGATCATTTCACCCATCACTATTGTTGTTTACTGCATGAGATTTATAACAGGGAAGTGGGCTGATGATTCAGAGTTATAATGTTCTACTGAGTAGCATTGAGCATTACCACTTTCTAGAATAAAATGGTAGTCAATTGTTTAAACAGTCAAACACATTGTGACAAAGTGATGCAGACATCCCCTTTAATGAATTGTCAATGTTTTCAAAAATGCTACTGAGAAAAGTTTGATAAATAGGGGAAATATGGTAGTGCCGGTAAAAAAAATAGGCTGCATTTTATAATATAATAACACCAGTATCAATTAAATGTATATTGTTTCTTCTTTGCAACAATGCATGGCTATGTACTTATCTGCTCATTGAGCAGATGGATAAGTGTGTGATTTTGTGGTAAAAAACACACATTTTGTGCTGAGTAGTTCAATACTATGAAATGGCTCAAATTGATTAGTCAGATGAGTGAGTGATTTGGGGGTAAATGGAAACTCCTAGTTGAATGTTTTGCTCTTTGCCACAATGTCCTGCTGAGTAGTTCTATAATACTATGAAATAGTACAATCCGATTGGTGGGGATGGGAGGCATGTGATTTTGGGGAAAAACAAATGGCATCATTAAGTTTTATATCCATAGAAATGCAGAGCAATAATACATAAGGTCCTGATGTTTCTGAACCAAAAGTAGCTGTTGACATCCCTGTGAATGGTCTTTGAGAAGTTATTTGCATTAGGTAATATTCTGCCTATATGCATAAAGAACACCCAATATACAAACTTTGGGGTCCATCAATAATGAAATTAAAAAAATTGATATTGAAAGCAAATTTGTGCCAGTGGGGCCTATCGGCTCCCATTGGTGTTTTGTCAGGACGGAGGAAGAAGCAATAGGTTTAAAGTCCAATACAAGGTACAGCAAAGGTTCAGGCAATATTCAGAGTCAAAATCCAAGCAAAGGGTCAATAGGCAGCCAGCAAATGACAAGGTCAGTTTCAGGCAAAGGTCAGAAGTCCAGAAATCAATAAAGAAGTAATTTAGGTACAAACACAGGGATAATTAGCTAAAGCTATACTCGGGAATTGAACCTGGGTCTCCAGCATCTTTTAAGGTTTGAATTTGGTGGCAAAGGGCCAGACGCTGTAATGTGCCTGTCATAGCGTGATGACATGATTGCGCCGCCGCCGCTACCCACGTGGCGCCGCCATTGTGGGAACGACGCCAGCAAGGAAGGTGGAGGCGGAGTTCCCGGATGGGCTCTGGGCGGCGATCGTGACACTTTGGATATTTCATTTCACATATATTAATTCTGGTTTTGCATAAATATGTGCATGTCAATTGGATAAATGTCAATTGGATAAGTGGAGTATGGGTCATAGATAATATTTATTAAATGCTTACTGGCACACATATGCGCATGTCACTTTACATAAATTTAGTATATGCCATACTTAGTAAATGTCTACTGGAACAAATCTCCGTATGTCAATTGTAGTTTCGATTATACATTTTTAGTTTTTTGGTCCTCTGAACAAGTAATATTTTATAGTGTTAGACATGGGTTATAAACTGGTATGCAGCTTATTTATTTAAATTATGCTATAGTGATTTATTTTATTCTGCACCACAAGGGGTCTAAAAGAAGAATAATTTTAATATGCCTTAAAGGGTCCATACAGTATTTGTACGAACAATAAAACATTTAGAAATCTTAAAAGATTATGAAATCTTTGTTGAGACCCACCCATTGCCTTAAAGTGACTCTACTTGAAAAATGCCTATGACTGACTAACAAAGGCAATGTGGAAGAAAAGCAAAACATGTTAGGATAAAAAATTGCAAATAAATCATTAAAAGAAATTTAAACCCTCAAATCAATGTTAAATTGTTTAAAATAGTTAATATGTTGAAAACTAGATAAATAATTTTAATTGCAAAAGTACTTAGAAGAGGGCTCTTGGAAAATGTATATGAATTTTTTTTGAGGGTTTACATTTCTTTTAAATGTGTAAGCAACTATTAAAAACAGTCTATGAATATTTATGAAGCAGATTTATATAATAACCGTATTTATATTTATTGATTCTCTATGCTTCTGTGATAACACAGAAATACATAAAATACACAGTAACAATAACAAAACATGAAATAAAGCAAAGCAATATAGCACTGACAATTTCACAACCTGTTACTAAGCAGGAGAACTAAAAATATTAGACTCTGTCAAAAAGGGAGTGAAATGTAAGATAATTATTATAAAAATAATCAAATAACTAAAAATAATAAAACATTCAATCCTACAACAAACAGTATGTTGGAAACATACTTTAATTGAAGAGGATATACAAACAAAAAACATTTTCTTGAATTGCATATAATATAAATATACTTGTTTTTTTATTGTATATTATGTACATCAACATAACAAGGCCAATGTCACGGTCGGCACCCAATGCCAGAACAAACGCTAAGCACCCTGGTCTAGGCTCGTG
>CM044431.1:40606298-40641304 GCA_024363595.1 Xenopus borealis
GTGGCTCTCCTTCGGGATCCAAGCTATCCATAGGATTCAAGGTAACAGATTGTTACAAAACTATTTTAACCAAAATAATAGTATGGATTTTCTGACAAAGTCACTAAACAAAGTAAAAAAATAAATGAAATATGTGTAGTAAAGCATGAGAACTAAAAACTGATTAAGATTTAAAACTCTAATAAAGCAAATTATGCACTCTTGATTTATGAAATATATTAATTTCCATTTCTTTCAAATGTTATAACAAATAAGAAATCTATCTTGTTTTTTCATTGTCAGTAATTTTTAATTTTAGCATAAAGTCCCTATTGTAGTAAATGTATATCCTTACACAACATATATGCTAATGTTTGTTAGGCATGTAGAAGGTCTAACTAATAATGCAAAGTTCTTCACAAATAGTGTTTGTTTGCTTTTCACGTATGTTAGCTGAAAAAACAAGTTCACAAGCCTTAAATATAGGGATGCACCAAATCCAGGATTTGGTTCGGGATTCGGGCAGGACCTTTTTCATCAGGATTTGGATTTGGCCGATTCCTTGTGCATGGTCGAACTGAATCCGAATCCTAATTTGCATATGTAAATTAGGAGGCAGATTTACTAAGGGTCGAAGTGAATATTCAAATTAAATCTGATTTTTAAAATTCAAATTTTGACGTAATTTTGACCAAAATTTGATACGAATTGGAAAATTTTAATTTCAAAGTAAAAAAAACTTTGAATTTAACACTTTGCCACCTAAAAGCTGCTGAAATGCCATTTTAGCCTAAGGGGGACCTTAGGACTTATAAAAAATTTTTTATAAGTCCTGAGAAATCAAAGGATTTTTATGAATATCGTTTGAATAGAACAATGCATTCAAACAATTCAAATGAATTTTATTCACTCGAAAACGAACCTATGCGGTCCCTTTTCAATTGAAAATGGCCTTTACAAAAATGTGATGGTCGAATTTTGAAGTTTTTTAACTTTGAAATTCGATCCTTAGTAAATCTGCCCCTAGGTGTGGGAAGGGAAATCACGTGACTTTTTGTCACAAAACAAGGAAGTAAAAAACTGTTTTCCCAGAGTTTCCTTTCCCTCCCTTAATTTGCATATGCAATTAGAATTCAGATTTGGTTCAGTATTTGACCAAATCTTTCACAAAGGATTTGGGCATTCGGCCAAATCCCAAAAGGTGGATTCGGTGAATCTCTGCTTAAATACACAATTTATTTTGTATTTCATTACAGTAAAATGTTATATGAGAATGATAAATGAAAATTTAGTATTTCATTTTAGCCAAGTTGTTTAAATCTAATGTGATTAATTTATTTGTTCCAATATGAAAAGATTAATATCTACTAGTAGAAGGGAATTCCTTAAAATAACAAAGAAAAAAATCAAAAACAGTTAAAATGGAGTTTGATGCCTTTATTGTAAAATGGCATTTTACAAAGGAAAGAGTTAAGACGATACAGACTATACAAATACATTAAGACAATAAAAAATAGTATCAAACTGTTGACATTTCCTACACGGGGGAAGGAGAGCAAGGAAGGGAGAAACGGTGGTTTTCATTTTTAAGTTGAGATCAAATCCAATATATATATATATCCAGGTAGCCTCACATAAACAGTTGACAGAATCTGACATTTCCAGGCAAAAATATTTAAGTGTAATAGAAAGCGATTTGTCTGGTAGTCTAGTGGTCCATCGGCAGGGACGTCCACCATGCTGCATTCCTCTTCTGTGCCGGCTTCCTAGTGCGCGCGCGGCGCACACTTCCAGCTCTTAAAGGCGCATGCGCGCAGTGGCGCCAAATTCAAATGTTTAAAAGAGGATTTTTTGCTCTAAGCCCTTGCCTGTTATAGGTTCAGCTTTACTGTGTTCCTGGTGCCTGTGCTCTTTAGTCTTTAACTCCATCTGATTCCTGTTGTGACCTCTGCCTGATTCTGACTACTCCTGACTTCTGTGATCCTGACCTTGGCTTGTAACTCGACTATTTTACCATTTGTATTGCGACCCTGCCTGCATGACCATTCTGATCTGATTTCCTGGTTTGACCCTTGCCTGTTATCTGACTCCAATCCTGCCTCATCCTATCTGCTAGTCTTCCTGGTTTTGACCTTGGCCTGTCTGACTCTGTCCGTGTTCCGCCTGTCCTGACCCGGCCTGATTTGACTACATTATCTGCCTCCATTCTGTCCTGTGACCTTCTGCCCAAAACTTTGCTTAACCATCGTGCCCCTTGCTAGCCAGAACTTTTCGCCTTGCACCTATTGTTAAGTGCAGGTGGCATCTGAGTAGCTGAGGGCTCCTCCCGAGGCCAAAGGCTGTCGCACCACTGGTGAAGCACAAGCTGAGACTAGGGTGCTTGGCATCTGTTCCGGTTTGGGTGCCGACCGTGACATTAAGTTTGGATCAATTGAAAGATCAGTATCTCTCTTAACTTGTAATTGTGCTGCTACATGTCAAACTAGTGACAGTGTTATCAGATCAAAATAGTAACCAATATAGTATACCCATCATAGTGACTGTTTTACTTACAAGTACTTCCAAACGAATGAGTTTACACCACAGATTTAGTAATCCATTTGAACAAAGAAAAACTCATCTATACTTGTTTAGCCAAAGAGTATGAATTCTATGAAATCATATATACAGATGCAGCCACTTGGATTTGTGTGTTAAATGCTAATTGAAGAAACTGTGTTATCTAAAGTTAACCGAACTAATTAATACATTTAACCTTTTCAGTAGCATACCAAAGCACCATTGTTCACAATGATGAACACTATAATTAGATGGGATGCTGTGACACAATTTTTTGTGTTAAATGAGACAAGTGTGAAGTCTTGAGTTTAGTGATTCTGTGTCAAACACACAGTCCAAAGTGGTTTCATCTGTAGTTGTGTAATTTTAATATAAAGACAAAACTAACAACAGAAAAAAGTTGCAGGGTTAAAGCAATAATAGATTAAAAATGAAATATAATATTCCTTCCAGTATGATATTTTCAGTGAAATTGCAGTTCCATCATAACTCATCATGGTAAATGTAAAATAGTATAAATAAATTGGACTCTGTATACAGAATTAGACACTGCTTACACAAGCTGTATAGCTAACAAATCATCTACTCTGTTTATAAATAAATGTCTCTAGGGACAAATAAATCACCTCAACAGTGTCTCTTTCTACTTCACATAAGATTCATTCAGCCATTAGCCTATAACTATGACTGATGCTTTTGACAACAGAAATGGTGATACACAAGAATGTCTACCAAATAGAAGTATATAGAAATATATAGCTGTATTTTACACTGGTTTATTTATTCATAATTGGTCCATCACCTCAGGTGGCACATCTTTTAGACTAATATTTATTTGGATTCATCACAGGGTTTAGTGCATATATATTTCCTCTCCTATGTTGCTTAAATATTAATATTCAATAACAGCAATATAATATTTACTTAAAATGTTTCAACCTGTTTAAAATGATAATGAAGCAATATGCTTGACATCTATAAGAAAGATCAAGTGAAAACATACTTGTATAGAGACTCAGCTCTCCTAGACACAGCTATGCATAATGTCATTTTTTATCCAAAATTCTATGTGGATGTAAGCAGTTATTTAATATGCAATTATGAAAATAATGTATGCTACTGTACACTGGCAGCCAGGAAGACACATTCCCAACAAGTCATCAAATTAAATTCTGCAAATGTTCTTTGCATGTAAGCTTTATGTTGTTTTTCTTGGTGGCAGGCCAACATAAAGTTTAAATAAGCCCATTTTGAAAAGAATCAAGCCTCACTGGCATCAATTAGTGGAAAACAAAACTCTATACTGTATATATTTTTTAAGAATAGAAAAACATATTTTTTATTGTTATCAATGCAGGCTGGAAACAGTGTACTGTATATGACAAGGTGACAGAAAAAGGCTGATAAAAAGTTGACAATGATCTTGTAAGTGAATTCTGCCTACACAAGTGCTAAACTATTTAATAGCTAGGAAAAATAAACATCTGGAATATTCCTTGTCTAATTTTATGAATAATTCCAGTTTTAAAACTGTTGCAGTTATTGGGGCTTATTAAACTGAAAACAGTTGTCCCAATAACAAAAACAGATAAAGGATATAGCCCTAATAAAGGAACTTGGGGCATGGTATGTGCAAACTTTTAATTTAATATACCCTGCTCTGCTTCCTTTGTTTAAGATCTAAATGCTGTATGACCTTTCTTTGAGGTACAAAGCGTTTACACATACAGTCTTGTAGGGCAAGTAATCAAAGCTCATTTTACCATAACATAAACTTTAATACACAAAGAGCTAACTTATTTATTTTCTGTTATTTATGTTGAACTGACACATTTAAGAGGTGCTTTACAGAGATTATACATAATTCACATCAGTTCCTCCCCAGTGGAATTCAGGATCCCAGCACTCTAAGGGGCAAATTCACTAAAGAGTACAAATTTGCCAGTGACGGCTTTGCAGCCATCAAAACACTTCACCAGGCGCTAATTCACAAAAGTGCAAAGTTGTGTCCAGGGCACTGAACGATGGCAAATTTTCTCTAGCATTACTTTGGCAGAGCAAGCAAATCAAAGTGAAACTGTGCTAATGTTCAATTATGCCTATCACAACTTAGCTATAGTTCTTGCACTCAGGCTAATTTGCATATGGCAGGGGAATTTAAAATTGAATGGAGCTATTTATGTTACATGGTGCATCTAATACATTACATTTACACTGATAACTAGACATATCAAGGGAACCTTAATAAAGTCAATAGATTTGTTTTAATGCCCTACACCTAAGCCCACAGTTAAATAATGTGCCATATGGTAGAAAATGTATGGGGGAAACCAGGTGCCCAAAAAATTTTTTATGCCTTTTGCAGCCTAACACTCTGAAAAATTGAAAAGACGCCAGCGTTTTTTGTACTTAGAAGATATTACACTAAAAAAATGATGATGTAAGTAACTGAAGATTGAGGATGTTCTATGCACTCCAATTCACTTTGCCAGGTCAGAGTTGGTGAAGGCAAGTCTGGTAAGGTAACGTTCAGTAAAATCCACATCTTAGTGAAAGACAACCTTAAAGTAGGTGATAATGTAAAGGTAAAACTCCCTTTTGTTCTCACTGTTTTCCGATTCTTCAGAGTTGGAAGTCGACACTGCTTCCTTTTTCTTCATGGTTATTATTTAACTCCTTATAACTTACTTTAAGAATTAGAATAAATCACTCTGGAGAATCAATGCTAGTGTTGACTAGCACCTGAGGAAGGATCTGTATGATCCAAAACATGTTGTGCAACTAATAAAAAGAACACTTGTTTGATGGCATTGATTCTCCAGAGTGATTTATCCTAATTCTTAAAGTAGGTTATAAGGAGTTAAATAATAACCATTAAATTCCCTTGAATTAGCAGTACAATATGCATGCAAAGGTAAACTGCAGCCAATAATAATTTTTAACTTGTTCCAAGGAAAAAGTTAATGATCTTAAAACTGCACAGGATGCCAAAAACCACAAAACACCTAATTTTTTTGCGATATGAAGGGTTGCATTTTTGTGTAGGCACCTTGGGCTAAATTCAATTCAGTGGAACTGAGGAGGGGGTTAACATTCTCTGTTATCTGGATAACAATCCTACAGTTAAATTTTGCCATCTATGCAATTTTTACGCAGCCTATTTTATATTAGTAAGCTGATAAAAAAAAAAAAAGAAAAATAATGTAATTGGGGGTTACATAGCACATCTCTAAACTTGTATCACACTTCTTTAAAAAAAACACACACCTGGATACTGTTTGCTGATCCCAGCCATTTCTTTCCTCCAACCAGGCATCCACTGAACAAATTTAGTAGGTTGCACAAGCAGTACAATATCTGAACAATTTCTATATTGTCTCTACACTTCTACAAGCTCAATGAAGATTCTAGGGAAACTGGAAAATGACAGCAGCACAGCACTCAGCAAACAGATGCAGATCATTTTTTTTTTTTTTTTTTTTTAAAGAGTACTAAAATCACTACGGAGGTGTCAACACCTGGCTCTTATATACAAGGGAAGTAAAAATACTAATTTGTTACATACCCTACTCAAAGGCCAAGAAACCTCTTTAAAATAAATTGACCAAAATGACAGAAGAGTCCACACATAATTCCATCCACAGCCCTGAACAGATCCATTTTCACCTAAAGGTAGTATCCCATAATGTTAGACGGCTTAACTGCCCGAAAAAGAGGAAAATGGCTCTCACTAACCATGTAAAACTGAATGTAGATGTAGTTCTAATAAAAGAGACACATTTTTCCCGCATGTCATACCCAAAATATATGGACAGAAAGTACCCTACCTGTTACTTCTCAAATGGAGACACAAAGTCAAAAGGTGTAGCCATTTTGATACACAAGCACACAAAGTTCCAACTACAGATAGATACAGACGGTAGATATGCGATAATCATAGGTTTACTTCAGAACCAATTGGTCACGCTTACCTTAGTTTATGCACCAAATACCAGAAAGTAAAACTTTTTTCAATCTTTTTTTGATAAACCTGCGGCAGTATATATGGGTAGATTGATCATAAGAGGTGACTTCAACACAGTATTACATAATAACCTGGACAGGTCCAGAGACATCCTCAAGGCACAACATCCCTCAAAGATTTCATGTGACACTAAATGATTAACAAAATACTTAAAGGAAAACTATACCCCCCAAACAATGTAGGTCTCTATAAACAGATATTGCATAAAACAACTCATATGTAAAACCCTGTTTCATTTAAATAAACCATTTTCATAATAATACACTTTTTTAGTAGCATGTGCCATTGGGTAATCATAAATAGAAAATAAAGGACAGCCTCCTGGGATCCTAGAATCCAACAGTGCACACAAACATACCAAACAAACTATAAAGTTAGGTCAGACGAGCCAATTAACAGACAGAGTTGTGTCTTTTGCTTCATCACTTCTTCCTGTTACAGTTAGAGTTGAAATATTTCTGGTCAGGTGATCTCTGAGGCAGCACACAGACTATCATGAAATGGTGGTTCAAGGCAAGAGATGTAAAAGGGCAATATTTACTTAAATATATATACCAGGTAGGTAAGATTCTTTAATATGTCACTTAATTTGATATAAACTATCTGTTGCTCAAAAATTAATTTTCGGGGTATAGTTTTCCTTTAAAGAATATGGCACTGGTAGACATATGGAGGGAAAAACACCCCTTGGACAGGGACCATACCTATTTCTCCACAGTTCACAACTCCTACTGTATCAACTTCCTATTCACTAATGCAAACCAAGTAGCAATAACAGGTACAGCAAAAATACATGACATCACATGGTCAAATCATGGGATGGTGGAGGTCACATTTAATTGTTGGGATGAAATGAAAGGAAGAGGCTACTGGAAACTGAATGACTCAATTTTTATAGACGAGACTACCTGCACTACTACTATAAGGCTGGCCCTGATAGAGAACTTTAAAGACAATGACCCTAAAGAAACATCCCATGCCACCAGTTGGGATGCACACAAGGCAGTTTTAGAGGTACTGTGTATTGATAAATTTAGCCTCAAGAGCAAAAAAATCTCAAATTAAAAAAAATTCACTGATAACAGATGAACTACACAAATTGGCAATCTAGCATAAACAAACCCCTACACCTGCAACATTACACCGAATTAACCAGCTGAGGGCAGATTTGACACAACTTATGGCAGGCAAAGCAGTGTTTGCACTAACAAGTACTAAGATGTATTTTGAATACGCAAATAAACCATATACTATGTTAGCACGAAAATTGAAGTCATACAACACAGCACACACCATACATACTATAAGGGATTCAGAGGGACACATCACAAGAGACACACTGAAGATAAATTCTACATGGACCTTTATGCAGATGACAAAGCACCCCCTAGCAAACCAATCACACAAGTCATATTTCCTGACAAATTGGAAAATGCCCTCTCTCTCAGAGATACTCTCTTTCAGAGTGGTATTATACCCCTACAAGGTTAGCTCATATCTCAAGCAATACTCTGTCCATGCAATGTTTTGGGGCATGTGGAGAGACAGGTACATTTTACCATATGTGGTGGACTTGTACATTAGTTAGCAAATATAGGGACAAGGTACAGTAGCTCACACTGTCAGCTGTTTTCAAACACACTACTGAGTTATCATTTCTCCTGGGGCTACCCATTAAAACATTAAAAACCTCTAAAACTAATAAACTGGCAACTCACATTTTGACAGCTGCAAAAACACTCCAAGCAGCTCAATGGAAAAGTACCTCTCCCTCCCAAAACAACAAGCTCTAAGTCAAATGGGTCAAAACAATGGAAACTATTAGAGCAGATTTGCAAGGCATGGGATATGAAAACAAACTGTTATGGTTACCCTGTGTGGAATTAGAAGCGACCCAAACAGAAACAACATGATTTTAAGATGGTACCCTCCATAATGAATCCTCAGACCCCTCCCCCAATTTACCTTCCCATTTATCCCTACACTTTACATAGCATACAGTGGACATGGTAGGTAGTTCCAATTGCAAACAATGGAGATACTATAGGACACCTACAGTATTAGCAATGTCAATGGTGTAAAAATTTATTTGAATGATCATATGTACAGAACTAAACTACCATTGTGTACTTACTACATTATAACTGTTATCAGTTCAGATATTAATGTAAACTGATAATAGTCAATTATGGCTTTCTGCAATTCAATTGCATGTAGGTCTATTTTGCAGCAAAACCTATTTTACCACAGTTGTAATATTTTATTTTGTCTTTTTTTACAATTCATAAAATAAAGTTGAAATCTGGCCTCATAAATCAATGGTGTGACAAGAGCTCTGATGCTGGAAGCTGCAGGCTTGAAGGGGTGGGGCTGGAAGGTCACACGGGCAGGAAGTTGTTTACTCTGAGAGGTCAGGAGGAAGGGGGGTACGGAACGCATTTTAGGACATCATCCTGTCATTTTGATGTGCTACATGCGCCGTCCTATTGGTGTGGAATGCAGCATCGTGTGGTTTTTCACTCACCCATCCGCAAATGCTACAGTCACACCTCCGTCCTAGGCCCTCCCTCCTCAGCTATCAGCCATACGAAATCCCCCCTCAGCCCACCCTCCTCAGTTGTCCGACTTCTGCCCTCCTGGCTCAGCCTTCCTCCCTCCCTTCTCAGCCTTCCTCCCTCCCTTCTCAGCCTTACGACCTCTTTCCTCAGCACTCAGCCTTCCACTTTGCCTCATTAGCTCTCCCACCTCAAATCTCTGTTATCAGGCATCAGTCTTCTAAGATCCTAAAGTGGGGAGAGTGCGCGCGCTGCTTTATTCACCTATTTTTTTTTAACTTCCGCTTTTTTCATAGCCAATATGCGTCTTTAGGTTCTTAGAAGACTGAAGCCGATAACAGAGTTTTGAGGGGGGAGGGCTGACTAGGGAAAGTGGAAGACTGAGTGCTGAGGAAAGAAGTTGGAAGGCTGAGAAAGGAGGGAGGAAGGCGGAGCCAGAAGGGAGGAAGGCGGAGGGAGGAAGGCGGAGCCAGGAGGGAGGAAGGTGGAGGGCTGAGGGGGGAGTTCGTATGGCTGATAGCTGAGGAGGGAGGGCCCAGGACGGAGGTGTGACTGTAGCATTTGCGGATGGGTGAGTGAACAACCACACGATGCTGCATTCCACACCAATAGGACGGCGCATGTAGCACATCGTTTACACAGGACGATGTCCTAAAATGCGTTCCGTAAGGGGGAGTGTCTGCTGAAAAAGAGTTTTTCATAAAAGTTCTGTTGCTGTGTGGGCTGTTGGCTGCACAACAGAGTGGTATAAGCTTTCCCTCCTTTTGGACTGATTCCTCAGAGTTGCACCCCATGTTATGTTCCTGGACTGTTTATCTCTTATCCTGTTATACACAAGTGCAACTGGAATACTCACACTAACTTCCCCTCTTGCTGGACTGCTTGAAAGAGACTAGAGTTGAATGTGTGACTGTTGCTTGGGGCCAAGTGCTACCTGAAGGGATTAAGCCCAAATTACACACTGACTTGTGCTCCTGTTGAGCAGTTGTTCCCTACCAGATGCATAAAGGGGTTGCTTGTTATTAAAGTTTCCTTGTACTGTTACCTGCCTGCATGCTTCTTATGTGCCCATAAACCAGTCCCGTGCTCTGGGACGTCACAAATGGGATGTGTATGTTTTGTGTATGAACTTGCTTGAAAATTAAAAAAAAAAAAAAAATCCGACACTTGCTGCTGCAACTGTGTCTGCAACTGTCTAGTAAACATATGCAAAGTTCTTCCTTACAAAATGTTTCCTACATTTTAATTTTATAAACCCATTTTGGGGAACTACCACCCTTTCTCAGATAACAGAATATATTGGCGTACTGTCCATTTAATCAGAGAATAAAACTAATCCAGAATGAAAACCAAATACTAGCTTTGTTTATGTCTTTGCTCGATTCTACGGCATCCTTATTCTTAACCATCAAAATATCAACCTACCATAATTAAAATTTTATGGTCTCATATATCTATTATTATTATAACAAGCATGCTATAAAAAAGCTAATATGTAACATTTAAAAACGCACCTAAAATATTAAAGTTTAAGGACAGAGGCTTTAAAGGGGTTGTTTGAGTTAACTTTTAGGATAATGTATAGTGATATTCTGAGACAATTTGCAATTGGTTTTAATTTTTTATTGTTTGTAGTTTTATAGATATTTAGCTTTTTATTCAGCTGCTCTTTATTTTGCAGTGTCAGCAATTTGGTTTCTAGGGTACAAATTACCCTAGCAACCCTGCATTGATTTGAATAAGAGACTGGAATATGAATAGGGGATGGACTGAATAGAATGATAAGTAATAAAAAGTGGCAATAACAATACATTTGTAGTCTTACAGAGCATTTGTTTTTAGATGGTGTCAGTGACCCCCATTTGAAAGCTGCAAAGAAACAGAAGAAAATTTGCAAATGATTAAAAAACTATGAATAATAAATAATGAAGACCAATTGAAAAGTTTTTTAGGCTGTGCAAAATAAAACATGTTTTCAATATAGTTAGTTAAGCAAAAATGTAATGTATAAAGGCTGGAGTGACTGTAAGTCTAACATAACAGAACAGAACACTACTTCTTGCTTTTCATCTCTCATTTGTTTACACTGACTGGTTACCCTGGTTACCAGGCAGTAACCAATCAGTGACTTGAGGGAGGGCCACATTGGCCATAACTGTTGCTTTTGAATCTGAGCTGAATGCTGAGAATCAATTGCAAACTCACTGAACAGTTATGTACCATGTGGCCCCCTTCAAGTCGCTGACTAACTCAGATTTAGAGAGCTGAAAAGCAGGAAGTTGTGTTGTATTCTGTTATGTTAGACATCCACTCACTCTAGCCTTTATACATTACATTTTTGACTAACTAACTATATTAGAAACATTTTTTATTTTGCACAGCCTATCTATTTGCCCAGTTTTTATTTTTACCCTGAACTGTTCCTTTAAAATGACTTGTTGCCCACATATTTATCGTAAATGTCTTGATGCTGAGACTTTGGGTGCCAGACTGTAATTCGATTTACACATTATGCTTAAAAGTCTAAATTCAAGAACCATAAAAAGGACAAAGGATGGATGCACTTTAACAAAGAGAAAATGAAATTGGCAGAGTAAATGTGGGCCATTTTAGGGTGTGTTAAGGAGAGAGCTAAAACTAAGCAGTCGATCAATGATGACAAGTAGTGATGGGCGAAACGGCCGCGTTTCGCTTCGCCGAAAAATTCGCGAATTTCCAGAGAAATTCACAAATTTTTCTGCAATTCGCGAAATGAGACGCACGTCGCCTCGTTTGCGACGTGTCGCGTCGTTTTCGGCGCGTCGCGTCAAAAACGACGCGCGACTCGTTTTTGGCGGCGAATTTTTCCTGCTGTTTCGCGAATTTATTCGCCAGCGGCGAATCGCGGGAATTCGCCGCAAATTCGCCCCTGGCGAATAAATTCGCCCATCACTAATGACAAGGCTAGGCTAAAACTAAATTCTCCTTTCAGTAACAAGTATACCAATAAGTTGTACTGTAATAGATCAGAGTATTTGGTATTTATTTTAAACATGTCTCCTGGAGAAACACATTACAAAAACCCAAGCAAAATAAATATAGTTAATCAGTGTTGTGATATGACAGAGGGTGTCATATGGCAATAGCTGCTATATTTTTGCTTACACTAATCATACTTTCTGGATCTCATTTTTTTTTTTAAATAGAAATTTGTATTGTTTTAACATTTCCTTTGACAAGCATATTAATAACATTCGGGATCTATTAGTTGGTACCGTCAGTGTTTATCAAAGGAGAAAAGAGAAGTATAGTATGGAAAGGGGGAGAAAAGGGATATGGGGAAGAATAGGCAGGTGAAGGGGAAGAGGGGAAAGGGTGTAGATTATAAGTAGGCTAGCTGGGTAGGTGGCGATCTGCTCATTAGAGTGAGCGGTGGGGGGGAGGACAGTAAGTAGTGAAGGTAACCTCTCTCCTTTTTATTCCTCTATCCTTTCTTTTTTGCAGGACCTTAGATGCTTCCATGTAGCTTTGCCTCTTCCAAGATGTTTGTTGGAAATCTATCCAGGTAAGTGATAGGTTTTTTTCCATTTATCCCATAGATATTTAGAATGTTCACATTTTCATACATTCAATCCACATTTGTTCATACATGAGATTTGAGTCTATTAGTGCCACTAGTTCTTGTTTGTTAGGGATTTGGGTTGATTTCTAGTAGCTTGGAATCAGAAGTCTAGTTGCTGTTAGTATATGGAATATAAGATGTTGGGTTGTTATCAGAAAACTTTCCAGGTTATAGTTAAATAATGGTAAGGTTAATTTTATTTGTAGGTATGTGGCTTGGTTTAGGATAGTTTAATTTTTTTCCAACGATGATATAATTTTCCGACAGTGCCACCATATATGACTTAGGTCCCCGACTTTATTGCATTCTCCAGCACATTTCTGTTGAATTTGGGTAATATTTGTATAGCATTTTAGATGTTTTATACCATCTGTAGAAGAGCTTCCTGGCATTATATGATTCGTGCATTTCGAGTATTTATATGCCATGTTGGACATTTTTATGCATTGTTGTAGATCTAATTCCATGTTCAGTTCTTGTTCCCATTTCTGTATGTGTCTTCATCCATGAGAAGTTTGTATATTTTTGTTATCCCTTTTGTGCTACATGGATTTTGTGATGCTACAGATGAAGCCACTTTGGATTGTGCATTTGACACAGAAAAACTTAACTCATCTATCCCATTTATCCCACTTAGCACAGAATATTGTGTCACAGCATCCCATCCAATTAAAGAGTTCACCATCGAAAACAATGGTGCTTTGGTATGCTTATGAAAAGGTTAAATGCATTAAATGAGTTAAGATAACTTTAGATAACACAGTTTCTTCAATTAATCCTGAGTCATTTAACTCCCAGTGGCTGCATCTGTAGATTCTCAAATTTGGTGGGTTGTTGTTTATTCCACACATGTCCCAGTAGGTGACTTATTTGTAAAAGTCCTGCTTAGGTAAGTGATATTCTCACATTAACTGGTCAAAGGGTTTCATTGAGTAGTTTTCATACAATTGGCCTATGGTCTTTATTTGGTTATTACACCATTTTGCTATATTAAGGTGTGGAATGGTCATTTCCAGTACTTCCAATTTTGCGCTATGTGATGGAAACTTGAGTAGCGATTTCCTTTTGTTGATTTTTGTCCATATGTTGATTGCTGTTGTTGTTGTTGTTGTGTGGTTGGCTAATGGATGTTAGTCTATCTGTAATGGCTTTCATTTGATCTATGATCGTAGCTTGGTAGTATGTTTCTAAATTTTGTACTCCGAATCCTCGTTTGTCCTTCGTTCTCTGTAGATATTTTTGTTTTATTCTTGGTTTCTGATTGGCCCATATATATTTATTGATTATTTGTTGTGCTCTACAGAAGAAGGAGTGTGGTACTGTCAATGGTAGTGTACGAAATATATATATATATATATTTGGGTAGTATCCTCATTTGACCGTTGCGATTCTGCCTAGTCATGATGTGTAAAGGGGAGCCCATCTATTTAAAAGTTCTTGTGTGCTGGCAAGCAGCTTGGGTTAGTTGGCTTCATAAATTTTTGCAATGGTGTTACACCTAAGTACATAATACAGATGCAGTCACTTGGATTTGTGTGTTAAATGTGTAGTGACTTAACTCATCTATCCCATTTATCCCACTTAGCACAGAATATTGTGTCACAGCATCCCATCCAATTAAAGAGTTCACCATTGAAAACAATGGTGCTTTGGTATGCTAATGAAAAGGTTAAATGCATTAAATGAGTTAAGATAACTTTGGATAACACAGTTTCTTCAATTAGCCCTGAGTCACGACGCATTTAACTTACAAATCCAAGTGACTGCATCTGTAGTTTTTGTTTGCCATTTAAATGTGTGTTTTGCTTTTAAGAACTTTATGGAGTCTTATGGCATATTCTATTGGGAGAATCTGAGATTTTGTTTCGTTTAGTTTGTAGTAGGATATTCTGCTAAAGTCTTGCATGATCTTTATGGCTGTTGGTAGTGATTTTTGCGGATTGGTCAAGGTGAGAATGATATCATCTGCCAACATAGCTAATTTGTGGTGTGAGTTACCTACTTGGATCCCAGAGATATCTTCTGTATTTCGGATTGTTCTGGCAAGAGGTTCCAGTGCTAGGTTAAATATCAGTGGTGAGAGGGGGCAGCCCTGTCTCGTACCATTGGATATCTTGAAATTCTTTGAAAGGATTCCCATATTGTTAACCTGTGCTGTGGGGTTGGTGTAGAGGGATAGTATGGCATGTTTGAAGGGGCCTTTTATTCCGTAAGCTTGTAGTGTAGAGTCTAAATAATTCTATTCAACCCTGTCAAAGGCTTTTTCGGCATCAAGACTGAATAGTCTGGTGGGGTTTTTCCTTTTTTTAGTGATTTCTATCAATGCTAAGATTTTCCTAGTGTTGTCTGGTCCTTCTCTACCTTTTACAAAACCGGCTTGGTCTGGGTGCAACAGGGTTGGTAATATGTTCATCAGCCTGGTCACTATTACTTTGGCATACAATTTCAGATCTGTATTCAATAATGAAATGGGTCTGTAGTTAGCACATTCTGCTGGGTTTTTCAATGGTTTTGGGATCGTAGTTATAGTGGCTGCTAGCATTTCTTTGGGAAACGTTCCTCCTTGTAATATCTGGTTGAATAGCTTAGTGAGGAATGGGAGTAAAATGTCCTGAAAGTTTTTATAATACCCATTGGTAAGTCCATCCGGGCCCGGGGCCTTTCCTAATGGGGCTGTTTTTATTGCTGCCTTTATCTCATCTGTAGTTATTTCAGAGTTTAGTTGGAACATCTCCTGTGGTTGTATTTGCGGAATTTTTGCTGCCGTTAGAAATTTTTGGATGGCTTCTCTGGTGGGTTGTGGTGTGTTTTTGTCTTGGTTTAGGTTATATAAAGAAGAATAGTAGTCTGCAAATTGGTTTGCTATTTCCTTTGGGTAGGTGATTGGGTGTCCATTCTTTGATGTTAGATATGGTATGGCTTGATTGGTCTGCCTTTTTTTAATTGTGTTTGCTAGTAATTTGGATGCTTTATTGCCTTTGGTGTATCTGTCATGATTTAATCTTCTTAGTTGACACTCTACTATTTGGTTTTCTATGTTTTTTATTTGGTGTCTTAGTTCATGTCTCCACTTTGTTGTTTTGTCATTTGGCTGTTTTTTGTTTTGGATCTCTAAGATTTGTAGATGGTGTGTAAGTTGGGTCTTAGTTTCTTCATTTTTCCTTTTTGTGTTTGAGGCTAGTTTTATTAGATGTCCCCTGATTACCATAGTATCTCTTGAGTTGTGGTTTCGTTTACAGATGCAGTCACTTGGATTTGTGTGTTAAATGCGTTGTGACTTAATTCATCTATCCCATTTATCCCACTTAGCACAGAATATTGTGTCACAGCATCCCATCCAATTAAAGAGTTCACCATTGAAAACAATGGTGCTATGGTATGCTAATGAAAAGGTTAAATGCATTAAATGAGTTAAGATAACTTTGGATAACACAGTTTCTTCAATTAGCCCTGAGTCACGATGCATTTAACTCACAAATCCAAGTGACTGCATCTGTAGTTGGAAATAGTCTCTTAAGATTTGTTTACATTGGTCTAAATTTCATTGATTGTTTAGGAGGGATTCATTGAATCGCCATTGTGGTTGTAGTCTTAGGTTCCGGTTGTTATCAATGGTAATTTCAATTGGAGAGTGGTCTGCCCAAGTGCTAGTTCCAATGTATGATTTTGTAATAGTTTGCAATAGGAATTTGTCTACTAGGAAATAGTTTATACAGGAGTACTTGGTGTGGGAGTATGAGTAAAAAGTATAGTCCCTTTCTGTACTGTGTTGTGTTCTCCACTCATCATATAATGCACTTTGATTAATATGTTTCCTCAGGGCTTTTGCTTGGTTTGTAATGTCTCTAGGGCTAGTGTTCTTTCCCATCCCACTTGTGTCGATGTCATATTGCAAGGGTGTATTGAAGTCACCTCCTATGAGAAGACGTCCATTCTGTATTTTGTCTATTTTCTTAAATAGCATAGTATATAATTTTGCCTGACATTTATTTAGGCTGTATATATTCATGATGGTGTATATTTGTTTGTGTATTCTAATAGTGACGATAAGGTATCTACCCAAAGGGTCTGTTCTTGAGATAGGAGCTGATGTGGAAGTTTCTTGTTTATCCAATTTTTTTTTTACTGTATTTGAGGCATAAATCTGAGTGGGGAAATGTTTGGTGTTAATTCTTGTTGGTTGTAGGTCAGTTAAATGAGTTTCTTGTAGCAGAAGAATATCTATATTCTGTTGTCTGCTCCAGTTCGCTATTTTTGTTCTTTTTTTGTGGGCTATTTAGCCCATTTACATTTTGTGATATTATTTTGATACCCATGTTTGTTTGTTGGTGTGTTTATAGATTGGAATTGAATTACTGCACTATTGAGTAGCGTTGCTGCATCGTAGTTCCTTAGATCTTCTGGCAGAATCTGTGGGTTGTTTTCCCTTCTTTCTGTCACACGTTAGGAGGCATGTCACGATCTGGCTTGTCCTGATTATTAGGAGAGAGGAGACAGAGGAGAGAGAAAAGGAGAAAGCTAGAAAAATATAGAAAACATACATGTTAACTGTCAACATTATGTTTATAACTTATTTACAACAATACAACAATATTGATTTGAGGGGGAGTTTACCCACTATTCCTTAGATAATAGGGTTCACTTATATATTCTAGATTATGTCTTATTGCTTTAGGGTGGGGGGGGTTTGCGGGGTAATGTCCACTCTAGCAGCGGCTTCAAAACTTTGGGAGCATAAATGAACAAGTCCACTTTATTTTCCTTCAGTCGGTGCAGCGACTGGTCTTTCTATCTGGGGTGCCTAGATCTTGTAGCTTCTCAGTTATCTGAGTCTGCTTCTTCCCCATCTGGTTGAACTTTGTGGCTTTTCCTGTACTGCCTTGTTTGAGGAATCCATTCCAGCTGTGTTTTTGGTCTTTTCTGGGCTTTCTCTCCTATATGGCTTGGTGTTTTTGGTGTAAGCCCCCATTGTTTCAGGAGTTGCTCCCCATGTTGTGGTGTGTTCATTATCACTGGGTTGTCATCTTTATTGACCCATAACCTCACTGGGTATAGCCAATGGTAAGGTATATTATTTTCCCTTAGTGTGGATGTAACCATGATAAAGTCTTTCCTTTTCCGCTGTGTATAGCTTGAAAGATCTGTGAAGCATAGTAGGTGATTGTATTTCACTGGGAAGTCTTTTATTCCTGAAACGCTGTTGTAGTTTTTCTTTAATATGGTAGAAATGAAGTCTCATAATAGTGTCTCTAGGGGCTTCCGGTGGGGCATCTGTTCTTGTGCTATGCCAGGTAATAGTTCCCCCATCCTTGTACATAGGTATGCGTTGAGGTTTGATGGTGGGATTGATTCCGGTATGCCGCTTATCCTTATATTATTGCGTCTGTTCCGATCTTCTATATCGGCTAATTTAGAAGTTAGATTGTCTATCTCTTCTTCTAGTGTGCTGTTAGCATCTATTAGCTTGTTGTGTGAGGTGACAATTTCTGCCATTTTGCTTTCTAGGTGTGCTGTGCGTTCGCCCACCTGTTTGATGCCTTTTCGCAGTGAAGAAATGGCCGACTGGAAGTCTCCTTGGATCTCCGTTCTTTGTGTTGCCAACAGTTCCTTATGCGATGGTAAGCAGTGAGTATTCGCCCTCTGTTTCTGTTGGTGGCTTGTCAGTGTATTGCACTTGGTGCGCAGGGCTGCTGCTGGCTGAGTCAGCTCCATCTTGGACGGAGTCTGTGAACCTGGGGGTGAGGCCGCTTTGGGGTAGAAAGCAATCATTTTGACCGGTGAGGATCTCTTTTACTTCCTACAGCTGCATGTTTCAGGTTACTAGCTTTATGAAGTTATTAGCTGTGCTTTCAACTATCCTGGTTCTACCCAATTTTGCTGGCAACTGTTAAAAATCACTCATTTTACTTTGAACTTTGGGACAAGTTATATAAAGTCATGGGTGAATCTGTGCGAAAAATTAGTGAAACGCATTGAAGTCAATGGGCATCAAAATTATTTTGATGTGTGACAATTTTGACGTGAGCAACAATTTTCCCAAATGCATTAAAGTCAATGGGCAGTCGTGACTATTCTGACGTGCAAGAGTTTTTTCCGGTGGGGAATTTTGTATTTATTCCCTGGCGATGAAATGTGTACATTTTCTGCGAATTCATGCCTGGCAAATTAAATAGCCCATCACTAGCTATATATAATTAGGAATTGGTTAATAGCACTTAAGACAGCACTTAGATGAAACCAGGGCTATTTTCCTTTTATCGTTTGGTTTTTAACCTTTTAATTAAATGCATATTCGCAAAAAGGACTCATTTGACCCTTTGCCTTGAGCCACCCCACTGAATCCCATTGTCAGAATTCCATAAGAGATCACAACTACGGTTTGCTCTTCCTCACTAAAGACTTGACTTTCACTTCAAGAGTTGCAGTTTGAGACCAGCACTATGTCATTATGTCCACCACTGAATATTAGGCTTCCTCTACCTACACAGAGGATGGCCCTCAACTCTACTACCAGCAAGATGTGCATCTCCCACAATGAGAGAGGTTCAGCAGTCAAGTATCTCGATGAAAGAAAATCCAAGCAGGCTGTTATGTAGCACAAACAGTAGTAGCATCTGCATCAATCAATTGTGGAGTCACAGGAGAGACCCTCCTTTGTCCCTCTGCAAATATTATCTGTACAGTACTCAGGCAATGTGACAAATGAAACACAAAATGCATTATCATATAGCCACTGGAAACAAGTGCCAAGTATTCCTCAAGAAGTAAAAATGTCCTTCCTGACCCCAATGGCAATTGTAAACATTCCCTGGATCAAGACTGACTCTCAAGATTTTATTGTATAACATCTACATTGAATTCAGATTCAATTCAGTGAGAAAAAGTTATCTGATGTTTATGAAAACTCAGATTCAATTTGAGGAGAAAAAGCTTTTGTCCAAATTCAGCTCATTTTCCCCCCCCAAAGACTTCAACAGAGTTTTCACAATATAAACCTTTTACTAAACTGAGTCTGGGCCAATAGGAGACTTTAAAGAAGAAAACTCCTGATATATTGCAAAATGTGCCAAAACGGAGAAGGCAGATGGGATGTATCTATCTCAGCAGAAAAGTAAATGAACTTCTTCTTCCCCTGACATTGCATTCCTCTCTTTCTATGCCCACTGGCCCAGCATTCCCCGGTTTTAAATCATTAATTCACACATTTGGTGTTATAGTGAACTTTCTTATCTTAATACCCATAGATTCAGGGAAATTGTACCCAGTCCCCATGAATCAGTTAGTGATTGATTCTTATGGCGGTGGTGAGAGATCACAGTATGCTTTTCGATTGCCATGAATAGTGACCCCATGTTTTGGTCTACCTTCCTGCAAATCACGTACTGTCCATGTTGGGTGTTCTTGATAACTTGTCTATGTTAAGGAATAAGCCTGCACCTGACACTGGTATGTGTCAGTACCTTCACACTGCTTTGTCTTATTATCCTGCAAGCAATACAGTGTGTACCTTATACTGCCTGCCAGTTAAACCTGTTTGTTTCTGTGTCTACCTTCTGCCTTGTACATGCCTGCATTTTACTAGTTCTTACTGCTCTGCCTGTTTCCCAGTTAGCTTTGTTCTTGTTCTTCACATTAAACCCTTATGTCACACATTTCCATGGCACTTTACAGAGATTATATATCATTCATACAGTCATATAAAAACTGTTTTAAACATTGAATCTAGAGTCCATCCTGTTGTCATCTCAGAAACTTTGAACTATACTGCGGTCCCATTGTAAGTTTATTAAAGGGATACTGTCATGGGGAAAAATGTTTTTTTTTTTTCAAAAGCCAGTTAATAGTGCTGGTCCAGCAGAATTCTGCACTGAAATCAGTTTCTCAAAAGAGCAAACATATTGTTTTATATTTAATTTTGAAATATGACATGGGGCTAGACATTTTGTCAGTTTCCCAGCTGCCCTCGGTCATGTGACTTGTGCTATGATACATTTCAGTCAGTCTTTACTGCTGTACTGCAAGTTGGAGTCATATCACCCCTCCCTTTCCCCCCAGAAGCCTAACAACAGAACAATGGGAACGTAACCAAATAACAGCTCCCTAACACAAGATAACAGCTGCCTGGTAGATCTAAGAACAACACTCTATAGTAAAAATCCAGGTCCCACTGTGACACATTCAGTTACAGGCAAAATGACCTGAGATGGCTGCCTGCACACCAATATTACAACTAAAAAAATACACTGGCTGGTTCAGGAATGAAAAGTTATATTGTAGAGTGAATTATTTGCCATGTAAACAGTGTAATTTAGAAATAGAAAACTCCATCATAAAAATCATGACAGAATACCTTTAACTATTCTACTACAGTATTTGTTGCATGTACAGATGAAGCCACTTTGGTTTGTGTGCTTGACACAGAATAACTAAACCCAGATATCCCATTTATCCCATTTAACACAGAAAAATTTGTCATGGCATCCCATCCAATTAAAGAGTTCACAATGGTGCTTTGGTATGCTAATGAAAAGGTTAAATGCATTAAATGAGTTAAGATGACTTTAGTTTCTTCAGTTAATCCTGAGTCATGACGCATTTAACACACAAATCCAAGTGGCTTCATCTGTATATACATCTATATCTATCTATCTATCTATATACAGTGTGTATATATATATATATATATATATATATATATATATATACATACTAAAAATCCCCACAGAGAAATACTGAATGAATGCTAAATAATGAATAGAACTAACTTTTTAATTGAGTATTGTATGATTTACTGTTTGTACATATTATAATCTCTAGATGATAATAACGACGTCTATTTAGCTTCCTAGCAAATTAAAGGCCTTTGTTTTTCTCCATAAAAGAAGGCCTTGTTAGATAATTGGGATAGTCAGTGCCAGAATAATAAAATAAAAGATGGGTACAATGGTTTGGGGTGAACTCATACTGGAGTCATCAATGAGGAAGAAATAATTTATCTCAAAGCATGTATTGGGTTTTCTAATTACTCTAGGATCAGAAATTATTATGGAATAGATGAAAGACTAATTTAATTGTGTAGTTATACAAATTGATGTTATCGAGTCTCATTGTTTTTTAATGACTTACAGTATAATTACATCTTAAGAAGTTTATAGCAATATATGGCTCTCTAAGATCAAATACAGACTAAATAGACTTCTGGTCCAGTCATTACATAAATGTCAGTCTAATTAAAATAATGTCTAATAATTAGAAATATATACTGTAGTGTCACATTATTTGTACAGTATAAAATTAATGATGGTAAAAATATGAAAAGAACAGTTAAAATTAAAACTATCAAAGTTATATTTTTAACTTTTTTTAGTGTTGGTCTGTTTAGTATTATATACTGTATCCCTGTCAGACAGGGCTCTGTAACTGGACGCATAATAGTCTTTTTCGATAAACTCCATGCTAGTTGTGTCCAGTGTTGATAGTTTATGATTCAGCATCACTAACCAAATTTAACCTGCCTTCAAACAGTGACATTATTATACACAATAGTGGAGTTTGCTATTCAAATGCTTAATAAAGATGTGCTTGAAATAATGTTGCATTTCACAATCATTAACTTCATAATTAAGCCAGTCTTTTTTTTTTTTTTTGCTTCCATTTCTAAAAATTAGAATTTAATTTGGTTATGTTTTCAGTTTACTCCTGGCTGTTAATCTTTTGCCATCATTGATGGATGATATAACTGGCAACAAAACTGTTTTTCTATTTCCTTGCTATTTAATCATTTAAACAATCCAGTATATTATTATATGAAATAATTAAAATGGAATAGTCAGTACCTACCTCAACAATTCAAACCAGGAGCCCAGCAGGAAATCTGCAACAAAACTGATGAGTAGTGTAATTGTTTTCAAATATCTAGGTCTGAAACTTCCATGAAACTTGCATATGTTTACAAAATGTCATTATATCCCAGGTTTTGTTGTTACAGTTACAATAATAAAAAGAGGAGACCAATCCATTTTGACCTCATCCTTTTGTACAAATGAAAATCGTCTTTTACATTGAAGAAATTCATAAACAAAAAGCTCATTTACAGAAGTAAATTGCATTCACTGCAAGCAAGCACAATATAATCAGATCTATATCAGAGAGACAGCCATTCAGATGAAGCCCTGCACTACTGTTGCACCATTTTTCTATGTAATCACAGAACAAAAAAACGAATTCATATTGATATATAATATTTATTTTCTGGGAATTATCGTATCATTTAGGCATATTATACATGAACCAAACTGAATGAGCTCATGTCAAAAAGGGTGTATATTTTCCTATTAAGAAGGCCATGATGAGCAATATTACACAATTAAAAGGGCATGGATGGAGTGGTGTTCAACTGCAACAGGACCCGAAACATGCAGGTGATTTAAAGACTACCTATCAACAACCTAGACAGTTCCTGGTTTTAAACACATTCTCATACTACCCAATTACTGTACATTCAAAGAAAAAATAATCAGATAAAATAATATGGCCTGTGAACACAAATTGGCACCTACCAGCTTGCTGTGATTGTGAATTCCAAGACTGAAGGTTTATATAATTTATATTGTGCAAGTAAAGTTTACTTTACTTGAAAGACATTCAAAAATAATTTGAAATTATTTCTTAGGTTGACAGGTCCCATTAATGATACTGCATAAAAAAGAAAATAGACTTTATAGAAATCAGTATGTAAAATGGATAAATAAAGCCTACCAAAATGCAATTATAATGGGTAGTATTAGGATAATTATATAACTTAAATAGTAAAAGATATGTCACTAAAATAGTGACAAAGTGACTCTGAAACTAAAACCACTGATTTGTGCTGGTGCTTCAAGCCTAAGCAAAAGAATGTTTGTCTCAGCAACATGCTTTTTCACTGTTTTATTCCACTTACATCATCTTTGCTACATTTATAGGGTAATCCCCATGGAAAATTTTGTTTTTTCTATACATCTTCAAGCCAGTTCTTACTCTTAACCTAAGCTCAGATTAACTTACATCAGTATTTTTCAGTTTTCAGATTCTAAGGGGGGTATTTACTAAAACTCAAATGTATCTACATTTTTTTAAAAACAAAGTTGATATAGACCTCATCCACAAATTTAACAAATTTGTCAAGAAATCATCTTGAAAAAGTCAGTGCAGGAAAAAAAATCTAGCGATGAGCACATTTTTTCACAAGACATGGATTTGCTGAGAAATTATGTACTGCACCAGCTGATAATTTTTATGCGAAACTGCGACAAAAATTCCCCCCGAAAAAAATGTTGCTGGGACAAAAAGTTGCCAAAACAAAATTGTCAAAGAGACAAAAAAATTTTCTCAAGAAAAAACACCCTTTGACAATATATTTGGTGTTTTTGCAGTCATGCACCTTTTTCGCCAAACAGGACAGATTCGCTCAGCAGAAAGGATCATAGCAGAACCTCTCTCACCCATCTCCCAACTGTACTGGAAACACCTTGTACAGCGAGCAAATATAGTAGCAAAGGACATATCCCATCCATCTCATTCTCTGTTCTCTCTCTTATCATCTGGAAGAAGCTTTTGCAGCATTCAAACTTAAAATACTAGACACTGCAAAAGTTTCTTCCCACAAGCAATCAGAGCCCTTAACATAATATTGAAAAACTAACTGCTCCCTGCACCTGTCACCTTACATGTATCATCAAATCCTCTTCCCATGTAAATGCTCTTCATACAGATGTAGCCACTTGGATTTGTGTGTTAAATGCCTCATGACTCAGGGCTAATTGAAGATACTGTGTTATCTAAAGTCATCTTAACTCATTTAACGCATTTTTCATTAGCATACCAAAGCACCATTGTTCACAATGATGAACACTTTAATTAGATGGGATGCTTTGACACAATTTTCTGTGTTAAATGAGACAAGTGTGAAGTCTGAGTTTAGTTATTCTGTGTCAAACACACAATCCAAAGTGGCTTCTTCTGTATGTAAATGCACCAAGTGGAGGGGCTGAGTGAAACGTAATTTCGATACACTGTATAATTGTTTATATGGTCTGTATTGACAAATAAAGCAATCTAATCTAATCACTATTTGAATCCTACAAATTGTCACCCGAATCTAACAATCTTTTCGACCTGTTGCCTGAAAACCACAACTTTATCAGATTAGCCAGTGCAGATCAGGATGTCAAGAATAAATGTCAGGGACATCTGCCATTGATTTCTACATGACCTTGACAGGTTTGAGATGGAGAATATTCAGATTCAGATTTTAGCAGATTTGGGGTATAAGAAATCTCTAAAATTCCCTCTAAAAACTCAACCAGAAAAAAATTGAGGTTTCATAGGTTGAATATGCC
Source organism: Xenopus borealis (assembly GCA_024363595.1). NCBI lineage: Eukaryota > Metazoa > Chordata > Amphibia > Anura > Pipidae > Xenopus > Xenopus borealis. The sequence goes on from CM044431.1 coordinate 40,631,397, forward strand.
AAATTTTTCTATACAATTCTTTTATTCCACTGACTCAGTAATAATAGTGAATTCTAAGCAGTATATATTCTTAACAAAGACCTGTGCAATGTAGTAAAACAGTGTTGTACTTCTTTTTTCTAGATTTGGGCAACTTTAACTCCTTTGACATTTCTATATTTTTAATTTATTTTGAGTGTGAACTGACTTTTGTTCATGCATTAGTCTACTGACCTAGTGCAGTAAGAATAACTATACATTTCAGGAATAAAATAACCATCAAATGTTCTAAAGCTTTAGCCTCCTGTAGTGTCTTGCATTTCTTATCCTTCTCAATCTTTTGTTCTGCTAACATGGCCATGTAAAGCTTAGGTATTACACTAGGCAGTAGATATTTCAAATGCTTGTTAGAAAGTTCAACTTAATGTATACAACCACTGTGATAACAAAAATATCTTAACTTTTAAGCATTTTAAACAGATGTATGTGGCTTTTTCTAGTTACTGCATTGCTTGGCCAATAATTATAAAATTAATTTGTTTCTGGAAACTCCACGAGCATTGTTTTGGCACTACACCATTTCTATAACTATTTTTCACAAATAAGAAATTATATATATTGGCCACAAATATGTGTATTGTAAATTTAAAGCCTTGTTTATACTTTCATAGCTTGGGAAGTAGAACATTTTCTTGAAATGTAAAATCTTTCAGAGTTCACTTTAAATATACGTAGAATTAATTATACATGTACAAAGAAATCATGTTCATGACATTTTACATTTTTTTTCAATGGGAAAATATCCACCCCTGTTTGACATTAGTTTTTCCAGTTAAGAGAAGGTGCAAAATCTGAAGTTCAAAAAAAATATATATATTATATATTTTGTTTAACACTGCCATACCTGATATCACAGATTGAAAGCATATCATGATAGTCTACTTGCACTACAGGAAAAATGACCTCCCCTTAACCTCACCAAATAATAATGTGAAGTGATGGATTATGGGACTTGAAGTCCCTCTGCTTTCCAGAGAATATCTGCACCACCAAGTCTGCAAAGCATAGAAACTTGAAGTCCAAGAACCATGGCACTGGCAGGGGCTGGTGTAGTAGGGGCGGAGAAGGGGCAGTGAAGGCAAATGAGGGAGATAGTGATAGTCATGTTGGATGCTGGGGAGGACTGCTCTGAACTGGCATGTATGGAGCAGGACCCTTCATGCCAAACAGTCTGCTGCTTGCTTGGTGCTAGGGTTCAGCATGTGCTGGAAAAAGTGGACAGATTTTTGGGTGGGGCTGGGGAAGGTCCAGTGGTCTTGGTACACAGAGGTACCAATGACAAAAGGGGGGTCCTCAAGAATGATTTTAAAAACCTAGGTGAAATATTGAGGGCAAGGACTTCCAAGGTAATTTTTTCAGAGATATTATCTGTGCCACAAGCAACATTAATAGACAGTGGAAGCTGATGGAAATTAATCCGTGATTAAGAGATTGGTGTAGGGAGGAGGACTTTGGGTGCTGCTCTTCTCCAGGGATGACCTCAATGATGGTGCCCCTGCTTTGGAGGAGAAGATGGCTAGAGGTGAGGAGAAGATGGCTAGAGGGTTAGATGAGATTTTAAACTAGGCGTGGGGGGATGCAGTAAAGAATCCCCATGGAAGATAGGTTAGATGAGGTAGTGGGCATAGGAAGGGAAAATGGGGGAGGAGATTTGGTTTGGGGTACTGTTAAGGACAGGGAGGACCACATGTATTTATAAAATTCACAAGCTGGTTCCAGTTTAAATGTTTGTTTTAAATGCAAGGAGTATGACTAGTAAAATTGGAGAGCTGGAGGTGATACAGCAATCTGGAAGGCAGGTTTGGAAATGACAAGTGCATTGCGGCAGAGGCTAAGATTAACCGCAAAAAGTTTTTTTAAGTATATTAATAATAAAAAGATGATGGTTGAGAGTGTGGCTCCTTTAAATAATGGCACCGGTATGGTGGTAACAGGTACATAAAAGGCAAGTGTGCTAAATCAGTTATTCTCTTCAGTGTATACAATAGATCCACCTCATAGCTGCACTGTTAGTCTAGCTCAATCTAGTCAGTGACTGACTCAGGATATGGTTCAAAATGCTTTACTGAAAATGAATTTGAACAAGGCACCAGGGTCAGAAGGGTTACACCCTGGGGCCCTAAGAGAGCTTAGTTCAGTTTTAGACTGACCTCTATTAATGATTTTCTAAGACTTGCTTTCATTTTGTATGGTCCTTATAGATTGGAGGAAAGCTGATGTAATTCTTATATTTAAAAAGGGATTACGATCGCAGCCTGGCAATGATAGGCCAGAACTTTTGACATTTGCTTTGAGCAAATTATTTGAAGGCTTGGGTGGGGGATCACATTCAAAATTTTATCCTAGTGAATGGCATTATGACCAGCAATCAGCATGGCTGAACAAATTGATCCAGTGACTGGTTCCTGGAGTCAGGAAGGAATTGTTTCCCCCTCAGAAGCAAACTGGAGTGACTGCAAATGGGGTGTTTTGCCTTCCTCTGGATCAACTAGCAGTTAGGCAGGTTATGTATGGACTTAAAAGGTTGACTTTGATGGATATGTGTAATTTTTCAACCTAACTTTCTATGATACTATGTTCACAAGGAGAGTGAGGGGTTGCTAAGTTTGGAGATGGTTCCTCAAAGTAACATGGTTTCATTGAAATAACATGGCTCTCTTCCAATCTGTGGAATCTGGTATGCCTGTCCAAAAAATGCCTAAATTATTTTTTTTGTATTTACATATACTGTAAGCCTAAACAACAAAGCTCAAGTAACAAAAAAAAGTATTTATTCCTTTTAAGAAAACATGACACAGGGTAAGCCAAATGTGTATGTAAATTACATTCCCTTGGAAAAGCAATCAGGGACCTAACATCTCTAATTTTACTTAATACCAAATATTTCCCTGAAAATGTGGCATATGTCCCTTTGTATTTCATAGCACTGACAATTAAAAGTTATTTTAATGTATTGTAGTTGTTTTAAATTAGTAAAACCTCCTATCGCACCACCTTTTGCATTAACAAAACATATGTCTTTTGGAGGTAAGTACTGTATGTAATAGCCCTGCACATACTTTGGGAACAATTATGGCCAGTTTATATAGGCATATTTGATCTAGACTGTTCACGTTAGTTTTAAAATAAATTTTCCTATATGTAGACTAGTAGACTAAAAGATGAACTCACTTACTATTTCCCTTACTATTTCCCTTAATTTAGCACCATGCTTTTTTATCAGTTTTTAACAAAATTTGACTCATCCAGTCTCTTAGCTAACCTTCCATTCTTAGCCATCCTTCTATCAGTGCAATTCATCACTTTTATGTAATGTGTTCCTTTTTTTTAGAAAAGGCAAAAGAAATATTATCAATTTCGAAAAGCACATCACCACAGAAGTTTTTTTTCCCCAACTCAATATTCATTAAAGGGGCTGTTCACCTTTGAGTTAACTTTTAGTATGATGTAGAGAGTGATATTCTGAGACAATTTGCAATTGGTTTTCATTTTTTATTATTTGTGGTCTTTGAGTTATTTAGCTTTTTATTTCGCAGTTCTCTAGTTTGCAATTTCAGCAATCCAGTTGCTAGGGTCCAGATTACCCCAGCAACCATGCATTGAATTGCATAAGGGACTGGAATATGAATAGGAGATGGTCAGAATAGAAAGATGAGCAATAAAAAGTAGCAATAACAACAAATGTGTTGCTGCACAGAGCATTTGTTTTTTAGAGTCAGTGACCCCCATTTGAAAGCTGAAAAGAGAAGAAAGACAAAAGCAAATAATTAAAAAACTATAAAAATAAATAATGAAGACCAATTGAAAAGTTGCTTAGAATTCGCCATTCTATAACATACTAAATGTTAACTTGAAGGTGTACCACCCCTTTAATAAATAGTATTACACATTATTTTCACTTTACTCTCTATTCTCTATGGTTTTGTAAAGTTTTACACAAAGCAAAATGGTGCATGTTCACTCATCATTATTAATTTAAATATTAACAAGGCTCAACGTCTGAAATTACAATTGCTCCCTTATCTAGACAACCATTATCCAAAAAGCTCCACATTATGGGAAGGCCATATCCCTTTGAGTCCATTTAAGCAAATAATTCTACATTTTAAATCATTTCCTTTATCTGTAAATCAACAGCGCCTAGTACTTAATCCTTACTAAACTACATACATTAATATTGGTGGCAACAATCTTATTGGGTTTATTTTTATTGTTAAATGTTTTTCAGCAGATGTAAGGTACTGTATAATGATCTAAATTACAGTATGTCACCTTACCTAGAAAAACCTAGGCTCCATACATTCCAGATAATAGATCCTATATCTATATATGAATTTTTGTCACAAAAACAGAATCTGTGTTACCGGCCCATGGAAATTACTGTATATTTCAGATTATACAAGCTGTGAAGCCTAGACAATGTCTCCACCTCCTTTAATAATTCCACTATCCCCTCCACCACAAAGTCACCAGTCCAAATGGCTTCTATGAATATTTTTGAGTGCTAAGGTTTATCCCTTTTTTATCTTGTTTGAAAATCTCAATTAACTCAATGAAACAGGCAATTAAAATGAACCAGAATGCCTCAGGGTATATAACTTATTTCACTGGCATACTTAATTGGCATCAGTTAAAGAATTTAGCAGACACCAATCTTGTGTTTGAAGTGATTTTGGGGCTGACTTTCCAATATTAGTCTACCTTTCAAATTATTTCTACATTATACACTTGCCTCTGATATTACAAAATGAAAAAAACTGCTAAATTGAGGTTCACTTCAACTTTTCTCGTGCTTGAAGATTTTAATTTCTTTGCAGTTCTCTGGAGCTCAAACAGCTGCTAACAAATGGTAAAGAAAAGGATGAGCAAATTGTTTTGCCTGTTTTGCCACATATTTGTGGTAAAGATTTTGTAAAGATGTTTGTTAATTTGTGCTAGAATTTCGCCTCTGGCTGTGCTTCCCTGGAAACAAAAGTGTGGTTTTTGTGCAGGAAAAAACAACCATTGACTCAAATGCATCAGGTGCAAGAAAGATAACTCATTGGATCCTATGCTTTGGACATGAGAAGCAATGCCCATTGAAACCAATGCAAGAAAAAATGCAGCAAAAAACTGCCCATTATACACAATGCATTTGGAAAAATATTGCAACTGTGCAAATTTTTCCACAGTGTGAAACAGCATGGCCTTGTGCAGCACTAGAAGAGACTGGCTCATAGAAATAAAAATAATACATTATTTTGCATTTGATTAAATGTTATGGTTTCTGAGCAAACAATCAAAATATATATTTTCTTTCAGAGTATTAACAAATAATTGTAAAGTAGATTTTTGTATTTAAATAATGCCATACTTTGTAATACACCTATCTCCAAAGGTATGTATTTTGAAATAAAGTTATTTAATTTTTGCAGTTTGAAGTTATCCATATACAATATTTCAATCTGTAAGGGGACTATGTACTAAAACTCAAATGTATCTATTTTTTTCATTAAAATAAAGTCATCCTAACTCCCATCAATGAATTTAACTAATTTGACAAGAAATGAGCTAGAAAAAGTTGGTGCAGGAAAAAGTTGACACAAAATTGTGAGCCAATCAAATTGTACGAAAATTTGGCTGAATTGAACAATCTTTTTGAGTTGTCTACTGGAAACTCAGACTTCATCCAGTGCAGATCAAGATGTCAAGAAGCAACATCAGAGACATCTGCAACTGAGTTCTAAATTACCTCAAAAAAGTTTGTTTTTGAAATTTCTCGACCAGAGAAAAAACCTGGACTTTATATATAGGCCCTAAATGTGACTTATAATTGTGATTCTGAAATTGTGAAATTTATTTAAGCTTATCACCCTTTTAAAACTACTACAAGCTCTTGCTATTTTCATTCAGGCTACCTAAAGGTGAAATAACATTTTGATATGTTAAAGAATGTCCAACTAGGATGTGGATTATATTGTATAGTTACTTTTTATTGATTATCTTTCTATTTAGGCCCTCACCTATTGCAGTTCCTGTCTCTCATTAAAACCACTGCCTGGTTGCCAGGTTAATGTGGCCACTGAAATTCTGAACTGTTCAATATGAAATAATTAAAAAACACAAAACATGGATTGCAAATTGTTTTATGGGGAATGTAACAGAAACCGTGTGACCTGGAGAAGAGTTAAAGGAGGAACCTTATTGTATTGTTTTGATTATTAACATAACTAAGTTTTGATTCTTAATTGTCCATCTTCAAATTTTGATTTCTGCTTTTCCTGGGTTCATAGTTGTGAATGATTCCAGGATTTAGTTACTGGAAGCAACACTGACTGTCCTTCTTCCCAATTACATTATCTTGATCCCCCCTTAATAATGAAACATAGGACAAGGAAATGTCATTTACTAAGGGTCAAATTTCAAGTAGAAAAAAAAAAATCAAAATTTTAATTTTCTAATTTAAATTTTCACTTTGACCCTTACATCACAAAGTCCCTTGATCACAAAATCCAGTTGCCATGAATAAAACAAATCTATCAGCAGCCACAGGCCAAATTACTTAAAGCAAAAGTCAGAGTCAGTTTTGAGCAACAATACTATTGCTGAGTAATATATGCTAGCATCATTTCAAGATCTGGAGTAATTATGCAAATGGAAAGAAATCTTCAATTTGTGAGCACACACATTTCCAAAGCAACAAATGTATATTAAAAATATTCTGTTCATCATTGTTATGGCATAGTTTATGTTTCTAAATTTCAATACTTACACTGCACATAATTCACTCTACAGCATAAAATGTAATTCCTGAACCAACCAGTGTATTAAAAAAAAAAAATTGTAATATTGGCATGTAGGGAGTCATCCCCAGAATTTTTGCCTGAATACAGTATGTGCTATAAGAAAAAGCCAGCACTTCATGATGAAACTGCTTTTAGACAGGCTGTTGTTTACCCTACTCAATGTAACTGAAGGTGTTTACTATTGAGTGCTGTTCTTATATCTACCAGGGAGCTGTTATTTTTTTCATGTGACATAATCCCTTAAAATGCTCTATAAGTTATATTTTTAGCCATATGTGAATCCTTATTTGCAAATAGTATAAAATGGCAGATGCATCCATGGCTGATAAAATAACTCACAAAGCAGCATAGGAATATAGCCTTTATGCATACCAGCATTTCAATCAACATCATAAACCTTTGCCATTATTATTGACATCTAAATAGCCCTCTATTCATGTATAACGCCTCTCAATGCTAACAAATTCAGCATGCCAGGAATAATAATGCATGCAACCAAAGATGTACTGTATTGAAAAAATCGTTTGTGATTGTTAATTTAGTATTTGAACTCAATTATAAGTTATTTTAATTTAGACTGTGAGGCTAAGTAAAGTCAGTTTTAAGTAGAATATAATAACTTCTTAGAAATCCCATGATTCTTAAAATTAGCATTGTAATATTCTATCCTACTAAAGACAAAGAGTTATTTGGAATACTAATGAATCAGATAAAGCTTATACATACAGTTTTGATGGTATAACATTTTAAATTAATCAGTGGCTAAAATAGAAGTAGAAATTATGCCGTATTGTGCTATACAAGGATTTTACAAGACACCAAGGAAGTCACAGATGGAGACTATTAATGCACAAACAAGTCAATGAACCATATTCTAGCCATATTACCATACATTTATGCAGGTACACATATTCTACATACACTAGAACAGGCCCGCCATCAGGGGGGACAGGTGGGACAAATGGCCCGGGGCTGAAGGGGGGCCCGGCAGCACTGCAATATTAAAAAGAGCCAGGCCCCCCTTACGAGCGCAGAATTGTGCGCTCTACGCAAAGTCCTCAGTCAGAATGCAAGTGCAGAACAATAACGAAGTCCTGAAGAGGCGGAAAGACCCAAATTCACGAAAGGAGCCGAAACTGAAGTCCTGAAGCGGTGAAAATACCCGCGGCACGAAAGCAGCCAACACTGATGTCCTGAAGCGGCAAAAACAACCGAAGTCATGAAAACAGCTATAACTGAAGTCCTGAAGCCACGAGTTCAATTCTACTGATGCCAATGTGGGTTTATTTTTTTTTAATCCCCTGGCCACCAATGTTTTATTTTAATAGTCTATAGGCCCCTGCACCAATATTTTTTTTTTATATTTTTTGGAGCCCAATTTTTTTAACTTATATGGGGGACCCTGGTGCCAATGTTTTTTTCAAAAATATTTTTTGGGGCCCCAAATTTTTTTTAATTTGTAATGGGAGCCCTGGTGCTAATGTTTTTTAAAAAAAATATTCTTTGGGGCCCCAATTTTTTTTTAATTTGTGAGGGGGGCCCTGGCGGCAATGGTTATTAAAAAAATATTCTTTGGGGCTTATAAGGGGGGCCCTGGCACCAATGTTTTTTTTTTTTAACTTATAAGGGAGCCGTGTCCATCAATATGTGTGGGGGGGGTTACTTTTTTAGTGCTGATATCTGTGTGGTCTTTGATGTGGAGTAGGCTGTATCAGGGGTGGGGCTTGGGTGTCAGCGTGGGCGGGGCCCAGGGGGCCCCGAAAATGTTGTTGTGCGGGGCCTTGTGATTTCTAATGGCAGCCCTGCACCAGAAAGAATCACATTGATTTGTACCCAAATTTGAACACTGTAGCACACAAATACACAGGCATGTATTAACATAGGTTCCAATGTTTTTGCACAACATGCTTTACAGTGTATTTTCTTATGCATGAATAAAACTTACAGCAACCACATACTGTAAAAGAGATAAGTAGCTTCTACTTGCAGAAAATATAACCATATTATCACCCCCCCCCCATAACAAATAAAACCAGCTACAAATTAGAGTAATAGCAGCAGTAACTCTTATCATGCCACAGTCATTCAAGTGAGAAATAATTTAAGGTTCTTAAATTCGATATTCGATCATTCACTATTTGATCATCAAATATGCCTAATTTCCATCGATCAAATATTCGATCGAATTCGATCAAATTCGATTTTATTCACATGAATACATGTGAACTGAGTAAATCGGCCCCTTAGTCTTTGAAGCCTATGGGGAGCTTCCCATAGGCTTCTATTGCAATTCGGTAGGTTCAATCTGGCAAAGTAGACAGTCGAATAACTTTAAAATTTTAATTCCTACGATCATCAAATGATCGAATGGTTGAATATCCGATCATTCAATCTATTTGATCTATTTGATATTCGATATTCAATGATCGAATAGGCCAAATTTCACAAAAAATTCTTACGATCATTATTCAATCAAATTCGCTCGAACTTCAATCATTTCACATGAATTTCGTAAATCGGCCCCTTTAATTGTTTATTAATTTGCTTCGACCTTGCATTTTTTACTACTGCAAACAAATCCAATATGCTGTCTATTAGTTGCATTTACATTGCTGGCTCACATAAGAAACAGACAGTTTGCAATCACACACTGGTGGTATGCTTTTTGCAATAAAGCATTTTACAATGGAAATTGTACAAAAAGGTAATTTATGCAACTATTTGCAGAGTTTTACATAAATGACAATGTGTATAAAACATAAAACCCATCAGTAAGAGAAAAAACACAGGCAGAAAGCAGATTCTCTTGGACAAGTGAAAATTACCCCAACGTGTCAGCACATCCGCAAGTAAAATGTATAAGAATGAAAGGTAAACGCAGATCTTTTCGCTGCAACTTTCAAGTGCTTTATTTTGAACACGACATGTTTCGAGCTGTGCTCTTTTTCGTGTCAGCACATCCACCATCGACTTACAACAGGAGTGTGGTGTTTGCATTCAGTAAAAAATTTAGCTATTGAGCAATAGGGATGTAGCGAACGTCGGAAAAAAAGTTTGCGAACATATTCGCGAACTTGTGTCAAA
>CM044431.1:40641404-40708682 GCA_024363595.1 Xenopus borealis
TGGGGTGAGAGGTCAAAAAAAAGCGCCAGCTAAGGCGAACCCAAAATGGCGAACGTCTCGTGAAATTTATCTTGAAAAGGATGAAACCCCTTCTTCGGGTTTTAAGAAGACTTGGATGTCACAGGCATGTAGGTTAGCTGCTATTGTTTTAATACTAGTCAGATATGGTTTAATAATCAGCACAATATTTTGTTGTGGATTTAAAATTTGGATAAAATCCAAAATATATATATTTGTTAGAAACCTGGTAATGGGAAAACACATTTCTGAACCTGACCTACTCTCCACGGCAAGCGGTACACTACATTTTCACTGGGTGGGATGTATCTGCAGTTGCTGCATTCTCCCAGTGCCAGTATGTTTTCTATAGTAGCAATAGCTTGAGCTACATGACAAGTATTTGCTCTGGGACCACCCATGTGCCACACCAAGTGGCCAGAATGACTATAAGCTCTTGCTCTAATGTTTGTATTATATCAAACACCAAGAGCAGACTTGATTTTTTTATGTTGCTTGAAAACAGTGCATTTTATTTTCCAGCTTTCTTGGTGTCAGAAAGTGCTGGATATTCAAATGTTACAGAAGCATTTATTATTTCATGACTGCAGTAATAATGTACTATACATATTTATTACAGAACTTATTTTGAACTAGAGCACAAGAAGTACTCCAATTCTTTTTCCTATAGCACTTTCCAACAATGCTGCAATCGTTGAATACTATTTAATACAGGCATACAGAAGAGTAGTGGGTAAATAGACTTAGACCAGGGGTGTCCAAACTTGGCCCTCCAGCTGTTAAGGAACTACAAGTCCCACAATGCATTTGCCTGACTGTGGACTTGTAGTTCCTTAACAGCTGGAGGGCCAAGTTTGGACACCCCTGACTTAGACTATGAATACGCTAATTCACTGATATGCAAAGTTTCGTCCTGGGTGTCGAATGCTAGTGACTTTTCGCTAGCATTACTTCGGTTGTGCGTGCATTTCACAGTGAAGATGTGCTAGAGTTCGTTTGTGCCTAGCAAAAATTCGCTAGTGATCTTATGTGTCTTCTAAAAACCAAAAAGTGTAAGTCAGGACTTTTGCAGGCAATCCTGCTTAAAAAAAAGGACAAGTTGTCAGCGTTTTTTCAACCTTAATGCATTTTCGGCAGACAGGTTATGATAAACAGTAAGTGACAGAAGATTGAGGAAGATGTAGCTTCTTTTTTAGCACTTTGCCTGGTCTGAGGTGGCAAAGTCAACTGTGGTGAAAAGAGGCGAAATAGGTAACGTTCAGTAAAATCTGCCAAAAAGTTGCCTGGCGATAGTGTGCAAACGAACGCTAATTCTGTATTCTGTAAATTGATGCCTGCACCTGTAAGTAAATAGGCAAAGTCCCTGTGGGGGGTAACGCTGGTGACTTGTCGCTAGTGTTGGCCACTTCACCCTTTAGTGAATATGACCCTTTGTATTTTCACAATGCGCACAGATAGGAGGCATCTGACCCTTACTTCTGAAGAAACTTGGCGCTATATGATTCTTTTGTCTATTTTCATTACTATTTTTCTATCATTCTTCTGTGCTTCAAACCATCAAATACACATCTTCTGTGTTGCAGCACATTCTTAACTCACATCTCATCATTTGAATCCATCTACAGTATTTCCTTTTAATGTACTTTTTCTGTCTAATCCCAGAGACAACTCTGTATGTTGAGCTTCTTTCTGTCACATCCTAACCCCAGAATAGAATTTTGATAAAATTCTCCCAGGGCAATACAAGGTTAGTTATGTAACAGCGCTTATAAAAAAAAAAAAAGATTAATTATTTCATACTCCTGGTAAAAGACCTTATATTGGAAACTCATTAAGGTGCTGAGAGATCTCATTAAGGTAGAGATATTTTGGGAAAGAAAAGGAACATACAGTCATTTCAAAAGTCTATCAAGTGACCTATAATTAAGATATCTGAGCTCATAGTATACTCAGGATACTCATGCTAAACTTTAATGGCCATAATGTATTTAAAACCATGTAAAAATATAATTGCAAGGATAAAGTGTAAGAGAATACTGTGCAAGAACATATTGTATTATCAGGAGGGATGACATTACTTTTATTGTCCTGCTTTGAAGTAGAGCTTGCTGAGCTGCCAGTAATATTAGTTACCAAAGGATCATATAGTTAAAATAGCCATCCAACTAGAAATTATTTGCACCAATTAGCCCATTAGTAAAAGTATAATTAAGAGTGTTCATTGCATAAAAAACTGGATTGTCAGGGGTATGGCACACAGGAAATTCATGGTGCTCGCTGGAAGAATGCAATCACTTGTCGATGCCTAACTTTTTGCACCCCCAAGAAAAAAAGACTTTCTTCTCCTTTCATCACTAGCTAAAAACCCTATTCATGCAAAAATCTAATTTGATGTCAGTCATTTCTATACAAACGTCTACATTTTTTTCTTCCATGTATTTTTTTCAAATATAGCAAGTAGAGAATATATATATATATATATATATATATATATATATATATATATATATATATATATATATATAATGCAATGACATTATAAAGGCACATTTGAAAAATGTATTTCATCTTTTTCCTTGACTTTGCGATCTAAACTACAGTAGCATTACACACATGACATGATTTGTTCTTGCATGTTTCATGATTTATGTTCAAATAAAACAGTTAATCTGTAGCAGGATTCTCCTGCCCAAAGGTTTCAGAGATGATGTGTTGTGAATTAAGTAATGATTTTGGACCTAAGACAAGAAAGCAATGCAGACCATTGATTGTTATCCCAAGGAAAATTGTGTAAGGGAAAAAAAATCTGCGATCCATTCTTTTTGTTCTTGGAAGAAGGATATATATACATCTAATAATTTCATAAAATGTACAATATTGTATATAAATCATTATTCTACTTTCATTCTACTAATATATTATAAATATTAACCATGCTTAATAATGATTGTTTGGGGCTTGAACATTTGAGAAATGTTTCAAGACTTTAGCATAAATTACAACAGTTGTTCTTGTAGCTAACCATGCTCAGTTGCACTGGGTTTTGTTTAGAAAAATTACATGTATAGAAACAGAATGACTGCTTCTGTAATAAAAGGAAATACAGTGTCACGACCGACACCCTAAATCCAGAACCCAAGCTAAACGCCCTGGTCTCGGCTCTCACGTCTGCCTATAACTGCCGCCTTTCACCTCAGGAGGAGCCCTCAGCTAATTGGATGTCACCAGGTCTTAGTGAGAGAGGAGCAAATCTAAGGGTTCTGGACAAGCTAAGGGGCACGATTGTCTAACCAGGAAACCAGAGGGAGGAACGCCACTTGGAACAGGCTGGCCAGCACAAGCAGAGAATAGTCAGACAGGCCGGAATCAAGAGTGGAGAGCATAGAATAGTCATATTGGAGAGTTCAGAGTAAACAGGCAGGCTAAGTTCTGGATTGGAGAGGTCAGAATAGTCAAGCAGGTAGGCAAAGGTCAATGCACAGAAGAGCAATAGTATTCACAATGAATAACACACCCAGGAGCTAGCAAATAGAACCTAACAATGGTCAGCTTGCATCACACTGATTTCCCCTTTTAAACTATTTGAATTGCGCAATGACATCATCACACCACTGCATAAACCCGTGTGTCATAGGGGAACCGGCACTCAGAGGAACCAGATGCATGCGGCAGGCATCGCCGCCAAAGGCATGGCGACCGCCCCCGCATGCTACAGGACATGCCACTAGACCCCCAGGGTAAGCATTCTTGACATACAGACAAAATTATACAGGCAAATTATGCATGTACAAATGTATGCACAATAACACAGGTAGGGGCTTGGAGAAGCTACCTGTGTTCAATCATAGTTTAAAGGGTAGAGGGTTTTGCTGCATGTAATGCACCAAAAATGGCCTACAGAGAAAAGCAGGGAGGTGGCAGTAGGTGGAAGAAGGGAAAATATATATTTAAAATGGTATAGGGGGTTTTGTGCAAATACTATATTTCCTTATAAATCCCTAGTTTGTGCAACAGCTGGTAACTATGTGTTTCTTTTCACTGTGCCTTGAAGTGTCTTGCAACTGACAACACATTTTAGCATATGGGGAAAGCCAGAATGTAAATTCTTCCCCAAATATGTATGATATAGGTATCACCATATAGGTGACAAACTGTAGTGCAGTGTGCAACATTAAAGGAACAGTTTGGGGTAAAATTAAAAACTGGGTAAATAAATAGGCTGTGCAAAATAAAAAATGTTTCTAATATAGTTAGTTAGCCAAAAATGTAATGTATGAAGGCTGTAGTGACTGGATGTCTAATATAACAGAATACAACACAACTTCCTGCTTTTCAGCAGTATTTTCAGCAATATTTGCAATTGGTTTTCATTTTTTATTGTTTGTGGTTTTATAGTTATTTATCTTTTTATGCAGCAGCTCTCCAATTTGCAGTGTCAGCAATTTGGTTTCTAGGGTACAAATTACCCTAGCAACCCTGCACTGATTTGAATAAGAGACTGGAATATGAATAGGAGATGGGCTGAATAGAATGATAAGTACAGTAATAAAAAGTGGCAATAACAATACATTTGTAGCCTTACAGAGCATTTCTTTTTAGATGGTGTCAGTGACCCCCATTTGAAAGCTGCAAAGAAACAGAAGAAAATTGCAAATCATTAAAAAACTATGAAAAATAAATAATGAAGGCCAATTGAAAAGTTTCTTAGAATCAGCCCTTCTACAATATACTAAAAGTTAACTTGAAGGTAAACCACCCCTTTAATAGAAGACTTCTGCACTGAAATCCATTTCTAAAAAGAGCAAACAGATTTTTTTTTAGTCAGTTTTGAAATGTGACGTGGGGCTAGATATTTTGTCAGGTTTCCAGCTGCCCCATGTCATGTGACATGTGCCTGCACTTTAGGAGGGAACTGCTTTCTGGCAGGCTGCTGTTTTTCCTTCTCAATGCAACTAGTGGGACATGGAATTTTACTATTGAGTGCTACAGTATTCTTAGATCTACCAGGCAACTGTTATGTGTTAGGAAACTGTTATAGGGTTAGCTTCCCATTGATAATATCACTCCAACTTGCAGTACAGCAGTACAGAGTGACTGAAGTTTATCAGAGCACAAGTCACATTGCTTGGGCAGCTGAGAAATTGACAATATGTCTAGCCTCATGTCAGGTTTCAAAATGAAATTGCTGAAATGGATTTCAGTGCAGAATTCTGGAACAGCACTATTAACTGATGCAATTTTACAAATCTTGTAACACCCTATTTAGAAATTCTCTCTGGGTAACAGTTTAGTTATTAATCTGTTATTTTCAGTGTCATTGTAGAGAGGGCTGGTAAAAAGTTACTCAGAAATACTAATACTGAACTACTTTTTATGCAGCTGATCAACATCAAAAAGCGGTGTACATCTAAGTATGAGCTGCACCTATGACGCCATCAGTAAAATTCTGCATAAAAAGTGTATTGCAAGTAAGTATACTGTAGTTATATTATCTGGACCACAAGGTAAACAAAATGACTAATGATGCCTTTATAAGCAAATGGGTTTATATAACAAAAGGCACTAAGTTTGCCCGGCAGTAAATAATAGCAAGCAATCAGCAATTAGCATTCAAAAATCAAACATCTTTTTTGGTTGCTGTAGGTTACTGCTCATGGGCAAACTTAGGGGCAAATTCACTAAAGGAAGAAGCGTCTAACGCTAGCGCTAATTCGCCAGTGTGATGTAATTTCACAACTTCGTGTTCTTGGTGAAAATTCGCTAGCTTAGTAGATAGACTAGAGCAACTTTGCACCCTTATGCCAGGCGAAGTTGCGCACTGAGGAAGGGAAGTAACTATGCTAATTCACTAAGATGCACATTTTAGTGAACGTTACCTCTTGCGCTAGACTTTCCTTCGCCAGGTCAGACCTGGCGAAGTTCAATACAATCGATAGGAGTTTGAAAAAAAAAAAACTTGAAATGTTTTCAAAGTCCCAAAAAAATGCTGGTGTCTTTTACGTTTTTTAGGGTGATAGTGTGAAAAATAGTGTAATTTTGTTGGAGGTTACCCTCCTTCCCCCCTACATTTTCTAACATATGGCAACTCGACTATACTGTACAGTGGGCACATGTTTATGGCAATAGGACAACTTTATTTTATTTATGAAAGGTTTCGTGGGCTTGTGTAGTGTAATGTAGTGGCTGTAAAATATACTTCTATTATACTTTTAACTCTGCTCCGTATGCAAATTAGGCATCAGAAGCCTGTTGAAGTAACGGTAGAGCAACTTCGCTACCTTTTGCCTCCCTGAGCGCAAATTCGCTAGCGAATTTTGGGACTTTTGTGAATTTGCCCCTTAGTGCCTTTCATTACATTTGGGGAGATTTTCCTACATGTTTCTATTCACCTCAGTGGACCTCAGTAAATCCATTGATATTTATGATTTAAAATAACTTCTGGTGACACTCTGGCATGTGCACTAAATAGGCATACAAGAGTTTTTACATTTGGAAGACATGCAACATCGGAAATAAATATTCTATATAGTATAATATAAAAATTGTAAACGCACAATTTTACAATGAAAATTCTGGATTTGGTACATCCCTAATTTATTAAACATATTAGCATAGATCATTGGCTTGCAACACAATAATCATGTGCTATAATTTTCCTTTCTTATATTTAAGTCAACCGATGCAGATTTTTTAAAAAAATAATGTATTTGATATGTTTTGTGGACTTTTGTGTGTGTAAAAACAAATTGGCAGACTGTATGGGGATGAGAAAGATGATTTTCAGTAGAAGAAAGTAGACAGACTGATGTGTAGAAAGCATATAAACCAATGGCAATCTATAGTTAAACACAATTTGTTAAAACATTATTTGTCTATATTTCATGTCTGCAAGGCTGCAAATGATTTAGAACAGTGATTTTCAACCTTGTGCCTCCAGCTGTTAAGAAACTACAAGTCCCACAATGCATTTGCCTGACTGTGGCTGTCAGACTCCTTCATTGCATTGTGGGACTTGTAGTTCCTTAACAGCTGGAGGCACAAGGTTGAAAATCACTGATTTAGAAGACCAAGGCATAAATGTTTGATACACACTTTTTTTGTTTAATTGTTGGGTTTCTCTGTATTGCAACGTATTTTTTTCCTTCTACAAATCATAAATGTTTTTAGTAATTATTAACAATTTGCTGATTTGCTCTCCTTACTTACTGCATATACTTTCTTTATCTCTTTCTCTTTTCTTTAGTTTACTTTCAACTTAATTTCTCTCTCTCCTGTCTTCCTCCAAATAAGAAGAACTTTTCCAGCAAACATCATTCAACAAAATAAAAGCAAAGAACCCATTCTGATTATTAAGGAATTATTTCTTGGCACAGAAAGATTTTTTTGTTTTTGGACATTATTATTCCAGTGGTGTCCCTGATTGCATATATGTGTGGCACGTAGCGCACCTGCTGAGAATGAACACTTTGAAAGGATCATTAAGCAATTCCATTCCATAAAGACACTGGACAAGTGGGACTAGCACAAACAAGTAGCTCTGCACATATTGCAGTACTCAGTTAGAATGGCTGCATTATTTTGGGCTACGATTCAATATGTTGAGATTTCTGTTTCCACTTTATTGTTTTGTATAAAGCTGTAGCATTAGATAAAAAAGAAAACCTCTGGGCATTCATTTATTATATTCTTTTCAATTGAATAGCATACCTCAAGAAATGCATTTTCTATTTCTCATTCAAAAGGGAAATATTTTAGAAAAATTTAATTTCTTACACTAAAGGCAAATCTACTCTATGTTTTGTCCTTGCATGATGGACTTCTTCTGAAAAGAACAGTCATAACAAAGGGTTAAAAGAGGGGGTGTATATTGGTTATTCAATTATGCTTTCTGTGCCTAAAAACAGTAACATTTGATATTCAATACTTTGTTGATGTAATGTCACTGAAACATTTTAAAGCAATAGAAGATGCAATCACTCCAGTATCTTCTCTCCAAATATTTATTTAGCAAAGTTGCAATACATTACTTGCATCAACAGATCCCAAGCTTTCCTGAGTCACTTTGACAGCTTGACCTTGTAACTTTATGTATGTGGGGTTTAAACCATAAGCAGAAACATTAATGCAAGAAATATATACTTTTTATATTTAGGAAGCAATTTGTAGATAATAATACACATTTTGTATAAGTAGGTTTTTAATTTTACACTAGAGCCCTGAATGCCCTGTGACCCCTGTTCATCCCATGCAAGAAGCCACATCCAAGTACTGTTAAGGAAGTGGTCAGCTTAGCTTGACTACAAACTCCAGCCCTCTAACAGACAGCAATAGTGATGGGCGAATTTATTCGCCAGGGGCGAATTCGCGGCGAATTCCCGCGATTCGCCGCTGGCGAATAAAATTGCGAAACTGCCAAAAAAATGTGCCAAAAAAAAATTCGCCTCGCAAAAACGAGTCGCGCGTCGTTTTTGACGCGACGCGTGGAAAACAACGCGACGCGCGTCAACGACGCGCAACTCGTTTTGCGAATCGGCGAAAAATTCGCGAATTTCTCTGGAAATTCGCTAATTTTTCGGCGAAGCGAAACGCGGCCGTTTCGCCCATCACTAGACAGCAAACTTGTATAACCATCAAAACACTGTAATATTAGTAATGAACAAAGGAACTATGTATTTCTTTACATTAGCTCTCATTCAAACATTAAAGTGTCACCCTGGCACAAAAATCTGTATAATAAAAGTCCTTTTCAAATTAAACATGAAATCCAATTTAAAAATTTTATTAAAGCATTCATAGCTGTTTTAAGCTCATTTAAAAATCTCAGCTGTCAATCAAATATTGTCTGCCCCACCTCTATGCCTTAGGCATAGAGGTGGGGCAGATAAGTACTCTCACTTTCCATTCAGCACTTCCTGGATGTCACTGCTCTCCCCACATTCCTCCCGTTCTCTTAAACATTTAATTGTGTAGCCAGGGCATGGGGATAGACATCGGATCCCCCATTCTGGTGCACAAACAAGATTCTGAGATGATGCAAGGCTTGCCTTAATAACAGTGTCCACAAAATGGTTCCTGCCTGCTTGCTATAATTATGAATTCCCAGACTGAAGAAAACAAGATTAAAATAATTTATATAGTGTAACTAATGTTCATTTTTTTTAACTAATATGATAAAATATGATTTTGAATATTTTTTTGGGGTGACGGGTCCACTTTAAGGGGCAGATTTACTAATGGTCGAATTTCGAATGCTAAAAAAATTCGAAATTCGACCATGGGAATAGTGGGGAATAGTGGGGAAGTAAAATCCTTCGAATTCGACAATCGAATTTGAAAGATTTTACCGCAATTCGATTGATTGAACGAACGATCGAATATAAAAAATTCGATTGATCGAACATTCAAATCAAATTTTTTATATTCGATCAAAGATAATGATGCCCAATTCGGTAGCTTTGATCTGGCGAAGTAGGTGGTCGAATTAAAATTTAAAGGGGAAGTATTCGACCATCGAATTTTCGAATATTCGAATTAAATTTTATTTGAATATTTGAATCATTCGAATTTGAATATTTGATGGCTGAATTTGCCTAATTTGCATATTCAAAGATTCGAATTTAATACAAATTTGATCAAACTTCGAATTCTTCATGTGAATTTGATGTGAATTTAGTAAATCTGCCCCTAAACATATATTTTCTCCAAGGCAGAGGTTTCTTTTGTTTAAGAAGATAGTTGACAATTTCTGAAACAATAGGTTTAATTTTTTTATTGATTTGGGAATTATTAAAACTAGAGTTCCATGGAATGACAGGTTGACTAAACTAAATTGTTCAGGATTAAGCTGCAAAATTAATTTACACAGTGAGAGAACCTGGATTAACGAGCCCATGCTGACTAAAATCGTCAAGCCAATTATGGTGTCCTTTCTGACCCTAACATTTCACAAACAAAGTTAGTAAAATGTTTGTGATTTTTAAAGACATTAAAAGCAATACTTTAACTATTTAAATTATTTTATTACTGATTTACTGTTTATTTAACTGTTTTGAAACAAAGTAATACAATGAGCAAAATAATTCAGATAATATCAGATTAAACAATATCTTAGTATGTTAAGCACTTCCTTAATATATTTGTTCCAACATTCGAAACAATATCTTTTACCAATCAAAAAAAGAACTAACATAATTCATACAATTATAAATTAACCATACATTTTAAACATCATACAATAAAATTGAGATATACTTAATCTAATATTGCACGAAAAGTAAGCAAAAGATACAATTATTACTTGAATATATAATGGTGAAATCAATGTAAAAGCATATTAGACATGATCTTGGATGGATTACA
The DNA here is from genome assembly GCA_024363595.1 of Xenopus borealis. Classification (NCBI taxonomy): domain Eukaryota; kingdom Metazoa; phylum Chordata; class Amphibia; order Anura; family Pipidae; genus Xenopus; species Xenopus borealis. The sequence continues at coordinate 40,651,782 of CM044431.1, forward strand.
TTGCTTAGGTCAGTGCTTTGTACAGGCCTTTGATCTACAGTATATCACTTTCACTTTGACTAATGGAAGAGTCTTAGGGGGGAATGTAATGTGTATATATATATATATATATATATATATATATATATATATATATATATGATAGATAGATAGATATAGGAGGCAGCTTATGGGCACTCACAATAATTCAGTATTTTCTGCCTGGGTGTCAACCACAAAATAAAAAGTATTGGTAGTTGAATGAAGTCGCACTCACAGATCTAAGCTGGAACAAGAAAAGTTTTTATTAAAAATTCCTTCAGAGGCACAACTAACTTTTGGCTGATTTGTCAGCACCTGTGTATAAAAAGTGATTACATCACACACGCGCTTGCTGGTCATATGTTGTTCACACCTTGTGGTGTATTTAAGATGGTGGCTGCGTTTACACTTTGAGAAGCCGAAACATTAGTTGTGCCACAATCAGGGCCTTATAAAGATCTGTGTGGATATGTTGCCAGCGTTCTGTTGATTTTCATGACTCCTGGGAGGTGCATGTTCCAGTCTTTCTTGTTCCTGTTGCTAGGTTTCTATATATTGGGATGACTCCACAATAAGTGGGTTTTCCCTTAATGATTCTAAGTTGTTTTTCTGAATGTGTAGACTGTTAGATGTCTAATGTGCTGTGGATGCAATGTTATGTACGTTAACCAGGTTTTAAAGTATTTTGTCATGTTCTGTACTTTTCTGATAGTGGCTTATAGCCAATCCATGTGAAATAAATGGTTGTTTTTGTTTAATTAGTGATAAAATTGGAGGTTCAGGAGTTAGTAATTGTTTTAATACCTTTTTCCGGGCTGATGCTAGTAAAATTCCGATCATGTCTTTTTCTGACTTTGTTAATTCAGATATTTGTTTTGGTGTTGCTAAATAATGTCCATTCAAGTTGTGGTTAAAAATATTTCCCAGTCATCTGCTCACCATATGAGGTTATATCTTGCCAAAAATTTTGAACATGACCAAAGGATGTGTATTCAGTCAGCTTTTGGAGAGCAACATCTAAGCATTTGTCAGAGGACAGATTACCCATTTTATGTCATCTGATTGGGGTGAGATAGGAGTTGTGTAGAATTTAAGGGGACATCTCTTGATATCTACTTGCTGGGAGTAGTTTCATAACATTAATGTGTTGTTTCAAGATATCTCTTTTTGTTACTTTTGACATTTCTGCTGTCCATGTAAAGCTAAGTTTCTTTTTATCTTCTGGTTGTATTGTAGTTCTAACAATTTGGTAAAGTTGGGAAGATGTTTGTATTTTATTATTAGTTTTCCAGATATGGTTTAAAAAATTATCTTTGTCTCTGTTTGTTAGTTGAAGTGCTATGTGAGTTACAAAGTGGGTGAGTTGTAACCTGAGGAATATATGTGGTATTGTAATTGGGAATTTTTCTATGAGTTTTGTTTCTATCAGTTTTGAGTTTTGTCGTGTAATACAGTTTATCCTTAAGGTTTTGTAGTCCATTGTTCCTCCATTGGGAAAGTATTGGGTTCCGTATGCCTATTAGAATATTTTTATTTCCATTCCGTGTTAGCTATAAGGATGCATGTAATGATAAATTATTTTTCTTCCTGGTTAATTGCCGTGCTTTTTATGTATCTATAAAGCCACAAGAATTTAGAGAACCCCCAATACCACCCAATAGTAGCAGTGACAGACTCTGTACTTAGTCCACTAGCAATATACAGTATGTAGATAGAATTCTACAACCTTTGGTACAAAATACAGCTTCCTATGTGAAGGATACTAATCACCTCCTTACAATTTTGTAGTCATTATTACTACCAACAGAGGACATTCTCTTGGTCAGTCTGGACGTCTCTAGTCTCTATACTTCCATCAAACATTGTTCAGGACTCACAGCTGTCACATACTTCCTTGAAAATACTGATTACACTGTACCTCAATGAACATTTATTTTACACCAAAACTATTTTCATTTTGGGGATTCCTATTATTTACAACAACAGGGCACTGCCATGGGAAGTAATGTAGCGCCAAGTTATGCCAATCTCTTTATTGCATACATAATACATAATACATAATGTCTATACACATCCCCTTTACAAGACACATTGTCGTTTGTATGTAAGCTACATTGACGACCTACTCATTATATCGGAATGTACCCCTGAAACTTTGACATCTTTCATAAATTTTCTGAACAATATGGACACTACAATTAAATTCACACATACTTTTGATGCAAACTGTATCAGTTTCCTTGATGTCAACATTACCAGGAACGGCTTGAAATTAGAAACTGACATCTTTAGAAAAGACACCGACAAGAACAGTCTTTTACATTATCATAGCTTCCGCCCATTTTCTCTAAAATGTTCCCTTCCATACACACAATTTTCAAGGGTAAAACAAATTGTATCAAACACAGATAAATACCATGAAAGAATTGGGGAAATGTTGCAACGTTTCAAAGAGAGAGGATACCCTGATGAAGTATTACATAAGGGCTTTTCAGCAATTGAAAATATAAATCGGACAGATTTACTACATTCCTCTAATAACAAACAAACATCTGACAGGTTGGTTTTTGTCTCAGGCTATTCTACTGCTAGTAAACACATTTAAAAAATCATATACAAACATTGGAACTTACTTACATCATGTCTTCCCAACATACCAGCCTTTCAGCAACCACTATTGATGGCATACAGAAGGGCTAGAAACTTAAGAGATCGAATCGTAAAAGCAGACATTGGTCCCTTGAAACAGCACCCAACACGTTTTCTATGTACACCGAAAAACAGTAACTTTCCCTATCTTAACTGCACACAGTGCAATTCAGTAACTAAGGGCGAAATATTTCATCACCCACACTCAGGTAAACAATATAAGATAAAAAACGACTACATATGCAATTCTAGATTTGTGGTTTATTTACTGAAGTGCCCCTGTGGTCTTATTTATATTGGTGAGACCACTCAGAAGGTTAAAGATCGCATTTCTAAACACAAATCTACAATACGTAAGCAACTGACCACTCTCCCCATTCCTGCACATTTTCAAGAAGCCAAACACAGCATAAGTCAGCTACGCTACCAGGTCATTGATTCTGTAGAAGCTCCTAAACAGTAGGGTTACAGGATGCTCAAGAAACTAGAGATGCGTTGGATACACACACTAGATACTATCTGGCCAAAAGGTTTAAATAGGGATTATACCCCAGCAGCATTTACGTGATAATACACTAGGTATGTAGTCTTGTGTAAGTTGGTGTATAGGACAAATATAATATCTGATATTTTTGTCTATAATTTGTTTTTAACTATGGTTTCTTTTTCTCCCATTTTCAAAGGAATATGATCTACAATGAACACCCTGAGTGTTGGTACCTATTGGAACATACATAGAAGTGTTTTAGGTAAAGTGCTGAGTACTGTGTGCCCAGAGGTACTAAAGGACGTCTCAGGCATTTACAGATCAAATTCCTGTTCATAAGTCAAATTCCTCAACTTCTGACCTAGTTCATGATTATTCTTTTATGTTTTCTTATGTTGTAATATATATGACACAATTGTTGCACAATTAGTTCATTTTTGATGTTATGGATACTTTTTGGATACTATACCTCACAGGAGTTACCTTAGCAATTTCTGGACTTTGAAGACTATTGCTAAAAGAAACAAGGAGACTATTTAATCTGACCCTTGGGGATGGAACGAGAGGTGGGGCTTTACCTCTCTTTCACTTTAAATGTTTGTCACATGTAATACACCAGTAGGTTTCACAAATGCCCCAGTGGAGGCCCGAAACGTTACCTCTTTGTTTGTGAGCTGAATAAACACTGAACACAGATTCAACACATCGGTTGTGCCACAGATTCTTTGCTATATACATTTTTTTGGGCTTTGGGCAGCATCGGGCCCGTAACTGACGGTACCTTTACACCAACCCGGTGTTATAGACCTGTAGCAGCACTCCATCTTGGAATACATATAAATAGGGGGTTGTCATGTACTGTGGGGGGGTCTCATTTAGAGGTGTATGTAGCAGGTAACTGAAAGAATATCCCTTTGTTAAATATTGATCTATGGCTACAGTTGTGTATTGATCTCAATTAAGACTCCAGTTTCCTGCTTATCTAAGCAGTACTGCTGTGTTGTATTCTTTAATGCTAGGGAAGTTGGTTCCTCCCAGAGTTTTAAGTTGTTCTAATTGTAAGGGAAGGGGCACATGGGCAGATTTGGGGAGATTTAGTCACCCAAACTGCTTTCCCCCTGCCTGCCACTTGCTAAAATGAAAAATTGCACTCGCTGCTCTTCGATTTCCGAAGATGCCCAATGTTTCCTTGTGAGACAACTTCGGAAATCGAAGCCCCGCAAGTGCCATTGCATTGCCGTTTTCCCAGAGGCAATTTGGGGAGATTGTCGCCCCAAAGAAGATGCAATTAGTCACCAGGCAACTAAATCTACCTGTGTGCCCTGCCCTAAGAGACTAATTCTTGGGTGTTTTTTGTTCCAGATGAAAGTTTATATGTTTCCATTGTTGTGTCTCCTGTTGTATATCATCTATTGGTTTTCCATATATATGTTTGTAGTTTTATGGTATTTTGATTCATAAATATTCTTGAAAGGGAAGTGTGGGAGCCAGTCCATTGATTCTGAGTGCTGGAATTGGAGTGCTTCTGATTTACTTAAATTTATTTGAAATCCAACTATATTCCCAAATCTGTGTGTGATCTGTAGTGATATAGAGATCAATGAGATAGAGATAATGGATCAATGGCTATGTTAAAGAGAAGTGTTGATAATAGATAGCCCTGGTGTGTTCCTCTTTTAACTGGGAATATGTCTGTAGTGAGGTTGTTAACTGTCATGAATGTTGTAGGGGTAAGGTAAAGATTTTTATATATCTTAAATATGTGGATCCCAAAGTAACCGTCTTGAGTAAGTACCACTTTCAGTAAGTATGTAATGTAGTATTTGTTGTAATCTGTCTGCCATTATTTTCGTCATGATCTTTATTTCTTGATTTAGGAGTGAGATTGGTCTGTATGAAGCCGGGTCTGTCGGGTCTCTGTTTTCTTTGGGGATCAGTATTATTCTGGCTACATATGCTTATTGCCATAATGGTTTACCTTGTAAAGTATCATTTTTAAAAGAGTAACCGTATGAAAACTGTACTGCAGTTACATAAACTGGTGCCTTAGCTGACACTTGCGCATCTGGCTAAACACTGTTTTTCAATTAACATTCACTTAAGTGCAAACCTGGTTTTATTCATGTTCTAAAGAGAGGTACAAACTGAAGTATATACATCACCAAATTGTATATTTATAAAAAAAGATTCTATTTAAGTTTAACTCCACTTTACATTGCTCTGTGGTTCCTGCAATGTTGTACTCCATTAGTGTCTCATGCTTATTTGGCATATAGTCTTAATTAACTTTATGTTATATGCATTTGAAATACTAACATTGTTGCAGCTGCAATGTCAGATTCATGATTTTAAATATTTTTTTTTTCTTTTTTTGCTCTTGGTACTGTCTCCATTGGCCATAAGTAATACCCCATCAAACGTTTCAGGCTTTCGGTTAGTTGTTTTACTATAAACAATAAAACAATTGCTTCATAAGTGTAAACATTCCAATCAAAAGATTATATTCACAATTAAAAAATGTTTTTAAAGTTTTTAAATTCTGATAATAATATGCATCCATAAAATAAACATTTTTAGCTGTGTATTTTGGATGGTTAAAGGGGTTTTTCACCTTTGAATTAACTTTTAATATGATGTAGACATTATATTATAGTGATATTCTGAGACAATTTGCAATTGGTTTTCATTTTTGATCATTTGTAGACTTTGAGTTATTGAAACCTTTTAATAACAAGATTAGAAGCTCAGTTGCATTTTGCTCAAATTTCCTTGCTGATAGTTGTGCATTAAAACCAATTTTTTAAAAGGTTCTTGCATCAAAATATGTTCTTTGCACTGGAGTATAATTGCTTGTGGTGCTGCTTAGTTATTTCTGCCACCAGTTCTGAATTGAGGGAAGTTGCCCATATTAATGCAGAGGAACCCTCCTGCTACCACTTCTAGACCAGTTGGTAGCTCTAGGGTTCCCTTGGCACATTGTGTCAATAGGCACACTTGTGTCTATAAAAAAAAATTTGATCTTGATATTTGATCCTAACTACGATATGTCATCCTTATTGGAGGCAATACAATCCAATTGGGTTAATTTTAACACAAAAATTATGGAAATCCAATTTATGTAAAGAACTGTTATCTGGAAAACTCCAGGTCCCAAACAAGTCCCTAGCATTCTGGATAACAAGTTCCATAGCTGTACAACTGTAAACTTCCTTGTGGAACTTCCTTGACTAAAATATTAGGGCTTGCACTTGAGTAGCAAAATTGTGTATAAATCAAATTTTGATGTGATTTATTGACGAGTTTCTATGTTATAACAATAATATTGTAGTTGGTGCCATTTAGGGGATAGTTCAGTGCACAGCAAGTTTGTTGTTTAAATTTTGTGTTGTGAGTGAAAATGCAATATATCATTTTGAGTATATAAAAAATAAAATTATGTTTTTAAGCCTCCATGCCACAATCAATGTTATATTTTCCTCTTGAGTTTAAGAGCTTTATTACATTATTGATGAAAAGAGAATGCATTAAAGGAATTGTTTGGTATAAAAGTAAAAATTGGGTAAATAGATAGGCTGTGCAAAATAAAAAATGTTTTCAATATAGTTAGTTAGTCAAACATATGTATGTATAAGGCTGGAGTGACTGTACAGATGAAGGATTGTGTGTTTGACACAGAATAACTAAACTCAGATATCCCATTTAACCACTTAACGCAGAATATTGTGTCACAGCATCCCATCCAATTAAAGAGTTCACCATTGAAAACAATGGTGCTTTGGTATGCTAATGAAAAGGTTAAATGCATTAAATGACTTAAGATGACTTTAAATAACACAGTTTCTTAAATTAACCGAGTCACAACGCATTTAACACACAAATCCAAGTGGCTGCATCTGTAAGTCTAACCTACCAGAACAGAACACTACTTCCTGCTTTTCAGCTCTCTTGGCTTACACTGATTGGTTACCTTGGTTACCATGCAGTAACCAATCAGTGACTTGAGGGAGGGTCACATTGATCATAAATGTTGGTTTTGAATCTGAGCTGAATGCTGAGGATCAATTGAAAACTCACTGAACAGATTTGTTCCATGTGGCCCCCCTTCAAGACGCTGAATAACTCAGAGTTAGAGAGCTGAAAAGCAGGAAGCTGTGTTGTGTTATGTTATGTTAGATATCCAGTCACTCCAGCCTTTATAGATCACAGATTTGCCTAACTAACTATATAAGAAACATTTTTTATTTTGCACAGCCTATTTACCCAGTTTTTATTTTTACTGTTCTAGGAGATCCCCATAGCCTAAAACAGCACTTTTGGCAGGTTTTAGATGGCGAATGGTCGAATTCAAATTTTTAAAGAAACAGTATATGATAAATTTTGAAATTAGAATTTGCAATTTTTTTGCAAATTCAAATGAAATTTGGACTATTCCCTAGTCGAAGTACACAAAAATAACTAAAAATTTATTTTTTTTAATTAAAACTTTCAATTCGACCCTTGATAAATCTGTCCCTTTATATACTGTTCCTTGCATGTCTCCGCCCATGATGCCTTATGGGAGAATTAAAACTCAAATTTTTGGTATCTAGGCAATGCTATGTGTATGGCATGAGACAAGTAAATACCTTCTGATTTCAGAAGGATTCACTTTGCATCTAATTGTTTGTGAAGGGCTTTTTGGCTCCTTTCAGTCCTTCTCACCCTAACCAGGTTTGGTTTTCCGGTTCCTTATCTAATAATATATTTGTTATACTCTTTCAAGTATCCCATTTAAATAAATCACTCACAACTATAATATAACACCGGAGTGTGGGTGGCAGGTAGTGATGGGCGAATTTATTCGCCAGAGGCGAATTCGCGCGATTCGCCGCTGGTGAATAAATTTGCGAAACGCCAGTGAAAATTTGCCAAAAAATAAATTAGCCAAAAAAAACCTGTTGCTCGTCGTTTTTGACGCAACGCATCAAAAACGTCGTGACGAAAACGATGCGATGCACGTCCAAAATGACGTGACACGACGAAAACGCGTCAAAAATGCTACTCGTTTCGTTTCGACAATTTTTTCGACAATTTTGCCGAAGCGAAACGTGGGAGATCACTAGTGGCAGGCATAGGTGTGTCAATTTGGCAAGATTTTTAATACGACATGGGTAGGCCCATTCATTAAAGATCGGATTTCAACTCCTATGAACACGAAATTCAACCCATCAAAATTTATTATAAAAATCTAATTTTTTAAACTCAGGTGAATAGGATTGACCCAAAAACTCAAATTTAAGTCATAAACAAAAATTGAATGTCAGGAAGGAAACAACTCCAAATGTATCAATGGACATCTCCCATTGACTTAAACAATAGTTTGTCAGGTTTTAGGTGGTGAATAGTCGAATTCAAGTTCTTAAAGGGCCAGAGTATGATAAATCTTGAAAATTTCTTGAAAAATGCAATCAACTCCCAAGTTGAATTTGACCATTTTGACTATAAAAAAACAAAAAAAAAATTAATTTTGAATCTGACCCTTGATAAATCTGCCCCTTAATATGACAAACTATTGCTTAATTATTCATTTTGGGAAAAATGTTTTCCTTTAAATGTGAAGGATGCATCATCAGGCTGTGTAATAAAGTATTCAATTGTAAGGCAGTCAACCAACAACTTCCTTCAGCAGTTGTTCAATTATTATTAATAATTTATTCGCTCTAAATAGATGCAGTTTCTCTCATCACTCTTGAATATTTACAAACACATTTAAAAATAAACATTAGCCTGTTTTACTCAAAAAAATGAATTGGTAACTCTGAAAGTAAATTTAGTTAAAGCTCAATTGTACCTACTTATAAATGATTGTATGTCAAATAAACCTTTGAGAAATCCATTGAAATCTATTGAAGAAGCTACAAGTGTAAATCCTCACAACGCAGTTTTCACAATTGCACATTTTTAACTTTTTTTCTGCTATAAATAGTCCTTTTGGAGGTCTAGCATGACAGAACTAGAACAGTCAGAGTATAGAGGAATAAGAAGAAAGTTTACATTACATTACATTCAACCCCAGACAGGAAATTGTGTAATTTATAAACATAAAAATGTAATCTGCAGTTTGTCAGAACCTGGAACTGGTAAAACATACCAAATAATAATCTATTCAATAACTATATGCCTCCATTTGTATGCTTAAACGTTGTGTTTCCCTGCTTATCCTTGGAGAAAATAAAGGTTAGATAGTGTAGCAAATGTATGTTAATATATGCTAAACATATTGGTATGATATTAATAATTCATTGTAATATACATACAGGGATTTTTTTGAAAGTGGTGCTTCAAAACAGTATTGTAATTACCACATTGAACAAAGACTAATAATAAGACTAATAAGGACAATATGTAGCGAGGTTAGGAAATCACCAGACATTATCCCTAAATTGGTCATAATTAATAGCTGATTTGGGGATCAAGTTATCTTGATCGTGTTCTATTTAAAAACAAACATGCCAAAATTAACTATAAAAATTATATTTTTCAAATGTTGTTTGAACAAGGAGTATGACTAATTTTATACCTTGCAAGAACCAAACATGGAGTAACTTAAATATCCCTGTTTAGCTCAATACATTGTTATTGTGATTAAAACAATAGGCAAAAAGTATGTTCAGCACAATCCTCATTCGTTGCACTTATTTTAAATAAGGTCCATTTAAAAATGCATTGTGCTATATTTCATGAAACAGAACATGGAATAGTGGTCTCCTGTGAGAAAAATAAACTTAAATGGGAACTATCATGTGCATCTAAGGGGTTAGTTACTAAAACTCAAATTTATCTCATGTTTTTATTAAACCAAGATGACCAAACTCCCATCCACCATTTTAATCTACTTATCAATAAAATAAAACGTTGATAAAATACTCAGAAAATACTCAATTAAAATTGAGCAAATACCTGAATCATACAAATAAACAACAATTTGAACCCCAAAGTGCTCAATTTTTTTAGGTTATCCTCTGAAAAGAAGCCCAACAGAGGCCACAATATCTTCAAATCTCCTATTGACTTATTCATAATCTCAAGAGTAGTGATGGGTGAATTTATTCACCAGCCACTAATTTGCTGTAAATTTCCGTGTTTCTCCTTGAAATCGTTTGATTCCGGTGCTAAAATGGATGCCTGCCTCAAAATGGACGCCGGCGACAATATATGATGCATCCATTGACTTCAACTTCCATTTTGACACTGACACTGGCGTCCATTTTGACACTGTTTTGCTAATTCTTTGCCGTTTAGGGAAACTTGGTAATTTTTCCTCAAAGTGAAATGGGACAAATTCACCCATCACTACTCAAGAGGTTTGAGATCGTGTATTGAAAAGTCAGTGCAAGATTTTTATTTACAGTTAGGTTTAATATATCTTTTGGGAGGCGGTCACTTTGCCAGGAAGATATTTAAGTTAATTCTTTCAAAATAACTTATTCTGACAAAAGAGTAGAAAGACATTTGTGTAAGAGAATACATTTTCTAGGGAACCCCACCTCCCACTGAAGCATTAGACCTAACTGACTCTGACTCCTGCATGAAGAAAGCATGAACAGAGACAGGTTGCTGAGAGAGGGATAGTGAAAAATGTTTTAATACAAAAAAAAATATTTATGATATATGGAAAGTTTATTTCTTTAATGATTTAATGATTCTATCATTATGCACACAATTTGAAGCCAATTAAATGTTAGAAAGCGAATCATATGACCATATACAGAAAGAAAATACATTGATAAGGGCATGACATTGATCTTGTTCTATTTAAGCACTTAGTGGTACCAGCATGCACATACCGTATTTGCCGGCGTATAAGACGACTGGGCGTATAAGACGACCCCCCAACATTTTCACTTAAAATGTACAATTTGTTATATACTCACTGTATAAGACTACCCCCTCTTCCGCACACCTTCTGCACACCGTCTGTGCCCCTGCTTGCTGCTGTTGGCCCTCCTTCTGTGTCACTTTTGCTGTCAGCCCCCCTTCTGTGTCTATGCTTGCTGCTGTTGGCCCTCCTTCTGTGTCACTGTTGCTGTCAGCCCGCCTTCTGTGTCCTGCTTGCTGCTTTTCGACCGCCTTCTGTGTCACTGTGTCCATGTTTCCCTGTGTCCCAGTTAGGTGCTTAGCCCTACCTTGTACGTCTTGCTGCTCAAACTCCCCTTCTACGTCCTGTTTGCTCCCCGCGCTTTCCCTGAACTCACTGCTGCCTGGTTGCGCGTCTCGCGAGACTTCTGACGTCACAACCAGGAAGTGTGCGGCTGGAGCAGCGGGGCAGATCGCGATCGGCGTCGGATGAGGTAAGTAAGTAGTACCTGGCGTATAAGACGACCCCCCACTTCAGGGCATATTTTTCTGGGGCAAAAAGTCGTCTTATACGCCAGCAAATACAGTATATAGCAAATGAAATTCATATTGAGAAACCTGTGATATGTTTTCACAACATTTTATCATGTCAAGTGGCTCCAATTCCGTAGTGTATTCTATAACATTTTTAATCAAGAAAAATATTATAAGAATGTTTCAAAATTCAAATAAATGTTATTCTTGATTTCAACTGGTAAAATAATTTATTCTGCTTCAACATAGTCATAAATCGCCAAAAGCATGAAACTATCTGTGGCTAATGTAGCACATTAAAGATTCATAACAAGAACAGAATGCATGCTAATTACCATAACAGAGATGCAAATGCTAATAAAACATGCAAAAATACTGTATGAATATATTTCAGGTTCAGAGATTAAAATTCTATTTGCTTTCTTGCTTTAGAAGAACCAAAACATATTTTAACTGTGTCTAACACAAGTAACTCATAACAACTGGACTTGCTGAGAAATGTAATGAAGACGTTTCACTGCTCACCCGAGCAGCTTCTTCAGTTCAACTGACTGGTATAGGGGACTCTTCCAACAATCCAATCCAATCACAACAGCACATTGTAACTCTTCAGAGAGATGACATCTGAAATTCACAGAGGTGTTGATTCTGTGAAATTACTGTGATAGGAGTACCAATGTGTCATGCAACTCAGCTGTTACTTCTGAGAGTTGCATGAATCGATGTGTGAAGAGTTCCGAAACTGCTGGGGTACAGATTTTAGAACAACATTGTATGTAGCAGACAGGGGGTGTCAAAGCCCCCCCCCCGCCTCTGTTCAGGGATGGTTTCTCCACCATCACATAAATTGCCTCTTTCACACCTCTTTAAAACCAGCGGCCTTCTTTATCCAAGATTTGGACATTGCTATCTTCAAATGAGTGTCCCTTGTCTTTTAGGTGTAGAAAGACAGCCGAGTCTTGTCCTTTAGAGTTCATCCTCCTATGCATTAATAAAATGCATTAATAAAAACATTAATTCAGCAGACAACAGCATCAAGTTCACTAGGGAAGATGTCCACTGGAACAAACTTGCTTTTTTGGACTGTTTGAGATGCATCCAGAGGGGGGTAACTTAAAAACTGAGGTATACAGGAAACCCACTCATATGGATCAATATCTGTTGTTCAATTACCGCCATCCGCTGGAACACTGGGTGTTATTAGAACTCTGCACCTCAGGGGGTAATATATGACAACTGATACAGAGTCTAAGGACAAGGAGCATAAACATCTCAGAGGAGCTTTGAAAGCATGTGGCTACCCAGACTGGGCCTTTGTCAAAACAGCAGCCACCAAGCCCAACAGGAACATCAAAAGAAATAACTGCCTGAAGACACATTGTAGGCAAAACATAGTCACTCCATGGGGGAAATTCACTAAAGCGTGAAGCGTCTAACGCTAGCGCTAATTCGCCAGCGTGACGTCAATTCTCAGATTCACGAACACCGACTCTGTCGAATTTTCACTAGTGAAGTAGATAGACTTGCGCAACTTCGCACCCTTACGCCAGGCAAAGTTGCACACTGACAAAAGATCGTAATTATGAAAAATCACTAAGATGACCATTTTACTGAACGTTACCACTTACACTAGACATTACTTAGCCAGGTCAAATATGTAGCTGCAGTGTCAGAGTGTCAGAGAAACTCAGGAGGATTTTCAACAAACACCACATCCCTGTGCTTTTTCAAACCTAGCAACACACTGAGACAAAAATTGGTACACCCAAAGGATCCAACTCCTAAAGGAAAACAAAGTAATGTGGTATACACAGTCCAGTGAAGCAATGAGTGTAATGATATATACATTGGGGTGACAAAACAACTGCTCACTAAGCGAATGGATCAGCATAGGAGGGCAAACTCTACAGGACAAGACTCGGCTGTCTTTCTACACCTAAAAGACAAGGGACACTCATTTGAAGATAGCAATGTCCAAATCTTCGATAAAGAAGACCGATGATTTTAAAGAGGTGTGAAAGTGGTGATTTATGTTAAGGTGGAGAAACCATCCCTGAACAGAGGCAGGGCCTTGGACACCACCTGTCTGCTACATACAATGTTGTTCTAAAATCTGTACCCCGGCGGTTTCAGAACTCTTCACACATGCATTCATGCAACTCTCACAAGTTGCACCTGTTTTCTAGGATTTGCATGACACATTGGTACTATCACTATCACAGTAATTACATAGAATCAACACCTCTGTGAATTTCAGATGTCACCTCTCTGAAGCGTTACAATGTGCCATTGTAATTGGATTGGATTGTTGGAAGAGTCTACAGTACATGCCAAGAACTCCTCTACACCAGTCAGTTGAACTGAAGAAGCTGCTCGGATGAGCAGTGAAACGGCTCAGCAAGTCCAGTTGTTTTGAGTTACTTGTGTTAGATATACCATGACATGGATGAATGAGAATCTTCATAGTTATTTTTTAATTGTGATTTTCATGTGACGATGAAGCATGAATTTTGGATATCTTAATGGTAAATAGACACAGTTTAACACTGCTATTGCATTATACACAAGCATTACATTTTAAAAATTAAATGTGCATAGTGTCTATGATGTTACACTGCTTATTGCCTCATTCTTTGGGAAATATTAACTAATGCCTGTGGTTTTTTTCGGTAATCACAAACTGTCAATGTTTCATCCAAGGCAGATTACCATCCACAGCAAAGAAAGGTTCATATCGTGGAATAAGCAACATTTCATCTCGGAGCAAAAGGCAAGTACACTTGCTCTTTCTGACCAGGCAGTGCTGTGGCTGCTTTCTATCTACTAAAAGCCACAATCACCTTCTGATCTGAGGAGCAGGTGACTGAGATTTCCTGTATGATCACTGTACCAGTATAGCTTAATCATAAGAAAAGTGACAAATAACATTTCATCCCATGGCATTTAATACACCTAAGAAACCAGCCTGACCTTTGTATAAATGCTGGAAGGATCATCATCAGTTTTATTTTGCTGAAAATTGACAGTACCTGTGACTTAAGGAATACTTATAAATGTGCAATAAAAATCCTAATTAAAACAAATAATTACTGGCCAAAAGATACAGTATATCTTCAAAACTTTCAACAATGTGTACAAATGAAAGGATAGAAGAATAACTCCCAGATATCAGTATAATTGCATATACACTTGTGGGAGGAATTTCCAGTTTAAAGGGGAAGTTTTCCAGAACCAGCGCCTCCTGTACTACTACCCAGAGCCACAGCTGGTACTCACCACATGGAACACGATAGGAAAATTAATCCAGTAGATTTTATTCATGGCGCGCATTCCTGAGGACTTTGGATCCCACCTAACCGCCTTGTGGTCCGGTATACAGATGCAGCCACTTGGATTTGTGTGTTAAATGCGTCATGACTCAGGGCTAATTGAGGAAACTGTGTAATCTAAAGTTATCTTAACTCATTTAATGCATTTAACTTTTTCATTAGCATACCAAAGCTCAATTATTCACAATGATGAACAATTTAATTAGATGGCATGCTGTGACGCAATTTTCTTTGTTAAATGAGAAGTGTGAAGTCTGAGTTTAGTTATTCTGTGTCAAACAAACAATCCAAAGTGGCTTGATCTGTAAGCTCCACCCGTATCCACCTATTCTCCAATAGTGGCCTGATACTTTCAGGGAGATCCCCCTCCACTCTTCTAGGTTAGGCATTTTAATTCAAAGCCTGGCCTGAAGCCTTGGTTTCCTTCTTACTTAGTCCTAAACATTCACTGGTCCCCTCACTTACGGAGTGCCTGTAGGAAACTAATTCCACTTTCTCCTTGATGGGGCCACAACTGCCCTTACTAAATACCCTCACTACCTTGTGCACCTAGTGCTCACTTTCAAATCTTTCCTGTTCTAACTTTTCACTAAACTAGGCTGCTGGGTCTCACTAACCCTGCCAGGAGATGTTATCCTGGCCACACTCGCCTATCAAGTGGCTTCAATTGGACGGTACACCTCCTTTTATACCCTTCTCTGTCCCAGAGTGGCCTCTGGTGGCCAAGTTAAAAACTACACCCAAACTTAAATTAAACTCTGCTGCCATTAAATGGTGAATCTCAGAAATTACATCCAACATACTTTTTACATTGCATTTTACATACACGCACAATTTATCACAAAAAAAGATTACAATATTCTCACACATAACATCTTCATCACTTCACACTCCTTTACACACTGTTTTACAGGAAAGGGTAAATCAGCAGATCTTGTTTAAAAATCCCTTTAACTGCCAAAAGTTTTAATTTAATATTTTTAGGAGAGATGCAGGCTACCCACTACTGCTTTAGAGCAATGGCATAAACTAAAAATATATTAATTTATTATTATATATATATAATATATATAATGAAGCAACAAAGACATAGATTGCTGTATTCCAGAAGTGCTTTCATCATTTTATTTGCAGTATGTTAAAACTAACTTTGTCCATAGTTTTACATAAACTGTTGAAAGATTTGAGATAAGTGCAGCATAGTGGCGTATTTGCCAGAGCTGTACACATTGGATAAAGTCTGGATAAAGTTGGTTTCTATAGGAAAGTCTTGGAGCTATAAATTCAGGGTCTGTCTGACAAGGGTTCCAAATGACCAGCAGCCTAATTGCACTGGTTTATGTTTAGAGATAGGCAGAATCAAATGAATCTGTGATTTGGTGAGAAACAATGAGTTAAGGCAAGGTAAAGCTGGGCTGGGGTGGAGAAATAGAGGGATGTGATGTCAAGGGAGGAAGCATTCAACTTCGTTATCTTCTGAGTAGGTAGAAACATACCATCAACTCTCTATTTTGCGAAACATAAGGAGTTTCTCTTCTTTATGTTCTCATATTATCTATTACAGACCGAATGTGAATGTTTTCCTGCATGCACTGTAACATTGTGGTTTTGATACAGAAGTATACAGAAAGGGGCAGATTTACTAAGGGTCGAATTAGGTTGAAGTGAAAATTCTAATTAAATTCGAATTTCAAAGTAATTTTGGCTGCTTCGACAATCAAATAGCCCAAAATTTGATTCGAATTGTTAAAATTCAAATTTTCGAATTAAAGTACTGGCCCTTTAAAAAAATTCAATAGACTATGTACTTTGCCAGTTTAAAGCTACCGAGTTGCTATATAATCCTATAGGAAGCTCCCATAGGATTTTACAAACTTTTTTTGTTTGAATAGAAAAAATTTGATTGATCGCTTAAAATCGATTTGAAAAAAATTAGAGAGCGATCGAATGATTTCTATTCGATCATTTGATAGATCAAATTGCTGTAAAATTACCCTAAATTCGACCCTTGATAAATCTGCCCCTTAATGTGAGAGTCTGCATTGTATTGATTCAAGTTAAATGAATGTCAAATGCTTGATCCAGGGAATGTTTCTGATCACCAAGTAATTTTTCCCTCTTGAGGTATAATTAAAGGCAAACTATACCCCTCAAACAATGTAGATATCTATAATATTGCATAAAACAGCTCATATGAAAAACACTGCTTCATGTAAATAAACCATTTTCATAATAATATACTTTTTTAATAGCATGCACCATTGGGTAATCATAAATAGAAAATTGCCATTTACAAAAAAATAAGGAAAGCCTCCTGCAATCGTATGATTTTACAGTGCACACAAAAATGGCAAGTAAACTGTACTTGTTAGGTCACATTAACATACAGAGTTGTTTCTATTGCTTACACACTTCTTCCTGTTACAGTTAGGGGCAGATTTACAAAATTTGTGTGAAGAGATCGAAGTTCGATCATTCGATTTCATCGAGAAATTGAATATCGAGGAAAAATATAGCCTAGAACTATACGATAAGCATTCAATAGTCGAATGCTTATTGAATTTCGAAAAGATTTGAGGGATTTTAGGGGAATTTTAGTAAATTTGCCCCTTAGAGTTGAAATATTTCTGGTCAGGTGATATCTGAGACAGCACACAGGCTATCACGAAATGGTGGTTCAAGGCAAGAGATGTAAAAGGGTAATATTTACCTAAATATCTATACCAGTTTGGTAAGATTCTTTAATATGCCACTTAATTTGATATAGACTATCTGTTGCTCAAGTATTCATTTTGTGGGTATAGTTTTCCTTTAACATTGGTTTCAGGCTGGGTGTTTTGCCTTTCTCTGGATCAAAAACAGATCCAAATCTGAAAATCCACCATCTCAAACTTGTCGAGGTCACGGAGAAGTTAGTGACAGATGACCCTTTTATAATTTGAAGATATCATGGTCTGCGCTGGGTTCTGTCCAATTATTATAACATTACCCCAAAGAATCAAATGATTTGGGTGTTAAATCTGAAAAATTTGTATGATTCATGTTTTCCCTCTAAAAGTTTTTTACGACCCAACTTTTTCAAGTTATTTTGTTGATAAATAAGATAAAATCATGGATGGGAATTTAGTCTAACTTGATTTAATATTGGTTTACCAATAGGATTGTTTTGCTTCCATTAGGGATTAACTATACTATAGTTAGGATGAAGTAATACTTTGTATTATTACAGTCAAAGGCACCATTTTTCAAATTAAGAATTAGAGTCTATGGGGCAGATTTACTAAATTCACATGAATGATTTGAATATTCGATCGAATTTTCAAAAAGATTCTAATTCTAATTTCAAATATGCAAATTAGACAAATTTGATCATCGAATATTCAAATTTGAATATTCGAATATTCAAATTTAATTTTATTCGAATATTCGAAAATTCGATGGTCGAATACTTCCCCTTTAAATTTTAATTCGACCACCTACTTTGCCAGATTAAACCTAACGAAATGGGGATCCTTCCCTAAGATCGAATATGGAAAATTCAATCGATCAAATAAAATCGTTCGAATATTCTATTCAAATTCGATTCGAATATTCGAACGAATTTTCCATATTTGATTGTTCGATCATTCGAATTGCAGTAAAATCGAATTCGTAGGATTTTACCTCCCCACTATTCCCTGGTCGAATTTCAAATTTTCTTTTCATTCGAAATTCGACCTTTAGTAAATCTGCCCCTAAGGCTTCCCGAATTCAGAACCTTTAGTATAGCATATCCTATACTTGAACCCTGCATGGTCTTATTTACAGTGCCAGTATCCCATTTAAGCCATGTCAAAGCTAATTGCTTTTTTTCTATTTCAATATTTATTATTGGAATTTTTCATTTAAAATGTATACATATACGTCATTTGACATATTCACCAAAAAATATGTTTAACTTTTTACATAATAACAATTTGTTACATAAAACAATATAACAGGACCTTTACCTATAGATACAAATTGAAGAATTTGTTTTATTATAAAATACAGAATTTTTTATATTTTACCTCTTTCTTAAATTATTTTAGTAATAATAATTTCTGATTTTTTCGGATATCCTCAGTATTGCTGTTTAAACTACTTAATAGTGAAATACAATTAAGTTTTCCTTTACGCATCATATTTATAGATAATTTTTTACATTTTACAATTAAATGCACAAACATCAAAAATAAAACTTCTATAAATGTCTATATAATTTTTCATAGTGCGTATCAGACGCAATAAATGCGTCTAAAACTCGTATAAATGTTAAACCACATAAAAGGGGAAACTGCCTTTGGTAAATTATAAGATAAATATTAAATGTAATACCCTATATTGAATAGATCCTAAAATTTCCAGTGATTTCACTATGTACTAATTGCTTTTTTTCTTTAACCCTGTTTGGCTTCAAAATATCTGTAGAGTCTTCATAGTTACAGTATGTCTCTTTGAAAATTGCACAATTTAAATTTAGTTCACGATAACACTGTGGTAATGCCTGATGAATGCAGACTGCAAATACCATTAATTTCATTCTACCTAGGAGATTTATAATTTCAACCCATTATCAGTGTATTTATTTCCATTGCTTTAAGCAACTTTATAATTTAATTGGAAGCAAAACTCTGGGGTTGATTTATGAAACCTATGGAGGCAGATCAAAGTCTTCATTTTCTAACCCATTCCAATTTGTTGAAAAATATTCTAATCACTGACAATGCTAGTAAATTACACGGCATAGTCTGTTTCTTTCATACCAGTTCAAAAATCCCTTTTATTACTCTTTTTCAAACAGGAATGAATTTCATTAAGACTTTTTTTTTGCAACAGCAAGTATTTATCAGCAGATTTAATATATATAAATAACATTTTAGTCATTTTTAACAAGCCTCTCTCTCACATACGTATACAGATGCTTTTAGATTTGGAACAATCTGCTTCCCTAATATTTCTTCTGGAATGTAATATGTGCCATGTCGGGTTATTCCGGAAATCGCCGCGCCGCGTATGTATCAGCACTGGCGCTTTTTCATTTAAACAAGCGGCGGACAGGGAGAAGGGATTTCGGGGAGATTGTCGCATGCGATTAAACGCCAGGTGACAGAATCTCCCCGAATCGCCCTGTCTGTCCCAGCCCTAACACATTCAACAAATTTCCAGAATTGTCAGGTCTCAAAATAAATTACTCAAAAACCCATGCCTTAAATATCTCACTCCCAAATCCAACAACTAAACTCCTTAAATTGAACTTTAACTTCAAATGGCAACCAAAGCACCTCAAGTATCTAGTGATAACAATCACCTCTCACATAAACAACCTATACAAAACAAATTACCCCCCACCCCTGGAAGGCAATTCTAGAAACACTGAAATCATGGTCGAAGTATGAGATCTCGTGGATAGGATGCATACACGCCATAAGGCTAAGGCCAGACGGGGAGATTCGGGGGCATTTTATCGCCTGGCGACTTCTCGCCACGACTTGTAGCCCCCGAACCTCCCCGAATAGCCACTTACCTAAGCGCACCGGCGTTGCTTGAAAACGCCGGCGTGTATGCACACGGAGCGGCGCGCTTTTTGAAATTGCTCCGAATTGCCTGGCGAGGCAATTTGGAGCAATTTCAAAAAGCGCGCCGCTCCGTGTGGATACGCGCCGGCGTTTTCAAGCAACGCCGGTGCGCTTAGGTAAGTGGCTATTCGGGGAGGTTCGGGGGCTAGAAGTCGCGGCGAGAAGTCGCCAGGCGATAAAATGCCCCCGAATCTCCCCGTCTGGCCTAGCCCTAAAGATGACAATTCTGCCAAGCATACTATATATTACTTTAGAACCCTTCCCATCCATATACCAAAAAAGACAGAAACTTTACAATGACAAATAATGAAGTTTCTTTGGAAACCTCCTTGAGTATCTAAAGCCACAATGTCAGTGTTAAGGACTAGAACAAGGGGAGGACTGGGAGTACCAGACTTTGGTAAATATCTACAAGCGGCCCAATTAGCAGTTATCCCATTAATACATGCTGACCCACCTCCAAAATGGTTGCTGCGCAACTGGAACTCCCGCTTCTTCGGCGCTAATCAGAAGGAAACGGTTACACAATCTCCATAAAACTATTGTGGCACACACATAGTGATCCTGTTTAAACAGCGGGTAATACTGCACAATTGACTAATGAGTTTCTTGCTGACCAATCAGCACTTCCGGAAGTGTGTGACAACCTCTTCCTATCCATACCCCTACTCCAGAGGAGTGGTATCCCGATTATATCAGATATTAATGGAAGCTTATGCCCCAGCAACCTTACTGGATGTGAGAGTGTGGGAAAAAGAAAGGGAATGGTTTCATATATGGGACAGAATAAATCACAGTGCATTAATACCTCCCTTTTGGAGGCGGGCTATAAAGTTTTAATGAGATGGTACCTAGTCCCCTCTAGATTGAACAAAATCAACAGTCAATATGATCCATCTTGTTTTAGGAAATGTGGAGGAGAGGGCCCGGCCTTTCACATATGGTGGGAATGTCCAAAGGTTTAACGATTCTGGACCAGATAACATGAAATGAGCTATTCAATAACAGGGGTACATTTGCATAAAAGACCAGACCAGGTCTTATTGGGAAATAAAATCCCAAACATAAATAAATATACAATGAAATTAATCACACATATATTTACAGCTGATAAATTAATAATAGCTAAATCCTGGAAATCCCCTCAACTCCCAATTCAACAACTCAAAAATTAAATACATTGGATCTTTTTTAATGAGAAATTAACTAGCATTCTACAAGATACACAAACGCAATTCCAAAAAATCGGTGACCCATGGGTACAGTATACCACTCCATTTGGCTGTGCCCTCCTCTCTCGTTGGACTGATTGGTAATAACAGGGTACTTGAGTGGGATTTGGAGAAACTATATCCAATAAATGAGCAAATAAAACCAATATGCTATATTCCCTGAATACCGGAGGCACCAATCTATGAACTGTTATAAATTTTTTGATAGATCTTGAACTTATGTTAACTACGATTTGATCTAAAACTTGGATGTTAACTTTGACGATAACTCTAACTATACTACACCATGAACCACCATTCTGTTGAAGGATGAAAAAAACACAACGGCAAATTTTACTATAATATGTGTATTTATTGACAATTATTATGCATCTTCATGGTCTGTAAACATCCAACAGGAAATTTTCATTATGTACTGAATTATTTTCAATAAAAAAAAAAAAAAGTTTGCTATAGGAACAATAGCAACCAGTCAGCAAGAAGTATTTACTGGCATTTGTTCAAAGCAAACATTTTCTTGGTTGATATTTATTACTTGGGCAAACTTTGCCCCTATTATTATTATTATTATTATTATTATTAGGGATGCACCGAATCCAGGATTCGGTTCGGGATTCGGCCAGGATTCGGCCGAATCCTTCTGCCTGGCCGAACCAAATCCGAATCCTAATTTGCATATGCAAATTAGGGCCAGGGAGCTAAATCATGTGACTTTTTGGCACAAAACAAGGAAGTAAAAAATGTTTTCCCCTTCCCACCCATAATTTGCATATGCAAATTAGGGTTCGGATTCGGTTCGGTATTCGGCCAAATCTTTCGGGAAGGATTCGGGGGTTCGGCCAAATCCAAAATAGTGGATTCGGTGCATCCCTAATTGTTATTAATAATAATAATAATAAGAAGAATAATAATTATTATAATTACCAACAATATTTTCCTTCTGCTAATATTATGGGATGCCTTTTTATCCTCCATAAAGATTTACTATGGAATAAGGAGTCAAAAAGTTCATTGTATCGTCTCCTTATATATTTAGACATGTTGCTCATAATGCCTACAAATTTAGGGGGTTATTTATTAAAGGTTTGTGAGGTTTTTTCTAGCTCAAATAAACTAACAACTAGAATATTTGCTTATTTATGAAAAAACCCGAATGTAAAAAATACTTGATTGAATGATTTTGGGGGGAAAACTTGAATACCTTGAATTTATCGAGTTTATATGATAAAAAAAAACCTATAATGCAAATGAATTGACTTTTCGAGCACAAGCCACAGTAAAACACCAGAAAATCATAAAATCATCAAATGGTTAAAGTGACCTCTGCCATTGACTTCTGCATGACCTCAACAGGTTTTAGCTGGAGTATTTTTGGATTCAGGCTTTTATCAGCTTGGGTGCATAATAAATCTTCAAAAGTTTTAAAATGTTTCAAGAAAACTCAACTCGACCTTTGATAAATAACTCCCCTTAATCTCTACAAACAAGTTAGTTTGTGAAATTCCTTTATCTGAATAGATTTGTTATCTATGGTGTGTGTAAATAAAGGGGTTGTTCACCTTCCAAACACTTTTTTCTGTTCAGTGGTTTTCAGATTGTTCTCCATAAATAAAGACGTTTTTCAATTACTTTCCATTATTTACAGATGCAGCCACTTGGATTTGTGAGTTAAATGCTTCATGACTCAGGGTTAATTGAAGAAACTGTGTTATCTAAAGTTATATTAACTCATTTAATGCATTTAACCTTTTTATTAGCATACCAAAGCACCATTGTTTTCAATTGTGAACTCTTTAATTAGATGGGATGCTGTGACACAATATTCTGTGATAAGTGGGATAAATGGGATAGATGAGTTAAGTTATTCTGTGTCAAATGTACAATCCAAAGTGGCTTCATCTGTATTTTTTACTGTTTTTCCAAAATCTAAGTTTAAGTTGAATGTTGGTGTCTCTGGTGTTTGAGTCTGGCAGCTCAGAGATTCAGGTGCAGACTCTAAACTGATACAATTTTGCAACATTTAATTGATACATTTCACAGAAACATCTCTGGAGTATTAGCAACAACTGTAAGGAAACCCAGAGATTCTGCTCAGCAGGGACAAAGATAAGAAATGTATCCATTAAATGTATCAGTTTAGAACAGTTGGGGGGGGGGGGTTGGCAACCCCCTTCAATATTAGAAAAACGGTTACAAATAGAAAATAGACAGTAATTGGAAAAATTCGTTATTTCTGGTGATCTATCTGAAAACAACTAGTTGTTTGAAGGTGGACAACCCCTTTAATACAGTATGTCTGGAAGAAAATATTGAGCATACTAGCAAGGATATCCTTATACAACTTTCTCTTTTTATATATTTTTTCAAGGGTCATGCCCAGTTCAGTTAGGATCATATGGTGACTAATTTAACACTCATGTTGCTTTATTTCTATTTTCTGCCAATTAAACTAATAAGCGCTGAATTGTAACTGTAGGGGTTTAGGAAACATGGCATTTTTTAATACATGTTTTTATTATTGTCCATTAATATCTATCCACAACCCGCTGCTTACAGTATTATTAAAAAGTATGACAATAACTCAGGCTAATGAAGTATTTGTGTATTATGAGAATGTAAGAATATGAAAACAGACCATTAGATATATATAAAAACATGAGTTAAACAAGTTAAAGGGTCAAATAAAGGTTTACCTTTAACTGATTATAGGGCATTTTATTTCACCTGTTATATATGTATGTCTCATGAGGTGCTTGAATGCTCCTTCTCACCCAACCTACTAATCACTGAATCCATGAAATCAACCATGCCTCTGACCTGGCTTGTCCTGGATAATGACATTGGATGCCTACCCTCTTGCTTAGGCTGGACCTCAATAACCTTAATAATCTGCTCAATATATCTGTTCTTATGATGTTATAGGTCCTAAGTGAGGTTGGATTTCTAAAGATATTTTTAGAGATCAAAATTTCTGGGGCCCTTAAAGGGCACTGGTAAGCACCAGAATCTGCGGAGCTCTCCTACTAAACAGATCTTTAGCAATACTATCTCTCAGTCCAAAAACACTCCTAAACTTCATACCATTACACAACTAGGGGCGCATTTACTAAGGGTCGAAGTGAAAATTTTAATTTAAAAAAATTAGAATTTTTAAGTATTTTTGGATACTTCGACTATTAATTAAGCCAAAATTCGAGTCGAACTGAAAAAAATTTTAATCGAATTTTAAAATTCGACCATTCGAAAATTGATGTACTGTTTCTTTAAAAATTAGAATTCGACACTTTGCCACCTTAATCCTGCCGAATTGCAATTTTTGTCTATGGGGGACCTCCTGGAACCTTTAAGAAGTGTTTTTGAAATTGAAAGGATTTTGGCCAAAATCGTTAGAATTGTTAGAATCGAACAATGCATTCTAACGATTCAAATTATTTTTATTCAATCAAAAACGGACCAATTTGATTGAAAATGGACCATTTTAGATTGACTTTGATCAAGCAATTTTCCCAAAAAAAAAATAGATTTTCCAGGAAATTTTCAGAAAAGCTTCCAGGAGGTTCCCCATAGACTACAATGGCAATTTGGCAGCTTTAAGGTGGCGATTAGTTGAATTCAAAAGATTTCAAAGAAACAGTTAAAATTTTTGCAAATTCGAATCGAATATTGGGCTATTCGATAGTCAAAGTAGTCAAACTTATTTTGAAATTCGAATTTCACCCTTAGTAAATCTGCCCCTAGCGTCTCATTAATCAAATGTATCCTCATCAAGCTTTCTTAAAATAATACAGTTTATATGTAACAAACCTCTGCTTAAATTAAAATTTAGAATATCTACCTTACTTCTAACAATTTGGTATGACTTAAAAATCAAGATTAAAAAAATTATTTATAGTTCTCAATATCTCTAATATAATAGAGGACTTTTTTACCCCAATACACTAAAAAAGCTTGGCTTGAATGAGAAAAGGCACAAATTTTGTAAGATCCCCTAAAGAGTATCTTATCAATTACTTAAACAGTGCAAGTTTTTTTCTGCATTAAATAAGGTAGTGCATAAAGAAAAAAATTAGAGCAAAAAAGTTCTTAATGTTGTGTTGCTTTTTTTTCACTTTATTTTTTTGAGCTACAAAATGAGTAAATTGGACTCTACAAAAACTCTCAATACCTATGGCATTTTTATTGGCTATAATGGCAAGTTTTCATGTACTGTAGATTGGAATGTACTTCAAGCTTGTGTCACGAACGCCGCCCGGAGCATTTCCAGGAGCTCCGGGCGGCGCGTCCTCTCTGCGCGGCGGTGGATCCAAGATGGCGGCGCCCATAGCCGCCACGTGGTTTTGGCGCCGGCCGTAACGTCATCGCGCCGCGCCAGGCGCGTTCCGGCGCCAAATTCAAATATAAAAGAACGCCGGAGACCCAGGTTCAATGCCCAAGTATAGCTCAACTAAGCTATTGAGTTCCTGGGTCTCTCAGCCTTGCCTGATTCTACTGATTCTTCTGTTATTGATCCTGTGCCTGTTCCTGACCTTGAAACCTTGCTGCCTGCCTATTTGAACCTTTGCCTGGACTGGACTTCGCTATTGTATTTCCCCTAACTGTACTTCGCCTGAACTCGCTGGAAAGGACTTCCTCCTTGATCCTGACTTCACCCCCCCTGGTGGGTGCCGGAGGCCCCCGCTGACAGCTTGCTATCACATTTAGTTGCTCTTAAAGCTTCTTTCACCACTGTCACATTGGTTGATTTCCCTGGGCAGAATTCATTAAAGCAATATATCACCCATTTTTTTCATTTACATTTTTTTAATCAAGCAAAAAGGACATTTTTCACATGCTTTTTAAGTTTTATCTTCCATGTAAAATGTGTATATTATATATAGTGCTCTTTGGCCTTTTTTGAAGGATTTTTCCCCCCTTTGAGTCAAACTCATATGTGGAGTATGTACTATATGCTGGGGCAAATACTTCAAGAAATAGTAGAAGTAGTGATGGAAATTAGAAGATGGTTTCTTTGATATCAGCAATTTCATTTCCAAGGATTTTTTTTTAAAAAGCGCTATTGTTTTCACTGCAAAATTTGTTAATAACAAATAATATTTATAGAACGGAAATGCATAGAATTCAATTCATACAGCTAGTACAGTATATAATATAGTATATTATAGGACAGTAATAAGATAAAACAAGGCATCAATAATAGTATCAAAAGTAGTGTCCTGGACTTGCTCCAACCTGTTACCTCAGAGAGACTTGATTGTGTCATATCTTTTACACAATATTTTCTATAAACGTTGTGTATTTGAGGATGTTATGTAATATACAATCTAGTTATTGTGTAAATATTAGGTAGCATAAGAATTCAACAAATACAAACCCCGCATAGCCCCATTTTACACCTCCTCTTGTCCTGAATTCGGAGTGCCTTTTTTAGTCCATGCCCAACTCACTTACATTAACCTAACTGACCAATAATAATTTAACACATCATTTAACACACTGATCATGTGATCAGTCTCTAGATTAATTGGATGGGTTATGGTTTAGTCAGAGAGTGCCCGGAGTTCCTAGAGTGAGGACATCAGTGCCAGACAAATGGAAGGATTAGTATCAGAGAAGCAGTAGATTTAGGTCTAACATATCCAAACTTGGTATTATCTTTGTAAATATCTGTTATATACTATAGGAAGTGTATGAGAGCAGTAGTAGTAGCCCAAAATTAGTCCGAAATTTTAATTTTTAAAATTCTAATTTAATTTGAAAATTGACTTTGACCCTTAGTAAATTTGCCACTAACAGTCTATTAAGACTAGTTTAATGAAACTAAGGGGCACATTTACTAAAGGTTGAAGTGGAGATTCAAATAAAATAAAAAAAATGAAATTCAAATTTCAAAGTAATTTTGGGCTACTTTGACTATCGAATAGCCCAATATTCAATTCTATGGTGGACCTCATAGAACCTGTCCTGAAAAATCCAAGCATTCAAAGGATTTTGCGGAGACTCGTTTGATCGAATCGAACAATTTGAACAACCTTTTATTCGATCAAAAAAGCCCTTTAAATAAACTTTGAGGGTCGAATTTTGAAGCTTTTTTATTTCAAAAATTCGACCCTTAGTAAATCTTCCACTTAGTGATGAGTGACATTTTTCGACACAAAAAAAAAACAATGAGTGAAAAAAATTGTTGAGCATCAAAAAATGTTGGGAATTGAAAAGGGCCAGATTCGGCCATCTCTATATGTATGTAGAAAAGTTTACAGATTAGCGACCCTCCCTCCTAGAGCTGACATAAAACAAAAGACATAAGGTAAAAAAAAACCTTTAACCTTCAATATTAAAAACAGTCACAAATAGAAGTTGATTGGAAAAAGTATTTATTTCTGGTGAACTACTGTAACTGAAAACAACTGTGTGAAAAAAAGTGTGTGAAGGTTAACATCCCCTTTAAGTGCAAACATTTTTTGGTGTAAGTTCATTCCTTGAGAAAGGTCCTTTGGACATGACTGAAATGGTACGTTCATTAATGCTCCATTATTAACCTTTGTTATATATTATCTTTAGTTTCAGTGTTCTTTTGCATGAGTTATTGTATATATTTGTTATGCAGATGTGTGTAGGAATATCTTTTGTTAAAAATTTTTTATTTTTGATCAAACTTCCTCTTTTATTAAAGGAGAGCTAAACCCTAAAAATGAATATGGCTAAAACTGCCATGTTTTATATACTGAACTTATTGCCCAATCCTAAAGTTTCACCAGGACTTAAAACTTGTCACAGGGGGTCACCACCTTGGGAAGTGTCTTTGACAATCACATGCTCAGTGGGCTCTGAGCAGCTGTTGAGAAGCTAAGCTTAGGGGTTGTCACAAATTATCCAGCAGAAAATGAGGTTCTCTGAAATATGACGATGATGCTACCGGTTCCCCTTATTAAATTCTGATGCTAATTGCACTGGTTTCTGTGCTGCCATGTAGTAATTATCTGTATTAATTACTAATTAGCCTTACACTGTGACATTTCTAGTCTATGTGTACTGTATATTGTAGGCCCCTGAGCTCAGTAAGTGATAGCAGCATAGAGCATGTGCAGTGAATTAGAAGAAAAGAAGATGGGGAGCTACTGGGCATCTTTGGAGACACAGATCTTTACTGCTAAAGGAATGTGGTTGCCTTGGCTGGTACAGAAGCACAAAACATAATGTACAATATTTCTAGATACTTCTTCAGTTGAACTTTTGTTGTCCTTTAAAGAACCAGGAATAGTGATGGGCGAATTTATTCGCCAGGTGCGAATTCGCTGCAAACTCCTGCGATTCACCCCCGGCGAATAAATTAGCGAGACGGTAGCGAAAACAAACAATGCATTAAATTTACAAATGTAGAAATACTTGAACTACACTTTGGGTATTAGTAAAAATACTTTATGGTGTTTTTTTAAGTTTTTTTTCTGATGAAGATTGTACAATTTTCTAATATTCTGTGGTGCTTTTAAGTTTCATACTGCTCAGTAATGAACATAATCAAAACAGGTACTAAATAGAATAGCTGCCAGATACCTACAGTACATAAATAAAAGATCTAGCACAAGACACAATGCATATTTTATATTGCAAAAATGACCGTGTGTGTCCAATTAGATATTCAAGGATAAGGTTAATATTTTCTGCCTTTAAAATCAACCACAGCTAACTTTTAATGAATTTTCCTTCTCCTTTTAAACCTCTTTGAAGTACATCATTATATACTGTAGAACCATTCATCTTTGTAAAACTCGTTTTTTTATTTGGAGAAGATAATTTACTGTCAGTGGTGTAGCCTCAAAAGACATCCCTGACTTTCATTTTGTTGCATGAAAAGACTTGTATCATTGTGCTTTTAGTGACAGCTTCATTAATTGACAGGGATTTTCTTTTAAAGAGTTGTGTGCAAATTCCAACTGGCCATCTTCATTAAGACAACATTTACAAAAACCTAACTTCTGAGGGATACTGCTTGCATTCCCTTATGGTTACAATGAATGTATTCAATCAATAAATCATTACTAGCTAAATGAAAATTGTTTTTTTATCAAAACAATTTATTGGACTGCAGTCAGTAGTGTTTTATAGTAAAATCATGAACAAATGCCAATTACCTTGTCAAAAAAAAAAATATATACAGTACATATACTGTATTTTGTGGCAAACTGGCAACTTGCAAATGTAACTGTTGAGGGGATTAGTCAACGGTGGGCAGGCAACATAGGACAAAGGAACATTAAGACAGCGACACACAACTTCTTCAAGGAAAACACAGTTTATTTTCCCATTTTTAAACAAACACAGTCAAATTATCCAAAGGTGTGTCCACTGTATCGAACAAACAAATCATAAAATAAAAACCGTGCCCACTGGGCACTACCTTCACTTTAAAGCAGTCACTGACTAGACTGGGCCCCTTGTGGACAATCAGTACACAAAACAGTATTGTTTGTCTCACCCTGTACTGAGGTAATTCAGCCTCCTGGCTTACTCACACTCTTGTATTCAGACTCTGTATTGCAGGAGTATGGAATAACGACACTATACATCAGATAGTTCTTCACATTATTCAGCATGGATATTTGTACAGGTTTTACATTGATTGATTGTGTTTACAGAAATCTAAGCACCGCTAAAGAATATGTAAAATAAAATTAATTGCTTGTGAATTTGCAATACTATATCCAACTTCAGCTTATCCAAGTGATATTTAATTATGTTTTATAATATAACATTGGGAAACACTAAAATGTTTTCTGAGAAAATAATGAGTAAATATTCTCAAATATGGGATCTATTAAAGAAGAACTAAACCCTAAAAAATAATATGATTAGCAGTGTTTGCTGAACTTACTGTATTGCACCAGCCTAAAGTTTCAGCTTCTTAATAACAGCAATGATCCAGGACTTCAAACTTGTCACTGTGGTCACCATTGTGGAAAGTGTCTGCAACGCTTACATGCTCAGTGGGCTCTGAACATCTGAGCTTAGGTATTGTTGCAAATTTAAAAGCAAAACATAAGGTTTGTCTGTAATAAAAGCTGATGCTACAAAGTTGATTATTAAATTCTGGCATGTAATTATCGGTATTAATTACTAATCAGCCTTATATTGTGACACCTCTATTGTGTATAGAAGATGAGCAGCTGCTGGAACTTCTTTGGGAGCACAGCTCTTTACTGCTAAATGGCTGTGGTTGCTTTGGGATGGTACAGAAGCACAAAATGTAATGTGCAACAATTCTGGCCTACTTCTTTAGTTAGGCTTTAGTTCTCCTTTAACTGGAAACCTAGTATCCCAGAATAGCATTTAGCATTTTGTTTAAAGAAACATTTGTTCATTGATTGATTTGCTTTTCGTGTAGTATAAAAACAGTGCTTTATACATAATGATAAATATGTTTATGTTGTAGGCAACATATTTTTTAACCTTAACATTGATATATTTTATAGGCTTTGTACCTAAAGTATATAAACCCTCCAACTAGTCTGTTACATACTTCTGTAATTAACTATTGTATTACATTCTGTGCAATGTATATTAATATGGCTTTATCACAAATTCACACTACAATTTTGTATTTTACACTGGGATGACTATCATCTTTAAAGGAACAGTGACATCAAAAAATTAAAGAATTTTAAAGTAATAAAAATATAATGCAGTGTTGCTCTGCACTGGTTTAACTGTTGTGGTTGCTTCAGGAACACTAATATTGTGTATATAAATAAGCTGCTGTGTAGCAATGGTTCAGCCATGTAACGGCGACACATCTCAGGTTACACAGCAGATAGCAGATAAGCTCTGTAGAACATAATGGCATTATCTGTTATCCACTATGTACCATATAGCCTTTTATCAATATCTACCATTGCTACACAGCAGCTTGTTTATATGACCAATAGTAGTGTTTCTGAAGTAATGATATTTTCATTACTTTAAAACACTTACATTTGTTGGTGTTTCTTTTCCTTTAACATACAGGCATTTATTCCCACTTTTTATATTTACCTTATCCCTTATAAATATGGCATAGTCTTCTTTATTTATTGGTTAGTCATATATATAACTCAACCACGTTCCTGCAATTTCAATTAAATTATCTTGCTCATCTAGTGCCACTGATTTAAGATTGCCAATTTTGCAAGTCAGCAATCTTATACTCTAATCTTACAAATATTATAATCTGAGACATTCAGCAGCCATATCAGTGCATATTGCCTGGTGATTTATGAAGAGTCAGCACTTCACATTCCAACTGCTTTCAGATAGGCTACTGTTTATGCTGCTCAGTGTAACCAAAGGATGACTAGGCTTAGCTAGAATTAGAGTTTTACTATTGAGTGCTGTTCTCATTTCTACCACAATGGGGCATGGGAGCATTTTTTTTAGCTGCTGAAGAGTCAGGGTGCTATTATGAAGAGCTGCTGGGGGGAAGGGTGATATTCGCCTTTAATGGTTAAAGTGTATCAAATGGTCCCTTATCTTTGAAGATGATTTTTTGCAGTATTTTTTCTTCTGGTTAACAAACATCCTTGTACTATGACCTATCTTCCATAACCCTGAATTCCCTCGCTTGTTAAAAAGCCATCCAATCCCATCTTAAAGCTATCTAATGTATCAGCATGTATGACAGAATCAGGGAGAGAATTCCACATCTTCACAGCTCTCACTGTAAAAAAACCCTTCCAAATATTTAGTGGAAACTCTTTTCTTCTAATTGGAATGGGTGACCCCATGTCAGATGGAAAGACCTACTGGTAAATAAAATTAGAGAGATTATTATGTGATCCCCTTATATATATATTTATCATAGATATCATGTCACCCCTTAAGCGCCTCTTCTCCAGCGTGAACATTCCAATTTGGCCAGTCTTTCCTCATAACTAAGATTTCCCATACCTTTTACCAGCTTAGTTGCCCTTCTCTGTACCCTCTATAATACAATAATGTCAGTTTGAGTGATGAAGATCAAAACTGTACATCATATTCTAGATGGGGCCTTACCTGTGATCTATAAAGTGGAAGTATTACCCCTTCCTGCTGTGAATTAATGCCCCTTATAATATTATTAACATGTATTTCTATAGCGCCAACTTGTTGCGTAGCGCTGTAAAGTGAATGTGATTATACAACCAAATCACATGAATTACATATATAGAACATAAAGAGTTACATACATCACAATAAATATGGAGTTACTGTACATACATCACAATAAAGGAGGTGAGGAAGGCCCTGTACAGAAAAAGCTAACGGGAAGGGAATGATACACAAGGTGTGGGAGAGGGCAAGATTAGAGTAAAGTGGAGAGATGTAGTAATGTAAGCGGTATTGCATTGAGTGGTTAACAGTGAGGGTAGGCTTCTCTAAAAAAGTGGGTTTTTAGAGATTTCTTGAAAGCTGAAAGATTGGGAGAAAGTCGGACAGACCGTGGGAGAGAATTCCAGAGGAGGGGTGCAGCTCTTGCAAAGTCTTGAATGCGAGCATGTGAGGAGGTAATGAGAGAAGAGTTGAGTAGCAGGTCAGTAGAGGAGCGTAGTAGGCGGTTGGGTGAGTAAATACAACTCAAGACCCTATTTGCACTTGCTGCTACTGACTGGCATTGCTTGCTAGAGCCAAGCTGATCATCAAGGATTCCAAGGTAATATGAAAAAGTTTTGCAACCCCTCTCAGCTTGCATAATAATTTTATACACTTTCAACAAAAAGGATAACAGTGTTATATCTTTGATTTCCTAGGAACATTTGAGTATTGGGGTGATTTCTGAACAAAGATTTTTAGAGAAGCAGTATTCAGTTCATGAAATGAAATCAAATGTTAAAATCTGACTGCAAAAATTTGGGTACCCTTATAATTTTGCTAATTTTAATACCAAATTGGTAACACCAAATTGGTTGAACTTCATAGGCAGGTGTGTCCAATCATGAAAAAGGTATTTAAGGTGGCCAACTCCAAGTTGTGCTTCTGTATGACTTTTCTCTGAAGAGTGATAGCATGGGATCCTCTAAGCAGCTATCAAAAGATCTGAAAACAAAGATTGTTCAGTATCATGAAAAAGGGGAAGGCTACAAAAAGCTATCTCAGAGGTTTAAATTGGCAGTTTCAACTGTAAGAAATGTAATCACAAAGTGGAAGGCAACAGGCACAGCTGCTGTAAAACCCAGGTCTGGCAGGTCAAGAAAAATACAGGAGCAGCACATGTGGAGGATTGTGCGAATGGTTACAGACAACCCAAAAGCCACCTCCAAAGACCTGCACAAAGAACATCTGTATGGCAGGGTGATGAGAAAGCTGCCCTTTCTGCACTCATGCCACAAACAGAGTTGTTTGTTGTATCCAAAAGCTCATTTAGACAAGCCATAGGCATTTTGGAACAAAGTGATTTGGACTGATGAGACACAAATTGAGTTATTAGATCATAACAAAAAGCACTTTGCATGGCAGAAGAAAAACACTGCATTCCAAGAAAAGCACTTGCTAACTACTGTCAAATTTGGTGTTGGTTCCATCAAGCTGTGGGGCTGTGTGGACGAATGGTCAAAAATACCACCATCCAGAATCCATACACTCATCAAAGGCTATAGGAGGCATTTAAAAGCTGTTAAATTTGTAAAAGGAGGCTCAACTAAGTGTAACACTTTTTTGGGCTATACAGCTCAAATTAGTTAAGGTGCCCAGCTATTGGGAGAGCATGGGTTACACTGTGACACTACACAGCAGGGCAGGGCCTTCGCTAAGTGGAAGCTATCCCTTTAAGAGGTAGTTTTACTACAATACCCAGACAGACTGTAGAATAAAGATGAATGGGCGCCAGGAGGTTCTTAAACAAAAGTGAACATTTATTATGCACGAAGCAAATATCATCAGGTTTAGGTATACTCACACAAGAGCTTGGAGCATAGCAGATATTACACAGGTGATCAGAGATGTCAGCAGATATTTATACACACATCACAATAAGAATGTCCTCGAAGGTAGGGTAGTCAAGGCTCATCAATTCTCAGGCAAAGGTCCTGTGGCTGTGACTTAATGGAATACCAGATGAGGCCGGGTAGCTGCTGCTAAGTGCCCTAATCCTCATTACAATGTTATCCCTGCACTAAAAGCATCACAGGGGAGCTTTGTAAGGAAGCTCGCTTCCTGCTAACTCTCCTCGTGGGAACATAGAACTGTTCATACTAAATAACCCTGACTATCTTTCTCTCTCTAGAGAGACTATTACAAAGCTAACCTGTATCTTGCTAGTCCTCATTCACGGGATGGCCTGGTTCCCGACTCAGGTCACTAACAGTTGGAGGTCCTTTTAGGGCATGTGGCTTACTGGGGCCTTGTTGATCCCAGGCTCAATGGAAACAACCAGCCTGTTGAAGAACCAGCAGCCAAAGATGCAGAGGCTCCTCCCTGCACACAATATAAAGCTTTAGTGGCAGGGAGTGGTTATTGCACCGTTTGTCCAATAATAACTGGTATTGAATAGGCGTGTTATGGGTAGTTACACCCAATAACAGAAAACATACTAAAGGGTAGGGATTAACTCCATAGGTGCCGTATAGAAACCTATGGGTCCCTACATAAGTATTGATGTAATATTTCTGTTGGGGTGCCCAAATGTATGCACCTGTTCAATATACACCAATTTATATGATGCATATTGCATATTTTCTGTTAATCCAATAAACTTTGTCACTGTTGAAATACTACTGTTTCCATAAGGCATGCTATTTATTAAACAAAGTTGCTATTTTTAAAGCTCAGCCATGATAAACAAAACTCCAAAGAATTAAGAGTGGTTCCCAAAATTTATATTTGTATATGCAAAAGACAACATTTTCTGTTTTTTTTTTTATTTACTATTGTTGTTTACCAAGAAATAATGACTATGTACAACATTGGGTTAAGCCTACCTCACTGACTTATAGGCACAGTGATACCATAATGGACCAAATTATTGCCACCATTAATATACATACGTATAAAGTATGAAATTAATTATTTCAAATCTGTTCTGATCAGTTCAGATTACAAAAATATACATTTATGTCCAGCTCCTAAAATACTGTAAAAAGGAACATCTGTGAAATGCATTGCAGTCAATGAGTGTTTTCCATGGGCATTTTTCAGTGTAGAATACATTGGCATCTATTAGAGTTTCTGCAGCAGATTTATTTTTTTCACAAAAAATAAACATTGGGGCCTTTGGCCATTTTGTCACCACATTTTGGCAAATGGCAAAATGTGGAATTTTGCCACAAATCCATACCTTCATTCGATACTGAAAATGTTTGCTCTTCATTAGAAACTACACTAATTTTAAAATGAAAAGATGCCTTTAGAAATGAAGAATTTTTCAAAATACAGACTTTAAACTTTGCTTTTAAGGCATTTTCATTTCCTTGTGTTCCTGGCCTTTCATTGGCTATTTCTGCTTTCTTTTTCACTTAATTCACAATGAAGTTGGCAGTTGCCGTTAAAGACAGCAAAATTACCTGACTGCTGTGGAATAGTTGTTTTTCTACCACTTAGCAAAACTGATAAGACTGCTCACACTGACTAGCTAAGCTAGAGCTTAGAGAGATGTCTCAGTAAAGTTAATTTGGGATTAATGCAGCTCGCTGTGTTGAGTTAAAAAAAAGTCTCTAATTTTGAAAACTGAAGATGCAATGAAGAGAGCTGAATAATAGTTGCACATTTACAGCTAATTCTATTGTACAGTGCTGCAAAATACTGTATACTGCCAGTCTATAATAATAATAATCTACAAATATAAAAATCATTGGGGGTTTGGTCTACTGAAAAATTATAATCTTTCTAAGATATAAAATATTGCACCAACCTAATTAATACTTTAGAAGGCTGTAGCACAGATAAATACAATTTCAAAATGAAAGCAAATGTTGAAATCCAACTTCCCAAAATGCAACTGCTGTCGAAAGAATTGTATGCTTGTCCTTTGCTATTCCATAGATTGCCTTTCTGCATGTACCATTTGATATAATGTTTTAACAGTTGTCTCTGCTCCAGGCAAGACCCCTATTCCCACAGCATCGTCTATGAAAAAAAACACAAAAAGTAGTGGGAAAAAACTTGGCAAGTAAAAACTGGCAAGGTTGTATAGAGATCAGTGGGACTATTCTCTAACAACTTTTATTTATTTATTTATTTTCCCAGTTTATTAAAACATTCAAGCTTTTCAGCTTCATTGAAAATTAATGAGACAATGCGATACTTGCTGGCATGTGACTTTTGTTTCTGCCAAAAAACACGCATATTTTGTTGCATATTTTTCTTAAAAGCTAGAAATCAAGAAAAAAGTCACAAGTTTGTCTGCACTTTTTTTCACAAACTCAGATTTAGATAAATCTGGCCCTTAAGGCAGATTTATCAAGACTCAAATTTCGAAGTGTAAAAACTTTGAATTCGAATTAAAAAAGACCAACCAAAGTTACCTATCAAATAGGTCCATTTTCGAATGAATAGGTCCATTTTTGAATGAATTTGAATCGATCGATGTGCATTCGATTCAACGTTTTTCCCAAAAAAAACTTAGAATTTTCAAAGTCCACCAATTGACTCCAAATAGGTTCTAGGAGGTCCCCCATAAACTAAAACAGCAATTTGGCAGGTTTTAGATGGTGAATGGTCAAATCCAATTTTTTTTTGTAAATTCGAATGAAATTTGGACTATTCCCCGGTAAAGGAACACGAAAATAGCTTGAAATTTGAAAATTTTTAATTAAAAAATTCCCCTCAACCTTGACACAATCAAGAGAGTTACATGACACATTGATATTCTATCACAGTAACTGCACAATATTCACAACCTCTGTGAGTTTCAGTTGTCTCCTCTCTGAATAGTTATACTTCACCATTATGATTGTATTATTGGAAGAGTGTACACTGAACTGACCTGAAGAAGCTGCTTGGATGAGTATATTTACTTTTGCTAGATATACTATATGCTGTGTAAGATCATAGATCATATATTCTAATTTGAAAAATATTAATCATATGTCCAAATATTATCAAACTGCACTTGAAAATATTTTTTACTAATTTATTCATTTATTTTCATAGATCATATGTACAATATCCATTATCGAATCCATTGATTTGTAGACACATAAGATTATATAAGATTATAGAAATGTTGTAGAAAAATATAATGTATATTATTTACTAATGATGAAAACAATGTTGATCCATATTTTGATCCATAATCTGTTCAATTGAAAAATTTTGTATGGTTTGTGAAGTATTCCAGTTTTCTATGCAGCTTTGCATTAATTTAAATACAATCTAGCTGTCAGCCTCACTGATCATTGCAAGCAGGCTATGTTAAAATGATAGCCTGGAGGAAGAAGAAGGGAACAATAACCAAAAAATAATCACAATAAATAGTGCACCCAATTAATCACAATCATTTATATCGTATTTTACATTTTTGGTTGGCATAAGGCAGAACAGAATGGAAAATACAATAAAAGCATAAGGCTATTGACAATGGTACTTGAGTCAGTACCTTTTCAGCCATTATATCTAGTATGCGTATATTGTGTCATTAAGAGCATAAGCCATATCATGTAGTAATCTTTAGTCACAGTACACGAACATTGGAACCACTAAAGCGTGTAGAAGGATGCAAGGGACTGAGGAAAAAAGAAAAACAAGATAGATAGGCATTAAAGTTAAACATCTTATTAACAACAAATGATTAAGCACACCATTTGCAGTAAAACAAATAAACCGCATATCAACGTAAAAGTGCAGAGCAAATATACAATTTACAAATCAATACCCACTACCCTGGGGAACCCTTGTGCAGTCCAACCCTGGCACATCCTTAACAGGCAAAATGCTGCACTACACTCCTGGTAGACAAAGAGAGTCACAGTCTTTTCCTCCCCGCCCCCCCAAAAAAATGTTAAACTCTCCCAGGTAGCACTACCTACTCAACTATACCTCTCCAGCTGGACAGAGGTAGATGCTCCCAAACAGCTGAAAAATTATGTATCCTTTCACTATCCTCTCACAGGCAAACTCCCCAGGGGCTCAAAATGAGATGGCAGGCTTGCACAGAGCTGGAACAGTCATTCACAGAGATTAAATCCTCAGATGCTCCAAAACTCTCCTAGCGGAACACACAACTTGCTTTAATCTTTAAGTCATGCTCCAAACACTATCCCCAGTGTGAGCACACAAAAGCCCATTTGACTGGCATCCCTCTTGAGGCATCTCTTATCCTGGGTGGTCTCTCTCTTTCACAATTATCAGGGTCCTGTTATCCCCAAGTCCAAACAGGGCATTGCCACTCACATGGTTTCTCCATAGCCAGGGGCCCAGGGTCTGGTGCTCCAGAAACCCAGCAGAACAGTCACAGCCCATTCTCCTTGAAAGTGAAATTAGACTGAGCTTGAACACATTGCTCTAAGCTATAGCAGTTACACAACAGTGACACCTTCTGTTCAAATATGGTATCTGCCAGAACACACAGAATTAGGGACAAAGGAACTCCCTCTCCCTTTTCCAATTTAGGTCCAGTACTTAGCTGGCCAGGTAGGGGATTTCCCACCATGTGGTACTTTCAGGACCATAGTGAAACCTAACCCTATGGACCCCTACACATGGTTGAGTACAGATGAATTAATAAACAACTTTATTATTCCCTTCATTACCAATCAATTCTTTATTTAATATGCCAGTACTATAACTCCTAATATAGAAAATAAAAAAAATCTAAAATAATTTCAGACATGTCCAGTCTATTGGTAAGACATTTGATCAATTTATTGCATAACCAACACAACTATACAGTGGGGTTTTCAAACACAGAGTACCTATATCAGTTCTTAAGATATAAAATTATGCTATTGACATAAAGGGACCGATTCAATTCAGTGAGAAAAATGTTTATCACTTGAAAAGTAATGGATGAGATTAAATTTGAAAATTGAATTCAGAAATACTGATCTCATGCTTTATCCTGTGAAAACTCTATTGAAGTATTTGGGAAAAACTGGAACTGAATTTGGACAAAAGTTTATTATCCTCAAATTGAATCTTGTCCATTAGTTTTCATATGATAAAACATGAGCTTTTTCTGATTGAATTGAATCTGGCCATGAGTGAGCTAATAACAATGATCATGTTATTATGTTAATATTTACTTTACTTATATTTTTATTATCTTTGCGCTGCATCAAACTTAAAACCCTTCATACTTTTTTCCAAAAGAAACTGTAAATATTCAGAATTCATGCAGCATTTTGGTTTTTACCTTCTATTTCACCTTCTATGCATCAAGAGTGTCTGCATGTGGATCAAACAAAATCCCAGCAGACTTCAAAACAAATTTGAAATGCTCTAAGTATACAGTATAAAACTCCACTGGTAAGGTAAAGACAGATAAGAAAAGTTAGAGGGGGAAAAAAGAACATTATGATAATTGCCAAAATAAAATAAATATTGGCTGTCTTCTGTAGGTAATAGGGGTCATTCTTTGCACAACATATAGCAGATATGGTCACGCCAAGGCTACAGGAAGGGGTATTGTATAAATCTCCTTGTAAAAAAATAAAGATGTTTTTTCTAAAACAATTGAATGTCAAAATTTCACTTAGAAAAAAGTTTTAATCATCAGGTTATATACTGTACTCAGCAGTCAATGACTATTTAACAATGTAGATGATTACACATTTGCAAGAATTCTCCATTGCATAGTCCAATCTGTTATACAAAATCCACCATTTTTAGCTAAGATGTTAAGGTACAGCAGAAGAGGAAGGTGGTATAATGGGAATTACTTGTTTTGTAATTTTTAGATCTGTTTCTAAGAGATAGCATTCCCATCAGCTTGCTATATGCCAAAAACCTGCAGTTCTTTTTATATAAAATATAAGGATTGCAAAATAAGTTTTTATTCAAGCACATAAACTAAATGCGAAGCATATTCTAAAGGAAAACCTGTGCCAGCTTGATAAACCAATACACAATACTTAATGAATGTTTAAATAAAGTGCCACACTGTGTGCTATTATAGTGTAATTGTGTTCTTTTTGTACAATGACTTTTCCCAAAAGGAAAGTAGTTCATATGATGTTACTTAAAATGCACAATCTATCAGAAAACATATATTTGTGTTCTTGTGTTTGTGAATGTTATTCCATATATGAGCACTCAACTCAACAAATTTTCTAAAAATATGAACAAATGCAGGATATCTGTTATTTAACAGATGTGTTCCTACCTTAGACCATTGAGGACATCTGTGTTTGTCTCCCAAAACTCCTTTTTCTGTCTAGTAGGTCTCTGTGATTTTGACAAATTCTTCTTTATAACCCATCCTGCAAGAAAACACATAGGGGCCGATTTACTAACATCCGAATTTCCTTCAAAAAGTTCTGATACCCCTAAAATCTCACATT
Organism: Xenopus borealis; assembly: GCA_024363595.1. Taxonomy (NCBI): domain Eukaryota; kingdom Metazoa; phylum Chordata; class Amphibia; order Anura; family Pipidae; genus Xenopus; species Xenopus borealis. Next base: position 40,692,906 of record CM044431.1, read on the forward strand.
TGATAAATGGGCCTTAAAGAAATGTAGGTGATAGGAAGTCTAAAACTAGGCAACACATATAGGTTGGGCTGCAGAGATCATAACTATTGTTAGAATTATGAGCAATCTTTTTAGAATACAATGGTGTTAACATCTAAGGGTGAAGCATTATTCATGGTGTTCTTATAGATGTGAACCTTTCTAAAACAAAACCAGACTGTTGCAACCAATTACTATTTTATTTGCAGATGATGGATGAACAAATGTTGTGCACATCTGGTTTACATTTTTAAGGATGGAATCATAAAGCTAATGAAAAAAGTGCAATTAGAAAACAACTAACAATTTTCATATTCGATCGTTCGATAAATTGAATTGCGTTAAAACCCCTCAAATTCGAATTCAAGGGGTTTTAATTCGATAAAAATTTGATGGTCGAATTTGAGGGTTAATTAACTGGTCTTGCTCAAAGGTTGATCAAGCACATACCAGTACATTTTATTAGTAATGGGTAGTAGTGAAAAAAAAATTGTGGTCAACACTGGAAACACCAGTCAGCTTCATCAAATGTTGCTGTACCTTTCAGTAACCCATGTGAAGGTTTCATTTTTCATTAAAATGGAAGAATTACAATGCAGCCTTTGCAGAGGTAGGAGCTTAAAGGAGGGAATAGTAAATATTACCTTCCTTGTCCCAGCAGCATAATTTTAGCAAAATAAACATAATGTGAAATATTTCATTCACAGTATTATACAGAACATATTTAAAAGCATGAACAGGAATTGTGTATTAGAAGAGTACATTTAGAAATGAAATGCTAATGAAGTAAATGCATGCATGAGTAAATCGCATATAAAATTATAATAGGCAAAAACATAAAAATGGTAATGGAGTTTAATGCATGATAGATCTGCAGTTCTAGTGTTGAGCTTTTTTTTTGATTCAGTAACCCTTGAAAGTGAAAGAATGTACTCATGTCAGCATATTTAAATAGAATATTATTATAAAGCCTTCAGATAATAGTCATTATAGCCTGTAAAATATTATAAATAAATCTGTAAGCACATTATGAAAAATCACTTAAGAAATTGTTTTTGACTAGCTCGTTATTAATACCACAAGATCATTTAATCCCAAATGATGAAAAATAACTTTTCAGTGGTCCAGTATGCATGTAGAATGTATTATCCAGAATGCTTGGGAATGTGTATCATCATGGATCAAGTCTGCTAAAAAACATTTAAACATGAAATAAACCTAATAGAATTGTGGACTTATGCAGTTACTATCAAGTACAAGCTGCTGCTTTATTTTTTAGACAAAAACATCAGAAGTATTTGCTTAAAATTGATTCTATGGGAAATAGCATTGCTATAATTTCTGAGTTTTCTGGATAATGGGTTTCCAAATAAGGGATCCCATGCTCTGCACTCTGACATGCTAGGATAGCTCACAGGAGAATGGTCAGACTGGCAAGTCTGTTCGTGTTTTAGCTCAACTGTTCATCTTGCTGATCTTTGAAGTTATCATGAAAGTCATAATATAAGAAGAGAGGGTTGTCTATGGGTTGAGAAGCCTAATATTGCATTGTAAAACTTTGTGTCACAAAGTGTTTAGTATGCTGAATTAATCAAAGGGTAAATTTCCCAATTAAATTCAATTTACTTACTCTGGTTGTAACAACAAAATATGTAATTATTCAAGAAATTGTATATATAATAAAATTGCATACTATTTTTAAATGTTAAATAGACACTAAACGTGGTCCTTTTGTTATCAAGGTTTTAGAGAATTGCATCAAATATTAAATTCCCTCAACCCAACACTTCTTCGACCTTGGGTTGGTAAAATTAAACAACTGTTCAAAATATGAAACTGTGTTTTGTGTTTTTCATATAACTATTATTATTATTATTATTAACATGTATTTCTATAGCGCCAACTTGTTGCGTAACTATGGTGTAAGTACAATACATATTTCTATACTTCTGGTGGGGGACATACAGAATGAATTGGAGATTAGTGATGGGCGAAACGGCCGCGTTTCCAGAGAAATTCGTGAATTTTTCGCTGATTCGCAAAACGAGTCGCGCGTCGTTTTTGACGCGCGTCGCGTCGTTTCCGACGCGTCGCATCATTTTCGGCGCGGCGCGTCAAAAAACGACGCGCGACTCATTTTTGCGTGGCGAATTTTTTTGGCGAATTTTTTGGGCAGTTTCGCGAATTTATTCACCAGCGGCGAATCGCGGGAATTCGCCGCGAATTCGCCCCTGGCGAATAAATTCGCCCATCACTATTGGAGATTAGAGTAGAACCCTACACCAATCTACCATATACAATTGCCTGTTCTCATGAATAAAAAAAAAAAGAGAAGATACAGCATCTCTCTCAATAACATGATTTTGAAAAAAAAAATATGGCTGATGTTTTGTTTGACACCTTTGGCATCTATTCAAGCACTAGATATAATACTTATTAAATAAAGAAATACTCACAGAATTTTAGTGAAAAAACTATATATATATATATATATATATATCCTCCATAGAGCCGGCACTCACGTTAAAGAAGTCAGATGTGCCTGGGTGCAGTATCAAAATTCCATAATTATATCGACAAAGGGATCCGCACTCTCAGGTCTTAATGAAATGAAAAAATCTTTTATTTAAAAATGCTGAAGTGTACATAGGTTAGAAAAACTGTCTTATATACACAATTTGGCGGGAACATAGACAGACTCTGCTGACCTAAAAATGACGTCACTCATTTGCATAACGATTAACAGAAAATCAAAAAACAAAAAATAAAAAGTAAAAAATACACACTCTCAGGAAAACCCCTGAAGTCATCTTATAGCACTTATTATCTGAATAAAAACATGAAGTTGTAACATTGTATAAACAAGTTGATAAAAATACAAGGTTGCTGAAAACTCTAGACTACATTGTTACAACTGTTGCCATTTGAGTTAAAGTTGTTGGACTCATACAGAGGTACGGTTAAATAAATATATATCCTGTCTTATACTGCTTGGACTACATTGTATGAACGTGTTTGTACATATTCTTCAAAGGGAGGCAATATTAAGTTACTAGAATGTCATACTGAGCCCATATACTTTTAACCATTTAAAACGAGGGATGGTTGGCTATATTGTAGTTAACTGAATAAAGTTGGAGTAGACAAACCGCCTTAAAAACACTATGGGGGTGTATCAAGTACTAATTAACTTGTTGTTTACTTGAAAAAAGTTAGACTAACACCAGCCTTAAAGAGACACATGTGGTAGTGTTCTACATTCTTAGAGGACGTTTTAAACCATAATGAATGAATCAAGTATTAAATTAAAACTAACATAACCAAGTTGAACTAAATAAATAAATAAATAAAGACGCTTACAACTAGTGCTCTAAAAGCTCAAAAAAATATTAATATCCCTTAGTATGCCCTCAATGTGTATATCCCCCTCACATTGTATTCAATTATCTAACACCACGTCAAGTTATCACCTCTAAACGTGAACACCAAGAGGCAATGTATAGTAAAAAATATCAGCAAGAAAATATATATATATATGGTGAATATATGGGCCTAATGCCCAATCAGTGTCATTTATAAATGTCCCATCGATTAAGTGTCCGTTAAGTGTTTTCGTAATATATACGTGGTTCCTTCATTATCCACTAGTGAGAACCGGCACATGTAATGGTTGAATTCAATACTCCGCCAGAGTCGAAAAAACAGAGGATTTAACCTGTGTATGCGTCGATGTGCTGATGTAAGTCCCGAATGGAGTAACCCCGCACCCGTGGAGTGGAACCCGGCGCTCCAAATTCTCTATCAACGCCATTCCATCTGGGAACGGAGCGGACATGTGGGGGGGCCGTACGGCCCTGAAACCACCCCAGGACCAACAGCCATCGACCGTATTACAAGGGGGGAGGGTCCCACTTCACCGCTCCTAGGTCTGGGTATGAGCATATTCCCATCCTCCGTCAACTCCCGGAGCCCCGATTACCTGGCGGTACTTGCGGGGAGAGACCACCTCCGCTCGTGTCACGGGCTATTGCAGACTCCCAGTCACTAGGCACGTTCCAAGTAAGACTGGAACCGTCTTTTCCCCGGTGATCCAGTCGCGTCCAAGCCGTATGGGTAACCAGCACTCTCTGTTCAAAGTCATTATCGGCCTCTGAGTCGCACCGACTTGGTCAGCAGCCATATGTAGTTCGCCAATTTAGTATACAGCAGTATGTGCAAAATTCAATGAAATCCATTACAGCCACGGGTGCCAGGCTAAATATCAAAATATCGTTTTAAATGGTTAAAAGTATATGGGCTCAGTATGACATTCTAGTAACTTAATAATATTGCCTCCCTTTGAAGAATATGTACAAACACGTTCATACAATGCAGTCCAAGCAGTATAAGTCAGGATATATATTTATTTAACCGTACCTCTGTATGAGTCCAACAACTTTAACTCAAATGGCAACAGTTGTAACAATGTAGTCTAGAGTTTTCTAGAGAGTTTTTTTCAGCAACTTTGTATTTTTATCAACTTGTTTATACAATGTTACAACTTCATGTTTTTATTAAGATAATAAGTGCTATAAGATGACTTCGGGTTTTTCCTGAGAGTGTGTATTTTTTATTTTTTGTTTTTTGATTTTCTGTTAATCGTTATGCAAATGAGTGACGTCATTTTTAGGTCAGCAGAGTCTGTCTATGTTCCCGCCAAATTGTGTATATAAGACAGTTTTTCTAACCTATGTACACTTTGAGAGGCCACGGAGGTGTCCGAAACGTCAGCATTTTTAAATAAAAGATTTTTTCATTTCATTAAGACCTGAGAGTGCGGATCCCTTTGTCGAGATATATATATATATATATATATATATATATATATGGCGTGTCCAGCATTCGATGGAGTGAGACATGCTTCAGCAGTGCTCCTGGCCTGATGCTATAGGATCAATAATATAGGAGTTTGTGTGTATCTCTACACCAATATATATATATATATAGCAGATACAAGCAAAAGCGAGATCTGCCTAGATACGATATGGGGAAAGAAACATTCCCTGTTGAAGCTAACAACTTTTTATGATAAGAGTAGCACTGATACGCTGCAATTACAAAATGGTGACGGAGACACGCTAGCAGACTCCCCACATAATGGAGAGTTTGTGGACTGTGAGGAAGACAGAAGAGACGAGACTGAATTGAGGGAACTCGGTACCCCAAAAAGAAAATGAGAGAGCTCTTACATTTTTTAAAGAAGGACATTCTAGGACTAAATAGCAAAAGAGATCCGCTCCGATATAAAGGATTTGGGCAAGTGCACGGGACATTTAGAAAGTAAAATGGGTGAGTTGGTCGCTGCCCATAATAACTTGGTCGACGCAACTAATACAGTAAAAGATGATGTGCATCAGATAAAAGACAAGCTAATAGATCTGGATGACGGGTCACAGAGGAATAACGTGTGGATCTGTTGTATTCCTGAATCCATAACAACAGACCAGTTAGCTATGTATTTTACAGAGCTCCTCCAAACAATCCTGCCAGATATTCCAAAGGAGAAATTATTATCAACCGCATACACAGAACAATGAAGGCTAAAGCAGCTCCGGCTTCTGCTCCTAAAGATGTGCTGGTAAGACTACATTTTTTTTATGTTAAAGACAAACATGTTCTCAACTATAAAAAAAGAACTTGTACCAGAGAAATATCAATCTTTGCAATTTTTCACAGACATATCACCAGCAACTAGCGTAAAGGATTTGCTCCGATAACTCAAATGTTGAGGCAGCATGCAATTCCTTATAAATGGGGATTTCTTGTTAAACTGCTATGTTCGAGGAATGAAGTAACAAACTGTAGGTTATTAACACAACAGAGGAATGTATTACCCTACTAAAATCTTGGGGCATAAATCTGCCTGACCCTCCCTCTGCATCAGGAATTAAAAGCTTTAAACAAGTGGTTAATGAATGGGACAAGGTACCTAAGAGAGCTACTAGGAAGGCAGCAACTGAGCCATGACATTTATGGGAAACACACTATTAAACATGTACTTACTAACATAATCAGCTCAATAGCCTTTTTTCTTCTTCTTTTTGTTTTGCTCCTTTTCTTAAAAGGCCAGGAGCACATGGATGGATACATCGTCTTACCCATGCTAATATTTAATACTGCCCCTTCTGGTATATTTTACCATCGTCTTCAGATGAAGCCACTTTGGATTGTGTGTTTGACACAGAATAACTAAACTCAGATTTCACATTTGTCTCATTTAACACAAAAAATTGTGTCACAGCATCCCATCTAATTAAAGAGTTCACCATTGAATACAATGGTGCTTTGGTATGCTAATGAAAAGGTTAAATGCATTAAATGAGTTAAGATAACTTTAGATAACACAGTTTCTACAATAAGCCCTGAGTCATGATGCATTTAACACACAAATCCAAGTGGCTGCATCTGTGTCTGTCCTCTTGAACTAATCCATGGTGGTGCAAGCATGTCTCAGCCATATACTTGTGATACTAATTGTATATTATCATGTGATTATCACTACCAAGGTCTGGTGGGTTATTTTTCCACCATAGTTTGTTATTGTTATATTTGTTCCTTTTTTATTTTCTGGTTTGCTTTTTTTTTTTTTTTGGTATTCTTTTTTTTAAACTATTTTCTTATTATGCCTACTACTATATGTTAATATGAATGTGTAGAGACATCAACCTGGAAAGATCTACCTATACATCAATTTTTTCTTTCTTACTGAAATATGGCACTTAAATGCTTATCTATGAATGCTTGGGGGCTTAATTCCCCAACTAAGAGAGCTTTAGCACTCAGGGAGGTGGCTAAGTATTCTAGTGACATTATATGGCTACAAGAAACCCATTTTTTAAGATCAGCTCAACCCACTCAGGGTAATAAAATGTATCCAATATATTTTATAGCATCAGCAAATACAAAAAATAAACGGGTAGCCATATTATTGCACAGGAAAATTCCATTTCAGTTAGATAAATACTTGGGTAGATGTCTTATAGTTGTTGGTACTTTATATGAGAAATGGTATACTTTGGTTAACATTTATGCACCTAACGAAGGACAAATGGTGTTTATTAGACAGGTGTTACGGCAAGTAATGCAGTGCAAAAAAGGCTCAGTGATAATAAGTGGAGATTTTAACTGTACAGTGGATAGTAAATGGGATAGGAAGACATCTAAACAAAATCCCCCCAAACATCCCCCCTTCTCTTTCTCCCTTATTACAGTTACATCATTTATATGATACATGGTGTTTACTTAACCCTACACAACGTGTCTATACATTTACATCCTCATTTATCATAATCACCTATAGATATGTTTTAATTTCTCACTCAGATCTACCTAAACTACAGCATGCTACAATAGATACAGTATCTTGGACTGATCACTCACCTATAACACTGACTCTAGCTTTAGATATTGATACTAATATTAAACCACCCTGGAGAATTAATTAACAATTAATTATTATCTCTGAGACATCCCTTAAAATATTCAACCCAGTACAGACCCACGACTCATTTTTTTCAGCAAATTTTTTTTTGGCGTATTTTCGCTGGCGTTTTGCGAATTTATTCGCCAGCGGCGAATCGCGGGATTTCGACGCGAATTCGCCCATCACTAGTTATATGCTGATGTAAAATACTGTTTCTAACTAACCTTCAAACAGCAATACCAGTTATATTGCAAATCTTAGAAGGTTTTAGTAATATATTACTGTATAAATTAAATTAATTGAAAACACAAGCAATGGGAATGAATATACCTGACCAACTCATGGCACAACTAAAATTGGCCTATCCTTTTGAAAGGAAACAAAAGGAGATTTCATACTTAGGAATGCATTTATCAAATAGCATAAATAATTTGCCACAATATAACTTCTTCCTATTATTATATTCACTAAGAGAAGAAATTGCTTTTTGGAAACGCTGTTTGTATCTTGGATTGGTAGGACACGTGGAATGAAAAGGATATGTTTACCTAAGAACCTATACGTAATGTTGTTCCAGTTGCTTTGCCAAGAGTATATTTACAGAAGTTACAACAATTATTCACAACTTTTATATGGAACTCTAAAAAAACCCAGACTATCCCAACTGATACTAAAACAAGAATTAAGAAGGGGAGGCTGAGTTTCCCCAGTTATTATACTATATCATATCATTTTGAGATGTAGTACTGTGTTAGCCATTCGAAAAAGCCTTTTATTGGCTAACTGAATAAGTAACAATTGCAAGCTTTCAGAGTACACAGGCCCCTTCGTCAGGCAAAATGAAACATTGAAAAGGCACATTATATATATAAGTCCATCCAGTGTATGCACTCTTACCAAATTTTTCAAATAATTTTGGGTGCGTGGGTCAATACTGTTCAAATAAGACGATCAAAGGACTCGCACTCCAATTCTTTTATGTGAATAAATGTGTTAATTTATTCTTAGATGCATTTTTCCAACGTTTCGGCCTTGATAAAGGCCCTAATGTGGGCTGAAACGTTGGAAAAATGCATCTAAGAATAAATTAACACATTTATTCACATAAAAGAAGAGTGCGAGTCCTTTGATCATCTTATATATATATATAATTCTGAAAACTGAATTTTCAAAGTTCAACAACTGACTCCATATAGGTTCTAGGAGGTCCCCCATAGGCTAAAACAGTTTTTGGATGACCAATGGTCAAATTCAAATTTTTAAAGAGACAGTACATGGTACATTTTGAAATTAGAATTTTTTGCAAATTCAAATCGAATTCGGACTATTCCCTAGTACTTTCTCATCATTGTTGTTTTTTCTGAAAAAACACGTTATTGTGGCAGATGCAACTAGGTTAATTGATGCGGTTACACTGGAAGTATAGGAAATAAATCTGTTTTATGGATACAAAAATGACAATTTGTATACAGTATACAAAATTGCACTTTATACACTGCAATTGTGTAATTTACTGTAATTTAACTCTATGGTCTTCCTGTCATTTGGTGAAAAATAAAAAAGTTGCTTTTTCAAAGAAACTTTAGCATTTTGTATTTTTATATTATTGGATCCGTTATCCAGAAACCCATTATCCAGAAAGCTCCAAATTATGGAATGGCCATCTCTCATAGACTCCATTTTATCTAAATACAGTAATCTCTAAAGTTTCAAAAATTATTTTTCTTTGTAATAATAAAACAGTACTTTTCACTTGATCCAAACTAAGATATAATTAATCCTTACTGGAAGCAGGACCAACATATTGTGTTTAATTAATGTTTAAGCACTTTTCTAGTAGATTTAAGGTATAAAATTCAGAAAGATCCATTATCCGGAAAATGCCAGGTAGCGAGCATTCTGGATAACAGGTCCCATACTGTACTACTATACAATCTGCTCTGTTATTAATCAGATTGGCGTGATCTGGCCACAATTTCAAATAGGTTTGAGTTAAATCTCTAATAACACAATGTCAACCAACTCTGAATGCTAATTATCTTTTGCTATGGCTACAGTATATATCAAGATAGCACATTTTAGATACAGTCCTCCAGCAGCCTTACATTTTAGAATAGAATCCATGGATTTTGTCAAAGGATAATTTTGCCAACATTGCAAAAAATAAACATATACTGTACCTGTAGGCCTTGAATGATATAATCAAACATTCTCTCCGTTAAATTTATTCAGCATTTATTCCATATCTTAACATCACAGATGGAAACTTTTATTTTTTAGATCCGTATGCTATTTTATAAATATGATGCAGTGCTATACTAACTACATTTCTTGGAATTGACATGTTATTTCCATTTTTTTTCATTCTAATTATGATTATTACAACATATTCCCCAGTGCTGTATAATAAATAAGGGTATACAATAAACATACAGATTACATACAAAAAAAATGTATTGAATTCAATGGTGTTTTTGAGTGTTTTTTTTTATCAAGTGAAATACAATGAAGTCAATGGGTGTTTTTTCACAGAAAAAATATTTGCTTTTCTTGACAAAAATTGCCCTTGGTGAAATGAACAAATGCGCCACAAATCCATGCCTGGGAAAACATTTTGCTTACTACTGCTTATACTTACATTACAATATATATGTATAATTACATTACAATATGTACTTATTTACAGTATGTATTCTTGTAATGTAATGACAAATGGCATACCCTTGAATGATTGCTGGTTTTATGACATTCCCGTGAATTCAATTGTATGATTAAGTTTTCTTTTAAACAAAGTTTAAGTTAAACATACTTTTTATTCTAGAGGGAAATATATTAATTCAGCTATCTGTATCGATAACATATGTAATCAAATATATCACTTACCACATCTCTGAGGAAGTGTTGTATCCCGAAACGCATCAGACCTCAGACGCTATGCTTACTAGATTGATACTATGTTTAAATAAAGTGTAACATTTTTTTAACCAACTTGGAGACAAGCGATCGATTTTTGAAACCCAGGAGTGTGCTGCCTCTATCTTACTGTACAAATATACCACTTAAGCTGGCCATAGACGCAAAGATCCGATCGTAAGATGATTCCACGATCGGATCTTTGCATCTCCCGACCTGCTCCCGACCTGTCACTAACCTTCAGATCAACTATAAGTAGTAAAAAGCACAGACAGCTGACGTTCTGCCCCTGACAAGGATCATACAAAAGTTGTACGATTAAAAACCTAGTGACGGTCTCCCACTGAAAATGGTACGATCTGCAATAGACACAAAGATATGATCGCCAGCCGACAAAAATTTTCTAACCTGGCCGATCGACCAAACGACCGATCAGCATGGCACGACAAATGTCGGAGCACTCCACACACGATCCGAAAGTCGTACGATAGTCGTACGAATCCTCGATTCGTACGACCAAGTCGTTGCGTCTATGGCCAGCTTTACCCTCAATTAAACTATTGCAGCAAATTGTATGGCAATTTGCTCTATGTTGAGATTTAATTTAAAAACTTTATAGTGCATTTGGGTTTTTTTTTTGGATACATTGCCAGAACAAGGATCAGAGCAAGTACCACACACACAATCTGAAAGTCTAGTTTCCATTTGCCAAAGTCAGTATAAAAAAAGAATGTATAAAAAAAGAATGTATATAATACCTCTTGCAGGCCTACCTCTTTTGGCGTTCTATAAGGCTCATTCTTAGAAACCCTTATTCCAATTCTCTTGAGGAAAAAAAGGTTCCAATACTAAGTCTACACGTTGGACCCAACGCTAACCTTTTTGCTCTAGATATATTTTGCTGTGTAAAACAAAATTTTCTGAAAAAAGCTGTGTAAAATAAATGGCAAATTTATCAATATGTTTTACATTTTACACCATGCAAACTCCAACTGGAAGATAGTTAAAGAAAAATCACATGAAAAAATTAGGCCATTTTTACATTGCATTTTACACAGTGATGCCTGCAATGTGTGGCATATTATGCCACCGTTTTTACATCACATAATAAATCTGCCCCTTATTCTGTGAAGCCAGTAATCATACATTCCCACTCTGATAATGATGATTGCAACACATACTTTTATTTGCATCCTTTTGAACCCATTGGGCACAATTGTAGTGGCCACACTGACTCTGGAAATGTGAGAAAAACACCTGCATTGTGGGTAAAAACATACCAATGTACCCCAATAAATTGCACTTTGTACTATACATTGTCTTTGAAAATTACCCTTAAGAAGCTTTATTTTTATGAAAATTCAGCTTTAAAATAATTTTGGATCAAGTCATTCTTTAATTCCATGTTAAGAAGATTTATTATATCACTATTGTAGACATAAGCGACTTCTACCATTCTGTCTTGTATTGATGAACATGTTGTAACAGAAGTTCTGTATGCAATTTTAAAACCTGTCATCTACTTAATAGATCATATCCATTCTTGTATATTATTAACATAAATAATAAAACATCAAGAACATTTGTCTTCTATGCCTTCTATTAGGTTCTGCTGTGTTAAAGCTTGTAGGTATGAATAACAACTTATATGAGACAGACAGCATGACGGCTAGTTATATTGCACAAGAGCACATTTATGTAAATATGTAGAACAGATCTACATGATTTACCGATACCATAAAACTCTGTCATTTTGATACATGTGGCCTATGAGACAAGACTTTCTAAGCACAGTCCTCATTTACTGTTATTTAATTATGAATTTCATCAGCTAAACTTCTGAATGTCCTGAAAACATGTTTCATCATTATCCAGTCAGCAAAAAGAAGTAATGTTAGAGAGACATGAAGGAAAAGCAGACATTTCTTTTAGGGAAATATTCTGTTTTACTGTATAGTTCTGAAATGCAAGGGTAGCAATTTGTAGGTTCTAAAATCAGTGGGACCAAGTTTTCCAACATTACAAATAATAACAAGATCACCATTTTTAATGATCAATGGAGTAAGCAGCATAGTCTTCAGGGTCATTAAACATCATGAGGGATCAAGAAAGGGTGGTCAAGAGAGTTAATATCCTCAGATATGCAGAAATATAATTTTTAACTGTGATATTGACTTCTTATACTAACAGGTATATGTGCTACAGAATCTTGTCTATGGACTTTGCCCACAGGATCACTGTCTGTTTGTGAAAACACTAGCATTTGTAGGACATACAAAATACTTTTCCATTACTGTAAATCAGGCAGCATGTAAATATCTGCTTGTAAAGTATATCAGCATGTTTGCAGAATCACGCAAAATGCATTATGGAGCAAATGCATCATTACAATGACATGACGGTTTACATTTCCAGCAATGGAAAGCTATTTACAGCTGTTTTACCACCCCTGATTTAATGCAGATGGCAAAATTCCCCATATGCCATTGTCCTCATACACACATTTTTTGAGAGTTCAGTTCATTGTTTAAGCTACAAGGCACAAAATAGTTGCATACAGTATTTTTAATTAGAATTCCAAACTACAATAGATGCAAAGAAATCCCCGGAAGTAACACCTTTTTCAAAACATGCTAATTCTCTGACTCCCTTCTGTCTTTGTGGTCTGAACACGTGACACCTTATTCAGAAAAGGTCATTTTTTATGTAAGGTGCAAGTACAGAGGAGCATATGAACAGCAATGTATGCATGTAGTTTTGAACCATTTTTTTCACTTGGATTTGTTTATGAGCCACAGAAACCACTACAAACAAATTATTGCACAATTTAAGTGTGTACTTTTTATGATAGAGTAACACTGAAAAATATATTCATTATTCCTCCCCCCTCCCCCCCAACTCTTGGCATAACCCATTGAAGTCAGTTGGACAAATAAACACATGGGATTGTATTGTTCCTGATACCCCAAATACCCAAATAACCATACACAGATAGTGTTAACATCACTGACACTGTTCACCATTAATAACCCTTAGTTCCTTGCCTTTAGGCCCAGGAACCACCATACAGTCAGAAACTATCCTCCCACTTGGACAACATTTACCACCTAAATAATTGAGACAATAACAGCATTATACTCCTTTTTTTGTTTTTTAATATAAACTCACCGGGGCGGGGGGGGGGAGCTCATTCCAGGTAGTGCAGATCCCAAAAAAACACACTACATTGCTGCAATGGTATTTATAACCTTCACCCATACCCCTGGCACCGGCAGCCAATTGCTAAATAACTAGCCCACCTGCCTGCTAATTAAACACCTTAAACTTAGCCCCAACAATCCCATGAGGCTCTTCAATTATCTCTCGGCCCTAACCATTCGGCCACAAAATGTAAAAAAGTGAAGGGAGCTCAACAGTTTTTCTATAAGCTAAAATATCTTCGTCGTTTTACCAGGATTTACAGCTGGATCCAAATACCCCAGAATTAATCAAACAGCTTTATAACTAATGTGATGTCCCATGGCATATCATAGAGTTAAGGCATCCATGGCTTGTACTGTATATTCCAACACAGTTTTGCAAGAAGTATTGAACATGTAATTTGGTATTATTTTAACCTAGTTCTAAATTTGCACACTCTTTAAGAGATTTATAGCTATAGGGCTTCAATCAAAAAGGTTCACTTCATTTACTGTGTAGTTTTCTTTTCACTATATTTAATGCCCAGATGAAATTAATCTAAAGGTCCTTAAAATATACCACTGATAAGCAATCTCAACATCCTCTTCTGTTTTTTTTTCTTAGGGAATTTTTTATTACACTATACTGGTTCCAGTTGAAATATCAAATAGGAAAATTGCAGAGGTTTTCAGGACTGATCACAGCATTCAGTCCATATTTATGCTTTAACTAACACAGCCAATGTTATTTCCTTTTGTAACATAAGGGTACAAAGTCAGAAAAATGTTTATTGATATTTCCCAGAAATGAAGAAAAGTTTAGAGGTTGTGACTTTCTGTTCAAAGATTTAATTTAATTTACCACTTATTGCTAAAACACTATTAAATAGGATGTCTGTAGTTATTGTACATCACTCAGAAGCTCAGTGGCAACATGCCCAACTTTCTCCTTAAATTTTATGAAGCTGTTTCTGTGGTTAAATTGCTAAGCTTGCATAAAAAAATGCCATAATTTTTGAAACTCCTTTGTTTCATTTTATGATTTTGAATTATTTAATAAGGCTGTGATCCATTCTCTTGGTAATATCCCACCGTGAAAAGGATATTATCTTACTTGACAACCCACTTGATAAAGTGGCATTGCTTTTTATCTCAAAGTAAGTCTCCTGCCAAGAAGAAACACCAGAACTTCCTCTGAGACATGCACTGCTTTTATGCGTTACAGAAAAATCCATCAGATTTCAGATCTGATATGGATTTAGTCAGTGTACATAAATACATATATACATTTGTGTATTTCTGCAGTATTGAGTTATTAATGGAAAGTCATCAATTATTTGAAATGGGATTTCTGGCTTTAAGGGGTAGTAATAAATAATCCCTTGGATGAACATTTGGCTAGACAAGGGTTCTAACATTCCATTATTTAATTTCAACCATACATGTTTTTTATTCTGAGTGATCAACTCCTGCAAAATTATTTGCAAGCCAGCAGAAATGGCATATCTTCTGAGGTATGTAGTTTGGATGGTATGTACAAGAAGGCAATACATTATTTGAAGTGGTGTATACATTTTGCTGACATAGTTTACAAGGTTTATATAATCTTAGTATCAATTTGGACTCAAAGTTTTGCAAGGCTAGGTGAGCCTAATCCCTGAATGTGAAAATGAACTGTTTTGATTTGCCAGTTTTGCTGAGAATGAAAGCTGATGTTACTGCATGTGGAAATTTACAATATGCATTCAATAATTTGCAATCTCTTTAATTTCAATCACTGTGCATTTCAACATAGGGGCAAATTCACTAAACATCTAACGCTAGTGCTAATTCGCCAGCGTGACGTCAGTTCGTAACATTGCAAATTCACTAACACCGACTTTCGCTAGCGAAGTAGATAGACTAGCGCAACTTCGCACCCTAACGCCAGGCGAAGCTGTGCACTGACGAAGGATTGTAATATGCAAATTCACTAAGATGACCATTTTACTGAACGTTATCACTTTCGCTAGGTCAGATCTGGCGAAGTTCAATACAATAGATAGGAGTTTGAAAAAAAAACTCTGGCATGTTTTACCTTTTGTAGGGTAAAAAGAGCGAAATTTTTTTGGGGGCTTACTCTCCTTCCCCCCTACATTTCCTAACATATATATATAGTAAAGTGTTTGAAGCTGGAGCACTCATCCACTTATTCTCAGCCGCCTG
>CM044431.1:40709240-40750663 GCA_024363595.1 Xenopus borealis
TGGCTATATAAACAACTGCTGTAACCCTAATAAATCGGAACTTGCTTTGCAACACACGAGTGTATTGTGTCGTTCTTTGTAAGACCCCTGTGCAGTGTATCTGGAGGGTGAAATCAGATGGTTTCTGCCATGCCAAGACGAACCGGTTCGCAGGTGTAAGATGAATAGGGACAGCACAGTGAAAGACCGGGAACTCTCCTGTTCCTTTCAGCTGGTGTCAAGAAGTGGGATCGGTTGGATATCCGGAGGTAAGTAGAATCACTGTCTGAACTGACGGTTTTTTCTCTTACCTTTGGCTCTTTCCAATAACCGATTCCTTAGTTTATATATAAAAAAAAAAACATAAAAAACGAAAAGAATAAAAATAGGTTTTGCCTCGTCTATGGCGTTTTGAGGCTGATAAAAAAAACGAAAAGAATAAAAATAGGTTTTGCCTCGTGTATGGCGGTTTGAGGCTGGTTGTTAATTGTCTCGTGTATGGTCGAGACGGTCTCGTGCATGGTCGAGACAAGAAGTTGAGATAATTTGCCTCGTGTATGGTCGAGGCGCCTCGTGTATGGTCGAGGCTAGTCTCGTGTATGATATAATATAAGATAATTTGCCTCGTGTATGGTCGAGACTGTTAGTGTAGTAAAATAGGGATATTTAGGTCACACGCAGAATCCTTTTCTTACTGACTGACTCGCCTCTCCATATACAATATAGTCTCATTTTGTCTTTGTACGTGTATGTGTCCTCTATGTCTGTATAGAGATTAAGGTATATACGTCACATTGTATTCAATTTTCTTGACTTGTAACTTCTTACTTAAAATCTATCATTCTTTTGCCGTGCGTGTGTGTATGTGTGCCATCCAGGGACACATAATTGTTTGTTTGTATATTGATAACTGTTACTAATGCATTCTTCTACCATCTAAATGTTAAGTGTTATCTTCACGGGTAAAACACGCTCCACCAGTTCCAACTCCAGGATTCAACAAAGATGAGGCTAACGGAGGCAAAAATATCACTCCAGGATGAGATGTCATCAACCACACCGTCACAGAAAGACCAACAGATGTCTCCGCCCCAACAGGTCCCGAAGATGTCATCCCAGAAACCTGCACCACTTCCACCACTGATGATGAGGAAGTCCACAAAGTATGCACTATGGTGCATAATTGGTATTTTCCTTTCTCTGTTTTTACCCATCATGATCCTCCTTAATTGCATATTTTACCCAAGTCCTGATAGCCCTCTGGGATCAGTTTGTTATCAGGTTTTCAAAGCCAACACCACCACCCTCCACCACCACAAACGGGGGTCTAACCCCACTGTTACTTTGGGGACACGTTCTACTGACGAACAACATGTTGCAATCAGGACAAAGGATGGTATTACCACCTTCTGTTATAACTCCTCTAACACACACGTTGCCACTTTTATTTTTGATTATTGTAATATTGTGCGCTGTCCACCTCAACCTTGGCAAATTTATGTGTATTACCAGACATATGCACAGCGATCTTTTTATATTTGTGTAACTGATAACGATTGGGCTCAAGCCTGTGATTACTGGGGCGCTGTTGGGTGGGGCTATAGACCTGCATCTGCCCTAGCAAAAACAGACAAAAATGTGAAATCCCTAATTAGCCGCATGACTTTATCAAAAAAAGGGATTTCTGGACTAAATATGCCACTTACTCTCAATCTTGAAAATCCTAGCCCAGGTGACTCCGGCACCTACTGGTTGGGTTTATGGGTAAAAGGTAGTGCTGCCGGCCTCCGCAGAAAATTCCACCTTAAAGACATGTACAACTCGTCAAAATGGACTACTAACACTCCAGTCTCCAATCCACTGACACCTCAGATAACCTCATTTAGTTCTATGATCGCCATTGCCAATCCCACCTTTGAGGACACCTTTTCTGTAGAGACTGGCTTCACTGATGTTAATGTTTGGTTAGAATGGATGAGGTATAGCGCAATACAGCATAATAAGAGTAATTGCTATGTGTGTGGAGGAGCCAGACCCCATTTGGGCACTGTCCCCTTGCACATCCCAACTAATCAAGAAGAATGTTTCCTAAGCCTTTATACTAACACTTCTTCCAACTCCTCTGTCTGTGAGACATGGAAGTCTACTTACCCTATCCTCTCTACATCTCCCAGATCTCCCGATGGTATCACCATTTAACCCGGTAAATACACCTGTTTCAGCAATTACCAAACTACTGGCCGAAACCTTCACAATTGTACTAAAGGGTATTGTGCCTCATATAGTAATACGTCCTATGTCAAATTACTAAATCAATCCCAGTCCTTAGGTGACATTTTCTGGTTATGTGGAGATCTCAAATTACGTTCCCGGCTTCCTCCATCTTGGAAGGGTGAGTGTACCCTTTGTAAGGCCAT
Source organism: Xenopus borealis (assembly GCA_024363595.1). Classification (NCBI taxonomy): domain Eukaryota; kingdom Metazoa; phylum Chordata; class Amphibia; order Anura; family Pipidae; genus Xenopus; species Xenopus borealis. The sequence continues at coordinate 40,711,637 of CM044431.1, forward strand.
TATGCCCCTACATGTTTTCTCCAACGTTGGCCAGTCAACACACTCCCCTTCTAACACCCTCTGTGTCTTTAAAAGGGATCTTACTCCAGGGGGCAGTTTCGATCCCCATGTTTATATTGACGCAATTGGCGTTCCAAGGGGGGTCCCTGACTAATTTAAAGCCTGTGACCAAGCTGCTGCCAGCTTTGAATCTATCATTCCAATCATCAGAGTAAAAAAAATGTTGATTGGATCAATTATATTTACTATAATCAACAACACTAGGTCACTGTTGCCATTCAAAAACTTGAAGATCTGTCTGTTGAACTCAAAAGGAATTCAGGTATCACCCATCCATGGACTCTGTGATAGGTGAGTGCCGATATACTTCATATATATATATATATATATATATATATATATGGATAAATATTATCTACAGTTTAGAGGAACTGCGATGGGTTCAAATGTCACCCCTTCATATGCAAATTCCTTCATGCTTCGGCAGGAGGAAGATAACATCTATCGCCATGTATTGTTCACCACACATGCTGTAGTGTGGTGGCGCTATATTGAAGATATTTTTGTGATATGGAGGGGCGACAGGGACTCGCTTGATCGGTTCCATCAAGAGATTAATGGAGTACATCCAAATATTACATATACTGTACATATGGATAATATGTCTATACAATTTTTGGACGTCAGAATTATTAGACAAGGGAGTGTATTCACTACGGAACTGTATTCTAAGCCTACAGATAGAAACCAGTTGTTACATTATACTAGTTATCACCCAGCACATACTAGGGACTCTATCCCTATCAGTCAATTCACTAGGGTAGAGAGGCTAGTTAGCCAGCCCGAGAGACGAGAGCAACAGCTAAATGATATGTATAATAAATTTCTTAAACGTGGATACCGAAGATGTGTCCTGGATAGAGCCAAAACCAGGGCGAGGAAAGCTAAGGTTCAACATAAAGACAGAAACCAGTGTATACCATTTGTCACGTATTATAATAATCGTAGTAACATGGTGGCTAATGTTCTCCGAAAACATTGGGGGATTCTTCAATCCTCATACCCGGATGTTCAAGAATTTAGTCGGCCTCCACTAATATCATATAGAAGGGGGAGAACATTGGGTAGTCAGTTAGTACACTCTGATACAAAGGAAAATCAAATGTTAACACAATCATACATGGGTACAAGATCTCAGGGAATGTTCCCCTGTCTATCATGCTCCCAGTGTTGTTGTGTGCATAAGGGCACTGGTCGCAGATATCCACTGAGGGGATATTATACGTGCTTATCTAAATTTGCCGTTTATGTGTTAATTTGTCCCTGTGGTCTCCTCTATGTTGGGGAGACCACGTTACAAATAAAAACATGGATATCTCAGCATAGATCTACAATCAGGAAAGGCAATGTGAAGCTGCCAGTCTCGAAACATTATATGGAGAAAGGTCATCGTGATACAGATTTGAACTACATGGTTCTGGAATGTGTACCCCCCCCCCTAAACGGGGAGGCGATAGAGAGCTGTTGTTGAGAAAAAGGGAGGTATGGTGGATACATCAGCTAAATACATTAGCCCCAAATGGGCTGAATAAAGACTATGATCTGTATGTGTTTCTATGATGGGTTAAATATTTGATTTATATTCATTTCTTTTTTTTATTCTTTGTTTTGTTTCCTTTTAGCTTTATTTGGATATGCAGTGGACTAACATTAAGTGGGTATATACCTATATGGAAGAAATTGAGCAACTAATGGGTTAATATATGAGGATCGTTAATGATGTCATATGCTGTATGTAACTTCCTGTGTTACTTTGTATAAATCTGTGGAAACTAATGCAGGTTATTTGAATGATGCCCTTGGCTTGAGAAAGGGGTCTGTATCCCCCGAAACATTGCCCTATGGGCTTTGGTATGTCTTTTTCACAATATATATCCTTTTTGCATTTAATATTTGGAGTGCTGTGTCAGTCTTTATTTATATATATATATATATTCCAAAGATTTAGGGTGCACACCGTATACTGTAGTGAAGACCTGGGTGCCAGCCATAAGGAAATGTGTAGCAGGACAAAGTAGCGGCACTCACAGGATTTTGCAAAAAATGAAGAAATGAAGAAAAACACTCTGTCTGCACTCTCCTGACGAAGATCCCTGTGGGGGATCGAAACGTTGAGGCTGAATAAAGATTTCTTCATCTTTTGCAAAATCCTGTGAGTGCCGCTATTTTGTCCTGATATATATATATATATATATATATATATATATATATATATATATATATATATATATATATATATATATATATATATATAATGTTAATTGTATTTGTGTATTTGTGGTTTTTCAGTTATTTCAGTTAACTTTTTGTCCGGCAACAACCAGGCAATGATTTTGATGAGAGACTGGAATATGAATAAACAAAGTACTGGAAAGGAAGTGAAAAACGATAAAAAAATAAAATATTGAGACTAATTGCAAAGTGGCTAGGAATAAAACATTCTATAGCATTCTAAAAGCTAACTGGCGAACCACACTTTTAATATCCAGCAGGCATTTATATAGATTATAGATGATCCTTTTTACTCTGAATCAGTTGTGCCACCCTTGGTGTCACCACCAGCTTCTTTATTTTTTAAGCCTGGGGATGTAGGGTAGGATTAGCTGCTTATTTACAAGTCAGTCTTTATAAGAGAAGACACTGTGCTTATGGAAAACTGATCACTGAACATTTTAAGGATTAACCATTAAATGACAAATTTTAAAAGCAATAGTTCAGTCCACTGATTAATGATCTTGCTGCATCAAATTCTTCCCTTTTTGTAGACATCTGTCACATTTTCATTATGCCAATAAAATGTTCATTTGCATCTCTGGTAGTATTCATGAATTTTAAATAAAAAGGTTGATTTATTGAGTGGCTTCTTCTAGTTGTCATTGTAAATTTCCATCAGTGATAAAGATTTAACTAACTCAATTATTGAATATATTTCTCACTTGATTTCATGATGTCATTTATACTAGAAGGCATAATAGGATGCCCAAAAATTATAAGAGATTTTTCTTCGTAAAATTAGCAACCTGTTTCCCTACAAAAAGCAAAAAAAAGTATAAATAAACATATATGTAGACTGGTTGTTAAATCAAGACATAATTTACATATTTCTCTCATGAATATAGTGCATTACAAAGACAAATTAGATATAAAACACTTTGGGGGTTATTTATCAAGCTCAGAATTTATCTCAGTGTTTTCCTTTAGAAACTCAGAGAAAATCCGTGTGGGTTTTTAGGCTTATTTATTATAACATTTTCCAGAAAAAACTCAGATTTCTGTGATTTTTTCAGATTTATTTTCTGAAAACCACAAATTTTTGGGATTTTCACCTGAAAATTTGTGCACGAAACCTAGCACACATAAAAAATCCCATTGATTTATATGCAACCTCAGCAAGTTTGAGATGCCAGATTTTAATATTTGGAGTTTTTCATCCTCTGGGTTTAATAAATCCTGAAAAATTAATGATTTTAAAAAAGGCCTATTTAAAAAAAAAATTATTTGGAACTCAATAATTAACCCCCTTACAGTAAATATTCAAAAAGAGATGTAAATGTCTTTGGGGTGTATTTATTAAAGAGTGAAGTTAGAGATCACCACAGTCCACTAGAGTGCAATTCTATCACTCTCCATTCATTTATATAACATTTATAAAAACAAATTTACTATAAATACTCTTAAAAATCCCATAGAAATGAATGGAGAGTGGCAGAATTTCACACTAGTAGACTGTGGTTATCTCTAAATTCACTCTTATATTTATGTCCCTTTGAGTCTGTGCAGGTACAGTCTTTCTCCTACTCTACTAGGAAGACTTTCCAATAGATGCTTAGTTAGTGTGATTTACTTCTATTTATACATACGACATTCATATTGAGCAATCAGATTTAACCTGTATCACTGTTCCATTTCGTCCTATAGTTTGTTGAGGTCAGATCAAGTTCTTAGACTTACATCTCTGCAAGGACCTAAATTTGTGCATGGGGTAAATATACTTCTGAAACAGGAAGGAAACCAGCTAATGAAGGTTTCCTTCTTAGAAGTCTCAATTCTAGTAATTAAACAACTGTTGCATGGACCATGCAAGAGGAAATTCAAAGGAGGCTAGAACATGTGAAGGTAAATAAAGGTCCAGGACCAGATGATATTCAACCCAAAGTACTAAACAACCTTAACTTTGTAAATTAGTTTTACTTAATTTTTAAGGATTCACCGAGGTCTGACATGGTGCAGAGAGGCATGAGGAATTGCTAATGTGGTGCTGCTAATCAAAATGAGATCCCATTTTCAATCTCAGAACTATAGGCCAGTTAGTCTGATGTCAGTGGTAGGAAAGCTTTTAAAGGGGTATTAAAGGATAAGATACTTGACTTCATTGAAAATCACATTACTGTCCCCATATGTCATAAAAGGCACTAAATTTGCACAGGAGCAATAACCCATAGCAGCCAATAAGATGTTTGCTTTTAAACAGGTGACCAGTAAATTCTACCTGCTGATTGGTTGTTATGGGTTACTGCTCCTGGGCCTTTTATTACATTACCTCCTATGAGTTGCAAGACAAATTGAATTTCCTTTTATGAGTAAATGAGCAGAACCTCGACTCTGGGATGGCAGATTTAATCTTTGCTAAAGAATTTTAAACAGTACCACGAAGAAAGTGTGGAATATTGGTACATGGAATATAATATTTGTATTTGGAGAGAGAATTGGCCAAAGGTTAGGTTGCAAAGAGCAATTTTAAATGGAACATTTTCTAATTGGACCAGTGTTGTTAGTAATACAGTAGGGGTCTGTTCTTGGCCCTTTGCTTTTTAACTTGATTATTAATGACTTGGAGTTGGGCATTGAAAGTAAAATCTCTAATTTTGCTGATGATACTTAATTGTGCAGAACTGAAAGTTCCTTGCAGGATGCAGCCACTTTGTAGAGTGACTTGACTAAATTGGAAAACTGGCAGCAAACTGGAAAATATGATTCAATGTTATTAAATGTAAAGTTGTGCACTACTGAAGAAATAATATAAAAATAAAAGTTATACACCAAATGGCAGTGTGTTGGAGGTTTCATTTGGAGTGATTGAACTTGACTTTGGTCTTTTTTCAACCCATTTTCACTATGTATTTATATACATTGTGGGTAGTCCAATCTGGTCAAAGAGAGATCTTAATTTTGGTGTTTCATTAGACTCAGAATTGACTGTGGCCATGGCAGTAATTAAACTTTGCACATATCCAAATAGTTTTAGCCCTGTAACCAGTTGAAGACCTATTGTAAAGTGGGTAAGGCAAGACACTTTGGACCTAGTTGAAATGCATGAGGGTGGAGTCAAATTTGTGTAACATACCTAAATATAAAACCATTATATCTCTTGTAATTTTAACATGATAGAGAAGTTTTGTTGCTGTTACTTTAATGCCAACACATTGTATGTAAAAAACTCAAATAGGTTAGTAGTAGTGTATGTAACTAACTGAGCACATTGTAGGAAAGCTTATGCCTGAGGAGGTAATAGACCAATATAAATGCAGTTTCTGAAATGTGAATCCATGTTAAGTGGCCCAATACATTTGCTCTAGCTTGCTTTTTAACTATACCATATGTAAAAAAGGAATGAAATTGAATGCATATATGCTTATCTTAATTTAAATTAAGATTTAGCTCACTTTCTATTGCACAAATAAAATAGCTACAATTCTTGCTGGGGCAGAAAAATGAAAACATAAATCATTTAGCTGTTTTTCAGAGCTTGCTCTTTAATAGATTAAAAATGTTAAATGAAAATGACTGAAATTATAACAATGAATATTATAGAATGTTTATCATGGTGCTGGCAGGCAAAATATAACAGCTGGTAGTACTAAGTATGCTTTGCAATTCAGATGACAATAAAACAACTCTACAATTTTACCCCGGTGTAGTTTCTCATAACAACCAGCCTGCAAATAACTAGTCAACTGCAGAAAATGTAATGAAAGGAAATATTTACTAGGTTTAAAACTCTGTTACACCTGTTTTAGCTATTGGTTAATTTAAATGGCAGGTATAGACATTTAGGGGTCCATTTACTAAAATGCGGTAAATTTGACTATAAGTTTCTGCATGTTAACGCTGAGAATATTTTTCCACCAAAATATTTGCAGCGACTAAGTTTACCAAACAGCGATGGGCTCGGAAGTTGATTAGAATTTTATTCAATCTATTCTATTCGAATTTGCCGAAACGTCAGTCTCTCTCTCTCTCTCTCTCTCTCTCTCTCTATATATATATATATATATATATATATAGTGAGAATTCAGGTAGCAGGAATCATGATCATGGCACTTTCTGTATCAATAGAATCAATACACAGAGCCTTAGTTCAGTTCAATTCAGCCTGGGCTACTTTATTTGCAGCCATTCACACAGACAGCATAAACAGAAGGTTTCAGCAGGCTGAAATTAAAAAAAATGTACCACAGTCCAGCACAGCGTGTCTCTCTGTGTATCTCCTAGCTTGAGTTCACAGCAGGCTCCACAGCCCCTCACACACTAAAAATTTGACACCCGATTCATTTATGGGTAGATGGCTAACAACATACCCAGATCCTTCCCTCCATTCCAGCCCTGGATAGAATAAAGAAAAATAACAATGCAGTTTCTAACTGCAATATCCTTCATCCAGGGCCCTTAATCCCTGATCTGAACTGGCGAATAAATTTGTGAAACGCAGCTGGCGAATAAATTCGCGAAACGCCAGAGAAAATTTGCCTACTGAAAATTCGCTGGCGTTAAAAAGTAAAAAAAAATGATGCAACGCATCAAAATGACGCGATGCACGTCATTAATGATGCGACGCGCGTCAAAAACATGCCGCAACTAGTTTCACTAATTTTTCGCCGAAACGGGATAGATTCGCCCATCACTAATATATATATATATGTGTGTCCTAAATCCTGCATGAAGAGGAAAAAAAACTACATAAAAACCTATAGGAGAGAGAGAAGTGTAACATGATTAAATTCAGAATCTTACCAGAAAAGATAAAAACTTCTCCTTTAAATATTACCAATATTCAGTATAAAATATCAGTATCTTGCATTTCAAACAAGTGTAATAAATTGCAACCATTGTAGTTAATTGCATTATTAAAAAAAACAGTTACAGTGCAAACAAAAAAGCTTGAATCTTTTTTTTTTATTCCAACTAAGATATATTTCATAATTACTAATGGAAAATCAATTCTATTTGGTTTATTTAGGGGCAAATTTACTATTATTCCCCAAAAAAAATTTGAATTCCCTCGCTATTCAATTAGCATTAGATTTTCAAATGTTAATCAAATAGTTTTAGGCTACCCTTTTATTCGATAACGATTGAATAATGATCATTCGATCATTCAAATGAATTATTTGATCATTCGAATGATTCGTACGATTCTAACGATCGAAGACTTCGATCGTACGAATCCTATTCGATCAGAACTTAGCCTCAGAAGCCTATGGGAGGGCTCCCATAGGCTTCTATTACAATTTGGTAGGTCCAATCTGGCGACGTAGGCAATCAAATACTTTTAAAATTTTTAATCTTTCGCTGATCGAATTATCGAATATTTGACCATTCGAATCTCTTCGATCATTCGCTATTCGATGATCGAATAAGCCAAATTTGCATATTCGACCAATTGAATTTTTCCTACGATCGTTGTTCGATCGAATTTAATCGAACTTCGATCTATTCACGTGAATTTAGTAAATTGGCTCCTTAATGTATTAATGGACTATTTTTGGTAGACCTGAAGGTCTATTTATTTCAGTTTGAATTTTAGTGGTTTTTAGAGGTTTTTGAAATCACAATGAAACTCACTTTCTCTAAAACCTCAGATTTCAAGACATTTATTAAAAGACCAGGAAATTATGCTGAACGATTAGGAAAACAAAATATAAATTACTCTAAAACCAATTGCCAGAGAAAAAAATCCAACAATGTCAAAATGGTTTTTAAATTGTCCAATAGAATGAGAGCAGCTCTCATTTCTACAGAACCTCAACAACTTTTATTGTAAAACCACATTTTTAGAGATTCATGGAAAAAATCTAGATTTGATTATTAGTAAATCAGCACATTATGTTATGGAAATCCAAATTATGGAAATAATTTATGGAAATGGTCCTGACTACAGACTATATAGCTGAGTAAAAATAGATTGTTTGCAGACAAATAAGACTTTTTTGGACAGGATAATCTTTCTACTCTTGGTGTTTCCAATGTCTTCTTCTGCCCCTATTACCTACACACAAAATAAAAGTATAAACGTGTATGCAGATAGTCATGATAAGTTTTACTATTTTTCTTAGTTTTCCTAAGTTATTCATTTTGATTGCCACAACTATCTGTCAATGTTTATTGTCCTTGTTTCATTCAGAACCAAAGTGACATATCCACTTATTATTTTCAAAATTCATGTTTGATCAGTATAATATCCCTTTTTCATTATATACCTCAAGCAATATATTAAATGTGATTTTTTTTTTGGCATGAAACATACAATATATGGCATGTTAAGATTTTCATTTTGTATATGTTCATTTTATTAAGGTGGGAAACATACCAAATTCCTTTGTGACTGGATTTGCTGTTCTACTTTAATGTTCATTATATTTTTATTCCCCAGTTATTAAATAGTGATGGAAGATATTGAATGTTTTAGACATACTAAATTGATAGTAAATAAGTTGTCAGAATGTTAATTTTCATATTAATATAAAACCTGACAAATTTGTTATTGCTATCAGAACACATTAAAAAGCAACATCAGTTTTAAGAGCAATGCATAATGTGAAATTTAACTCCATTATATTGAGCATTATTGCTTTGTTCAAAATTGCAATACTGCAATATTTCTTTTGTGTATTCTGAAAAGGTACATTGCAAGAATATTCTTTATACACATAAAGTATAGTGATGTGCGAATAAGCGCCATTTCGCTTCTCTGAAAAATTCACAAATTTACCACAAAATTTGCAATAGAGCAAAAAAATTTTGAGACGCATTTAATTCAATGGGCGTCAAAATAATTTTGATGCATGACAATTTTGAAGCAAGTGACAATTTTCATATGCACGACTTTTTTGTCCAAATGCATTAAAGTTAATGGGTATCCAAATAATTTTGACGTGCAAAATTTTATATGCATGATTATTCTGACATGCAAATTCACGCCTGGCGAATTCATTCGCCCATCACTAATAAAGGATAACATTTTGCCCAGGACATCTTCATGAGGTATAAGATCATTTGCGAAGCATTGTTACAGAATGCGTGCTCATGATTACAGCCAGGCAGAATATAATTAAATCAATTAGATAATGGATTTATGTGTGCTCAAACCTGTGTCTAAAAAGAATGTCAAACACACCGAGTCCTGATAAATTAGTCATGAAGATTGAAAAAAAATACTTGAAAAAAATACAGTATGTACTGTACCCTGACTTTTCAAAAGTCCCTTCACAAAATGTATATTTTGTGGCATATATGCCAAACAAACCCAACAGATTATTAGACTACAGTATCTAAAGGTATTTCGACGTTGGAAAATGTAAAGAGAAACTGGAATGGGACCTCTCTAAAAAAAACAAATAACTAGAAAGCTCCAAATTAAAAAAATGTTATCTCCAATAGGGGCATATTTACTAGAGGGTGAAATTTTTAAGTAATTTCACCAAAATTGAATATTCCCCTCAACATTGGCAATATACTAAAATGAGAATACAGCAGGATTTGGAGAATATACTTCAGAGTAGTGACAGCTCTATTTGGATAGGCATGAATTCACAACTATGAGCACAAGAATGAATTTTCACCAAGAGAAGTTTCTCCAGGTTCAGGCTGGTGAACTACTGTACTATATTGCAGGAGAACTAATCCCAAAAAATGAATATGGCTAGAAATGACATATTTTATAGACAACCTTATTACACCAGCCTAAAGTTTCAGCTTCTCAATAGCAACAATGATCCAGGACTTCAAACTTGTCACAGGGGTCATCATTTGGAAAGTGTCTGCAACACTCACATGCACAGTGTGCTCTGAGCAACTACTGAGAAGCTAAGCTTAGGGGTTGTCATAAATTATCCAGGTGGAAAAGTGTTGAATGCAATGTTTTTTTAAAGAGACACCACTTTGAAATTAGAATTTTCAGATTTTTTTCAATTCAAATAGAATTTTAGGCTATTTGATTGTCGAAGTAGCCCAAAATTACTTCAAATTTCGAATTCGGATTGAATGTAATTTGAATTTTCACTTCGACCATTAGTAAATCTGCCCCTATGTATATTGTATATTTTGAGTTGGTCTCTAAGCTCCGTAAGTGACAGCAGCTCAGAGCATGTGCATTGAAACATCAGAAAAGAAAATGAGGAGCTACTGGGGCATCTTCACTGGCACTGTGAAGCTGCTAAAGTGCTGTGGTTAACTTGGGCTGATATACGTAGAAGCCCAGACCATAATGTACAACATTTGTACCATGATTCTTTAGTTGAGCTTTACCTCTCCTCCAAAGATAGAGCAGCTACTGTACTTTTGAATCTCTTTATCTACAATTCCTTCTCCAGGATAATTCTGCATAATTATTTTTTTTCATTCTATAAAGAATTTTCGTCATTAAATTTGTATGGGAAAAATATACTGGAAAATTTTCAAAGAGAAAATTCACCATATTTCTTTTGAAAAAAAAGTGTATTTATGATTTTTAGTAAATATGAGACATGTTATGAAAATACACCTGTCAAATTCATGTGAACTTAAATGGTGAAGTTAAATGAAAAGAAAATTCAACTGGAGTCCATTTTAGGAAATAACTTAATTTTGCTTTCATTCTTCCATTTGTGCAGTGATGACCATTGACCATTTGATTGTCCATAAACTAAAATCCATACTTTTGGCAGTCCTGTTGGAAACATTGAATGTTTAAATATTCTTCAGTAGACTTTAGAAAAGGTGATCCAAATTACTGAAAAAATTCCTTATCCAGAGAACCAAAGGTTCCACATTCCGTATAATAGGTCTCATGCTTGTATTGCATAATCAACCAAACATTAGTACTACATAATGAACTGTACATTACACCTCCAGAACAATGCATCTCCACTTAAACTGTTAAGAAGTACATATATGAAGTAATTTCTTTTCCATAAGCGGTAAATATACTTTCTACTTGTTATAACAAAATAACAATGCTTTCATACTGGATTCAAAAAGATTGTTGAATTCATTATAAATAAATTGGTCTATAAATGGTTTAATTAATGAAAAAAAAGCTGTAGAGAATTCTCTAAACTCCTACACCTTATGAATAGTTTTTTAAATTATCCTTGTAGGAATTATCTAATTTCCCCATGTGCCCTAACCTATAGCTTAAGGTAGAGTCCTGCGCGGGTCCATTTTTTGGGACCCGAACCCGACCCGTACCCGCAACCCGCAACCCGAACCCGCGACCCGCATTTTTACCCGCTTGGACCCGCGACCCGAACCGTACCCGCAACCCGTGATCCGCAACCCGGACCCGCGACCCGCTGACCATCAAGAATCAGGAAGTGCTGTCATCATAAACAGGAAGTGACATCATCGGAAGTAGCCAGGATCAGAAAAAAAGGAGTAAAACAGGAAGTGCTGTCATTGTAAACCGGATGTGACATCATCAGTAGTGGAAATGCTCAGAAAGAGGAGTAAAAATCCCTATAGCGAGGATCCGCGACCCGACCCTCAACCCGCCAACCTGCAGGACCACCGGCCCGCTTCTATACCCGCACCCAGAAATTCTACGAGCAACCCGCAGGGTACCGCGGGATTTTGCTGGTAACCCGCGGGTACCCGACCCGCTGCAGGTCTCTAGCTTAAGGGCTGTCTCCGTCATTTGAAGGAACTGATACCCATTTAAGTAATTTTTGGAAAGTTAATATGCATTCCACAATAAAGGGTTTTTTTTGGACATTTTAAAGAAAACATACAGTATCTCAGCTAGAAGATGTAGAAAATGTTAATAACACAGATGTGTTATAGACATTGTGTATTGTTTGTAGATTAAAGTTATTTAGATATTACTACTGATTCCTTCATTTTCTTTTTTTGTGGATGTATTCAGTAGTGTTTTTTTCTCTGTTGTCTTCGCCTACAAGCAATTATCACTATCTGTGGAAGAACTTTCAATTAAAGAGCAGAAGTATTGTCTCTTATGCTTAACTCACTAAGACTTATTCTTCTGTCTAATTCATTTTTGGATATGTACTTTCTTAAGATGGAATAACTTCCTGAAATAATTTGGCTGCATATCAATATTTTAGAAAAGACAGCATGTATTAAAAGTTTTATTACATTATACATTTAGCTTCTGAAATGTTGTGGAATTCATATCACTGGAATGAGACATGTGTTTGGAGATGAGAAAGCACCACCATTTCAGCAAGTAATAACTTTCCTTTTTGCCATAAAGAAAACCAGATTAATTGTGAAACAAATGTTTAATATTGCAACTATATTTTTCCAAAGAAAACCTGCAATTTATATGGGTAGAAACCTCTATGGCACGCCCAAATAATAATTATAAATAATTTACAATAGAAGCACAACCCTACTGTTTTGTAACCAGAAAGTTTAGTAACTGATAAAAGAAGCATCTCCTGATGCTTCTCTGTGCAATTTTATTGCTTCTGTCACAACAAATGAGTAGAGTAGCCCCAGTGTCTTAACCTTCTTTTGGCAGACTGGACAGAAAGCAGGTCGAATTTTGATTTTTTTTAATATTCGAAATTCGACCCATAGTAAATCTGTTACATATTGTTCCTTCTATATAATCTAAAGATAGCATCATGCCCTAGAAAACATACATTGTTTTGAATACTTTAGCTCACACAGGTCACGCTGGCTACAGGGATTTGTAGAAAGATATACTTTCTATTTAGTTTAATGAATTTCTAATAGTAAAGTATCTTTACTTGACTTTGCTTGAGGTTAGGAAGAAATGTGCTTTATAAGCAAACAATATTTGATTGACAGCTGGGATTTTTAAATGAGCTTAAAACAGCAATGAATGATTTAATAAAAATTTGAAATTGGATTTTATGTTTAATTTGAAAAGGACTTTTATTATACAGATTTTTGTGTCTGGGTGACGGGTCCACTTTAAATATATAGAAAAATGTTTAACATTCATCTGATTGTTGTGCTGGAATCTGATCTGTTTATGTATGTTTATGGTATGCTTACTTTACTTTGGATATAAATATTATACACAGGAGGTAAAATCATGGATGGGAGTTTAATCAAGCTTTGTTAAATAAAAAAATATTGTTGTTAAAATTGTAGAGTATATCTAATTTATCCAAACCAATCTTGCTTAAGAAGTCTTTCTTTCTTTCTCAGAATATTAATCAAGGAAATGTTCAACAGTGAACTGGTCTTGGCTTAAGGATTCATGAAAATCAGAACAGTAGATGTGCTGAAGCGTAAAATGCCAGCTGTATACTCAAAGTGTCTTTTTTAAGTTTTTCCTCCTCCAAGGCTAAGATAATGTCACTTAAAGTGTTTTCAAATCACTGTGCATTCATTGCAGAAAGGTTTTAAAAGGGTAAATAAATCCTTACAATGTGTGTGGAAAAAGCCAAGTTAAAAAAAAACATGTCTGCTTGAAGAATTACAGCAGCAAGATAACAAGAATATAAATTATATTTTAGGAAAAAACTGTTTTCTTCATATGCTGTGTTCTACCGAATGTATGTAGCAAAAGATTTATTAATTATTTAAGAATTGAAAATTATAGATTTTGACACTGTTACTTCTCAGGAGCAGGGCCTGCCCCATTGTCTGCTCACACTATGTAACTGTAACTATTTTCATTACATCTACTCTACTGAAGTCAACCCCCCAACCATAACCCACCCACTTCTGCTTTGCACACAACACTAACTAGCTGAGCATCCACTATTTATATATAAGTCCCCAACCCGCTAATTACTGATATCACCAAAGGGGTGGTGTCAGTGAGTTATGGGCCAGCCCAGGCATGTATGTACACATATGTACTCTGGGGAATGTTTCTGACTTTATGGGGCAAATTTACAAAATTCACGTGAATCGATCGAATACCGATCCTACGAATTTTTCGTGAAATCGAATATGCAAATTTGGCCTCTTCGATCATCGAATATCGAATAGATTGAATGATCGGATATTCGATAATTCAATCATTCGATGATCGAAGGAATCAAAATTTTAAAGTTATTCGACTGCCTACTTCACCAGATTGAACCTACCGAATTGTAATCGAAGCCTATGGGAAGCTCCCCATAGGCTTCTGAGGCTAAGTCCTGCTTGAATACTATTCGTACGATTGGAGCGTTCAATCGTTCGAATCGTACAAATCTTTTGGACGCTCGAATGAAATTTCACGGTTTTTTCATGAAATCGAACCATTGGTATCTGATCTTACGAATTCATTGAGAAATCAGATATCAAGCAAAATGATAGCCTAAAACAATTCGATAAGCATTCAATGGTTGAATGCTTATCGAATTTCTAATTTGGTCAAGCTAATTTTGGGGAATAATGGTAAATTTGTCCCTATGTGTAACCTATTACATCTCATGATGTATCCCCTTATTCTGTACCACTATGAGAGATTATGGCACATCTATTATCCTTTTCTTGTGTGTATGGCTCTTAAAGATAATGATGGATTGATATCTGAGATCAAGTATAAATATTTGTTTGCTGAAATAGCCAATCATTTATATATTAGACCAGGGTTGTCAAACTGGTGGCCAGCCCTAGTGTGGCCTCCCACATGGAAGTGTGCCTGCTGTGTCTGCTTACCATATGTAAACTTTAAAAGGTATCACTACAAAGATTAATTTGTACCTGCATTATTGAAACCTCAAATTTAGACTGTAATCTCCTGTATTGTTCACATTTGTAATCCCCCCTGCATTGTTCACACCTGTAACACCTCTATTTTCACACCTGTAACACCTCTATTTTCACACCTGTAACACCTCTATTTTCATACCCTGAAGGTCTGTACTGAAACCCAGACTGAAACTGTTCACCCCTAATACAAACTGCTGAAGGGGCTCCAGCACTGTGTCACTGTATGTAGTACATCTTAGAGTGGTCCTGATGGGATTCTGTTGTCATTCTACATAAGAGATGGGATAACTGGTAGCTCATGAGCTTGCAGTTTTCTTTTAGACAGATGAGAAACAGCACACAAACACCATACTTCTCTTGCTTCAAGAAGACATAACTCTATAAACACTTCTGCAGTAGCAGAAAAAGAGCATGTCACATGACACTGTATCAGTATTAGATCAGTATGGGATCTGTATGAGAGCACACACATCAATACATCCCTTGCCAGTTTCCTTGTCTCCTGTTCTGTTTTGCCTGCCCTTTACCCCCTGTGTTGTGCCATACTCTGCCTACCATATGCTCCCTGTGTGTGCCATACTCTACCTGCCCTATGCTCCCTGCATGTACCATACTCTGTCTGCCTTACTGTCTGTGCCATACTCTGCCCGCCTTATGCTCCCTGTGTGTGCCATACTCTGCACGCCCTATGCTCCCTGCATTTACAATACTCTGATTGCCCTACAGTTTGTGCCTCTGTGTGTGTAGCGTGCAGCACATCGGAGCTTTGCAGTGTCGTAAGTGCTGTCACTACTTTTTTGTATCTGGAATGTGCCATAGTCTGCCTGTCCTATGCTCCCTGTGTGTGAAATACTCTGCCTGCCCTATGCTCCCTGTGTGTGCCATACTCTGCCCGCTCTCTGCTCCATGTTTGCCATACTCTGCCTGCCCTATGATCTTTGTGTGTGCCATACTCTGCCTGTCTTATGCTCCCTGTGTGTGCCATACTCTGCATGCCCTATGTTTCCTAAGTGAGTTATACTCTGCCTGCCCTATGCTTTCTGTGTGTGCCATACTCTTCCTGCCCTTTTCTCCCTGTGTGTACCATACTCTGCCTGCCCTGTGCTCCCTGTGTGAAACATACTCTGCCTGCCATATGCTCCCTGTGTGTACCATATTCATCCTGCTCTATGCTTCCGGTGTTTACCATACTCTGCCTGCCCTATGCTCCCTGTGTGTACCATACTCTGCCTGTTCTATGCTCCCTGTGTTTGCCATACTCTGTCTGCCCTATGCTCCCTATGTACCATACTGTGCCTGGCCTATGCTCCCTGTGTGTGCCATGTTCTGCCCCCATGCTCCCTGTGTGGCATACTCTGCCTGCCCAATGCTCCCTGTGTGTGCTATACTCTGCCCGCCCTCAACTCCCTGTATGTGTGCCATACTTTGCCTGCACTATGCTCCCTGTGTGTGCCATACTCTGCCCGCCCTATGCTCACTGTGTAGGCCATACTCTACCTGCCCTATGCCCCAATAAGTGCCATACTCTGAATAGTTTAAAGGATAAACAGCACCAAAAGAGGCTGGCATCAATCCATTAAAAAAACAGAAATTTATTGAGTTGGTAGGAAGCCACGAAATGTGTATAGAGGACAGCCCCTAATATATCTGGGCATGCTATGTTTACATTTTAAAATATGTTCAATAAATTTCTATTTTTCAGGCCCTCCACCATGTAGGCCAGAAAAATTCTGACCCTCTGTACCACAGAAGTTGGACAGCAGTGCACTCAATTAAACTATGGATGCAAGAATTCCATCCATGGAAAACCTATGGCAGTGCCCCTAGAAGCATCTTCCACCTAACATGCCATTCATCACAAAAATGCTTACAAGCACATGCTGCTAAACATTTTGCAGCATTAGGACATTTGTTACACCATAAAGATCTACTGTCAGGGATAAAGTAAAGGAATTATCATTATTGATGTTATTATTAAAATGTATTTCTAATGCTAAACATATTCCACAGCATACAAATTAAATATTATAGAGGAGTTAAAGAGGGCTCTGATAATTAGAGCTTACAATCTAAAAGAAGAAGGAAGACAACATACTAATGTGACTATTCTTTAACAAGAACGTTAGTGGCTATGAAGATCCAGAAGATTAAATGAAGATTATAGATATCTTTCATTAGTAATTAATGTAGTAATTAATCCACAGATGGAGTAACTGTGAAAGCCAAATGCACTGTTAGTCGGCTTCTTCCTTTAAACAACCGTCTGAGAAACATATGTATAATATACAGTATATAAATATGTATAAATAAATATATATATATATATAGGTCAATATATATATCTATGTACCATAAGTAACTGGTTGTGAACATTAGACCTAATTGGGATTGCTGAAGGTGGTCTTTGTTAAGGCTGCTCCAATAAGGGTCGATGGCAAAATAAATAAGCTCTCTATACTCCCTGGCTGGGATTTAGTATCTATTTATTAATGCAGTGTCTGTTTTTTTTCCGATGTTTAAGGGAAACTAAATTAAGAGAAAATTGTATTATAAAAAAGTAAATTTGACTTTTATTGTGCTCTAATACTATAAAAGTAATCCACTAAGGCAAGTTCTAAGGTTTTTAAAAATTTGAATAAATTAAGTTTATATATTCATATTCAGCAGAGTTCTAATGAATATCTGCCAAGCCATGTTCACAGCTGCATTTTCTGCACAATAGACTTTCAATTATTGCTCAGCAGTGTCACCCTATACATACTCTACACATTATGTAAATCAATGAACTTCTAATGGAAACATCTAGTTTGGAGTTTCACATTAATTTACATAAATCATCTTTCTGGCCTCCTTTCTGATACCCCTATACCAACAATTCATCTAAAATGCTGCACTCAGGATAATTTCATATTTGAAAAGATCTTGCTCTCCATTTATCACTTAATTGGTATTTCATCCCGTCATGAGTTTTTGCAGATTTAGATTTATTTATGCCAACTTGCAGCTGAGCTTGGCTCTGTCTGTTTTTGTCCACTGGACTGTTTTGTATTTTTTTTTTAATTCACATTGGCAGTACTAGTACATAGTACTTTTATAGTACCTTAAATATAGATCCATATCTATACTATCTCTCTGTCTGTCTCTCTTTATAGACTGTATATATAACTTATACAATGAAATACAATTACATAAATTAATTATTATATTTAAATAAGGCATATTCATTCTAAACCCTTTCTGAGTTGAAAACTATTTCAACTTTGAGTCCATCATTAATGGAGAAAGAGAATGAATAAAGAGCCTTCTGTGTTAGCCTGACCTTTTATTAATGGTATTTCAGATCCAGGATTCTGCATTCACAAATTTAATACTACTGACAATTGGTATACTTTTATAAAGGCCTTTAGTGAAAAAGTTTTTAATCAAACCATAAACTGTATTTTTACTTCTGAATTGATCCCAAGATCTAAGTGGTAAGACTGTAAAATTATTCAAGTGGTGACAATCTACACATTTGAAACAATTCACAACTCAGAATATCAGGAAACACGGACAGATATTAAAAGACCCATTACTGTGTCACCTACTAGCACTATTATTAATTATACACTAGTGAGTGACAAGACAAGGTGCTGACTGTGTGCAAATGGATTATTACAATAGCAGTAGGGAGTTAGGATTTCCCTTCCTTTATTGTTAGGTATTGCCCTATCTAGCTGACTGAGTTCAATACAGGTATGAGACAATATTTCCCATCCAAATAAGGGCATGCCCTGTAGGTGGTTGGAATTCCCTATTGACTCACTTGTGTCAGCCGGCGTTCCCCTAATATGTAAAAGGCAGCCAGATTAAGCAATTTTGGACTCCAATTGACAGAGAAGTTTGGATTGTGCCAGGGGCCTGAGGCAAGGGAGGTCAGCTCAGAGAGGCAGGTAGAGTAGAACTTACTGTAGGTCTGTTTTGCTGTTCAATACCTTTTAAGGTTTAAAATTGAAAACACACTTAAAACGCAAGTATCAGTGAACAGCTATTTGCTTCATCATAGGTACTGGCTAACAGGGTCTGCATTCAGGTATGAAGGAGCAATAGTTATTTCCACTACTATTTCCATCACTAAGCCATTAACACTGGGAGCTCCCTCCTGGTACGGGTTGCCATGTTGGGGCACAAGCATACATGCACATTAGCTCACTCAAGTTGTGTATGTGTGTGAACTAAGATTGGAGATGGTACTGTATATTCTCTGCTCCTACATCACACAGGAATAATGAGCAACCTGGGAGACACATGTGTTATGTGCATATGCATTGGTAAACATGGCCAATAGGACCAGGAGCAGGTGGCATATCACTGAGGGGGAGCATTACCTCCAGTGAGGAACACAACTTTTTGGTTATAGTGCCCTATATATATAAATAAATCTCAGCCTCTCTATTCTCCTCTCCTTCCCTCTCCACACATGAAGTATATAAAGAACTCTGTTTAGCAATTCCAGGAAACTCCTCTTTCTAATATAAACTAAGAATTTACAAATCCCCCTCTCACTTAGTCTATCTCTCCTTTCTATTGCTGGCAGCTGGGGACATTTCCCCAAACCCTGGCCCCTACCCCCATCCCAATTATATCATGGCCACAGGCTCCTTCTCTTCGGGGCAAATTCCAACATTACAGAACTCTTATCCCTATACCCAAAAACCCAGTTAATCTTTCCTGTGCTCTCCGGAATGCCAGGTCTGTTTGCAACTAGTGATGGGCGAATTTATTCACCAGGAATAAATTCGCGAAATGGCAGCAAAAATTCGCCACCGAAAAATTCGCCAACAAAAACGAGTCGCGTGACGTTTTTGACGCGACGCGCCGAAAACGACGGAAATGACGCGATGCACGTCGGAAACGACACGACGCGCCGCGTTTGACACCACGACTCGTTTCGCGAATTTTTCGCCAATTTGCGAATTTCTCTGGAAATTCGTGAATTTTTCGGCGAAGCGAAACGCGGGAGTTTCGCCCATCACTATTTGCAACAAACTTACCGCTATACATGGCTGCTTCATTGCCAACTCCTTTAACATGCTCGCACTTACTGAAACCTGGCTTTCTCCCACTGGCACTCCCTCACCTGCTGCCCTATCCTATGGGGGCCTACACCTTACTCATACACCCAGGCCTGGAAACAGACCTGGGGGTGGGGTAGTTTTGCTTCTCTCTCCCCGCAGCACTTTTAAAGTTCTTTCATCTGTTCCTTCCTGATCATTCTCCTCATTTGAGGTTCACTGCATTAGGCTATTTTCTCCTGTTTAACTCTGCATTGCTGTCATATAGTATATCGACCACCTTGACAACTTTGCTGCCTGGCTTCCTTACTTTCTTTCATCTAACACCACATCCATCCTATTAAGTGACTTCAATATACCTGCTAACAACAATGACAGCCCTTCTGTCTCTAAACTTATTTCACTAACATCCTCTCTAGGCTTATCCTTGTGCTCAGACTCCCCCTCTCACACCAATGGTAACACTCTGGATCTCATATTTACCAGACTCTGTTCAACCACCAATTTTACTAACTCACTGTTTCCCCTCTCTGATCACAATATGCTCACATTTTAACTCTAACTAACTCCCTCCTCACCCACTGCTAATCCCCAAACATGTACCTAGCATGACTTGCAAGCTGTGGATGTGTTGCATCTCTCTTCTTCCTTTGACTCTCTTCACTCTAGTGTCTCAGCTATCTTTTGTCCTAATGTGGCTACTTCTGTCTACTATAGCATACTCACCACTGCCCTTAATGAGCTTGCTCCTGTAAAAACTAAACGTGCTAGACCCAAACCACTTCAACCTTGGCACACTGCTCATACTGAAGCGTCGATGGCGCAAATCCCACTCAGAATCAATTTTGTGGAGCTACAAATCTGCCCTGCATTCCTATAACTGTAGAAGTAAAGATTGAACAGCATCACTTGTTCTTGTGAAAAATAAAAATGCCTTTATTGCAGACTTCTGGACATCACAGCAACGTTTCAGGGCTAAAAATGTCCTGAAACATCGATGTGATGCCAAGAAGTCTGCAATAAAGGAATTTTTGTTTTTCACAAGAACAACTGGTGCTGTTCAATCTTAACATCTGCTGTGATTGCCGGTGGAGAGTGGCCACTGGGAACTTACAACACAAGGAAGAGAAAGCATAAGAATTGGTGCTGACTATCAAATTTCCTATAACACCAGCCTTTCTTTTTCTGATGACAAACTCTCAAAATTATGGCCTCTTCTCACCTTCCCACCTGCCCACTTGATCCTATAACACCAGCCTTTCTTAAGCCAAACAAACATACTTTACTTCACTCATTAACTCCCTTTCCAAAAAAAATGGCACAACTTTTTTCCACCTTTAACACTCTCCTTTCCCCTTCTCCACCCCCCTCCATGCACATCCGTTTCTGCTCAAGACATTGCTGAAAAACAAAATTGACACTATCAGAAGGGACATTACATTACTCAACCCCATAGGCTTCCACCACCCTCCCTCCGCACTCCCCAGTCTCTCATGTGCTTCTTCACCCCTGTTACTGATGACGAACTCTCAAAACATTTGGCATTGCTTTATCCTATTCCTTCAAAACTTCTCTACAATATCAATCCTTGTCTAATCAAAGCCTCAAATCATCTATTTAATCTCTCGCTCTCAACTGGACTATTTCTGTCTCAACTAAAACATGCTCTTGTTACCCCATTCTGAAAAAAACCCTCTCTTGAGCCCTCCAATCTTGACAACTTCCGACCTATCTCTCTGCTACCTTTCTAAACTACTTGAGCGCCTAGTCTACAACTGACTAAACTCATTCCAATCTGACAATAACCTGCTGGACCCCCTACAGTCTGGTTTTAAACCACAACACTCCGCTGAAACTGCCCTGACCCGGCTAATTAATGATCTTTTAACAGCTAAAGCCAACAAAAATTTCTTACTACTAATACTGCTTGATCTCTCAGCTGCATTTGACACTGACGATCATCCTCTCCTCCTCCAGTCCCTCCATTCGCTTGGCCTTCATGACACAGCCCTGTCCTGCTTCTCTTCTTACCTCACCAATCTTTCCTTCAGTGTCTCTTGCAATGGAGTAGCATCTTTTCCCCTACCTCTTTCTGTTGAGGTTCCTCAAGGCTCTGTCCTGGGACCCTTATTATTTTTGCTATATACAAACTAATCAGCTTGTATGGTTTCCACTACCACCTCTACACTGATGATACTCAGATCTATCTCTCCTCTCCTGAACTCAACACAGAACTCCTAACTCATGTCTCCTCCTGCCTGTCCGCTATCTCTACTTGGATGTCACAACGCTACCTTAAATTAAACCTCTCCAAAATGGAAATGGTTCTCTTTGCTCCAGCTAACACCAGTAACATCCCGGAAGTATCCATCACAGTCAACCCATCTCCCCAGGCCTGGTGCCTTGGGGTTATCCTAGATTCTGCCCTGTCATTCACTCCTCACATCCAGTCACTTGTTAAATCAGTTCACTTCCACCTAAGGAACATATCCAAAATACAATCATTTATCACCCAAGATGCTGCCAAAATTCTTATTCACACTCTCATGATATAGACTATTGTAACTCTCTTTTAATTGGCTATCCCCACCCATCACCGACTGTCACCTCTCCAGTCCATAATGAACACTGCAGCTAGGCTTCTACACCTCAGCAACCGCTCCTCCTCTGCCATGCCATTCTGCCAATCCCTGCACTGGCTTCCACTGTCCTTCAGAATTAAATTCAAATGAATGACCCTGACATTCAAAGCACTTCATAACTGCCCCTCCCTACATCTCTGAACTCATCTCAATATACTCACCCAACCGCTTACTACGCTCCTCTACTGACCTGCTACTCAACTCTTCTCTCATTACCTCCTCACATGCTAGCATTCAGGACTTTGCAAGGGCAATCACAGAAGCTGATATCACAGCAGCAGCAATAACAGCAGCAGCAATAATAGCAGCAAGTGCCACAGCACAGAAAAGGATAGAGCAGACACACACCCACAACTTCAGGTAACAGCCTGGTGCTTGGTAATAGAGGAACGGCACCCTCCAAGTGATTCAATGGTGCAAGAAATACCGGCACACAAAGCTTAGTTTGCAGGGAAACCCTTGCTTTAATTCGAAGTGCAATGTTTTGGGGACACGCCCCATTGTCAAGCCTTTGTCACAGTGGGGAAACACCACTGCTTTGCGAGCCATACACTGGCAGCAGGCAGAGGAGGTGGTAGACTGGCTGACCCAGGTTACCTTGTCTGCAGTGGGCATCAGTGAGTGGCAGGAGGTGGCATTACCTGCTAGCTCTGAGCTGGGGGACACTCCATCCCTCCTATTATTTGATCCTGAGGGGGACTTGGGCCCAGACACCCAGGATCTTTTTGATGATCAGGCAGGAATGGTGGGGGCATTCATGTATGATGAGGAGGAGGTCATGGCACAGCCCACATCAGTAGGGGATATTGGGAAGGGTCCCCTTATGGCAGGCAGCAGGCTGCTGGTGTGGGGTCAGACACCAGTATGCTGGATGTGGGAATGGATGCCATGTTTGAGGCAGGGTCTAGTCTGGGGGAGAATAATAACAGGGACAGACCCTGGGAGCCGGCTCAGGAGGATAACAGCAGCAGTTCAGGGGAACTGTGTGTTGTTGATGATGATGAGGATGATGAGCCAGCTCCGCCAACCACTGCTAGGGAGGGCAGGCAACAGGGCAGCACTGCACCTCAGTTCAAAGCCTATGGGCATATGGGTGGGGACCATCCCCAGCCCTCCACAGTAGGCAAGGCAGTGGCCCACATTTCAGCAGTGTGGGCATTTTTCACGTGCCAGGCAAAGGACCAGACTGTAGCAGTGTGCCAGCTCTGCCGGCAGAAGGTTTGAAGGGGGCAGGCAGGGTCACATATGGGAACATCAGCTTTAAGTTCCCATATGAAAAGTCATCAGAGGATGACATGGGAGCAGCACCAAAGTGGCAGGGCACCGGGGGCAGTGGTACTTCCTGTCCACCTCCTCCCATTCCTCAGGGAAGAGGTGTTAGCTCCCCAGACCCTAGTTACCAGATTGAT
Source organism: Xenopus borealis (assembly GCA_024363595.1). NCBI lineage: Eukaryota > Metazoa > Chordata > Amphibia > Anura > Pipidae > Xenopus > Xenopus borealis. The sequence continues at coordinate 40,735,700 of CM044431.1, forward strand.
TAAAATGCAAATTGAAGAGCTGCTGAATAAAAAGCTAAATAACTAAAAAAACACAAATGATAAAAAATAAAAACCAATTGAAATTGTCTCAGAAAATCCTTCTCTATATCATACTGAAAGTTATCTCAAATATGAACAACCTCTTTAATGGTTTTGCCTGCCCCATACTTGCCATCCTGATGGTTTTCTTGTAGTTACACAACACCTCAGCCTGTATAAGTTGTACCGTACAAATGCAAGCGATATATTACTCAAGCTGAAATTCTTTGATTGCCAGTGGAGTGGATCCAGGATCCTGATGGAGGGGCAGAGAGACGATGATGCCAGAGAGGAGGAGGCAGCAGAGCCATCAGTAGAGGAAGAGGTTGCATCAGCAGATGCTGCCACACAAATGGAGGTGCAGCAGCAGCACCAGTTCCAGCACCTTGACCTCCTGCCTGGCCTGGTGCAGCAGGTAGCCTTCTTGACGAGGGAAGTTCAGGAGATAAAGAACCCTCCTCCTCAGCTTCCTGCAATCTAATTTTATTTATTTATTTATTTATTTTGTTAAATTGCACCATTGTGCATTCATTTTATATTGCATTTGCAATAAAATTTAATTGCAAACTTTTGTTAAAATCTGTATACTTGGAGTTTATTTTTCATTTAACTAATACTCATATGGTACTTGAAGTTGTTTGGATAATATAACACAATTATGACTACTTACATTAAGACATAAATATATGGTTCATTGGCATAAATACAGTATATGGTTTATTGATCTTAATGTGGGATACGCAGCACCCTGATATTATGTGTTCAGATGAATTATTAATAGTTGAGCCTGTGTTAGTAAGCTATTAATAATAACAAAAACTATAGATGGCACTTTTTACAAATTACACAGAGGCCCAAATAGGCTCCTTCATCCCAATAAATAGTGACTTTCTATGGCACCTAATAGCAGCCCCTCTGGCACTTGCCAGAACCAGATTGCCAGTCTGGGCCTGTCCAAAGCTGAAAAAAATGTGACACCAGGGTTGCCAGGTGTAATTTTCAAAACCAGCCAAATTCAGCTGCAAAACCAGACTATAACTAGCCAAGAGGGACTTCAAAAGTTCAAAATAGCCCAATCTGTGCAGTGAAAAATACTTTTAAAAGTAAATGTATACATATGAAAATATGCCGTTTTCATTTTTCCCTGATATTTTAAATAATCACAGATGTTTTTAAGAAGCTGGCAAAATGGGAGGCCTTTTTTTTCTTTTGAAAAGATAGGAGTCCTCTAACAATGCAGGGCATGTGTGTAGCAGTGTACTAAGTGAACCATACGTCTGAATTGGTCTTCTCATTGACTCCAATGCTATTGAGCCCCAAATCTGGAAAAAAAGGTGACACAAACAAAACACCAATAGAAAATGAGTTTTATCAAATTGCAGTGTGTGTCAAAAGAATACTGTTGCGCATCAAAAAAGCAAGTACGTGTCAGTGGCAAATTATTTTGACGCAAGTCCAAATCATGGCGCGAGTCTCGTTTCAAGAATTGTTTCCCGTTTCCACAGATTCACCCATCACTAGTTGGAAGTCCTACATCTTAACTACTCTTCTTAACTCTGCTTGTTCTGCATATTGGCCTATTTCATATCTGTCTTCACTTCAGCTTCTTCCTTGGTCCCTCTAATCTACTAGAGCCATTAGGCCTTGACAATAGTGTCCTATACCAAAAAATCTTTAGAGTATATGCTAAATGTTTCTGTTGCCCATATGAGCAGCTTAGTGAAATTCTTCTTGACAAATAATGAAGCAGGAAACAAGTTATTGTTATAGACATGTAATAAATACAAAAATATTTTTATAATTGGACACACAAAGGTATCAGTGGTTATATTCTGTAACTAACACTGCCACTTGTAATTTGCTCATGCAATAAAGTCTTTCACTGCAGAAACAATTACTCATTTCTTAGAAACTCCCACAATACTCTCCTTTCAATGATAATGATATGAATTATCCTTGAACATCAGAGTCTGATAAAATATATATATACCATAAAAAAGTAGCTCACAAACATAATTGAATGAACCTTTTTTCTTAGGTCTTCCTGTCAATCTATTGCTATTTTCATCCACTATCATTTCAATGACGCATCTAAGTACAATGTCTTTATATTAGGAGATGAGAAAATGTATTTATATATTACTTATAACATTCACATAGTTGCCCTCTTGTTGGTGCAATCTTTCTACAAAAATTAATGGCAATCCATAGCAGGATATATGCAAAATAGAATTGTATGGAATTTGCTTTGAATTGAACACTGACTGTGTTAGGCAGTGCTTAATTCAATAGGGGCAGGCTAGGGGAGGATATAGGTGTCCCCCTCCTTCCACCCTCCACTTACCTTGTGTGTCATTCAAATGCACAAAGTACAGAGCTGGGCATGCTCAAGAGGAGTATGCTCAAGAATGACATCTATAGAGCTATAGGCAAAGCCTGATAAAAGAAAAGATCCACAGCTGTCCTTACTTCTTATTTTGTTGTATAGTTGCTTATTTATGAATCCTTTAAAGAAATGTCATGTCATCCTCTATTTTTAAATTAAAGGTTTATAGGCACAGTACCACCTACTTCATCACTGTCTCTGAATACAAATCTGCTGCTAACTTATCTGCATAGTTCTGCAATTCTACAAAGTGGGTTTATTTACTAAAACTTTTCTAATTTTTCTATTAAAACAAGTTGACCTAACTACAATCCTCGAACTATAATCATTTCATTGGAGCAAAAAACATTGCTACAAATTCGGTGAAGCGAAACGGGATAGATTCGCCCATCACTTTTCTTCAGTGGTATCAGCTTGTCACTTGTGTTAACAGGCATCTACGAGCCACAACATATTAAAGTCTACATTTTTTTGCCATGCTGTTTATTTAACTATCACTGACTGGCAGGTCAAATTGCTACAATCAAGTAGTTTTGCACTAGTGGAACTTACGACCAGTAAGGCTCAGTTATAAAAACTGGGTAAATTTGACATTTGGCAGAAACCCATAGCTTTGGGTTTTTTTTAGCCAGCTGCAGGTGGAACACATTAATTTTTTTTTCAATTTGAGTTTTTGAACATTTTTTATAGCATTTGTAGATAATGATAATTAGAATGCAAATTCTTTAGTTGTTATCTAAATATATACATTCACTTGCTTGATGATTTTCCTTGTACCTTGTATCTTGTATCTTGGAGTAGCTGTGGGGGTCAACCAATCAGATCTTTACCCTTGGTATAATTATACCTTAAGCAGCCCCATTCTTGATGTCAATAAAGTCTCTTTTTATCATGTGACTATCATTCCTTGAGGCTAAAATGCAAACCTGGCTATGTAAATATGTACAGCAATTGAAAACCTTGTGCTATCATTTGGCCTCAAATATAAAATTATATTTTATTTCCACTCATCTCTGTATTTAAAAATGTCCTAGTCACTGAGGCTCTAGCCAAATTGGGGCTCAATCGTATTAGAAGGAAGGACCCCGACTGTGTGAGGAAGGGTAGGCAGGAGGTCAGTCAGCTAACAGCAAAGAAAGGATCATGAGGAGTTAATATTGTGATAAAGGAAGAGCAGGGAGGAAGTACCAGGCTTTTCCGGTTGGAGCACAGTGACAAGCAACATCCCATCCCCCACCTTGGGTTTTGTGGATTAAGTTACGGTGGAGGATGGAGTTCAATATGGATTGAGTTGTTTGTCACAGCTGCGGAGTAATGCTTACTGGGCAGGGGGGCATAGGCTCTTGGTTAGGCACAAGTGTGTCCGGTTGATTATAGCTTTCCTGGACAATGGTCCCAAGATGGTGGTTTTATGGTTTCCTGCTCCTACTTGCCCACCTATCATTCTCATGGAAGGTGGCCGAGATGGCAGGTAGCCCAGTTGGTGGTGTCTTCCAGTGGGTAAGCATTCCATTTGGGTTGTATAATGTCCATGTATGATGTTCATGTATGTTTGTTAATATTGTTATTCTAATATTTCTATTTAGTAAAATGCAATGTGTAACAACAACATTGTTAATAAAGTGTGGTCTGGTTGTTCTCACTGTCTGTGGATGTGAATGGATTGAGGGTAAAAAATGTCAGCCTACTAGCTTGATGATGCACAGTCAGGTTTTTCTATAGCCTTCAAAATAACCATATAATGGTGTCTGCTACTCTGTCTCTCTTTTTCTCTCTCCACAGAATTCAGTGATGTCTCCAAAAATAATGCATACACAGCATGTAGTACAACTATCATTAAAGGGCAACAAAAGTCTAAAATAGAATAATGTTAGAAATGCTGTATTTTGTATACTAAATATAAACACAAACTGACTAAACTAAAATAATCAGGTTTGAGAAGGATCTTTTAAAACACTTGAATATAAGAAATAGGTAAAGAGATCAGTTATTTAGAATTTTTTGGGCCTTGCGATTTCCAGATAAGGGGTAAGGCATAATTTGGATCTACATACCTAGTCTACAAAAATAATTTAAACATTAAATAAACCCAGAAGGATTTTTTTGCTCCAAATAAGAATCAATTAAATAGTATCTTAGTTGGGATCAAGTAAAAGGTACTATGTCATTATTACTGAAGAAAGGAAACTATTTTTACGAAATTTTAACTGATTTTTTAATTGAGCTTTCTGGATATCCATTTCTAGATAAAGGATCCTATACATGTGTTTAACTGAAATCTAAAGGTTTGCAGAGATGTATACTACCAATGATGAAATGTATCAATTCCTGAACCCCCAATTTACTACACAAGTTATAATGAACCTAGTGTACTAATGCAGATACAAATAACAAAATCCATACACCTAGGATTTTTATAGTAAACAATAAATAAAAGTGGTCTGAATATCAACTGTATATTTTCCAACATGATTAGAAGACATGAAGAGGTAAAAAATGACTATATAAATGAATATAGGAACAGCAGACACTGCTTCTCCAAAATAATCATAATTGCTTTGCATAGGATTTGGCAAAATTGAACATAAACTAATCTAAAGTTGTTAAGACCTTTGCTTCATCACACACCAAGCTATTTAGAGAAAACAGTATTTGAATAACAGTATGAGAATATTGTGGTTATTAAGATTTAATAAGATAGTAGACAATTAATAAGATACTAGATGATTCTTTGGTCTCCACTCCATGGAGAAGGTATGTTGTGCCAAAAAAATATGAGCCAAGAGGCACCTCAGTGGGATTTTTAGCAGAGGGAACCTCTGAGTGAGAACTAGCCAGCTAGAATGAGAAATGCAGCACAATTGACAAGTGTTTGATTAATGACCTCTCCTCGCAAGGAGTGTGCTATAGCAAGGAAGCAAGGACATGAAATGGCTATTTGCAGTGGCTCACTACCAGATCATGTGCATGCATATACCCAACTAGTTGGAACATGACAGTAATTCCAATCAAAATGGTCAAGGACATCCCTGCCAGTGACAGTATTATTTTCTCCAATGCATTAGGCTGTATTAGCCGCAGTGGAAAATATGGCAGGTATTTATCCCCTTCTTTAGGTTCTGAGAGCTTTAAGAGTTACCCTTTTAAGAGCCACCGCAGGGTTAACCAGCCAAAGGTTTGGGCTTGATATTCTAAGGTTGTTTTAAAGGGTTGGTTCACCTTTAAATTAACTTTTAATACTGTATATTGTAGAATGTCCACTTTTAAGCAACCTTTTAATTGGTCTTCATTATTTATTTGGTATAGTTTTTTATTATTTGCCTTATTCTTCTGACCATTTCCAGCTTTCAACTGGGAGTCACTGACCCCATCTACAAACAAATGCCCTGTAAGGCTTCACATGCATTGTTATTGCAACTTTTTATTACTCATCTTTCTATTTAGGCCATCTCCTATTCATAATCTCTTATCTCTTGGCAACAACTGGACAGCTGCTGAATAAAAAGCTAAATAATGCAAGTTTTTTTTACTTTTGTTGCTGATAATCGATCACAAGCTATTTTCTCTTGCCATCTTACTGCTTCTGGAAAGCCCTTCGAGTTAAAACATAAATGGGCTGTTTTTCCTGCTAGTCTGAATGGTGCAACTCTGCTGTGTTCCCCCAAAATTGCACGAATGGTATACATAGTACATAGTTACTAGTGTTGGGCGAATTTATTCGCCAGGGGCGAATTCGCGGCGAATTCCCGCGATTCACCGCTGGTGAATAAATTCGCAAAACGCCAGCAAAAATTCGCCAGCAAAAATTCGGCAAAAAAAACAAGTCGAGCGTCGTTTTTGATGCGACGCATCGAAAAATGAAAATTACGCGATGCATCGGAAACGATGCGACGCGACTCGTTTCGCGAATTTCCAGCGAATTTTCGGCGAAGCGAAGCGGTTGAGATTCGCCCATCACTAATAGTTACATAGAGATGAAACAAGACCAAATTCCATCAAGTTCAACCCCTCCACATGAAATACAGCATCCATACATACACACACTGAGCCCTCCAGACACACATAAATTATATATACCCATATCAATACTCTCAAAAGTCTCCCATCCCTCTAACAAATTTGATTGAACATCTCTGCATAAATCAGGAAAGATATTCTCATATACAGATACAGACTTTATTCTTAAACCCTTAATGAAGAATTATGAGAAGGCCATAGAATCCATTTTAAGCAAATGTTTAATTAATTAAATTATTTCCCTTTTCTCTGTAATAATAAAACAGTACCTTGCTGCATAAATTGGTGGCAAGATAGTCCTATTATTTACTTTTTCATGTTTAAATTTTTTTTTCGGATTTAAGATATGGTGATACAGATTACAGTAAGATCCATTTTCATGAAAAACCCCAGGTGCCAAGCACTGTGGCTAATAGATCCTATACCTGTACTAAGCTGCTATATGGTATTTTAATTTAAGGGAACTAGAATACTCACAACATACTCTTTAATTCTTATGCACTTGAATTTAATATTAATATTTTAAGGAAATACAGTCTATGCTAGACTACTCAATTAAAAGATTGCAATCTTGCTATAAGCTTTACAATCACTTTTTTAACATGTTCTTTATTTCTCAGCTATGACACTGCACTTATTTTCAATTTAACTTATAGCAATGTTTATGTCTCCACATTATTCCAGCCTCTGTCTAAGCCTCCACTAAGCAATACTAATTTGTCATTGTCACTTTGATGGCACAGATCAATCTTTTTTAGTACCAGATTCTCTTCTTGCTTGTTAGTCTTAGTAGCACTTTACAAGAAATTCCAAACAATATGTTGCATCTGAACAGTACATATATTATCAGTGAAGCTGATAATAATGTAGATGATATAACACTGATGATAAAGTGCACAGCTTTTTTAACTGATATGTTTTCTTTAAATTTGAAGTGTGTTTATATTGCAGTTCCGGTACCTTCTGTTATATCATTTCTGTTCCGGGTTTTCATACATAGCAAGACAAGTGATCAGTGACAATAATTGATGTGTTGTGTATTTGTCAAATGGACTTAAAAGCCAGCATGGCAATAAAGGTATTTATATTTAAACATACAATATTTGGCCAAAATTCATTGGAAACCTGCTCCTATCCAACATCTCATTCTGGAACTAAGCCTATGAGGAACATAAAGATTATCCTTCATTTTCTACTGTAATAGTCACTACTCTTCTGCAAAAGCTTTCCACTAAATTATGGAACATTGTTGTGGCATTTACAATTTTTGTTGTGGGATTTTGTCATTTAGAACAAGGACATTAGTGAGGTTGGACAAAGAACTTGAGTGATTGGGCCTTGCTGGTAACCAGTTCCCACAATGGGTTCAGTTGGGTTAGGTTCAGATTCCTGTGCAAGCCAATCAAGTTATTCAGCTCCAATCTCTTATGGGGGATTATCATCCTGTTATAGAGAAGAACTTTCCTCAAACTGCCACCTCAAATTAAGAAGAACTGAATTCTCAACAATGTATGCTATAGGGTAAATGATTAAAGGGATCCTGTCATGGGAAAAATATTGTTTTCAAAATACATCAGTTAATAGTGCTGTTCCAGAAGAATTCTGCACTGAAATCCATTTCTCAAAAGAGAAAACAGATGTTGTTATATTTCATTTTGAAATCTGACATGGGGCTAGACATTTTGTCAATTTCCCAGCTGCCCCAAGTCATGTGACTTGTGCTCTGATAAACTTCAATCACTCTTTACAGCTGTACTGCAAGTTGGAGTGATATCACCCCCTCCCTTTCCCCCACCCAGCAGCCTAACAAAAGACCAATGGGAAGGTAACCAGATAACAGCTCCGTAACACAAGATAGTAGATGGTAGATCTAAGAACAGCACTCAATAGTAAAAACCCATGTCCCACTGCGTACATTGAGAAGGAAAATAAACAGCCTGCCAGAAAGCAGTTCCCTCCTAAAGTGCTGGCACAAGTCACATGACTGGGGCAGCTGGGAAATTGACAAAATGGCTAGCCCCATTTCAGATTTCAAAATTGAATATAAAAAAATCTGTTTTCTCTATTGAGAAATGGATTTCAGTGCAGAAGTCTACTGGAGCAGCACTATGATGTGTTTTGAAAAAACATGTTTTCCCATGACAGTATCCCTTTAATTTTAATAGAATCAGGGGGCCTAGCCCAAACCATGAAAGAAAGCTACAGACCGTTATTCTAACTGCACCAAACTTTGCAATTGGTATAACGTATTTGGGCAGGACACATTCTCTGCCAAACCCATGCTCATCTGATAAACTGACAGATTTTTAAGACTGTTTCTCAACACCACCCAGTATGGACACAAATGATAGCCTTGTGTGTGGTTTGCTCTCATACTGTATACTCCCAGCAAATGTTTCTTGTACAGGTATGGGAACCATTATCTGGAAACCCATTATCCAGAAAGCTCAGAATTATGGAAAGACTGTCTCTACAGACTCCTTTTTATCCAGATTTCTAAAAATTATGAAAGTATGAAAATCCAAATTACATAGTTACGTAGTTAGTTACATAGTTAAATTGGTCCATCAAGTTCAACCCCTCCAAATTAAAACCCAGCATACACACACACACCCCTGCACTCTTTCACACAAACCATATATGCCCATAGCTATACTAACTGTGGAGTTAGTAGAGTTAGTGTTATCCAGAAAACCCCACGTCCCAAGCATTCTAAATAACAGGTCCTATCCTTTCACTGACATTGCTTCCAAAGGCAGTTTTGATCTCCACAGCGAATGTTCCAACCGAGGACATGTGATTTTGGAAGGCATGTCCAGATACTGGTGACTACATATTGTTAACAGATACATTTGGCAATAAAGACTGAATTAGATAAATAATGGTATTGTATATATCTAGGTCTATTTGTTCTTCTGAAATTTACAGTTGGCCTTGTTTTTGTGGGTACAGGGTCTGCTTTGAATTTCGGCATGTATTGGGAAATGGGACTGCCAAGCAGCTTGCCCTGTGCAAATTAAGATTCATATTAAGAGCCTTGCTTCTGATTCCTAGATGCTGATTTAAGGGATTTAGGGCCAGAGGCAAGGAAAAGACGATTTTTGCAACTATCCTGTGAAACATGTTAGTCACCAGCAGTACAGTCAAATGATCTGCGTAACAAACAGTCCATTTTGTGTCCTTTAGGTTGTGGATCCCAAGGTCCCATGGAGCCTAAATATCTACTCAATATCATCTAGTGTAAACACAGTACTTGGGCACTTAGGGTGTATATCAGTTGCAGCAGATGTTTATGAATAGCTCTGATAGTTAATACCTGGCATATGGAAGAATAATAACTATGTGGGTAATTGGGCTGTGCAAATTGCTGCTTTTCATATTTCTAAGGAGATAGCTGGGAATGTCTCCTCAGGATAATCACTTCTGAAAGATTATAGACTTACCTCTAGCAAAAAAAGTAATGTTTATTACTGTCTGTATTATGTGAGAGGGGGTGGACAGGAACACAGCAGGATGTGCATCAACTTGGGTATGTTATTTAGCATACATGGGAAATTTGTTGACAAATTAAAAAAAACAAATGCAAAAAATATTGTAGAATTGATACCTATATTGGCTAACAATAAAAATACATTGCAAGCTTTGGAGCACCAAGGCCCCTTCCTGGTATTTTGCATGACGAAGGGGCCTTGGTGCTTGTTTTTTTCTTATTTGTTATTTTTGCTACTGGCTAACACGGCGCCACAGTTTTTGTTTTAGAATACTGTTAGAAATCATCTAGCAACATGTATCCCTCTATTACAACTAACCACGATTAACAGTACAACTAGTGATGGGCGCAGAAATTCACCATGGCAAGTTTTTTGCGACACTGCGGCGAAAATTCACCGCACGGCTTGTTAGGTTAAAGAGAGCAGGAATGAGAGAGAGATTTGTGTTTTATTCAGATAGTGAAATTTGGTTAGTGAGCTTTTTTTTTTTTCTAAGTCATTGCAAGTGGAGGTTGTGGATTTCAGTTTACCATAGTGATGGACGAAACTGGGCCACCGCATTTAGTTTTGGATGCCGGTGTCCTTTTTTTTTATGCCAGCAATGGGCACCGGCATCCAAAAATGGATGGCCATGTCCAAAATGAGATGCCGGCGAAATTTTTCTGGCGTTTCAGGAATTTATTCGCCTGTGGCGAATCGCTGAAGTTTGAGGCAAATTCACAGCAGGTGAATAAATTCGCCCATCAGTTGTTTACCATTTTCCCTCTTTTGCTTATTATTCCTTGTGGGTACACAATTGTGCTGAGGGGATTTAGTTGAGGGTTTTATTTTTTTCTCTCCTTTCCTTCCCCCATATATCCAACCCCCCCCTTATTTTATTTTTTTTTTGTTTAGTTGAGTCCAATATGATGGTCCATGGGAGAGGGGGGGAGGGGTCTGGATGGTGGTGGGAAGAAGGGTGGGATAGGGAGGGATGGGAGAGGAAGAGGCAGTGGTGCTGGCCATGGGCATCCAACCTCACAACAGCCCAGCCCACGTACAGATGCAGCCACTGGGATTTGTGAGTTAAATGCATTAATTGAAGAAACTGTGTTATCTAAAGTCATCTTAACTCATTTAATGCATTTAACCTTTTCATTAGCATACCAAAGCACCAGTGTTTTCAATGGTGAATTCTTTAATTGGATGGGATGCCGATACACAATATTCTGTGCTAAGTGGGATAAATGGGATAGATGAGTAAAATTTTTCTGTGTCAAATGCACAATCCAAAGTGGCTTCATCTGTACCATGCCCAGTCCAGGCACTGCAGTGCTGCACCAGCTGCAATCACAGCAGCTGCTATCACAACAGCAGCAGCAAGGGCCACAGCAGCAGGTGGCTGTGGGTCGCAGTGGGACAAATGGCACACATAGGACTGTGCCAGATTTTTTTGCCACTGCTTCATGACCCATACACTTGCAGCAGACAGAGGGGGTGGTAGACTTGCTGACCCAGGCTACCTCATCTACAGTGGCACCAGTGAGCGGCAGGAGGTGGCATCACCTGCTACCTCAGAGCTGGGGGACAATATATCTCTCCTATTATTTGATCCTGAGGTGGACCTGGGCCCAGACACCCAGGATCTTTTTGATGATCAGGTAGGAATGGGGGGGGGGCATTCATTTCTGTAGATGAGGAGTAGGAGTTCATGGCACAGCCCACATCAGTAGGGGATATTGGGCAGGGCAGCAGACTGCTGGTGTGTGGTCAGACACCAGCATGCTTGATGTGGATGCCATGTATGAGGCAGGGTCTGGGGGAGGATGATGACAGGGACAGACCCTGGGAGCTGGCTCAGGAGAATAATATCAGCAGTTCAGGGAGGGACTGTGTTTTGTTGATGATGAGGCTGAAGAGCCACCAACCACTGCTAGGGGGGACAGGCAACAGGGCAGCACTGCACCTCGGTCCAAAGCCTATGGGCGTATGGGTGGGGACCATCCCCAGCCCTCCACAGCAGGCAAGGCAGTGGCCCACACTTCAGCAGTGTGGGCATTTTTCACGTGCCAGGCAGAGGACCAGACGGTAGCAGTGTGCCAGCTCTGCCGGCAGAATGTTCGAAGAGGGCAGCCAGGGTCTCATATGGGAATGTTGGCTTTAGGTTTCCATATCATCACAAGATGATGCGGGAGCAGCACCAAAGTGGCAGGGAACCGGGGGGCAGTGGTGCTTCCTGTCCACCTCATCCCATTCCTCAAGGAAGAAGTGCTAGCTCCCCAGACCCTGCAGCAAGGGAAGAGGATTCTGAAGTCAGAGGCAGCCTCTCTCCCCCAGCCACCCCAAGTGCAGAAGCTCAATGCCTCCCTGGCAAAACTTCTGGCAGTGCAGTTTCTGCCCTATCAGCTAGTTGAAGCAGCCCCCTTCCGACTGCTGATGGCTTGCGCAGCTCCTAACTGGCGATTCCCCAACCACCATTATTTTGCCAGGAAGGCCATCCCTGCCCTCCACCAGCAGGTGGTGGAGAATGTGTTCCTGTTGCTGGATCATGCTGTTGTGGGCAAGGGTGTACTGCACCGCTGACACGTGGACCAGCAGGCATGGGCAGGGGAGGTACATATTGTACACTGCACACTGGGTCACTCTGATGAGTGCTGGGGAGGGTGCAAGCAGGGGAGCTCCCCTCGTGCTACAGGCGCCTCCCAGTGGGATACAGGGCAAACCCTACACACCCACTTCCTCCTCCTCTGCTATGGATGAGCCATCCCTGAAGCATACCCGCAGTTACGCTTCAGTGCAGTACAAGCAATGTCAGGCTGTGCTGCAACTCCTCTCTCTGGGCGAGAGGAGTCATAATGCACCTGAGCTCATGGCCGCCTTTGAGACTCAGGTGCAGAGGTGGTTCACTCCCCGCAAGGTCCAAGCAGGTAACATTGTTTGCAACCTGCTGGCTGCCATCCACCTAGGCCACCTGACCCACATGCCTTGCTTTGCACATGTCCTCAACCTTGTGGTGCAGAGTTTCCTCAAGAGCTACCAAGGGTGACATGCTGGAGAAAGTACGTAGGGTATGTGGCCATTTTTGCAGGTCCCCCACCACCAGCATGTCTGTGCCACGGATGCAGCGGCAGCATAATGTGCCACCCCACCGGCTCATCCGTGACCTGCCGACATGCTGGAATTCCACCCTGCCCGTGGTGGAGCGCCTCACAGAGCAGCCCTGGGCGGTCAGTAATTACCTGCTGGAGCACAGTGCCACAGGTACTCAGGGGGCAGATTAAGGGTACTTCAGTGCAGAGCAGTGGCAGCAGATGAGGCAGCTCTGCTGAGTACTTGCCACCTTTGAACAGGTCACACGCTTTGTTAGCAGGGACAATGCGTGTGTTAGCAATGTGATACCCATGGTCTTCCTCAAGCGCACGTTGGATGGCCTGCTAGAGGAGGGTGACGTGCCTGAGGAGGAGGAGAGTAGGCCCTGTAGGTAGGCAGAAGTGGCTGAGAGGCAGGATGAGGAGGAGATGGTGCCCACTGAGGAGGATAAGGGAGAGGAGGACTGGGTGACATGGGGAGCAGGGTGCATGCCACCCAAGCTATTGTCCGCTGCTGGGAGGGTACAGAGCAGGGTCAGGTCGAGCCAGATGACCTGCTGCATCTGGAGGGCAGTCAAGAAGAGGTTGGTTGGGGCACCTCTTTTACATGCTGCCCATATGCAGACTTGCCTCTGGAGTGATCCCCGGGTCTGTTCCATCAAAGACCGGGATGATTATTGGGTGGCCCCTTTGCTTGACCCACGGTACAAGGGAAAGTTGAGGGAGTTCTTTGTACCCAGCCAGAGAGAGAGGAGGGTGGGTCAATTGAGTAGGGCTCTATGCTCAAAACTAGTGGAGGCCTTCCACCAGTCTGACATGTCTCGGGCCTACACTACTCCACACACCCAGCAGAGACTGGGGCCTAGCAGCAGCAAAGGCGGATATCTCATGGGTGTGTAGAAGAGCTTTTCAGAGCCTTAACAGGCAGCAGCAGGCCCAGTCGGTACCCAAAGCCAACACCAGCAGCAGGTGGAGCATATGGTGGCTGACTACATGGGGTCAGTCAGCGTGCAGGATGCCATTCGCCCTGATGATGGCCCCATGCAGTTTTGGTTATCGAGGCTCGACCAGTGGCCAGAACTGGCACAGTACGCTCTGGAGCTGCTGGCTTGCCCCCCTGCCAGTATCCTGTCAGAATGTGTCTTCAGTGCCACAGGGGGTGTGGTCACTGAGAAATGGACAAGGCTATCCACTGGCAGCGTGAATATGCTGGCATTCATAAAAATGAATGAGGCCTCGATAAGCGGGGATATCCCAGTGCCCATTGCAGAAAAGCAGAAACTAGCCTCCTCCTCTTCCTCCTCCTCTTCACAGATGTAACCTCCTCTCTCCATTGCTGCCCATACTCTCCTCCTCAGTTTTATTGCCTATTCCCCATCTGTCTGCACCTGCTGCCCTTGCTGCAGCCTGCAACTAGCCCTATTAGGACTGCTGCTGCGCTGCATTGTCGGCAATTTTTTTTCCTGGTGGGGGCCTATCAAGGCTCCTACTGCTATCGCAGATGCTACTGCTGCATTGTCGGCAAATTATTTTTTTGGTGGGGGCCTATCAAAGCTACTGCTGCTATTGCAGATACTACTGCTGCATTGTCAGCAAATGTTTTTTGTAGTTGAGGCCTACTATGGCTTCTAAAAATGTTGCTTATAATATTGCTGCTTAGTTGGCTAATTTCTTCTGGTTGAGGCCTAACATGGCTTCTAAAAATGTTGCATCTAATATTGCCTCATCATTTGGCAAATGTCTTCTGTTTGAGGCCTGCCTCATTCAATTATTCTGGTCCTAATATAGTTGCTTCCAATACTACAGCTGCTGCTGTTGCTACTATTGCCTCATTTGGCAAATGTCTTATGTTTGAGGCCTGCCTCATTTAATTCTTCTGTTCCAATATAATTGATTCCAATACTACTGCTGCTGCTGCTGTTGCTACTACTGCCTCATCATTTGGCAAATGTCTTATGTTTGA
>CM044431.1:40752175-40780051 GCA_024363595.1 Xenopus borealis
TATTTCGTTGTATTCTAACGAATTTTTTCATAAAATTTTTTGATGTTACTGTTCCTTTAATTCTTCTGGTTGAGGCATAACAAGGTTTCTAAAAATGTTGCTTTTAATATTGCCGCTTAGTTGGCTAATTTCTTCTGGTTGAGGCCTAACATGGCTTCTAAAAATGTTGCATCTAATATTGCCTCATCATTTGGCAAAGGTCTTCTGTTTGAGGCCTGCCTCATTCAATTATTCTGGTCCTAATATAGTTGTTTCCAATACCAATGCTGCTGCTGTTGCTACTATTGCCTCATCTTTTGGCAAATGTCTTATGTTTGAGGCCTGCCTCATTTAATTCTACTGTTCCAATATAATTAATTCAAATACTACTGCTGCTGCTGCTGTTGCTACTACTACCTCATCATTTGGCAAATGTCTTATGTTTGAGGCCTGCCTCATTTAATTCTTCTGGTCCTAATATAATTGCTTCCAATACTATTGCTGCCGCTGTTGCTAATATTGCCTCATCATTTTGAGGTCTGCCTAATTTAATTCTTATGTTCTAATATAGTTGATTCAAAAACTACTGCTGTTGCTACTACTGCCTCATCATTTGGCAAATGTCTTCTGTTTCTGTAGTTAAACATCAATATAGAGTAGTAGTAGATACCATTACCAGGCAACCAAAGGTAATGTAAAATAATCACATATGTTTTTAAGAAACTGGAAAAATGGGAGCCCTTTTCTTCATTTGAAAATATAGGAGTCCTCTAACAATGCAGGGCATGTGTGTAGCAGTATACTAAGTGAAACACGCGTGTGAATTGGTCTTCTCATTGACTCAATTTAGCACAGTCAGACACAAAGTAAAACTTGCCATATTCATTTATCATCAGTCTACAAAGCTTGAAAGTAAGGGAAAATGTTTTATTGGTAGCCCCAAAGATGACAAACAAAACACCCATAGAAGATGGGTTGCATTGGGCGTCAAAAAAATAACGTTGCACATCAAAACACAGGTATTTAGACATGCAACAATAAAGCAACATTATTTTGACACACACGATTTTGTGATATGCATCTTGTTTTGTGAATTTTTCGCCGATTTGCGAATTTCACAGAAAATTCGTGAATTATTCAGCATAGTGAAATGCAACAGATTTGCCCATCACTAAGTACAACATCTTGCTACTAACAACACTGGTTGAATGTGGAGTTAATGGTGGCATTTGGGGAGTACTGATGATTTTGCAGAACAGATTTTGGAATAAACCGGTTTTTACCGTTACAATTTTTTGTAAAAAACCTAGAATCTTAAAAAATGTATTATACCCCGAAGCTGGAGATAGAATTTGAAAATACTCCAGTTATAACCTGTTGAGGTCATGTAGAAGTCAATGACAAAGGTCCCTTGAACCATTTGAAGATGTTAAATGCCTTCATGATGTTCTAGTTGTTTTCCCGTGGAAAACTCGATTAATTAGAGAATTCAAGGTTTTTCCACTCTAGTTTTTTTTTACATCATAAAATATTTGAGTTTTGAGTTAATCTGAGGCTTAAAAAAAACCTCAAAAACCTCTAAAACTCAAGCTTTGATAAATAACCCCCAAAATCCATGCAACGAAAAAATTTGTTAGGTGTCATACTAGTCACGCACATAAAATTGTTGCACGTTAAAATTATTTGGACGCCCATTGACCTTAATGCAAATGGACAAAATAGTTGTGCATATAAAAATTTTTGCTAACGTCAAACTTGTTGCATGTCAAAATTATTTTGATGCCCATTGACTTCAATGCGTTTTGCAAATGTTTTGCCGTTTCGTGAACTTTTACGACTAAGCGAAGATTTGGCCATCACTAATCATTTAGGGGCCGGTTTACTAAATTCACGTGAATAGATAGAAGTTCGATTGAATTCGATCGAATAACGATCGTAGGATTCATTTGATTGGTCGAATATGCAAATTTGGCTTATTCGATCGAATGATTGATAGATTCGAATGATCGAATAGATTCGATCATTCGATCATCGAAGGATTTAAAATTTTAAAATTATTCGACTGCTTACTTTGCCAGATTGAACCTACCGAATTGTAATAGAAGCCTATGGGTACCCTCCCATAGGCTTCTGAGGCTAAGTCCTGATCGAATAGGATTAGTACGATCGAACTCTTCGATCGCTCGAATCGTACGAATTATTCGAATGATCCAATAATTCATTTCAATGATCGAACGATTGTTATTCCTTCGTCGAATGATCGAATATCGAATAAAAGGGTAGCCTAAAACTATTCGAAAATCGAATCGAAATTTGAAAATCGAATGCTAATCGAATATCGAGGAAAAAACTAATATTTTTTGGGTGAATATAGTAAATCTGCCCCTTACTGTTTCAAGTGATTCATAGACTATTTTAATCCAAAAAGTGCACATTTACAACAATTTAACAAAAGGTGACCTGTTTTAACTTTTTACATTTTGACTTTAAACTAATCCCCTTGTCATCTCTAAAAAAAAGTTCCTACACATAATAATGAGTTGATGAACCTAATTGCTTGAGGAAAGAAACTTTTATAATATCTAACAGTTACATACCTAATACTGCAGAACCTTCTACCTGATGGTAATAGAGAAACAATATATGAGATGGATGAAAAATATCCCCCACTATGGTATTTGCATGTCAAATGACCTACTTTATATAAAGTTGAGAAATATGCAAAATGGGGCTTCCTTTAATTTTTTCTGCTGTCCTAATTATTTTCTGCAAGGATTTTTGCTAAGTTACTGAGCTATTTCCAAACCATACAGTGATATTAAAAATAAAACACTCTGAACAGTGCCCTGGTAAAAAGATGTTAGAATTTAGGAAGGAGAGCTGGCTTTTTTTCAATTTGCACAGTGTTTATGCAGTGTTTAAATTCCACATAAGATCATCCTCCAAATTTACTCCAAGAAATTTCATGTCACATCACTACCCCTCTATTTTGAAGATCTAAATAATGGAAAGATCAGTTATCTGGAAAACACTAGGCCCTGAGCATTCTGGATAACAGGTTCCAAACCTGTATTCTATTTTATATGTCAGTCTATGTTAGATATAGCTGTTTATGTCATTTTAGATAAAATCTAGGATTGAGTCTTTTAGTTGTATACATTTGTCTGTCATAGGAACTTGTCTACTAATTTCCCTAATAGTCCTTCAACATCAGGATCATATAAGAGTATAGGCCGGGCAACTTAGAATATCTTATGTATGTTAAGTATTTTATTTGTTTTATTTCGCTCAAGTAAATTGTATATAAAATTGCAAGTCCTAATACAAGAATAACACCAAGGGGCAGATTTATCAAGGGTCAAATTGAAATAAAAAGAAAATTGAATTGTGAGATATTTTGTGTACTTCTACTAGGTTATAGTCCAAATTCGATTTCAATTTGCAAAAAAATGTATAATTTGAATTTTGAAATTTATCATGTTCAGTCTCTTAAAAATTTCACTTTGACCATTCGCCATATAAAGCCTGCTGAATTGCTGTTTTAGCCTATGGGGGACCTGTTTGGAGTCAATTGGTTTTTGGAAAAACCTTGAATCAAATTCGATCGAATGCGCTATTACTATTAGTTTGAAAACGGACATTTTTGATCGAAACTGGACCTATTCAACCAAAAAAAAACCTTTTATTTCATTTTGGTTGTCCTTTTTCAATTCAAATTTCGAAATTTTTCAAATTCGAAATTCAACCCTTGATAAAACTGCCCCTTAATGTGTTCCTTATTTGAGAGGCAGAGCTAACTAAGGTGTTTGATTACTCTATGGCCATAGAGCAGTGATCCCCAACCAGTAGCTCGTGATTAACATGCTGCTTACCAACCCTTTGGATGTTGCTCTCAGTGGCCTCAAATTAGGTTCTGCTTTTTAATTCCAGGCTTGTAAGCAAGTTTTAATTGCATAAAAACTAGGTATATTGACAAGTAGAGTCTCCTGTAGGCTGCCAGTCCACGTAGGGCTACCAAATGGCAAATCACAGAACTTATTTGGCACCACAAGGGACTTTTTCATGCTTGTGTTGCTCCCCAAAAGTTTTTACATTTGAACGTGGCTCACGGGTAAAAAAGGTTGGGGACCACTGCCATAAAGTGAAGCTTGAGTTCTAAGTCTAAAACAATCTTGCACGATGAAATGTTTTATAGGAAACTAAGGTCTTTCCAGTTTGAAGATACTGCACAGCTAGAGAGTAATGCTGCCTATTTTGAATACTGAGTCCCTTTGGTGTATCATTTTAAATAAATATGTATATATCTATATATATAGATATATACATACATACATACAGTACATGTATAACTTATTTATATTTTTATTTGTACAGAGAAAGTATTTGTAATGCAAGTATGTGAGGGAGAAAGGAGACCCTTGCCACACAGAGCTTACAATTTTCTTAACATGTTGACAATACTTTCAGCCCATTTTAAAATAACATTTTAGTCTTGTTACTATGCTATGATTGTACTGTCTATTTTACACATTGAAAAACATTTTTTATAAATTAAAATAAACATCTTGTCAAAATGTTCCGTGTGAAGTGTGTGTGTGAAGATTCAGTCTTTCACAGCACCACTGTTGTACAGATTAGTGTTTTTTCAAGAGTATTTTCATGCCAAGGCTATAGAAAGACCAGAAAACATTAATCTTCGGAAAAGTAAATATCTTTTCCTTTATCCTTGTACCTGCAGCCCAGTGTCTGATAGGGTAAGCTAGTGGAGTGTGAAAGAAAGGCTCCTAATAGAAGCCAGCCCTTAATATAGAATCTGGTGATTGCTCTAGGCATAGTTTTTCATAATGAACATGTTATAGAAAATTTACAGAAATGGCTTTGAATAAATGAATATTTTGCATTGCAAAAGAGGAAAATATGAAATTGTCACAAATCATGTGTTAGGAAGTGTTGACATCCAGCCCAGTGAGGAAAAACTCTTTGCACAGATAATACAGGAATAAAGGAAAAACTCCTTACACATTAAACTTTTTACTATTTTAAATTGTGACTTATGACACAATTTGGGGCTGATTTATTAAGGGTCAAAAAAATTTGAATTTCAAAGTTATTTTGGGCTACTTAGACTATCGAATATCCCAAAATTCGATTCGAATTGTTAAAATTAGAAAATTCTAATTTTCGAATTTCGAAGTACTGGCCCTTTAAATCCTTCAACTTTGACTATTCGCCAGCTTAAAGCTGCTGAATTGCCATTTTAGCCTATGGGGAACCTCACAGAACTTGAAAATGTTTCTATGTTCTAAGAAATTGAAGAATTTTGGTGAAAATCGTTTGAATTGTCCGATCAAATCGAATGATTCGAACAATTGGAACGATTTTCATTCGATCAAATACGGCTGGTTTTCAATAGAAAACTGCCATATTCGTTCAAAAATGACCCCCCCCAAAAAATTTGATGGTCGAATTTCGAAGTATTTTCAACTTCAAAATTTGACCCACAGTAAATCAGCCCCTTAATGTTATTCTTTATTAGATATATATAAAATAATGTTATTTTACATCAGAGAATCTTACAAAGTGATACTGAAAATCTAAATTTAATGCATACAGATAATTTTTGTTGTTTTGTTAAAAGTTAAGAAAACACTTTGGGAACCACTAATTAGCTTTCGATTTCTTTCAGTCAAAACTCAACATAAACTTTTTTTTAATTTCATGTTTTAGACAAAATTGTTCTATAAGAAGTGAGAAATCTTAAGAAATCTCAACTTTTTTTAGAGCTTTATAGAAGTATAGAAAAAACATGAGACTCGTGAAAGAAATAGATATCTGAATGTTCATTAATATAACTTTTTCATGAACTAATGTAACTCTTTATGGACACTCAAAGGAATAAATTATATTTTGTAAGGAAAAAACTTATAGTTCCTGCAAACGTTTAATTGTGTTTAGTGGGTTTTGATAATACTATTTTATACTAATGCTTTAATATAAGTTTTTATATATCTTTTGCTTACATCTCAAAGTGAAAATGTAATGTCCATGTGTTTGTAAGCAACAATATTTATACAACGCATGTGCAGATCAATTGGTTGTTGTTGTTCATCTCCTTAAAGTTTAATGCATAAGGACATATAGACTTCCTTGTTCTGAAGAACATGCAGAATGTAGGGAGAACACTAATTAAAAATAACTACTGACCATGCAGCTTCGTACTGTCTCCGGTAATTCGTGAATCTAGACTTTTTTGACAAGAAGCAAGGATAAAATTCACATGATTATCAAGAAATAATCTCAAAGAAACACTTTAAAGAAAAAATAAAATACACTTCTTAAGTTGCATATACTGAAATGTAGCAGCATAAAAGACTATACACCAGTAAATTGGCCTTTGCTAGGCACAAAAGCTCATCCTCAAATGGTAGCAAGGTGTAAAGTACATGGTATGGCAGATTTATCAAAGGTGGAGTAGTGTTTTCCCAAAAGAATTTCGTTTTTGAGAGTAGTTTTCAGTTAAAAAAGCAAATTTTCAGGTTAAAAAGAACCTGAACTTTTCATGGTAGATTTATCAAAGGTGGAGTAGTGTTTTCCCAAAAGAATTTCGTTTTTGAGAGTAGTTTTCAGTTAAAAACGCAAATTTTCAGGTTAAAAAACCTGAACTTTTCATGGTTTACAAAAATAAATAAATAAATAAAATCTTTTGGCTTTTTGTATAAAAGCTCAAAATATACAAGATTTATTATACCCTGAAACTGGAGACAGCTTGAATCCGAAAATACTAGTAAAACCTAGATCCATTAGCTTTTTCTTAAATGGGAAAATAGTCAAGTTGTGAGTTCATTCAAGGTATACAAAAACTCACAAATCTCTAAAATTCAATCTTTGATAAATAACCCCCTTGGTGTAAGGTGATCAAAAGCCACCATTTTTTGAAGTCTATGGTGTATAAACATTGAAAAAAAGGCAGGCAAACGTAGCTCCTTTGTAATCAGACCATTATTGTTTAATATTCTGACTCAGACTTTATCTTTTTGATATTGTTCCAGCAAGATTGAACGAACTGATGCAATTACAGATTAACTTGAATATCTTTAGTGGGTAGTTATGAGAGGGTTTTTTTAATAGAAAATTCAATTTAGGATGAATTTATGGCAGAATATTATGGAATCATCAAGGTTTCTGAGGGTCAGACCTGATCAGACAGATTTAGCTTATTTAGTCATGTTTCAAGTTCAAAGTAAGGCTATGGTATTTTAGTAGCTGCTTAGTATTTGCAAAGGCTTTTGAATCACTGGCACTTTCTGGTATACCACATAGTCCTCTATAATGTATTAATGGGTAAGCGGGGAAATTTACAAATTGCTGATTTGCTATCATTTACACATATTGTTCCTTTAATATAAAAAATATTTCTTGTACATACCTTTTTAGTGAGATAAATTATACTAAAAAAACTCACAAAGGTTTACTTTAAGGTTACTTTTTTCTCTTCTTATTTTTTAAATTGGATAAATTGTGCATGACATGCAGCACGTTAGTAATTGTAATTTAGTAATAGTAGTAATTTAGTTAAGCAAGTTTTAAATTGAACCACAAATTATAGCTAATAGAAAATGTCATAATATTTCCAGTTCTATTCATCAACTGTCATCAATGTAACTTCCATTTGTGAAGATTCCAGCTTTACTGAACTATGGCAGAAAAAAGTCAGAAAATATTCATGGGTAATTTCAGCATACACCATCTGCAGCTCTTCCTGGAGGTACCACTGGCTTTTAGGTCATTTTCTTTGACTTTATGGTGAAGTTCTTCCCACAAGAGCCTAATGGATTTGAAATCTGCTGACTGTACCATCACTCCATTAAAGACAGTGCCTGTAGTTTCCTGTTCCTTCTCCAAATAGGTGTTGCATAACTTAAAGGAGAACTAAACTCCCCTTACCAAAAGCTCCCCTTGACTGCCTGCCATTGACCATGCCACTCCCCTCTCCCTTCCTGCCCTGTGCATTAGTAAAAAGACGATCCCTTAAAAAAATTTAACCCCAAATTGCAAAGCAGCTCAGCAGAGCTCCAGGGCAGATATTTTTAAGGGTTTTTTTCTTACTGATGTACAGTGCAGGCATTTACGGTTGGCTTTTGGAACTTGGGTGGGTTATTTATCCTTAAAAGCATGCTTTGACTATTGACTAAACATTAACTTGACTAGTGATTCAGGCAGATAATCTTATAACTATTAAAATTAGGTTGGAAATTAGGCTGCTCATTAAAAACCATCATGCTTTGTATAGCTGTAATTATAATATATGGCAGTGACCAATTTATTTCTGTCCTGCCACTTTATTATGCCTTGGGGTTTTCATAATGTTATCATGGCAGAAGAGTTTAATATTGACTACTCAGACATGCAAGACCTTATTTTAATTCTACATCTAACATATAGCTGACTCTGTTTAAATGTGTCTGCAATGTACTAGTTTTTCAGGAGACCAACTGTATCTGTAAAGGTTAAAAATAAATTAAAATGTGTTAGCAGCAAAAAAGCAGCTGGGTATAGACAAGCAGAAGTCAGGAAAAAAAGTTACAGGAACAGTAGCACCAAAAAAATTTAAGTGTTTTAAAGGAATGACAATATAATATACTACCGTTGCCCTGCACTGGTATAACAGGTGTTTTTTTTTCAGAAATAGTACTACAATTTATATAAATAAGCTGCAGGTAGCAATAGGGGCAGCTATTCAAGCACAGGAAACACAGTGGATAACTTAGTAGAAGTTCTGAAGAATCCTATTGTATACTACAGAGCTAATCTGCTACGTATGTATCATGTGCCTTTTCTCCTTTTTTCAGCTTTGATTGGCTGCCCATGGCTACAAGGTATGTAGCTTGTTTATATAAACTATTGTAGCCTTTCTACAGCAAACACAACAGTTTTAGGGCTAGTCTACACAGGAAGATTCAGGGAGATTTGTCACCTGGCGACTAATCGCCTTTTCTTTAGGGCAACTAATCTCCCTGAACCTCTTCCCCTGCCTTCCAGCTGCTTAATGAAGCCTGCGCCTATTCACACATCTAATAAATACAGTACATTGCAGTACGATAGGCATAAGCAAAGTAGGTGAGGGAGAATAGGATGGATGTGAACTGGTAAATAAATTTAACCAACCATATGAATCCCATTACAGCTGTATAATATAAATAGAAGGCAGAAGGGAAAAAAGTCAAGAAAAAAGCAGAATGTGTATATTAGATTGATGTGTCATTTCATTATGGAATTTACTTTGTTTTCCTCATGCATGAAACATGATCTTTTATGACAACACATTTAATCTATATATGTTTCTACATATAAAATATTATATATAGCCAGTTAGCTACATGACATTTTCCAAGAAACAAGGCTGTATCTGATATGCACATTAGATTTCTGATTATTATTAAAGACCTTTAGCTGCTTCAAAATTTCTTTGTAGCAAAGTCAGTTCTCAGGCACTGAGCACCCCTGTTAAACTAAATATCTATATGTCTATATATATTTTAGCAAGTGAGGGAATACAGGGTTATGGAAGATAGCTCATTATACAAGTTGTTCCAGGGACTAGTCCGATTGCCTTTTTGGAGTCAGGAAGGAATTTTTTCCCTCCTCTGAGGCAAATTGGAGAGGCTTAGGATGGGGTTTTTTTTGCCTTCCTCTGGATCAACTAGCAGTTAGGCAGTTAAAATAAAAAAAAAAAAAAAAGGTTGAACTTGATGGACGCGAGTCTTTTTTCAGCCTAACTTACTATGTACTATGTTACTATGTTACTATCTATATGTTTTACCCTATACTTAATGACCCAACATATAATTAAAACACAACTGTTTGGCAAAAAAGGCTGCATTTTTTTGTTCCTTAACATTAAAGAAAAAAAAATACAAGTGTAATATAAACCTATACCATGCAATACACATTCCAGGACTATCCATATATAGGCTACTGCTCAATACAACAATTAACACACCCAAATCCACACCGATCTGAACCTTCTCAAAACTTAGCAACAATGAAAATATAGTGGTAATCCCTATAGACACAGTTAATACCACCATTCCAACTATTCCCTGCAGAAATAGTCTACAACAAAACCACCACCCACTATCCTGTTCCTTACCTAGACATGACCCCTTCTACTTCAGTTCTTGCTCTAGAGGTCCCATATTTACAGTAGTTATTAGGGAGCAGTGTAAGGTGAAATATAGTATATCTTGTTACACTGCTTGATTTGCATGTCTCGCCCATGATGCCTTTTAGGAGAATTAAAACCCTAATTTTTGGTATCTAGGCAGTGCTGTGTGTATGGCATGAGACAAGTAAATACCTTCTGATTTCAGAAGGCTTCACTTTGCATGTAATTGCTTATAAAGAGCTTTTTGGATCCTTTTAGTCCTTCTCACCCTAACCTGGTTCCTTTTCGCTACTCTCCAAGCCCTACCTCCTCAGAATCCATGTTCCAATATCTTGCACTGTTAAAATCTAACAAGATCAAACCAGGCTGTCTGCAATTTTGGATATATGACTCTGAACCATTAGGCTGTATCTGTGACAGGCCCGGATTGGCAATATGTGGGTTAGGGCAAATGCCAGATGGGCTGCCATAAGGTCCCATAGAAAGTCAGTATTTAGTGGGCTGGTTGGGACTGTTTGGGCCTCTATATGAGCTGATTGGGCCTCTGTGTACCTGAAATGCCAGGGCCTATTTTGATTCTCAGTCCAGTCCTGATCTGTGCTATAAAACAGCGATTCTGGAGGCATAGTTGGTCAAAAGGACATAATGGTGTGATTTGAATGCCACTTCCCATGATGCCTTTTGGGAGAATTAAAACTCTCATATTTGGTATCTAGGCAGTGCTGTGTGTATCGCATGGGACAAGGAAATACCTTCTGAAGGCCTCACTTTGCACGCTTCCTTATATCTAAATAAGGGACCTCTGGAAATAGAATGGAAATGGAGACAAGTACTGTATGTCAAAAGTTCTTTTTACCTTTATAAAGTAAACCTTTGGAACAAAGCATACAATCACAGACACAGAAGTTGCTTTCATTTGCTTATAGGCAAAAGTTTATAGTTCCTCATAAGAGCAAAGAACATAGCAACTAAAACTTATATGGCAAACCAAATAGCCATGCAGAACCACAGCTTGAAAATGGAAGTATACAGGAAACACACTGATATGGATCAAAATCCGTTGTTCGATTCCCACATCCACTGGAACACAAACTGGGTGTCATTAGATCTCTGCACAACAGGGGGGAATGTGTGGCAACTGATACAGTGGCCAAAGACAAAGAGCAAAAACATCTCAGAGGAGCTTTTAAAGTGTGTGGCTACCCATGCTGGCGTACTTCTGTAAAAAACGGTCCGGACACACACTTCTATAGCAGTCGGGGAGTGAACCCCCCTCTCGGGGGGTAGTACCTCCCTTCTTCAGGATACAAGTTGGAACTTGTATCCTGAAGAAGGGAGGTACTACCCCCCGAAACGTTGATTGAGGTGGCATGAAATAAAAGGGGTTCACTCCCCGACTGCTATAGAAGTGTGTGCGGACCGTTTTTTACAGAAGTACGGTTGCTAAGGAACCCGGCAGGGTTAACGGTGGACCAGCACCATATTGCAGTACTGTGGAAGGGAGGTGTGCGGTAAGGATTTCACAATTGCTACCCATGCTGGGCCTTTGTTAAAACAGCAGTGTTGGGAATCCAAGCAAAAGCATTGCCGTTATCCCTGTAAGGACAGAAGCAGAGAGCCTGTGTCTGTGTGCTGTAGGCTGTTACCAGCTATTCAGCGATCACAGTGCAATAGGATGCAACACAGCAGCTAGCGAGTGGCTGACAGAAAAAGGAATTCACAGATACTGGCAAAAGAAGAAAGCCTGGCATAGAGAACCGCATGGTGGACAGAGAAGGAAGCCAGAGAGCTGCTGGTGGGCCCAGAGAGCAGAGAGGCACCCAAAGCATTCATTTGGATCAGGCTGGCACAGGGATGCTAGATACTGTGACTGGAAAGACAGAGATTGTGAAATTAATCCAGAATGGAGGAACAAACAGCAGGAGATTCCTATCTGAGCATCCAAAGGGGCAGGTTATCTCACTGTATGCTTGACTGTGCTAGATTTGCACGATGAGAGCTCTAAAGTTTTTCCAAAGAGGATTTGTGAGTATCCTGGTTAAAGGGAAAGTACCCAAAAGAGGTGCTGAAGATAGAGATTATTGGAAGAGCATTAAAGGACTTTGACTTTTTACAGTTAGCTAGAGAGTTTGCGCTAGCAAGTCAGTAAGTGAGGCCCTATTGCCACCAGTTAGAAGTGCTGCATGTTCTAGTTGGCCAGTTATTTTATATAAACCGTTATTCAGTTTAACCAATACTGTGTGTGTGTAAAAACTGTATTCCTAGTGGGACCACCCATAGGTGCAAATCCTGGATACCACTAGGTGGAGGCATTGTGCTAGTAAGTGCCAGGTACCCAGTCTCTCCCAATAACACTGTGGAGCGGCTCAGGTTTGTCCTGTGCCATCAGGTAAGCACCACACGAGGAGTGTAACATTGACAAAGGGGTGTAACACCGACAAAGGGGTGTAACACCGACTAAGGGTTACAGCAGTAACCAAGCCCAACTGGAAATAACCACCCAGAGACACATATTAGGCGCAACATTGTCATCCCATAAGTAGCTGGAGTGTCAGAGAAACTCAGGAAGATTTTCAACAAACACCATGTCCCTGGCAAACTGAGACAAAAACTGGTACACTCAAAGGATCCAACACCAAAATAAAAATAAAAATAAATGTGGTATACAGAGTAGACTGTAGTGATGAGTGCACAAATCTATACATTGGGGAGACCAAACAACTGCTTGCTAGCAATGGGCGAATTTATTCGGTGGTGGCGAATTCGCGCGATTCGCCGCTGGCGAATAAATTCGCGAGACGCCAGCAAAAATTCACCAGCGAAAATTCACCAAAAAAAAACGAGTCACGCGTCGTTTTTGACGCGACAATAACGACGCGCCGCGCTCCGAAAATGACGCAGAGATAACGACGCACCGCGCGTCGGAGACGACGCAACGCGCGACTCGTTTCGCTAATTTTTTCGCCAATTCGCAAATTTTGCTGGAAATTTGCGGATTTTTTGGCGAAGCGAAACGGGTGAGATTCGCCCATCACTACTGCTTGCCAAGCAAATGGCTCAACATGGGAGGGCACACACTGCAGGGCAAGACTCAGCTTTCTTTCTACACCTAAAAGACAAGGAAACATCTTTGAAGATAGCAAGGTACAAATCTTGGATAAAGAAGACCGCTGGTTTGAGTGAGGTGTGAAAGAGGCGAGTTGTGTCAAGATGCCCCCTGTCTGCTACATACAATGCTGCTACATACAGTGCTGATCTCACATCTGTAACCTGGCCGTTTCACAGACTTTTGAAGGCAATCCCACATTAAAAAAGAAAAGTCGCCAGCGTCTAAAATAAGTAATTCTAAAACAACTGGACTTCCTGAGTTGTCATTGAAGTTGATCATTGGGAAATTATTTTCGCTAGAGCTGGAAATTATACAATTGTAGGAATACGGCAGTTCTCATCTAGTGTTTATCAGACAGACAGTCCAGAAATCCATGCTGCAAGGACACAGTGTATGAAGCAATGAAAACATGGAACAATGGAAACAGCAGTGGTCTTCAGAAAAATGACAATGCACAAAAGTTATCCAAAGGACTTATTGGGCTATTTAGTAAAACTCAAATTAATCATTTTTTTTATTAAGAGAATGCCGACCAAACTCCCATCCACAAATTTAACTAATTTATCAATAATTGTTATAAAAAAAGTCAGAGCCAAAAACTTGCTACAGAATCGAGTGTCAGTTCAAATGCTCAGTGATGAATGGTTTATAAAAGCTAGCCACTAACTAGTTGCTATGGGTTAATGCATTAGTGGGTTACTGGCCAGTTGCCAGTTTGCCCAAAATTGGTTAATTAGACTGAGCAGCTATCATAACACATGCAAATGGATACATTACTTAAGAATAAAATGAAATAATATTAAAAGATGAATTCAGAGTAAACAAAAACAGACACAACAGTTTAAATAGGAATATAGTTCTGTCAAAAGTACTACTGTCTGATAAAATTAAAAAAAAAAAAACATCAGAAATCATGGTGATTGCCAATGGGAAATGTAGTAGTTATTTTTATTCTTCATGTGCTGTCTCACAAAGAGATGTGTACAAATACAGGATATCTTCTTAATCTCAGGGTATCTAAATAATTATGTTCAATGTACAGTAGGGTGATGGAAAAATAAAAACAGGCTGGACAATATGCCCAAATTTTTTTTGTCAAACAGCAAGATTAAAGGGGTTGTTCAACATTGAGTTAACTTTTAGTAAAACGTAGAGAGTGACATTCTGAGACAATTTGCAATTGGTTTTCATTTTTTATTATTTGTGGTTTTTGAGTTATTTAGCATTTTAATCAGCAGCTCTCCAGTTTGCAGTGTCAGCAATTTGGTTTCTAGGGTACACATTACCCTAGCAACCCTGCATTGATTTGAATAAGAGACTGGAATATGAATAGGAGATGGACTAAATAGAAAGATAAGTAATAAAAAGTGGCAATAACAATACATTTGTAGCCTTACAGAGCATTTGTTTTTAGATGGTGTCAGTGACCCCCATTTGAAAGCTGCAAAGAAAAAGAAGAAAATTGCAGATCATTAAAAAAACTATGGAAAATAAATAATGAAGACCAATTGAAAAGTTTCTTAGATTTGGCCCTTACAATATACAATATACTAAAAGTTAACTTGAAGGTGAACCACCCCTTTAAAGGCAAATGCATTTTAAATGCCATGTCTTAAAAAAATAAAAAAATGGATATAGAAACTGTTAGTCTTCTTTTCTATTTACTATCACAGACTCTCAAATTTATTGACCCTTTCAAGTAGCTTCTGTTAGAGTCCTGCAGCGGGTCGGGTACCCGCGGGTACCCGCGGGTTACCCGCAAAATCCCGCGGTGCCCTGCGGGTTGCTCGTAGAATTTCTGGGTGCGGGTATAGAAGCGGGCCGGTGGTCCTGCAGGTTGGTGGGTTGAGGGTCGGGTCGCGGATCCTCGCTATAGGGATTTTTACTCCTTTTTCTGAGCATTTCCACTACTGATGATGTCACATCCGGTTTACAATGACAGCACTTCCTGTTTTACTCCTTTTTTTTCTGATCCTGGCTACTTCTGATGATGTCACTTCCTGTTTATGATGACAGCACTTCCTGATTCTTGATGGTCAGCGGGTCGCGGGTACGGGTTGCGGATCACGGGTTGCGGGTACGGTTCGGGTCGCGGGTCCAAGCGGGTAAAAATGCGGGTCGCGGGTTCGGGTTTGGGTTGCGAGTTGCGGGTACGGGTCGGGTTCGGGTCCCAAAAAATGGACCCGCGCAGGACGCTAGCTTCTGTCTCAATAATATTCTCTATGGGTTTGGCACTCTTGCCTGTCTAACCTCACATATACCATTTCTATATCCAAAGTATTCCCTACAGATTTTTATTCAAACTTGACTTGCCTCATCTTTCTTGGGAGTCAATTAAAACATCAACCATACTAATGTTACATAACCACATCAAGGATTTGTGATCTACAGACACCAATAAATCCTTTCTAACAATTCTGCATTCTTAAAAATCACAGTTTCTTTGATCCCACTTGACAATGTGTATCTGCATCACCTGCTCTAAAGCAGTTTTAAGAGAAAGTGCAAAACATGCTAAATGTGTTAAGAATGGTAAACTATGTATGAAGGATAATGGGCACTTTCACGTTTTGCACATAATGTCTATTTGCATGTTGGAGAAAGTCTGGAACTATGGAACTAATCAAAGTTAAAATATTGTTGGTTTCTCTTTGCTAACATACACAAGTGAAGTTTCCACAACAAGTCTAACAGTTTTACTGGATGTACATTATGTACCCCTTATCAGATTCACAGTTATAGCACACAGTATTAATAGGCAAGGCTTTACTAGCCATCAGGTTCTTCCAGTCATTTAACAGACAAAGAAAACCCACTCAACCCATTATCAATATACTAAGGATACTAATATATTTTGTGCATTAATGCACATTAGTGTATTGTAATATATTTAAGCTGGTCAACTACGTCTCAGTCATCCCTGGTCTCGCCACTCACTTTCATCTGTTTTATTAATTCTACTACTTCATTATGTATTTTATACAAAAAAATCTCTGTTTTGTTTAAAGGGGGGGAATTTTAGTAGCTTAAAGGAAAACTATACCCCCCGAACAATGAAGGTCTCTATAAAGAGATATTGCATAAAACAACTCATATGTAAAACCCTGCTTCATGTAAATAAACCATTAACATAATAATATACTTTTTTAGTAGCATGTGCCATTGGGTAATCATAAATAGAAAATAGCCATTTTAAAAAATAAGGACAGCCTCCTGGGATCCTAGGATCCAACGGTGCACACAAACATATCCAAAAAACTTTAAAGTTAGGTCACATGAGCCAATTGACAGACAGAGTTCTGTCTTTTGCTTCAACACCTCTTCCCTTTACAGTTAGAATTTAAATATTTCTGGTCAGGTGATCTCTGAGGCAGCACACAGACCATCATGAAATG
This sequence comes from Xenopus borealis, assembly GCA_024363595.1. NCBI lineage: Eukaryota > Metazoa > Chordata > Amphibia > Anura > Pipidae > Xenopus > Xenopus borealis. Next base: position 40,768,824 of record CM044431.1, read on the forward strand.
GTGGTTCAAGGCAAGAGATGTAAAAGGGCAATATTTACTTAAATATATATACCAGGTAGGTAAGATTCTTTAATATGTCACTTGATTTGATATAAACTACCTATTGCTCAAAAATTCATTTTCGGGGTATAGTTTTCCTTTAATGCATAAAATGTCTTAATGTCTTTAATATATTGATTATGGTTGAGTGCAGAGGACATCTTGTATTTGTCTCTATGAGTTTTGTTTGGTCATGAAAGAGTATAATTCTTAATGAATCAGATGAAAGTGTAGTGCTGGCCAGATGATAATTCTGGCATAGTTGGCTAGCTTGAATCTATTGTAATATGTGGACAAACAATCCCTGTTTTGTTTAGGAGAGGGCATTTGTAGTAGCTTAACACTCAAAATGTCTCAAAGTCATTAATAGATCGATAATGGGTTGAGTGCAGAGGACCTCTTGTCTTTGCCTGTATGAATTTTGTGGTCACACAGTCTCATTGCACGTCCTCCCAATGGTTTAAAAATGTAGGGGTGAGCACAACTTTCCCTTTTTTGCAGAGAACTGCAACAGAATTTGTGTTTCATTAACAATGACAAAAGCAATGAGTAGTTGAACACTCTTAAATGTTAACTATCTAGAATTAACAGAATGGAATATATACACTACATAACTTAAAGAAACTTTTGTCTGGACATTCAGATATGGCATACTTGTATAGGAATCATTTTTATAATTGAAGCTGTATGTCTGATGTTCTACCTTTGTTACATTTGACTAAATTGATTATCCAAAATGAAAAAAGCTGCAGAGCTCTTTACTCAGAGGGCAGAAGCAGAGGCAGCAAACAACCAAAAGGAAGAGGCATTTCTGAGCTTCCAAATTGTTTGAATGAATGTAGATCTAAAAATAATTTCAGCTATCTACTAATACCAGACAGAGAGACTGGAAATTAAATGTAATGCATTATTTTTCAATGAGACACTGGTCAAATAAATCAGATGTTTGTTTTCTTGGTGTAAGTAAGATACTGTACATTTTCAATACAAGGGATGATTGAAATAGAACAATGCTCTGGCAAACTCTAGGTGGTCTTATAAATTGATTTACTCATAATAATTCCTGAAAATATGAGAAAGTTCTGCAGAATAGGCTATAAAGCCTTCTGGGTGAAATATTTTTTATAGAATTATATATTTAAAAGCTGCAGGAGAAAAATGTAATTGTATTCTTGTGCATGGGATAGTTGGCCAAATGCCTGGATCTAACCATATAGCATGTCAGTCAATATGCAATAATTTAATGGGGCAAACTTAAGGTGAAAAAATGCCATCCATATTTGCCCGAACATGCCATTTATAATATTTACCATAGTAGGTTATGAAATATTTTAATTTATAGAATTCACCAAGGACAAAAATGCAGCAATATGCCTTCTATTCCAGTTTCTATATTTTGTATAGAAATGGTTGAGAAATTATTTTTGAAAGTGCAGTCTATTTTACTGTAGATTTTGACTGTTCAGAAACGTGTATTTAAGTGTAATGATGCTTTTAGTAACAAACTGTATATTCTAAAAGAACAATAAAAGTGTAAAGGGGGGTTCTAGAGGCAGAAAGAAGTTACTCTTTGAAAGCTACGTCTAATAGTTTGTTAATGCACAATAGCATTTGGGAAGTGTTATGAATTATATGGTTATAAGCTTTAACAAAAGAGAATATTAATAAATCAATGAGTTTGCGGAGGCATTAAAAATGTTAGTATCCACTGAGAGTAAATATTAGCACTGCAAAGTGAGTGGAAATAAGAACTGTAAACATGCATGATTACTGCATAATATTGTTTAATTCAAAGCTTTTTATCAAAAGACAAACACTGGAGCACACATTGCTGGTTAGATAATTGAAAAACCGAACATACATTTTAATGAATGTGTCTCACTTTATTGTGGCATCCAAGTCTGTAAATACTATTAAATCACTCCAACAAATAATGTTCTTTCTCCAAGAGATTTTTTCTTCTGACCTTCTATGTACTAATGCGTATACTTTAGGTTTGTATAAACATACTAAATTATACTGTGGCACTTGGCACCCAGGTCACAGACTCAAGAAGTGACATACAGTACATACATAAGTGAAGTCGCCACAAAAAGTATAACAGTTTTACTGGATGTACATTATGTACCCCTAATCAGATCCACAGTTATAGCACACAGTATTAATAGGCAAGGCTATACTAGCCATCAAAGGGGCAAATTTATTAACATGCAAAAATTTGCTAGCGACAGCTACGCACACATCGGAACACTTCGCCAGGCGAAGATTTGTTCAGACAACGCTAATTCATTAAAGTGCTAAATACCATCCAAGTGGCAAATGCTGGTGAAGTTGTGCTAGCGTTACTTAATCAAGCATGGCGAAGTTGCACTAGAGTTGCCTAATTTGCATATGGCATGAAGTTAACGTTCAATGGACGTATAAGTTGCAGCAAATACATTACATTACACAAGCCCGGTAAACCTTATTAAAAGAATATAGAGTTGTTATATTGCCCTACACATGTGCCCACTGTATTGTGTATGTTCCATAAGTTAGGAAATGTAGAGGGGAATGCGAAGTGCGGCCAACGCTAGTGAAGCCCTCGCTAGCACAAGTTCACAGGTTAGTGAATTTGCCCCCATGTCTCTCTACATCCTGGATTTGTGCAAAAGGCAGTTATTTTGTTCGATTTTGTTTGTACTGGAAGTAGTTACTTGAATGAGCTCTAATATACGTATCTCCTAGGAATGGAAGATATATTGGATCTAAATGTCAATGAATATCTGACACCCAACTCCTGCAAGAAGACAGAATGAAGAGGAACAGATGCTGAGAAAGTGATAGTTAAGATAAACTTGATTATTTCAGAAACAATGCAGAAGTTTCTTATTTCAGTATGATGAAGCTTATATGAATCATTTTCGGAATAGTTCCCCTTTAAATTCCTCAATTTATTTGAATTGTGTTAACTATATAAAGAAATTAGTCAACTTCAGTCTGTATTTATAAATGGTATAAATAATTATTAGCAAATCAAGAAATGCATATGCATGTTAGATATAGCATAAAGGAATATGATTGCCATTCATAATTCTTCAAGATTTCCTTCCATGTTGGGAATATATTGGCACTATATAAATACTCATATATATCACTTTAAATGCATTCACTGTTTTGATTTTTATGAGGGTTTTCTGTAACCAAGAAAAATATGACAAAAGCTGATAAAATATGCTCAGTTTAATACATCCAGTATTGCATATCAATACATCCATCAAATAAAAACCTGAAAGAGTGCTGATTTCAAAGTACACTGCTTATAGAAAGATGTAAAACATTATGGGAGTGAAGTAAAGATTGCACATATCCGACACTTACAGCTGAAGCAGACTTTTACAGCATCTGGTGTGTTGCACTTAAAACTCTTGCCAAGCTTATTTTCCTATTTAGTGTCAACTGTACCTTGAAATGAAGATTCCATATGTAAACAATTGCATCGTTTTTTTTAATATATTTTGTTAGCAGTCTGAGCTATTTTAAGGTGGCATTTAATACATTTACCATGCTTCAGATGACAATCATTTTCATTTTAGCTGCTGCATCATAGCACCTCAGTTCAGTACTAAGTATAAGCACCAACTGTTATCAGTGCTCCTACTGGAAAAGTGGGGGCCCTTAATTTAACTTCCCCTTTGAATGTGTTTTCGTAATTGATTTTACAGGTTGGTTTTCAACATATTCAGTGTTTTTCTCTTATCTATCACCCATACCCAGGGTCTACTAATAATAAATTACAATATGTGTTAATATAGTATTCAGTTGTCTGTAGTGATGAACACAATATTTTACCAGGTATGGAATTACAGTGAAATTTCACAAAAATACTTTTGAGAATACCCTTTGAACCCAAAGTATTTGTGCAACAAAAAGTTGTTTCACATGTCACCTTAACCTATACAGATGAAGCCACTTTGGATTGTGTGTTTGACACAGAATAAATTTACTCAGACATCCCATTTTTCCCACTTAACACAGAATATTGTGTCACAGCATCCCATCCAATTAAAGAGTTCACCATTGAAATGGTGCTTTGGTATGCTAATGAAAAGGTTAAATGCATTAAACGAGTTAAGATAACTTTAGATAACACAGTTTCTTCAATTAACCCTGAGTCACGAAGCATTTACATCTGTACATTGGTGGGGAGAGAAGTTTACAGTCTGACTGTGGTTAGTACTGTGCAATCAACACTAGACCACCCCCTCCTTATTCTAAGCCACTCCCAGGATCACATCTTTGGTTCATGTACACTGGGAATTTTAAAATGAGCTACAAAATGAATGCCATCTGCATTGAAATTGACATTCACAAGATTCTTTCTGAGTGGTAATCATGGGTTTGAGGAAACCAGAGTCAAACTGGGCCAGTGGGACACCAGGAAAAACACGGGGGACCCCACCATTCCAGACCAGCTCCCTTACTTTCCCTTCTGGCCCTGACTGTCTTGTGTCTTGAAGGAAGAAAGGCACACATTGGGGATGAGCTATTGGAGGAGGTTGCACCTGGGGCGGCGGACCATTGGAGGGGGGGTTGCACCTGAGGATGGGGTATGAGGGCCCCTGACATGGCCAATCAGTGGGCCCAGACCCCCAGTCCAACACTGGAGGAAACTTATTTACTTGGGCATGCGTCAGAATAGTCTTGCGCATAAAAATTGTTGCACCTCAAAATTGTTGACAACCATTGACTTTAAAGGGGTGGTTCACCTTCAAATTTACTTTTTGTATATTGTAGAAGGGCCAAGTCTAACAAACTTTTCAATTGATCTTCATTATTTATTTTTCATAGTTTTTTAATGATTTGCAATTTTCTTCTGTTTCTTTGCAGCTTTCAAATGGGAGTCACTGACACCATCTAAAAACAAATGCTCTGTAAGGCTACAAATGTATTATTGCCACTTTTTATTACTTATCATTCTATTCAGTCCATCTCCTATTCATATTCCAGTCTCTTATTCAAATCAATTCAGGGTTGCTAGGGTAATTTGTACCATAGAAACCAAATTGCTGACACTGCAAACTAGAGAGCTGCTGAATAAAAACCTAAATAACTATAAAACCACAAACAATAAAAAATGAAAACCAATTGCAAATTGTCTCAGAATATCATTCTCTACATTATACTAAAAGTTAACTCAAAGGTGAACAACCCCTTTAATGCATTTGGACAAAATAGGCAGGCATCAAAATTGACTTCAATGTGTTGTGCAAATTTTTTGCAATTTAGTGGGAAATTTGCAAACAGGACAAATTTGTCCATCATTAGTATTGGGTGTTTTGATCAGAGGAAATACAAATGCCTCATGTGTGACTGCCATTAATCTAATAAAATGGTATAATAAGCCATAACAAAATAAGCAATCAATCTGGAAACATAAACTATATACTAAAGAGTAAATAAATAAATATGGACATATGAAAATCCATTAAATATGTTAAATAATGCCCAAATGCATATAGAAATAAAACAGCATTTTTTTTCAAGTAAGATAAACCCAAGAAAAAAATAGAAACTCAGATGTACGCATTTGCATTCACTAAAATGTTAAACCATGTTATTTTTTTCTCTACTGTGAAAAAGTTTTGAGCAGAAAGGTTTAACTTTTTTATGTTAATATGTAGTTTATGAGCCAATTAGTGCATATTGTTCAGAGCAGAACGAACTGTGAATCACAGTGAGAGGTCCTCTAATCTCGACAATTAAATTTAGATTATCTGAGATAGGTAGGTGGGGGAGGTTAAATCACTTTTACATATCACAACGATTTTAGCTGTGCAGCCGCTTTCTTTATATCATCTTTTTGGAAGTGAGTATTTTGCTAGGTAAGTGCTCTAGGGACCTAGGCATGCAGGTATAAGAAATGAACCACTGAACTTATGACAATAAGTCAGTAATAGCACAGCTGTACAGTACACTTATTTTACTAAGCAAAGTGACAGATGGGCTATATTTTGACTTTATTATCTATAAAAGAAATGATGGTCAATAGTTTGCCTATTTAATATATAAATGAAATGAGTCACAGCATCTATAAGGAACAACCTCTTTATAAGGCAGAAGACATTTCAGTAATTAATAAATGTGCTCAAAATACATAACATTATTCTGGTTTATCCAACCATATTCAAATAGTTGTTATGAAGATACAAAGATGAAAATAACAAACTATGTTTTTGGGTGCAGGATAGTGAGTAGTTGTATGGTTTTAGGGATTTCATTGGGGTCTTTCATTTTTATACTGAACAATTCCTTTAAATAAAGCCAAATGGCTTAATTTGCCTCCAGTAAGGATTAATTATACAGTATCTTAGTTGGGATCAAGTACAAGGTACTGTTTTATTGTTACAGAGAAAAAGGAAATCATTTAAAAAACACTGTGAATTATTATTATTAATGAAGAATTTGGAAAAAGGTCTTCCCATAATTTGAAGATTTCTGGATAACAGGTTCCTGGATAACTTATTCCATACCTATGCTATGATAGATATCTGTGGGATGCATGCAGTTCATACAGCACTAATTATTTAATTCACGGGCAGACATTATTCCAATATTAATATAATTAAGGCTACATTTTGGTTTCTGAGATTTAGAGAAAGTGACTCCCTTGTCAGTGGTGAAAGGGAAAAATGCTAAGCAGCAAGAATTAACTCTTATGAGGGAATGTAATAAAGTCTCAAAGAGAAAAACAATTTGTACCAATAAGAATAAAAATTCACATCTTGTAATGTAATATTCTTCCTTAAACTGTTATTGCATTGTGAATTTTAATTGTGCATTGGGAATTTTAATTTCTCACTTTTAAGAAGTGCTTGAAGGTGTCATATGGGGGAATGTAATCGCAACTTTTTCAGTAAGAAGTTTTATTACATTCACTGCGCACTGGTGCAAAATATAAAATTTGCAAACTTTCTTACCCTGTTGGAAGTGGTTGCAAAACAGTTTTTGGGTTTGCAAAAGCTATATTATATTTGCACAAAGGCAAGTTTGTTTGCACAAAGTCATAACTTTTCACATTGCCAATATTTTTTCCATTATCAACATTTATTACATTCCCCCCTCAGAGGGCTGATCCGGACTATTGCCTGAACGGTGACCAAAAAAACTTGGATACCCTTTGGATAACTTGTAATTGTACTTTGGCCATTCTCCAGCGGGAACAATGGCCATGATGTCATTATATAAGTACAAAATGCTCTCAGTCTCTGGATGTGCTCTTTATTGATAATTCAGACTTGTTTGATCACTTCTGACCCCCAACCTTTGCTTGATGAATTGTTTACACCAGAAATTTGGGACAAACTGACTTTTAAAAACTTGAGTTATTAGGAGGACATTTTTAAGTAGGTGTGAAAGGAGGCATGGCATCCAGCAAACAACTCTACTTTTGCTCTATACTTTTTTTATGTTCTCTCTACTCTCTTCCTATTCCATTATTTCCTTTTCACTCACTGTTTTCGAAATATCAATTTCTCACCTCCAATAATTTTAATTATCTCCCCTCTTTTAAACTTATTTAAATTATTTTTCTTCCATTACTCATAATGACAATTTGTCTTTTTTGTTCTTAAACTTGCCCTTTATGCAGAGTCTTTTTTTGTCATTGCCCTTTTTTCATGTCTTTCTTTTTCCAGACTCTTTACTGGATGTGGGTGATTTTTATACTTCAAATGTCCAATTGATTTTTATTTGGGTCTGTTTACTAAAAAATGTGGTCAAAATGAAATAAAAATAACCGGACTAGTTGACTAGTTTCAGGGTTGTGGCCAGCTAAAACAGATAATTCTATACAGAAATTACAATATAATGTGTTAAAAGCATACAGAGATTCTTACTTGACGTGTGCATATGCCTAGAAATACTTATTTTCTAGTTATTTCTGCAGGCATTTAAACAAATGGCTGTGAGAGTTACTCACCCATCGGCGGGGACGCCCGCCGCAACGCTCCTTCCCCCCTGCTGCCAGGCTCCTTAGTGCGCACGCGGCCGCACTTCCGCATTCTTAAAGGCGCAATGGCGCCAAAATTTAAATATTTAAAGGGGCATTCTGGATTTTTATGTTGCCCATGATAGGTTTATTCCTGGTGCCTGTATCTGTGCTTACTAAGCTTCTGCCTGTTCCTGTTATCTGTTTTGACCCTGCCTGGCCTTGACTATTCTGCTATCTGTATCCTGACCTGTGCCTGTTATCGGCCACCGAATCTGCCTCATCCTTATCTGATTGATTACCTGGTTTGAACCCTTTGCCTGCCTGACGATTCTGCCTACTCCTGCCTGTACCGTGACCATCGGCCTTAAAGACTTTATACAGTCGTGCCCCGTTGTTGGCCAGAACTCCTGCCCTGCACCTCTCGTTTAAGTCCAGGTGGCATCTGAGTAGCTGAGGGCTCCTCCCGAAGCCAAAGGCGGTCACACTACTGGTGAAGCACGAGCTGAGACCAGGGTGCTTGGCACTTGTTCTGGTATTGGGTGCCGACCGTGACAATGGCATACTAAATTATTGGGTAGGCTAATAGAGTTAAAAAAATAAAAGTAGCAAGCATACTGATTAAAAAACTATTGAACTGCTTTGTAGTACATTCCTTTCTAAGAGAAATTCTGATTATACTTTTTCTCCTCAACTGCTCATCGGAATTTTATCTTTAAATAAATACAGTTGCCAGAAGTTATAAAGAAAACTCATTTATTCTTAAAAATCTGTATTAAGTTCTGGATATTTTTCCACAGAAAGAATAATTTTGTTAAAAATCTGAAAATGGAAATAAGATACTTTTCTCTCAACATCACTGATTTCCATTTTAATTACCTTTGATGTATTAAGTTCTGAACAAATGTTTGATATGTCATAGCATAAATATTTCACAATCAGGATATTTTAAGCATGCCGTTATGCTTCCACCATGATGTATGATCCAATTTATATCCGTTTTATGTTTTACAACAATGATTTATTTATAAAGCTTTAACAAAATTCATATATGTTCAAAAGGAAAATGGAACAAACTCCAAAAATATGCTTTCAGAACAGTTATACAAATGCACTGCGAATAAGAGAATAAGAAATTTAACTCCACAAAGTTTAGCATCTACTATAGTGATGGGCGAATTTATTCGTCTAGGTCGAATTCGCGGCGAATTCCCGCGATTCGCCGCTGGCGAATAAATTCGCGAATCACCAGCGAAATTCGCTGAAAACGAGTCGCGCGTCAGTCGCGCGTCGTTTTTGGCGCGACGAAAACGACGCGACGCGCGCCGAAAACGACGCGACGCTCGCCGAAAACGACGCGACGCGTCAAAGTTGACGCGACGCGCGACAAAATTGACGCGACGCGCGACAAAATCGTCCCGCGACTCGTTTCGCGAATTTTTAGCCATTTCGCGAATTTCTCTAGAAATTCGCAAAAAATTCGGCGAAGCGAATCTCGGGAGATTCGCCCATCACTAATCTACTCAAGTAAAGTTGTCTAGAGAATTGGGGTAGGGGAAAGTGTCATTTAGAGCCAGGCTCTTGTAGGCACCAAAAACTCTTTCCATTTTCTTAGTTCTGTAGGCTCGCTGTCACCGTCTAAAACTTTCAAAATTATTATAAGGTGATATGCTCCTTTAAAGGATAAGGAAAGGTTAAAACTAAGTATGCTTTATCAGATAGGTGTATATAAACACACCAGTAAGCCCTAAGCTTGAGAATTAGCTCCCGAAACATGTCGTGAAGTGAATACACCAATAAAGGGTGATTGCAGATTAAGTGCTGCCGGCTACTGGTCTGTTTCAAATCTTCTCAAACTTAGAGTCTATCACATTTGGATGGTGTGTGCTGAAACAGCAGGCTTAAAGAAATTTGATTTGATCCACTCAATCTTCGTTGATTAACACACCAGTAAACCCTCAAAGTAATGCTGCTCTGAGTCCTCTGTCAAAAGAAACACTGCATTTTTTTCCTTCTATTGTTTACACATGGGCTTCTGTATCGGACTTCCAGCCTTCAGCTTAAGCCCTTTGCGTGAGCATGCTCAGTTTGCGCCTCTCTCCCTCTCCTCCTCCCTTCTCCTTCTTCCCTTCTAACTATAATCTGAGCCCTATGCTACAGTATGAGTGAGCAGGGAGAGGCAGGAAGTGATGTCACAACAAGATGATATGTCAGCTTTATCCTAAACAAACAGGGAGAGCTTCTAGAGCTATTTACTTTATTTAGGTATGGTAAAGCATTCTAAAGAATAAATATAGGGTTCTTGCTTGCACTATTATGGCTAATCTATTTGTAATAAACTGCCTCAGTAGCTTTCCTTCTTTTTTAACTGAAGTACTTGAATGGAGTTTAAATTAGTACAGGTATGGGACCTATTATCCAGAATGTTCGTGACCTGGGGTTCTCCAGATAATAAATCTTTCTGTAATTTAGATTTTAATCTATTAGGTGTACTAGAAAATCATGTAATTAAATAAACCCAATAGGCTGGTTTTGCTTCCAATAAGGATTAATTACATCTTTGTTAGTGATGGGCGAATTTAATCGCCAGGCGCTAATTCACGGTGAATTCCCGCGATTCGCCACTGGCGAATAAATTTGCGAAATTCGCAAAACACCAGCAGAAATTCACCAGCCAAAAATTCGCTCACTTTTTTTTGGCGTAAAAATAAAAACGAGTTGCGCACCAAAAATGACACATGCACGTCGAAAACGACGCAACGAGTCAGGATTGATTACGCGTCAAAAACGCGGTGCGTTTCACTAATATTTTCACCAATTCAAGAATTTCGCTGGAAAAAAGCGAAACGGGATAGATTCACCCATCACTAATGTTTGTTGGGATCTAGTGCAAAATACTGTTTTATTATTACAGAGATAAAGGAAATAATTTTTTAAAAATTGGATTATTTGGATAAAGTGAAGTCTATGGATGATGGCCTTTCCATAATTCTAAACTTTCTGGATAATGGGTTTCGGAATAATGGATACCATGATACAATGACTGCACTATGAATGATGTGCATTGTGCACCATATTCACCAGTGTTATCTGAACTATTTGTAATTATCTGTAATTATTTGTAATTATCTCCCCTGTTTGTGTTCTCTCGTTACCCACCAATGGGTTATAAAGCTCTTAATTCTGAAAATCTGAAAATTTGTGTTTTTTTTTTTTTTTT
>CM044431.1:40780061-40873062 GCA_024363595.1 Xenopus borealis
TTTTTTTTTTTTTAAAAACAGGCCTTTTTTAAAATCACATATTTTTCAGGATCTATTAAACCCTGAGGATGAATATTAAAATCTGGCATCTAAAACCTGCCGAGTTTGCATATAACTCAATGGGAGAGGTCCCATTTTTTTATGTGTGCTGGGTTTTCATTCAATTCCACAATATTATCGGAACTTTCAGGTGAAGAATCAGTGGTTTGCAGAAAAGAAATCCAAACAAATTGTGGAAATCAGAGTTTTTCAGAAATTTTATAATAAGCCTAAAAAACCTGCGTGGATTTGCTAAAAATTTCCAAAAGGAAATACTGAGATAATGTCGGAGCTTGATAAATAACCCCCTAAATGTGGTTCCATTTACTTGCTTTTTGCTTAATATTTTGTATCTTTGTTATACATGGTGCATGTTTTCCTTCATAGATTACCCATTAGATTGCTATGTTTGGGTATGCTAAGTATAACAGGTAACCTCTTGGCCATTGCCTGACAAAGCAGGCCCTCACTGTTTTCCCAAAAACTGTTCAATCTGAGCTGCATTAGTAAAATACATTTTTACAACCTAAAAAACATATTTACAGTATAATGACCCACCTATAAATGTACCAAACCAGTTAAACTTCAACAACTTCTACAAACACTCTTCTTCGATGCAAATTATTGCTTCTTTTCTTGCCCTACCAAACCAAAAAAAGTATTCTTTCCAACTGTTTCCCTGAATTTTTAGAGTATATTTTCATAGTCTTGCTTTCAGAAACAGCCTTTTTTTACTTGTCACTATGTCTACCTGCTAAGTTTATAATGCTGAGCTTGTTCCAATGCTTACCTGAAAAGAAGATCTTCAATTACAGGCATTTGCCTTACTTTACTCCAAATTAAGTAGTGATCTTTATATGATCTTTTATTATAACTGAGATCCTTTTTTAATGGAGGTATCAGCAGGCATCCCATACAGAGTCAATTACAAGTCTTTTATCTGCCCTTGCATCAATGCTGTGAAATTTGTTTGTTTTTCATAAATAATAATGGACAATAATCTTGCATGGGGCCTTTTAGCAAAGGTCTTTCTTGCAAGGTTAAATGCCCTTTGGAAATGGTAATGGAAAATACAAATATTAATCATATTTTTGATCTTTATTTGTTGACATCTCTAACAGGTTCCATTTATTGCTGACAACATTGGTCTGTCTAGGAGGGGATAAAAATGTAAACACTGAACAATATATTAATCATTTAAATCCTTTCATACAATTCTTTAACTGTTTTGATCACTCTTCATTTCACTTTACTGAAAAAATTTGCAAAACTGTGGAAACATTTGCAAAACTGCAAAACATTGGAGTCAATGGGCATTTTTTTGTTGCTTGTTTTTTCTCCCCCTAAATGCATTGTCAGCAGAGTCAGTGTAATGCCAAATGCTTTGTAGTCATTGGACATATTTTTCTCACTCCAATTGCAATGGAGGCAGAAGACATTTCTCAGTCAGTTTTACCCATATAAAAATGTTCTTTTGCCACGATGAAACAAAATGAATGGCAACATTTTCAGTACAGATTCATTATATTTGTGCCACTCACAAAAATATGAATTTCACTGCAAATCTGAATCAGGTAAAATAATTTAAACTGACTAAAATAAAATGGTAAAAAAAACATCCAAGTGATGCACTGTTTTCTTTAAAACTTTCTTTGGTTTTGTTAGTTTTAAGATGTAGTACCATGTTAGCCATTTGAAAACAAATTCAGAAAATGTAAAGTTTGATGATACCTTTTAGTGGCTAACTGAATAAGTAACAATTGCAAGCTTTTGGAACACACAGGCCCCTTTGTCAGGCAAAATACAAATGAAAGTTGAAAAGGCATATATTTACTAATAGATCACTGAAGAAAGGGTTTAAGGCAATTCATTAAAAAGTTATAGATAGAGATAACTTGTAGAAGGTAATAAAAGTAATTTGGGCGGCTTGTAAATAGTCCAGGGGTCTGGATTCAGTAAGGTCACATAGTTTGAACTAGACCAAAACAGAATGGGGTAAGGTTAACTGTTGTTGTTTGTTGTATGTTTGTTCTCATCAACCAACTGATCCCCCTCTGATAATAAAGGTCCTACCTAGTGATGGGCGAATTTATTCGCATGGGGCGAATTCCCGCGTTTTGCCGCTGCCGAATAAATTCTCAAAAAGCCAGCGAAAATTCAGAAAAAAAAACGAATCGCGCGTCGTTTTTAACGCGGCGCGATGAAAACGACACAACCAAAATTTGCGAACTTCGCAGGAAATTCGCAAATTTTTCTGCGAAACGGGGTAGATTCGCCCATCACTAGTCCTACCACTTCCTGTTTCATGAAGGATTTGAAGTTCGATCGAATTTTCAAAAAAATTTAAATTAGAATTTTCAAATGTTTTTGAAGACCACTTTGACCAGTGAATTTTGAAACTTCGATCGAATCGAATCTATTCAAATATTTGACTATTCGACAGTGAAATTACTTCCCCTTTTATTTGACTGCCTAGTTCGCCAGATCAAAGCTACCGAATTGGGTTTAATTTTTTTTTTTTAAATAAAAATATTCGATCGAATGGTTAAAATTTTTCGAATTCAAACGATTTTATCGATCGATTGAATATTTTCTATTTGATAGTTCGACCAATCGAATTGCGGTAAAATGCTTCAAATTCGATATTAGAAATTCAAAGGATTTTACTTCCAACACAATTCCCAGCTATTCCCATTTTGAGTGTTTTTAATCCTCAAATTCTACCCTTAGTAAATCTGCTCCTTAGTGAAATAGAACACAGCAGTGTGTGCATTTCTTAAAATTAATTTGGGGTTTTTCTTTTCTCCTACTGCTCAGGAAGTTCTGGCTTCTGTTACCTATGCTCTGTGGGAGGAAAGTTTCTTTAATTTGCCCAAGGATTTTGCGAACTGAAGTAGGCCTGAGGTCTCAACAAAAAAGTATTTCTCCCACAGAGGAAGAGTTTATGTTATTTATCATTTTTTTCAAGTATTGTTTGCAGCACTTTTACAAAATTTCAGGAGCTCCAAGGTCCTGATATCCATTCAAAGCTGTGTGGGTTGAATTTATATATTTCACAAGGGAGAGTTATTAAATTATGTTTCCATAAAAGCCTAAGGAACCATGTTCAAATTGAGAAAAATTTTAATGGCCATTTTTATACTGGAGGAAATGAGTGATAGAAAAGATAAATGTGATAAATTAACACACCAGGGGAAACAACACAAGAAAAAGAATCAAGTTTGCTAAAATCTAACTAGTTTCTCAATTTTTAAGTAATTTAACTTTCTCAAGCAAGATACAATCTGATGCCTTTGGAAAAAAAAAATAAAAAGGGGTGAGTTCAAAAGTCTGCATAAGCCAGTTTAGCTCTATTGGTCCAATATTTAATTGCTACTTTAACACTGGGATATGATTCAGAATACATCTGAAATAAGTACTGCTGATCAATTCATTGATGCAGTGTTTAACTCAAGAACAGGTTCATAGAAACTTTTTTAGCTAATTTCCAATTGATAAATAACTCTCAAAAGAAAATGATGTACAGTAGACAATTGGGGGTTCTGTACTACTCCATATCTGCTTGAATGAATAATTATTTAAACCGTCATATACAGTATGACAAGTGACTACACTTCAAAACACATTTATTTATAATTTATTGATGCCCTTAAAGAAATTTGTCAGTACAAAAATAAAAAATGGGTGAATGGACAAGCTGTGCAAAATAAAAAAGGTTTTCAATATAGTTAATTAGACTAGATAGTTAGAACACTACTTCCTGCAGATCTCTTGTAACCAATAAGAGTAACCAATAAGAGACTTAAAATGGGCCCCCTCGATCATAACTGTTTGCTTTTGAATCTGAGCTGCATGCTGAGGATTAATAGCAAACTCATTGAACAGTTATGTCCCATGTGTCTCCCCTTAAAGTTTCTGACTTACAGGGTGAAAAGCAGTGTTCTGGTTATTATGTTAGACATCCAATCATCCCAGCTTTTAAAGATTACATTTTTATTTTGCACAGCCTATCTATCTATCTACCCAGGTTTTATTTTATTAGAATGTATTATTGCAACTACTGATCTGTAAAAAAAAATGAGATCCAATTGTCAGCCTCAAAACTATTGGCCAGTTAGTCTGACATCGGTGATAGGAAAGCTTTTCGAAGGATTAATACAGGATATGATACTGGACTTCATAGCAAATAACAATACTATTTTTTTTCTTTGTAGCAGCATGGTTTTATGCGTAAAAGATCTTGCCAGACTTACTTAATTTCTTTTTATGAGAAGGTAAGCAGGGACCTCGATTCTGGGATTGCTGTGGATGTGGTTTACTTAGACTTTGCTAAAGCATTCGATACAGTGCCACACAGAAGGTTACTTGTTAAATTACGGAATGTTGGCCTGGAACATAGTATTTGTAACTGAATAGAGATAGGTAAATGGAACATTTTCTAATTGGACCAGTGTTGTTAGTGGGGTACCGCAGGGCTCTGTACTGGGTCTCTTGCTTTTCAACTTGTTTATTAATGACCTGGATATGGGCATTGAAAGTATGGTTTCTATTTTTGCAGATGATACTAAATAGTTGCAGAGCTATAGGTTCCATGCAGGATGCTGCCACTTTGCAGAGTGATTTGTTGGAAAACTGGGCAGCAATCTGGAAAATGAGGTTCAGTGTTGATAAATTCAAGGTTATGCACTTTGGCAAAAATTATATAAATGCAAGGTATACACTAAATGGCAGTGTGTTGGGAGTTTCCTTAAGTGAGAAGGATCTTGGGGTTTTTATAGATAACAAGTTGTCTAATTCTGGGCAGTATCATTCTGTAGCTACTAAAGGAAATAGGGTTCTGTCCTACATAAAAAATGGCATAAACTCAAGGGATGAAAACATAATTATACCTCTTTATAGATCCCTAGTAAGACCTCATCTGGAATATGCAGTGCAGTCCTTAGATGTAAATGAGCTTTAGAGAGTGCAGAGACATGCAACTAAACTGCTTAGAGGGATGGAAGACTTACATTATGAGGGGAGACTGTCCAGGTTGGGGTTGTTTTCTCTGGAAAAAAGGTGCTTGCGAGGGGACATGATTACACTTTACAAATACATTAGAGGACATTATAGACAAATATCCGGGGACCTTTTTACCCATAAAGAGGATCACCGCCCCAGAGGCCACCCCTTCAGACTAGAAGAAAAGGACTTTCATTTGAAGCAGCGTAGGGGGTTCTTCACAGTGAGGACAGTGAGTTTGTGGACTGCACTGCCGGGTGATGTTGTGATGGCTCATTCTGTTGATGCTTTTAAGAGGGGTTTGGATGATTTTTTGGACAGACACAATATCAAAGGCTATTTTGATACTAAACTCTACAGTTAGTATAGCTATGGGCATATATAGTTTGTGTGAAAGAGTGGAGATGTGTGTGTGTGTGTATGTGTATGCTGGGTTTTAATTTGGAGGGGTTGAACTTGATGGACTCAGTCTTTTTTCAACCCAATTTAACTATGTAACTATGTAACTATTTCATTCTACCTACTCGATGGACAAATTTCCTCAATGCAATAAAATTGAAATGATATTAAAGAATAAGTAAACTTTTTTTTCTATCTGTTAGGGCTAGAGCAGACGGGGAGATTCGGGGGCATTTTGTCGCCTGGCGACTTGTAGCCACGACTTGTAGAGTCAATTTGGAGCGATTCCACAAATCGCGCCACTGCGTGTGAATAGGCGCAGGCGTTTTTAAGTAACTCCGGTGCGCCCCAGGTCCTGTCTATTCGGGGAGGTTCGGGGGCTACAAGTCGCGGCTACAAGTCGCCAGGCGACAAAATGCCCCCGAATCTCCCCGTCTGCTCTAGCCCTAAATTTCCTCTAAACAGCCCCCAGATTAATGTACCTTAGTCCCTGCTGCAAGTCTGCTCTGGTTTCTGTGTTATCAGCAGCTCGTTTTCCCTTCTTCCTGGTGCAGAGTGAGGCCCCGCCCCTTAGCTTACTGAGCTGTCCTTATCTCTCTGAGTAGTCGGAGAGATCATTTGCATGCTGTGACATAGCAAAGAGGAAGGGTGAGCCAGTGTGTACACCAGCAGTTTTTTTTTCTTTAAGGAAAATAATTAAGCATATCTAGATTTTTTTATTAAAAGTTAAATATTGAATCTTTGAGGAGTATGATTTCTGTTAATATAACTAACAATGCTCGATTTGTACCCATGAGGGAAAATATGATTGAAAGACATTAACTACTTACTTAATTTAATTTGTAAAGTCATGTTGTGTTCTGTAGAATTACTCAGTTGGCTTCCATTCTTTAGCAAGTAACATTTCATCTTTTAAAATACATTTACAAGAGTTGCTTTATGTATTTGCTGCATGACAAATAGAAGTAAATTATGTATAAACCTGCAGGGGACAATTTACTCTAAATTCCAAAATTATCCAAAGTAATAACAAAGCCTTATACATACTGTAGCTATGTCAGCTTAACCATGGCAGATAGCCTTATCTCACTCTGGTTAGACATAAATTCTATTGATATGAATCTAGAAATTAATGTAATCCATGTTATAGGCCACATAGGTTACATCTTAAATGGGATGTAAAGGCAAAAAATAAAACCTCTTTTTGTGGTTTCTTAATTGCAAAAAAGATATCTCTTACATACTGTCATACCATCTTTATAAAAAAAGCTGAATGTATGAAGTCCTATTCCCCTTGCTTTACTAGCTCTGGCTGCTGATCAGGGGAACGGTCGAACTTTAGAATGGTAGGGAACCATTTTTCAGGGTCCATATAAAAAGGTTTTATAATCCTTCCTTCTTTAAAGGAGAAGGAAAGTCGTTTATAATTGGGGGTGCCAAAAGTTAGGTTGTATTTACTTACCTGACACTCCGGACCGGTGTTCACCGGTGTTAAATTTCTGATATAATCATATATGACATGATACAGGGTCATTAACAGTCAACTGACTGCTATATGAGCTGAAATAATACAGGCAAAACAACACACCTGTTAATAAACAAATATTTCTTCCAGGTTTCTGAGCGTATGAGTTTTCATACTGTTTTTGGCACTGATGCAATATACTGTATAGATATTGTTTTGTCTCCTCACATTTAATTGTGCAGAGAAAATAACCTTCCAGCATTGCATTTAAATTATTAACTGCTTCAATAAATTTAATCTGTTTAAATCTTCATGTGTACAATTTGTGTTCCTTATTCACCACCTAAATTCGTTCCCATGTTGGTCACAGCTTAATCGAGATATCTATGACTAATGTGGAGGAAAAACAGCTAAAGAGGTTTGCACATTGTATAAATGAGAAATAAATTACATTTGAGCAAATATGGATATTAACCTTAAATGACTTTGCTATTATTTGCCC
Organism: Xenopus borealis; assembly: GCA_024363595.1. Lineage (NCBI taxonomy): Eukaryota > Metazoa > Chordata > Amphibia > Anura > Pipidae > Xenopus > Xenopus borealis. Next base: position 40,787,468 of record CM044431.1, read on the forward strand.
TGAAATATAAAATGTTTTATATATCACTTATTTTAATGTATCACTTTTCTTTAGTTTAATATATGAGTCAATTTGAATGGTTTTATAACAGTAATAAAAATGTCAATGTAGAGTTTAAAATATGCTTCATTAATGTGTAATATTCAACATTTATAAGAACAAAATGTTCCTGTGTATTTTGGACAACTACTCTGTTATTTAAAAAACAAAAAATATGAAGGGTCATTGTATAAGTCTGTAATCTCTATAAAGAATATAGGGTTGGTATTTTGGTATTTTGACAAATCCACACAGTCTATACCTTATAAAGAGATCTGAGTTGCGATTGTATGTTATTGGGTTGTGCTGGTTTGAACCTTTAACTGAAAGTTGTATATTGTATATTGTCACAACATACTAAAACATAAAACCAGGTACTGTAGCTAGAGTATAGAGAAAACTGAAGATTCTGCATGGTTTTGTTTCATTTGGGCAAGAAGTAGTGGTTGTTATAAAAGTGCCACAGAATGTATAGCACAAAGCACTATATATAGATTAATTTTTTCATAGGCAAAGGATATTCATGTATCTTTTAATAATTCATACTGGCAGAGAAAGAGCTAGTAATTGTGGAGAGGTTACTGTATATTATGCTGAAAATTTTTTACATATCTGAACTAATTTTTGAGCACCTTTAATTATAATTTGAATGTTTTATTACCAGTAAAGACTACAATGCATAAATATTGCACTACCAACTGTCCCTTCTTACAGTACATACAGAAACATACAGAAAGCGCATAATAAAATGGAAGAAAGTGTATATTTGAACATATATTCTGAAACCACAATATATACGACGTTTTCGTCGTGCGTCGCTTTAGTGGTGTCACGTCAAAAACGATGCGCGACGATTTTTTTTGGCGAAATTTCGCAAATTATTTCAACTTTTGATATTCGGGGCTTGATAAAATAAGCTTTTATTGTTCAATTGTTTTTCAATGGGATCAGTGAGCCCCAATTGAAAGCTGGAAAGAGTCAGAAGAAGGCAAATAATTCAAGAACTATACAAAGGAAATAATGAAGGCCAATTAAAAATTTGGTAAGAATTAGCCAGTAACAGATAGTTTATGTCCCACTAATTGACATATTACCAAACTGTTAATATTCCACTTTACATTACATTTTTTACCTTGAACTACTATTTTGTAATGATCTGTGTGAGGTCTCAGACATCACCTGATCAGAAATACTGCAGCTCTAACTGCAACATGAAGAAGAGTGGAAGCAAATGACAGAATTTTTCCATTATTTGGACAATTCTAGACTGATATAGAGGTGTCTATTCTACAAAACCACAAATCCAAATGCGTATAGGAAGGAAAGGAGCTTGGAGGAGAAGAAGCGTGACATTCAAGTTGGTAGCGGATAAATGTAAATCTCAAAAAGGAAAAAGGGATAAAAAGTCCCCCCTAAAACTGATAAAATGGTATGAACCGTCTCGATTTCTTTAATTATACTTAGCACTTTCTGCTTTGGGATAATATTCTTGCAATCAAGAATCTTATTTAGAATTGCAATAATTCTATGAATTAGCACTTTTTCAATTTCTGAGAATTCCAAGGATTTTGGTGAAAATCCTTTGAATCTTTCGATCGAATCGAATGATTCCATTCAGTTAATTATGCCCATTTTCAATCAAAAATGGCCATATTCGATCGAACATGACCCCCCCAAAAAATTTGAGTGTCGAATTTTGAAGTATTTTCCGCTTCGCAATTCAACCCTTAGTAAATCAGTCCCTTAGTGTATTGTTTTATTGCACTGATGCATTTGTTTTTCTACTTATATTAAAAGTGCATATACTTTCCCTTATATTAATATTAGGATATTAACACAGAGGGATTGGGATGAGCATAATGAATCAAAAAAGTAACTGCTAAATCTCTAATAGGAATTTATGTTTATTGATTTACTTTTAGATTGCTATTTAGTAAAATCTGAATTTATCTAATTTTAAAATAAAAACCACAAACTCCCATACCTGATAAAATCCCATACCTCAATAAATTCAAGAGAAAACACAAATCATATGATTTTCTTTTTTAAGTTTTTGCTGAATCGCTCAATTTTTTCACGCTTTTTCCCAAAATGCCTGAATTATTCAGATTTTTGCCCGAAAAGCTAAAATGGTCGGTAGCTAATTCTAGTGCTGACCACTGAAACTTTAGAATAGGATATGGTCCTCTGCCATTGACTTACAGTACTATACACAACCTCAGTAGGTCTGAGAGGGATGATTGAATTCTGGCCTTTTGCTGTGTTAGGCTTTAACAAATTTTGAAAAATGGGAGTTTTAAATAAAACACAAAATGTTTTGTCCTAAAAAGCCTGACTGGAGTTTAGTAAATAGCCCCCTTAATGTACAAATGATGTTGTCTGAATAATGTACAGTGGAATATTATTTTATTGTGTATTTCGGGGGTACATACGTAGCCTTCTGCATTCTATTTTTTGCACAGCTAGTATTTCCAGAATTCCTCCCACAGTTTAGACAAATGAACTATATTGAGAGACTGATTTAACAACCCTTACTTTTTTCTGGTTACCCCCAGTAGAAACAAAAAGTGTTTCCCATCCAAACTGATTACTACCAATTCATAATAATCCAGTTAATAATGCATTCTCATTGAAGAGTTGCCAGAGAAGTACACCACAAGAACCTGAACAGAATGCTCATTCCTTTTGTGTACTAATCAGTGTTAGGAGTTTGGTACTGCAAGCTGAACAGCCATATAAAAGAACTGAATTTGACTGGTCAATTCAGTACTGGTAAGTTGACATATGACCCTGCTTTGAAAAATGTACCAATTTGTTAAGCTCTATTCTGCCAGGAAAGTGTTACCAACTGTGATTCCCCAGTTAATATTAGCACATTATCATCATCATCATATCAAATGCAAATACTGTTATACTGTATGAGTTTTCAGTTGGTGAGTCTCTATTTTTACATTCCATATATCAGTGCTACGTTCTGATTTTATGGCATCTGTGTATATGACAGGACTTATATTTAGTATCCACCTGAGATACATCTGTATGATTAAAATCACAGAGAAATGAGAGATTTATGGCTTTCTATAAGCTGGCAAGCATACTCAGGGTCTTGCTCACACACTTTTAAAGATATTTTTATTTTCATAAGTATCAGACAGCTGTAGAAGATTAGTAGGTGGTAGTAGATTGTTTCTATTTATGGCTGCAATAGTTAATCAGTCAAGATTCCTGACATCAACTACAATACATCTCTGCTGGACTCAGAATATAACATGGTTATCTGCAGTGGGGTTCTAATAAACAGGTAGAGCAGTTTTTCTATTTGTGAGTCTAGCACAAACAATGGTTTCAATTATATATTTTAAACTAAAAGCAAAAACATTAATAATACTACGTAGACAAGAGTTCTGCTTTTATCTAACAGGTATGCGGCTGTCCTGAGTTGTTACAATAATTTTGAGTTAAGCATTCTGCATCACTTCCAGTGCATGCCACTGCCTGTTTATCACCAAAATGCATTCAAAATTACATTTGCACTCAAGCTTGCATCTGTTTGCTACTGCCTAATTCTTATTGTCTATTTATAATTATATTTATGTTTTTGTTTTTCACTCTAGATGAAGTTTTCTGTGTGAGGCCATACTGTTAAGCAATTAAACTTTCTTTTTGTGCATTTACATTATTTGTTTGTCAATTTATTAAATCCTAGAATGCTGTCCAATTTATTTGTACTTGCACCCTGGTTTGGTTACTGCTCCCTTTGGACCATTTAATATTTTTGATTTGATGTTCTACCTGAATTTTTACATTTTTTCTACATTGACTTTTTGTCTAATTTGTGGACTTTTCACTTTTTGCCTACTGTCTTGTCCATCTAGTCTCCTTACATAGGATGCAGAACATATGGAGACCAAAATGTCAGTGACTACTTATGAAAATGCATCTTTATATTGTTGATGTAGATGCTTGACTGTCAGTTTGCATCCTTCCTTCTGGATTCGAACTGACTTATATGTTACACATGCATTATTATTATATCTTATTTTTGACAGGGACCAGTTAGGTACCATGACCATTCAGTTTGACATTTTCAAGCACCGAGGATCTCTAAAAATCCAACTATACAAGGACTTAAACTTTTAATATAAATTACCGAATCTTTCATGGAATACCGAACCAAATCCAATCCTAATTTGAAATGTAAATTAGGGACGGGAAGGGAAAAAATGGAAAAAAATATATTTTTTTTTACTTCTTTGTTTTGTGATAAAAAGTTATATGATTTCGCTTCCCACCCCTAATTTGCATTTGCAGATTAGAATTTGGATTTGGTTAGGGAGAATATGAATCCTGCTGAAAAAGGCAGAATCCTGGCTAAATCTCATACTGAATCCTGGATTCTGGGCATTTCTATAAATGACTATTATTTTCTATACCTTGAACTTGACTTTACAGATATTGTTAATGTCTGTGTTTAAATTTTAAGTATGACTTCAGAGGATTCATGTGTATTGACTGATTTTAAGAAATATTCTCAAAGATGAGAGCAAGTGTCTCAAAAACAAAACTTTACCTAATTTTTATTTCTAATTACATTTATAGTATTGTTTGTGCCTGATAAAGTTATGGCACCATTTATCGAGAAACCCATTATCCAGAGAGTTCTGAATTAAGAAAAGGCCATCACCCATATACTCCATTTTAATCAAACAATTTAAAATTTTTAAATGTATTTCCTTTTTCTCTGTGATAATAAAACAGTACATTGTACTTGATCTCAACTACTATATAATTAATTCTTATTGGAGGCAAAGAATCCTATTATTTAATGTTAAAATTATTTTTTAGTAGATAAAGTATGGAGATTCAAATTACAGAAAAACCCCAGGTCCTGAGCATTTTAGATAACAAATTCCATACCTGTTTAGCAGTAGGAGAGGAACAAACAAAATCTTAGCATTTTCAGACAAGTAAATAGGACATATTTTTGTTCAAATACATTTAAATTATAATGTCACAGAAAAACAAAATAATGCATTTGATTATTAAGAAAGGAAATCATTGTATTTTGACACTACCCTTTTAAGCTGCTCTACTTTTAACATTTTAATATTGTTGGCTCAGATTTCTGTGTGTATTTAGTAAAATTATTTTTAAGCATTTTTTTTATAAACTCCATTACATTCAGTCAGTTATGCTTTAGGGGAGGCAAGTCAATTTTTGTAGTGTGCAGAACTACTTGGCTGTTTAATGTGGTTAACAGCATTTTCAATTGACTGTGACCAACAGTCAGTTAAATACTATCAGCAAGAAGTCAAACCTTTCTGTGAACCTACTGATGGGATGCTACATAGACAATCATTGCTAGGGAGTTGTTAAAAATATATGGTGCTGAAAATGTTATCTACTCCCGAAAAATCCTGCGAGTGCTGCGATGCATTCAAATGTGTTTTTTGCCATCGAATATTTGTTCTACAAAAACTTTTTTTTCACCTGATATTGGTTCACTTTATTCTCCTGTAACAAATATTGGTAATACAGATTCTGTGTGCCTGTGTGCATGAGATTTGACTTTATTACAAAATATTATAACTGTACATTTTAAAAAGCACATTGTGTACTGTAATTTGTTTAAGGTCATAACACGGAATTTACTAAATCGAATCAAATAAGTGATTGTGGAACAAATAAAAATTATTGCTAATTGACTTCAATGTATTTCACTTGAGAGAGACCACTGTGAAAATATGCCCAAGCAGCAACAACACCTCTTGGTTTTGATGTATTTTGTGTAGAGAAAAATTCCATGAAATAACCCCCGTTGACTTCAATGTGTTTTGTGAATGTTTGCCATTTTCGGGACATATTCACTCATTATTAACTAAGCTGCTTGAATCCATGTTGGTGGCAATTCAAATTACAGAAAGACCCCTTATCTAGGAAAACCAAGAATAGCGATCTTTCGATTTCACGAAAAAAAAACGTACTTTTACTTTCAAGCTTCCGAAAAATCTGTACGATTCGAACGATCGAGGCGTTCGATCGTACGAATGGTATTCGAGCAGGCCTTTGCAAAAGAAGCCTATGGGGGGGGGGGTTCCCATAGGCTTCTATTGGTATTGGGTAGGTTCAATCTGGCGAAGTAGGCATTCGAAGAAATTTTAAATCTATTCGATAATTCGAATATTCAGTATTCAATGATTGAAGTGGTCAAATTTGCACATTCGATCCTCCCAAAAATCGTACAATCGGTATTCAATTGAACTTCGATCTCTTCACACAAATTTTGTAAATTTGCCCCTTAAGGTTTGCATTACATATTGATCTTGCATGTATTGTCAGCATGCTGTACCTATGCTAGCCCTTGAGAGAGAATGTTGTATTGAGCAAGGAGGGGGAAACATAGACAAAAGTCATTTGCATTGTTTGCTCTTTTTTGTATAAAGTACTGTACCAATAAAATTAAAAAAAGACCAGTTTTGTATAGCTTGGTACCTTCATTTTAGTTTCTTTATAGTCTTGTTTACATTTCTAAGATGATAAAAATTTTTATTGTAGACAGTCCGGCATGAAGCTGTTTGTCCCAAATGCCCAAAAGAGGCATATATTGTAGTTTATTCCTTGGGTCAAAAGTTGCAGTGATTTTTGAAGAATTGGGGGATACGTGGGCTACATTGTATTGTGCTATTTCAGGAAAAACTCAAACTGCCCCTTAGGGTAGGGACAGACAGGGAGATTCGGGGAGATTTTGTCGCCTGGCGTTTTTAGCAGGCGACAATCTCCCCAAATTTCCTTCTCCCTGTCTGCCGATCGTAAAGGCACAAAGCGCCAGCGCCTGTGCAGACGCGGCGCAGCGATTTCCGGAATCGCCCGAAGTTTCCTCACGAGCTATCGGCCAAATTTATTCGCCAGGGGCGAATTTGCGGCGAATTCGCATGATTCGCGAAACGCCAGCGAAAATTCGCTATAAAAAATGAGTCGCACTTCGTTTTTGACGCGACAAAAACGACGCAAAGCAACGAAAATGATGCTACGCACGGCGAAAACGACGCGACGCGCGTAGAAAACTACGCACCGTGTCAAAAAATGTGCCGCGACTCGTTTCGCAAATTATTTCGCGAATTTCGCAAATTGTTTCGCGAAGCAAAGCTGCCCATCACTAGGAATCAGTCTTGCTTCTGTTTTTATTCACTATGGATGTTAAAATTGTTACATACAGTACCTTGTCACTGTTGAAGTAAGTATGGTTGTGAATACACTTTTTAATTTATAAATGTATGTTATATTGTGAAAAAAAATTTAATGAATTGTATTAAACAAGCTCTCAACACAAGATATGTGCCATTTAAAAATATATATAAATAAATAAATAACACCCACAAACAAACTGTGAAAATTAGGAAAAAGCATATTTTAATATCCTCCGGTTTTTTCTCCCAATTTTTTTCAGAATCCTGTTAAGTAGAGCTTAAAGGAACAGTAACATCAATTTTTTTTTTAATAATATTCGTTACTCTAAAATGAAAAAAAAAACACCAACACAAATTAAATTTTAAAATAGCAAAGCTTTTATTATGAAATAATTTGCAGAAACTGCACTTCCTGTTCCCTTCAGAAAAGGCGAAAGGGTGACCATCCAGCCTTCAGCACTCGATTTCTCCTCCCTGGCTTCTCTCTTCCTCGCTCCTCCAGCTAAGCTCAGCTGCTCTCAGATGTGGTCACGATCCGCTTCTGGTGCCCACTTTTCCGATGGGCAGCGGTTGCTTACGTCCTGAGGCCGCAGGATGACACCTCCAGGGGGCTTCTTTACTTTATGAAGAGTCTCCACATTAATCCGATTCTGTCTGCTGCCCTTTGCCTCAGCCCACCCCCTCCCGTGACAGGCAAAAGAGGACTGTGCACAGTATAGAATAACTTCGAAATTCTGCCCTTTGTAAATGTGCCCCTAAATAACTGTATAATTTAAAAAAAAGACAGCACCACATAGGGGTTTTTTTATCTCCATCTCAGAGTCTTAAAAAATAAGTTAACATTTTTTTCTATCTGTAAATTTCCTCTAAACAGCCCCCCAGATTAATATACCTTAGTATAGGGATTTGTGCAGGGAGTGCACAGGAGGAGAAAAAAAAGCTGCTGGTGCACACACTGGCTCCCCCTTCCTCTCTGCTATGTCACAGCCTGCAAATGATCTCTCCGACTAGTCAGAGAGATAAGGACAGCTCAGTAAGCTAAGAGGCGGGGCTTCACTCTGCACCAGGAAGAAGGGGAAACAAGCTGCTGCCAACACAGAAACCAGAGCAGACTTGCAGCAGGGACTAAGGTACATTAATCTGGGGGGCTGTTTAGAGGAAATTTACAGATAGAAAAAAAAGTTTACTTATTCTTTTAGAGATTCAGGGGAAAACATGTTTTTTTTTTTCAAAATGCATCAGTTAATAGCACTGCTTCAGCAGCATTCTGCAGTGAAATATGTTTATCAAATGTTTTTTATATTTAATCTGGAAATCTGACATGGGGTAAGACATGTTGCTTCCTATGTGCCTTCAGTCTTGTTACTTTTGCTCTGATAAACTTCAGTCACTCTTTACTGTTGCACTGCAAGTTGGAGGGATATCACCCCTTTCCCTCCCCCCCATCAGCAGAACAATGGGAAGGAACAGGGTAATAGCTCCCTGACACAAGATAACAGCATCCTGGTATATATGAGAATAGCATTTAATAGTAAAAATCAAAGTCCCAATGCAAATCCTCCAGTAACATTGAATTGGAGAAACAATAGCTTATCTGACAGCAGTTCTATTGTGAAGTGATGGCTTTTTGAAAGCATACGATCAGTCAGAATGCCTACACACCAGCATTGCAGCTAAAAATTTACATTTTTTTTCATTCAAGCTTTTTTTGTACTGAAAACAGTATAATTTAGAAATAAAACCCAAAGCAGACATGTCAACTTCACCATATTTGCTTTAAAAGACTTTCTCACCTCACCTGCAGTGAAAACACATAATTAACCTGAAATGCATAGAAACATCACCTAAAGTTTTCCAAAATAATCTGAAGTGGTGGAGGAGGGAGCAAAGAAAAAGGTGACGCAAAACTGAACAGGGGCAGAGGAAAGAGGGAGGGGCCAGAGCATTACAGGTATAGCAAAGATGACCCTAAATTACTTCAGAGCTGAGTTGAAATCAATACCAGTAGAACAGGCCTGGCTGAATAACAAAGAATAGTGAATGGAACAAGAAATTTAGGCGAGGGTGAAAAATAATATAAGGCTGAAACAGGTCGCAAATTTAATTGTAGAGAACAGATGTGAAGAGATGCTGTATTAAACTCAAGCAACCTAGCACCCTCTGTTTAAATCTATTCATGTCATAATTCAAGGAAGCCTTTCTGAACCATATAAACATTCTTGATGTTTGCATATTTCATAAGGCAAATTTCACTTAAAATTCTGCATTGAAAAGAATCATTGCACCTAAAACATCTGTTGATAAAAATAGTACTGTTACAAAATGTAATAGATTCATATAATTTTAAACAGTATCAGGATAATCCAGATGTAACAAAGGAGCAGATCTGGATAGCAGTAGATAATAAATGTTAAATACTAGTACTACTATTTTATAGGGAATTGAAAAACCAAATTAAACAACACTATTTAGTATTATTACTTCTTGTTGAAATTGTCTGAACACAACATAAAAAATTTGATCGATTGATAAAATCGTTCGAATCTAATGATTTGAACAATTTTTAGTATTCAATCAAATTTTTTTTATTCCATCAATGAAACTTTGAAGAATCCTATGGGAGCTTCCCATAGGGATATATAGCAATTCAGTAGGTTTCATCTGCCGAAATCTTATATCGAATTTTTTTAAAAAGGGCCAGCACTTCGACAATCGAATTAAAATTTTCCAATTTGACCAATTCAAATTGAATTTTGAGCTATTCAATAGTCGAATAAGCCCAAAATAAATTAAAAATTTTTAATTAAAATTTGATTCGAATTTTCACTTTGAATCAATTCGACCTTTAGTAAATGTGCCCCTAAGTGTTGATTTGTGGCATAAGCAATAGTGTTTTACTTGCGACTTATTTAAAGGAGAACTGTCATGAAATATGAACCATACCATTTGTCTCACTGATATATAACATTAATTAGTACAATAAAATCTATACCCAACTGCATCAAATTTGTGTTATAAAAACATTTACTTATCACTCATTTCAAACAGCTCTCCAGATCAAGCATTTTCAGAATCTGAAAGTAGGAGTGTCCATTCAGTTCAGCAACATTCACTTAGCCCCGCCCATGTTTCATGAGTCATATTTCCCCTCCCTCACCCTCTAGTTACATCATATCTGTATGCAACATTGCTCTGTCTGACAAGCAAGAAGTAATGAAGAGCTCATTAATGCCTCTGGTTTGGTTGACAAAGAACTGGAAAAGAACTTTTCAAACTGGTTGTAGACGATCATTTCAGCAGTCCAGTATTGTTCATGTCTGTAAAAACCTGTACTGTTCACACCTCAGACCCAGACTGCATTGTTCACCTGATCAAACCTCAGACAAGCTACTGGAGTATGTATGAACATAGTTTATATACACACATATCTATATATATCTATGTATATATATATATATATATATATATATATATATACAGTTATGTACATAAGAGTGTCCTACACTGTCAGCAGGGGCCTAAGGCTCCCACGAGGGGGGGTGTAGTGAGGATCAAGGAGGAAGTCCCACACAGTGAGTTCAGGCAAGGAACAGTTCAGGGAGAATCCAATAACAAAGTCAAGTCCGGGCAGAGGTTCAAAAAGGCAGGCAGCGAGGTTTCAGCGTCAGGAACAGGCAAGGGTCAATAACAGGAATCAATACTAGAAGTTCAGCAATGCAGGAGACCCAGGAACACAATAGCTTAGATGAGCTATTCTCGGGCATTGAACCTGGGTCTCCGGCGTCCTTTTATTTTTGAATTTGGCGCCGAAAGCGTCTGATGCGGCGCAGTGGCGTCACGGCCGGAGCCGTGACCACGTGGCGGCCATGGGCGCCGCCATCTTGGATGCGCCACCGCGGGAGACAGACGCGCCGCCCGGAGCTCCTGGAAATGCTCCGGGCGGCGTCCGTGACATACACTGCCTGTGTGCTGTACTTTATGCTGTATAGCAGAGATTTTAGATAAGTTTGTAACACATTATTTCACATTGGTACAGCTCCTCTCTGATACCCATTAAAAGAAGCATCCCTGTCCTATTTTATGGCTGAGATGATAGCTATTATTGTATTTTCTCTCTGATCCCCGTTATAACCAACTGTGGAGGGTTAAACACACTAATGGAAAGAATGCCACATTTAAAGTGGACCTGTCACCAAAAACAACTATTCAGTATCCTATTTTATCAAGTTAGTCAATCAAAATGAACTTTAATTACTCTACATAAATTATTTGAATCTTGTTTTCTTCAGTCTGGGAATTCATAATTATAGCAAGCAGGCAGGAGCCATTTTGTGGACACTGTTATTAATGCAAGCCTTGCATCATCTTAAAATCTTGTTTGTGCACCAGAATGGGGGACCTGATGTTCATCCCCATGCCCTGGCTACACAATTAAACAGTGAAGTTAACGGGGGAATGTGTGGGGAGCAGTGACATCTAGGAAGTGCTGAATGGAAAGTGAAAGTAATTGTCTGCCCCGCCTCTATGCCTAAGGCATAGAGGAGGGTCAGACAATATTTGATTGACAGCTGAGATTTTTAAATGAGCTTACAACAGCTATGAATGCTTTACTAAAAAATAGAAATTGGATTTCATGTTTAATCAGAAAAGGAATATTATTATACAGATTTTTGTGTCTGGGTGACAGGTCCACTTTAAACACAATCCCCATAATTCATTGCAAATGGCAGGCTTCTGATGGAGGGTGTTTCTTTATGACATCAACTTGGTGAGGGGGGGGGATCAGCATGATTGGCTCCTCCAGGGGGATGCAGATTTGAAATTATGTCAGGGGGGTTGACTTTGTCAGGAAGGAGGAACATACTGTGAGCTGTTTGTGATGAGACTTTGTCCCAGACTATGCAGCTTTTGGGTTTGGCTGTGTGGGATTAGTAAAAGCTTGGTTGAGGATGTAGAGGTCATATAAGGGTATTTTTTCATTAAGTAATAGGTTTAACTTTGAAAAAACACTGTATTCTTTTTTATTGTTAACTTTACTGTGTATAACTTAAAAGATAGAGAACACAATATTTTATGACAGTTCCCCTTTAATAAAAAAAATTTAATAGAGGCAAACCTAAAATTCTCAAAATTATTGTTGGCTGAATAAACACCACAATGTTGGATTTGAGTGAAATAATGATTCACTGAAAAATGAATCTGTGAAAAACAGATAACACCTTTTTGAACTGAACAATGTTCAACAAATATTTCAAGCTAAACTGTATTTAAGGAAATCCATATTATCTTTTTAGTGTTCTTAGTCAATCTGGGATACTCAAGATTTTCCAATTAAGATATGTACAGTATGTTTTATGATGCCATAATTTGTGAGACCTATAAGTATTCAGTGTAGTTATTTTATTTGTATAGATTCGCTAAGGTTCAGGACACTAACCCAAGAAGAAGAATTGCAAAGAGTTTCACATTAATAAAACCAAATACAATAGGATTTCATGACAACAACTGGACAAAGGTTCAAGATTTCATGAGCTTTCACCTCCTTAATAGATTGTGGCAAACAAAAGAAATATAGAGTGCTAAACTGATTTACATCTGCTGAGTACTACTGAAATGCAGTTTCTATGAAAAGTATTGAAAGCTATTATTTTACAATTTGAAGAGTAAAAAATATATTGGGAACATACTACAGCACCAAATGTAAATAATCAAAGACAGTGAAAGTATACTAGGATAAGATATGCAATATTCAAAATCCTATTATAAGATTACAGTGATATATACAATTTTGTTAAATGGATATTTTACAAAGTATTTTATGAAGCTAAATTTTAAACAGAATTTCCAGAAGTTGTGCTTTAGATGCATGAAAAGCTTAGAGCTTGGTTTTAGTTTAGATATATAGATTAGTTTAAAATACCAATAGAGCCCCCTAAGATGCTCTGCCAAATATTTTGTTACTGTAGTATAAAAGAAATGGCTTAAGCTAGGAAAAAGACAGAAGTCAAGAGAAAGCATGCAAAAAGCTGATAATAGAAAGGAAAGCCCTGGAGCAATAAGCGCAGACTTGCCCAGCCCCTGGCAGTCATCCACCTCACCCCAATAAACCACCACCCCAATAAACACGCTGAACAGCTGTTTTGGGAATGCCAGATTTCATATATTATTTTACACTTATTCTGATCTTTCAGTTCTTGTTGAAGTCGTTCAAAGAAATATTGATATCAATTTATGTTTTTACACAGTAATGCCTGGCTATTAGTGGTGAATTATTCTGTCATTTATTACACCAAATAATAAATATGCAATAAGTATAAAACATACCATAAACCACAATATCATAATAATACTATATTACAACATAACATGAATGTATAAAAAACAATAACAAATGTACAGCAGTTGCTATACTATCCTGGAACCCACCTCCTACCCAAAATAATTCACTTTCTTACCCTGGCCTTCCAGCCACCCATTAAACATGCAACTGCCATCCTAACACACTCCTCCATTTGAGTTGAGTAGGAAGTGGGAAATTCTCTGCAACCCCTTTTTAAGCCTAGCTTAAATCACTGCCCTAGCAATCTTTTAATTGCCCAAACCCACATTTAGAGCTAGGAGGGGCTCAGGCAACCTCCAGCTTTGTCATGCCCCTATGTCAGGTGTTTTTCATCTTTATGATTTCATTATCATCATATCATTATATTATCTATTAATCATCCAATATGGATGTTTTCTGAATGCACTGTTATATTGGTGTTTCTGTACCTTTATACAGTATAAATGTGAGAGTCGGCATTATATCCATTCTTGTTAAATCTAAATGCTTGATACAGGGAATGTTTTAATCATTTTCAGTCAGGAAGGATTTTTTTTTCCTCTTGAGGCATAATTGGCACTGGCTTCGGCTGGGTTTTTATCCTTCCTCTGAATCAGTGGGTATATGATAATGTATTTAAAATTTTTATTTGTTACAGCAGCAGTAAGACCTTGAATACTACACAGGATACTTTAGAAGAGGGAGAAAGCAGGTTCTCTCCTGTGACTGCACAGTGGGTTGATTCATACAGATGCTACTACTGCCTGTGCTAGGTGACAGCCTGCTTGGATTTCCTACCATTGAGACACTGCAGATTCAGGACCAGCAGCAGGGCAGCTGAACTTCTCTCATGGTTGGAGATGCAGCTTCTGCTGGTAGCAGATTTTGGGGTCATTCACTCTGGAGGTAGAGGCAGCCCAATACTCTGTGGTGAATATAATGACATACTGCTGATCTCAAGTCTTCACTGAAGAATGACAGAGCATAGTAATGATCCTGTATGGAATGCTACCTTTAGAATATTATCAGGGTTAGGCTGACAATGTCCTATTTATTTGAATAAATGATGTGGCCATTTTACCTCATTTCTGGCTCTGTTTTATTAAGGTATGTAACAAAAGGGTTCAGTGAGATGACTGAGGGGTCCCCTTTTCAAGCAAAGAATGTACCAAGCTTTATGAATACTAAGGGGAAGATTTATCAATTTGTTGGTGAGTAGTGATGGGCGAATTTATTCGCCAGAGGCGAATTCCCGCGATTCACCGCTGGCGAATAAATTCGCGAAACGCCAGCTAAAAAAACGAGTTGCGCCGTTTTTGACACGACGAAAACGACGCGACGTGCGTCGTAAACGACGCAACGAAAATGACGCGACGCGACAAAAATGACGCGATTTCGTTTCGTGGATTTTTTCGCCAATTCGCGAATTTCGCTGGAAATTCGAGAATTTTTCGGCGAAACGAGGGAGATTCGCCCATCACTATTGGTGAGTTAGGAGTAAAAGCAGAAGACCAGAGCAGATCTTTTTTATATTTTCACATATCAGGTGTGTAATCCCCCTAGGGGTCAAAGAAAGTTAGCATTTATAATTCTCAAAATCTGGCAATACATTAACCATATGCATCCATCTAACATCCATTTTACTAAATTATCATAAACATATTGACCTTAGTAGAAATATCTCCCTGCATCTTATTTTATAATAGCTCAGAGAAACAGCTACCTACCCTTTTTTGCAGTGTCATATCACAAACATTAGTAGAATTTAAGATAATGCTGATTTGTTTAACAGCTATTTCATCACAGAGCAGTTTGTGAGACTTAGAACCATTCAATGTAATTTTAATACTGTATATTATCTGTTTGACCTCAAATCAACAAATAACACTTCTCTTTTATGTAAAAATAACTGCCATTCATAAGATAGCACTACATTAAGAACTGTTCTAAACCCATGGTACTTCTGTTAAAAAAGGATTTTGTAAGATTCACTGCATAATTTTTAAATGGATTGAACAGGGATATGTTAACAAAAGACTGTAAGTCATTCAAACACAAGTTCAATAAAAAACAGCGTATCTTCCATCTATGTAATCATGGTAACTACTGTTAGAATTTTGCTTGAATTGATTTTGTATTATGTAAGATTTAGCTACATTGCTTTATCATTTTGCAAGCATATGATACGATTTTGGAGCTGGGAAAAATAATATATGATGTCTCAGAGTAAAAAATCAATTGTATCTGTAGCATAAATGCAAAAAGCACAGATAAATCATGTTGGTTAAAATGATGCCAGAATGTCATGAGACAAGTAATATTTTAGGTGAAAAAAGGTAATTAAAAATGCTATGAAATCTAAGAGGCCTATCTAACTAGCATTTTCATGGTTTTAGTGGTTGTTGTAATTCAAACTAAACTACAAATGTCATGAGATTTACAGTATGAAAAAAAATCCAAATAAAACATACAAATGGAAAATTACTCTGAGCTCTGTGCTAAAAAAAGTCTGATTTAAAGTGATCCAAAATTGTGTTTTTTACACTTAATAAATCTCAAATTTTTAGAACTTTTTAAAATAAGAAAACCACAATTTGTTAGAGATTTGCAGAAAAATTGTAAATTTGATTGTTAGTATATTACTCCCTTAGAGATTCATTGAAAAAATCTAAATTTGATTGTTAGTAAATTACTCCCTAAGAGATTTGAAGTAATTTTACTGATTAAACTCAAACATTTTCACTGGCATAATCCCAGGTACTGCAGGGCACATGTTGCATTCAAACAAAATGTATTATAGGGTAAGGTAACCATCCATCCCCATCCCACAGGGACATGCCCTATTTCAAGACCATCCAACGTTAGTTGAAAATATACCCATGCAGCAATTTAATCAGCCCTCATTGCATAAATGGCCAAGCAGGGGAGTGCCTGAGTACAGAAGCAGATGACAGGTTTAACCCGGAGCTGCACTGAAGAGCCAAATAGCTCCACAGCTTGCAGAAACCCTGTTCATTTGAATTTCCCCCTTCACACATTAGGCCCTGTTGGTGACTGGAAGGGAAAGTTTTCTTTGTGCTGTGGCAGGTTCGTGCTTTACTATTCTGCAGATACCCCACCTTCCCCCAATTTCAGCACCTTTACCTTTGTTGTACTAGCTTCTTCTAAAAATTACATTACAATTACATTTCAGTAAGGGATACTGCATACGCGATATTATGTCATTAATATATTGGCACTTTGTACTAATCTGATAAGATGAGCTGTGTTGAACATTAAGGTATTTCTCAATACTAAATTAATTCTGCTTTTATTATAATATTGTACAGTGTCATTCTTTTAATATATATATTGAAGAAAATTGCTGTTGTACTCTAGGGTCTTAATAAAAATAAAAAAACCTTTATTGGTATCAACGTTTTGACCTTTACTGAGGTCTTTATCAAGATAACTAAACATACAAGAAAGACAAATTTATAACCGCAAAAGGTATACTCCCACCAGTCAGGTAAGCCCATATCCATTGTGAAGTAATATGTAAATACTGCCACTTAAGGGTAAAACACAAATATAACCAAAGATAAATAATTTATCAATACAAATACAGACTCATAAAAATTTAAAACAATTATCGTTCATCCAAAAAAGGTAAATACGAACAATACTCATTTAGACCCCTTGGGGACAATGTGTTTAGTTTTTGAATCCAAAAAACTTCTTTTTGTAACAGCATTTGGCAATGATCACCTACGCAATTCTCGTCAACTAAATGCTCACCCACACAAATGCTAGAGATGAGTTCATTATTATTATTATTTATTACAAGATCCAAAGGAGAGTTATTCCTATTCGGTTCTTGAACGAGCTGGGATAAAAAGTTGTCATTTAGCATATTTACAAACCTTCTAGCTTTATTGTCTTGGCAACCCCCATTACCCTAGTCAATGTCCGGATAACTGAAGTCACCTATAATAATAACTTGACCTAGTTGTGAAGCCACTTCTATTTTTAAAATTAGCTGGGCTTCATACCCTTCACTTATACGAGGTGGTTTATAGCCTACACCAGTGATCACCTACAAGTAGCTTGTGAGCCACATGTTGCTCTCCAACCACTTGGATGTTGCTCCCAGTGGTCTCAAAGCAGGGGCTTATTTTTTAATTCCAGGCTTAGAGGCAAGTTTTGGTTGTATAAAAAACAGGTGTACTGTCAAACAAAGCCTCAATGTAGGTTGGCAATCCACATAGGGACTACCAAATGGACAATCACTGCACTTATTTGACACCCCAAGAACATATTTTATGCTAGTGTTGCTCCCCAACTCCTTTTACTTCTGAGTGTTGCTCCCCGGGTTCAAAAGGTTGGGGATCCCTGGCCTACACCAATGACATTTTTCTTTGTAACCTTTTGCCCAGTCGAAAAGCTCTACCCAGAGGAATTCCACACCCTCACCAGTGCCAGCAACTAATTTCTTTAGTGTATGACTTTAATTCAGGCTTTACATACAAACACACTCCTACCCCCTTTTTAATCCCTCTGTCCCTCCTAAAAAGGGTGTAACCATTTGAATTCACAGACCAGTCACATATTCCATCCCACCAGGTCTCAGTGATACCAATTATATCATAATTTTTAGAGCATGCAATTAATTCTAGGTCTCCTATTTTACCTGACAAACTTTGTGCATTTGCCAGCATACAGCAGAGGTTATTACTTTTACTTTTTAAATGTGCATTACTTTGAGGAGAATTATATGCTAAGTTAGTATTAGTATGTTTTCCTTGTAACAGAGGGACCTGTTTTCCTTGTAACAGAAGAACCTCCTTAGCTGGTAAACTGTATGCCCCCTCACTCCTTCCCCATGACCCCTTACTAATCCCACTAACCCATCTACCCTAGCTTCCCCCCACTTGCCTAGTTTAAACACTCCTCCAACCTTTCCTTCATTCTTTCCCCTAGCCCATTGAGGGGCAATCAGTCATGACTGTATTGGTTGTACCCCAAGGAGAAATCAGCCCAGTGATCTAGGAACCCAAACTCTTCCTTCCTACACGAAGACTTGAGCCTCACATTTAGCTCCCCGAGCTCCCGCTGTCTCCCTAAACTTGCACATGGCACAACCAAAATTTCCGAAAAAATTACATTGGAAGACCTTAGAGCCAAGATCCCTGAACTCACTCTTTAAAGTCTTCCATCTACCATTCATCTTGTCATTAACCAATACGTTATAAGACTGTTGAGTCATGCCCAGCCCCACCCAATAATTTGTCTACCCGAACATACTGAACCCTGGCATCAGCTTAGGCCTGACTCTGCTTTCCTCCCCACCACTACTAGAGAAACTGGTCTCCCAGCTGTAGAGAGATCAGCCCCATCTAGAATTGCCAGTCCTCAGTTCACACTCCCATCATCTTTACAAAGCTGTTGGGATGTATAAACCCAGGATCAGTCTCCCGTTTCCTTTTGCCCACCTTAGATTTTCTAACTGTCACCCAGCTAACTGCCTCAACATCATGCTGCTGTTCTGTTCCCCCCAAACGATCTGACCCTGGTGCTGGTCAGTGAGCAAGAGACTGCTTTCAAGATTGTCAATCAACCTGAATAAAAAATAAAAACCATTATTTATATTTATTAAAAACACCGAATCAAATCCATACTTCAACCAGGAAAAGAAACACCAATGAATTTAAAACAAACATATTTTGATGAATTCATTTAAAATAATTTTTAGACCTCAATTAATAAATTATGTTGATATATCAATTTCATCAGATAAAGGCTGTGAGCAGATTGATTGCTCTAGGGGAGATGGTATCCAATTTACAAATCCAGTGACTGTCACGTTTGAGAAGGGTTTGTTCCAGGTCACCTTTCCGTATTCCTAAATTTTTCTAAGGTCCAAAAGGTGACCTTCGCTGGATCCATATTATGGCACTTTTTGAAATGTTGAGCTACCGTAGAGAGTTATCAATTTTAGTTAGAATTCCTGTGGTTCGTATTGCACTACAGTGTTGTTGTAACCTTTGCTTCAACATTTGGGTTGTCATCCCAATATATCTTTTTGGTTGGAGGGGAATAGACTGGGATCTTTTCAAAATATGGTGCAGTATGCTTAAGAAATGTCGCGACGCGCCGCGTTTGACGTGATGCGCGTCAAAAACGATGCGTGACTCGTTTTGCTAATTTTTTTTTCGCCAGTTCGCGAATTTCTCTGGAAATTTGCGAATTTTTCGGCGAAACGAAACGCGGGAGATTCGCCCATCACTACTTAAGAATTTTATGGGGGTAGGTAATATGTTTTGCTACTGCAAAAAATGCAAGGCCATTATGAAAATGGTGACCTAGATTTTTGCATTCCTTTTGACTCCCTTGCAAAATTTTGAACAAAACTGTTTATGTCACAGCAAACACTAATTAATAAATGAAACTCCAAAGGAGGTGATAGCACTAACCTTTGCTTATAGGTAGTTAGCGATGTAATATTCTCCAACAAATGATTTTACATTACAAGCAGCACTAAACATTTACAAAAATATGATTTTAAACATTGCCTGTGACTTCAATTACAGTACATCTCCCCCTTAAAAATTGAAATCATTAAAAACATTGAAATATATAGACCCAAAAGGAATATTTGACATGCATTAACACTTTCTTAGTAAATACTGAGAACAAAATAAAGTCAAATGAAATACAAAAAGCAAGTTATACAGTACACAATTATTTGTTTAACTAGGACATTATGGAGAATGGCATTTACAGCTTTTTGGAGAACATACTTCCAGAGAAAAATACAAAAAAATGTGTGACCAATCAGAAACTAAGTTGGGTTCACATCTAAGTCAATAAGGGGCTGATTTAAATATTTGAAGTGAATATTTGAAAGCAAAAAATTCGATATTCAAAGTAAATTTTTGAAAAACTTCGACTATCGAATAGGTTACTTCAACAATTCAACCATTCGATCATTCATTCGAACGGTCGAATAGTAAAATCATTCGACTTCGAAATTCGAAGTACTGTCTCTTTAAAAATCCTTTGCTTTTTTTTACTTCGCCAAATAAAAAAATATACAATTTTTCCAAATTTTTTTCAATCTAAGAAAAATCCTTCGATTGTACGCTAAAATCCTTTGAATCATTCATTTTAATTCGACCACAGGAATGCCAAATTCGGTGAAAAATCCTTCGACTTCGATATTCAAAGTCGAAGGATTTTAATATGAAGGCCAAATTGTTTAGTATTTTCTACTTTGAAATTGGATCTTAGTAAATCAGCCCCTAAGAGGAAATACCTTAGGTATGAGGCTGTCTGGAATGAGCTTGTGTACAACTATGTTAAAAATGTTGTTAACGTGAAGAAGGGCAGAGGCTATGTTAATATAAAATGATGTGAGAATAAACCAAAAGCAGATACAGTGCAAAATTATAAAGAAGAGGCAAGTCTGATACCAACCTGTGGTTAAGGCAGGTGGCAACTACTAACAAGTCTTTTGGAAGGCCAAGGGTCAGGGCAGGCAGCAATCAAGAACAAGTACATGTATCAGGCAGTGGTCAAGGCAGGAAGCAAATAAAAGTAAGTCCGTGTATCAGGATGAGGTCAAACAAGGAGATTGCACGGTTACAGACTAGGCAGAAATGCAGGTACATACCTGGAGCAGGAAAAGGACTGAATCAAGAACAAGGAGGCAAGATCAAAGGAAACAGTTCTATGATCCAGCAGTGGCAGAAAGAAGTGCTGGCTTAAAGCAAAACTCTACCCCTGAACAATGCAGGTCTCTGTAAAAATATATAGCATATACTGGCTCATATATGAAACCCTGTTTTACCTAATAAGCCATTTTTATAAAAATATACTTTTTGTAAATGCATATGTATAGTAGTTTTTATTACACTGAGTCCTATTCATTCTGCGGGTATTTTGGGGTTTTTTAATATGCCTTTAAAAATATAATTACAGCACATGAGTGGAGGAGGAGACAGAAGAAAACAGGGGTGACTTGGTTGTAGTCAACTTTTTTGTGAAAATTCAAATTTCGAGCAATTTTTGTGAACTTTGACTAGGAATTAGTCCAAATTCAATTTGAATTTGCAAAAATTCAGATTTAAAAATGTATCATGTACTGTCTCTTTAAAATTTGGACCTTGAACATTTGCCATCTAAAACTTGCTGAATTGCTGTTTTAGCCTATGGGGGACCTCCTAGAACCTATTTGGAGTCAATTGGTGGACTTTGAAAAATCTAAGTTTTTTCTTGTAAAAACTTTGAATCAAATTTGATCGAATGAGTAATTACTTCGATTTGTACAATTCAAATTTGATCGAAAATAGACCTATTCAATCAAAAACGTACCTAATCGACCAAAAAAACTGATTTAATTTCCATTCATCTTTTTGAATTAGAATTTCGAAGTTTTTCAAATTCAAATTTTGACCCTTAATAAATCTTCCCCTTAGAGTGCTCCGTAACTCCCTTCTTTTAAACTCCATAAATTACTTCTAAATGAACTCTGAATAAATTTGACATGGGGGCATTTATCAAACCTTCAAATTTTATGGTGTAGTTTCTAAAGGGGAAAACAAATTTTATGAGTAAAAAATACTTGAATATTTAGAAATTTAGTATACTCCAAGCTGCTAAAAATGCACAAATTTGTCACAAGGTTTTTTTGCACCAAATTTTTGAGAAGAATTATTGATAAATTAGTTAAATTCATGGATGGGAGTTAGGGGGACTTTGAATAATAAACGGAGATAAATTTGAGTTTAGTAAATACCCACCCTTGAGATCAATTAAAGCATAATGGAGGAGTGTTTTGGACCCAATCCAAGGATCTTCTTCCTCTTCCAAATAGTCCAGTGTGTCATCACTCTTAGATATACAGTAGCAAGATTAGTAATGTGAAACATTTATTCTTTACTTCAACAAATCTCCCATAATAGACAGTAATTATTAATACCGTAAAGGGGGGTGGACAAACCCTGTTCCCTTATCAAGTGAAAATAGAAATTTATTTCTATTTTACCTCACACTGCAGGCAGAATAATAATTTACCACCTGGAACATTTTACTGTTTTCTTCAACTTGATTTTATTTTCTGAAGCACTCTGTGAACTATTGAGATAGTATATCTGATATGTTCTGAATTTATTCATGAAAAGCAATTACAAAGATGAAATTTAAAAAAAGAATAAACATTTAAATTTATAAATAAATGAGGATTTTGCAGGATACCCTAATTTTGTCCACCTGTGAAAAAATGTTTATTTTCAAAATGCAGTTATATTTAATTTAAATATAACACACCCCTTTTACAATTTTCATGAAAATACCTCTATTGGAAGAGCTTTCAGGCAAATTCTATTTAATCCTCTTCCCATTCTTTATACTTTAATCACTTCTTTCTTACTGCCTTTTACCTACTCCAATTTGTACTGTACATAATATATTTACAGCAGTCTCATGTCTCTTTGCTTTGGCACTACACACAAAAGGCCCTAAACAAATTATTTATAGATTTACAGTAGTACTCCAAGAATGTCAATTACATTTAAAAAAGACTGAAGCTAAGATTGCTAAATAAAGCAGCATAGTCCAGTCGGCTAGCTGTTTTGTTCTAACTGGTATATTTTATTAGAAATTCCAAGAAAAATAATTTTTTTAATTAATGTCGTTTTTGTCCAGTTGCTTTATAAAAAGTATACTAATGTGCACTTATTCTGATTGTAAAATGACAACATTTAATTTGTAATTGCTAAACTATTATGTATCAAAGTGAAAAAATAGTCATGCAAAAACCCTGTCAATATATATATATATATATATATATATATATATATATATACGTACAAATTGGAGTGGAGTGTTAGACCCGTCCCAGACTTAGCCCACTCTCGTAGGCAAACAATATATATCAACAAAAAAGTCCAGACCACATGTGAAGGTTAGTGATGGGCGAAACGGGCGCGTTTCGCCGAAAAATGTGCGAATTTCCAGAGAAATTCGCAAATTTTTCGCCGATTCGCGAAACGAGTCGCGCGTCGTTTTTGACGTGCGTCGCGTCGTTTTTGACGCGCGTCGCGTCGTTTTTGACGTGCGTCGCGTCGATTCCGACGCGTCGCATCAAAAACGACGCGCGACTCGTTTTTGCGCGGCAAATTTTTGTTGGTGAATTTTTTTGCCCGTTTCGCGAATTCGCCCCTGGCGAATAAATTCGCCCATCACTAGTGAAGGTGAAAAAAAGAAATTTTTACCAGACCCTGGCATTGTGCAAACAAACAAACGACGTTTCGGAGCTCCCGCCCCTTTGTCAAGCATAATAGGCATCATTTGGTAACAGCTATTTATACAAGTAATAGACACACCCACCCCATACCTTTACATCATAATTGCAAAATCAATCCTCAACAGACTATACTAGACACGACACATGCTATCAAAACATGATATCTATTTAGTTACATAGTATGAATGAGTCAATTCAGGGTGCCTAGCTTAGTCTCAACACTAACCCCTGCCAGCAATATTAAATCATTCTTAGATAAACGCATAAAGGTCATACAGTGGTGTGAAAAACTATTTGCCACCTTCCTGATTTCTTATTCTTTCGCATGTTTGTCACACTTAAATGTTTCTGCTCATCAAAAACCGTTAACTATTAGTCAAAGATAACATAATTGAACACAAAATGCAGTTTTTAAATGAAGGTTTACGTTATTAAGGGAGAAAAAAATCTCCAAATCTACATGGGCCTGTGTGAAAAAGTGATTGCCCCCCTTGTTAAAAATAACTAAGAACAAAAGTAATTGAGATCTATCAGTCTGGTAAAGGTTATAAAGCCATTTCCAAAGCTTTGGGACTCCAGCGAACCACAGTGAGAGCCATTATCCACAAATGGCAAAAACATGGAACAGTGGTGAACCTTCCCAGGAGTGGCCAGCCGACCAAAATTACCCCAAGAGCGCAGATCCGAGAGGCCACAAAAGACCCCAGGACAACATCTAAAGAACTGCAGGCCTCACTTGCCTCAATTAAGGTCAGTGTTCACGACTCCACCATAAGAAAGAGACTCAGCAAAAACGGCCTGCATGGCAGATTTCAGAAAAAGTAAAATATGGTGGTGGTTTTATTTTATTGTGTCAATGTTCCAGCTCAGCTACTACAGCTGTCTTCAGGACTCGAGTTATGACGACGGCTCTAGTAGTTGAGCCGAAATGTTGACACAATAAAATTCTTCACACTCAGCCTTACTGGCTACCTGAGAATTCCTTTGCAACACATACAATGCATGCAGTTTAAACACACTCTTTTATGTGTTTTTTTCTCTAAGACAGTGTTGCTTACCAAAAAGCCTGTCACTATATATATATAGAATACAGTACATATCTTTATAAATACTCCAGATTTGAGTGGTGTATTCTACACAGCATAATAAATGAACTTCAAAGTGTAGGTATATTTACTGCAGACTTGTAGTTAGTACAGGGTGTAACTACAGTATGTTTGTCAAACTTATATTGATTTTAAACAGATTGTGAGAAAATGTAGGGTGCTTTCAAGTCAAAGGCAGTTAAGCCAAGGCTAAAATTTTCTTCATTGTTGTGTGGGTGGGAGGAACAATAGAAAACATCTACATATTGTTGTCATTTCTGAATGCTGGTGAATGTCCAGCAGGTTGAAACCTATGGGCAAATACACACACATGGTTTTACCATGCAGAAGCCGACCACCGCGTACATATACTAGTGGTTTCAAGCTTATGCAATGGCACACTAAGTTAGCCTATTTTTGCAGCAGGTGGCTTTTTTAAAGAATGGGGTGTGTTTCCACACCAAAGACTGCATGTGTGCCCATGCCCTAAATGCCGGGTAACCCAGATGACACCCATTAACTGCAGGAATAATAGCAGAAGCCAAGGTAAAGTGAAGGATGTGTAATGGTCAGAATTAAAGCAATAACAAACAGGAGTGCAAAAACCATAGTCCAGATACAGGCCTGGGTAGAGACAGAAAACTGAATGAAATCCAGTAATGGACTGAGAAGGTCAGGGCTGGCAGAAGACTAGCAATGTCTGAATGGCAGGCAAGGTCAGTGGCAGGCAGTCAAGCAGGGTCGAGTAACAGGCCGTAGGTCAAACCAGGGAATCCACAGGAGGACAGGTGCAAGGGAAACAGTCAGTGGATATGGAACAAGGCAGGGGACACAGGAACCAGGAATCAAAGAAGTCATGGAGGTCAGAGGCTAGATCAGGCTCAGGAGCTCAGATGATCAAGCAAGGGGCAATGGTCAGGGACAGGTTTATAAGGGGCCCTGATCCATACACTTGTGATGTGATCCTACATTTCTCACATAGCCATACTACAGGGAATGAAGAAAGAAATGTGTATTACTCAATATATATTACAGCAATATATAAATTGCAATTCCTTGCAGTTTGTACTCCCTACCATTCCTGGTTGAGGGTTTTTTTATCTAAGCTTCCTTGTTACCTTGTTTGAATATTTTGGTAGTATACATGCTCCCTGGGTTTGCTATTGTTTGCAAACCTTTTTCCTGGTAACATAGTAAGTTAGGTTGAAAAAAGACACACATCCATCAAGTTCAACCTTTTTAATTTTTTTTTAAAAAAAATTTAACTGCCTAACTGCTAGTTGATCCTAAGGAAGGCAAAAAAACCCTATCCAAAGCTTCTCCAATTTGCCTCAGAGGGGGAAAAAATTCCTTCCTGACTACAGAAAGACAATCAGACTAGTCCCTGGATCAACTTGTATAATGACCTATCTTCCATAACCCTGTATTCCCTCAATTGCTAAAAAGCTATCCAACCCCTTCTTAAAGCTAGCTAATGTATCAGCCTGTACAACAGTTTCAGGGAGAGAATTCCACATCTTCACAGCTCTCACTGTAAAAAACCCCTTCCGAATATTTAGGCGGAAACCTCTTTTCTTCTAAACGGAATGGGTGACCTTGTGTCAGCTACTGGTGAATAAAGCATTAGAGAGATTATTATATGATCCCCTTTTCTCCAGCGTGAACCTCCCCAATTTGGCTAGTCTTTCTTCATAGCTAAACTTTCCCATACCTTTTACCGGCTTAGTTGCCCTTCTCTGTACCCTCTCTAATACAATAATGTCCTGTTTGAGTGAGGGAGACCAAAACTGTTTGGCATATTCTAGATGTGGCCTTACAAGTGCTCTATAAAGTGGAAGAATGACCCCATCCTCCTGTGACTCTATGCTCCTTTTAATAGACCTTATTGGCCCTTGATGCTGCTGACTGGCATTGCTTGCTACAGCCAAGTTTATCATCTACAAGGACTCCAAGGTCCTTTTCCATAATGGATTTGCCCAGTGCAGTCCCATTAACGGTATAAGTGGCTTGAATATTTTTATATCCCAGGTGCATGACTTTACATTTATCAATATTGAATCTCATTTGCCACTTAGCTGCCCAGATTGCTAGCTTGTCAAGATCCTGTCACAAGGATGCCACATCCTAGATGGAATTAATGGGGCTGGATAGTTTTGTGTCATCTGCAAACACTGTTACATTACTTACAACACCCTACCTTAAGTCATTAATAAACAAGTTAAATAAAAGTGGACCCAATACAGAGCCCTGAGGGAACCCACTAAGAACCTTACTCATAGTAAAGAACATACCATTAACAAACACCCTCTGTACCCGATCCTGTAGCCAGTTTCCTATCCATGTGCAAACAACTTCATTAAGACCAACAGACCTTAGTTTGTGGGGATCGGTATCAAACGCTTTGGCAAAATCCAAATAGATCACATCTACTGCCCCCCACTGTCCAGCATCTTACTTATGTCATCATAAAAAGCAATCAAATTTGTCTGTCCAAAATATATAGTATTGAGTGGGAGCACTTACCGGCATCCAATTCCAACGTGCTACTACGTGCAGGCCGCGATCCCAAGCAGCAAGAAAGATCCAGTGAAACAGTGTAACACGGAGCACCAATGGAAAAGGTAGTAGATAAAAAATCAAAACTTTATTTGATCCATTTTAAAAGGTCCGTGATAAGAGTGTGCAGAAAAAACAACAAGGTTGGCTGCTAAACGCCTTTCGTGGCTTCCCGCCACTTCATCAGGAGCAACCAAAACTCTCACCACTAGCTAATTAAATAGTGAAAAAGTCCAAAATACGTCATAATGGGAAAAAGGTGAACCACTTGAATAAGGGGGTAAACTAAACCAACCATAAATAGGGGATGGTCTAAAACTGAACTAAGCTCTCTTAGAACCAATACCATCAGGCCCTGGTGCCTTGTTTACATTAATTTTTATTAAAGCTTTATGAATCATATCCTAAATCAGCCACTGACTAGATTGAGCTGAGTCAGTGCATCTCAGATTTGCTTTCATTTGGTATAGTACCTATGGATTGGAGGAAAGCTGATGTCATTCCAATATTTAAAAAGGGATT
Source organism: Xenopus borealis (assembly GCA_024363595.1). Classification (NCBI taxonomy): domain Eukaryota; kingdom Metazoa; phylum Chordata; class Amphibia; order Anura; family Pipidae; genus Xenopus; species Xenopus borealis. Next base: position 40,815,461 of record CM044431.1, read on the forward strand.
ACAATCTCAGCCTTCTTATTATAAACCAGTACATGGGGAAATTGTTGAAATTGAAGTCTTGTTAAAGGGAATTTTGTCCTAGTCTCTCAGGACTTGGTATTAGTGATGGGTGAATCTGAGGCATTTGACTTCGCTGAAACAGTAAAAAAATTTGCCAAGCACTGCCAGTGGCTTGTTTTGGATGCGGGCGTCCGTTTTTCGACTCCGGCGCTGGTGTCCAAAAAAAACGGCGTTGCAAATAACGGACGGCCGCGTCCATTTTCCTTGACGCCTGTAAATTTTCACCAGGCAAATTTTCGCGGGCATTTCAAGAAGGTATTCGCCACGAATTCGACCCAGGCGAATTAATTCACCTATCACTACTTGGTATTTAACTTTCATTAGTGACTATGGGGAGGGTATTGTTAGTAATGTATCAGTGTCTGCAGATGACACAAAACTATTCAGTCCAATGAATTCCATCTAGGATGTAGCATCCTTGCAACAGGATCTTGACAAACTGGCAATCTGGACAACTAAGTGGCAGATGAGATTCAATGTTGTGTACAGGACTCCAGGGCTGGGTCCTGGACAACAGGTATATTTTACCTTTATTCAGGTACCTGGAAGGTGCACAGCAGGGCTAATTACTGCAGCAGTGCAGGAATTAATAGAGCCCTGAGAGTTCATGAAGGGGGTTGGGAAACACACGTGAGGTCTGTACAAGAGAAAGTGGGTTGGAAAACTGCTCTCCAGACTGTGGAATCAAAGTTTTGCAAGGCTAGGTGAGCCTGATCCCTGAATGGGAAAATGTTTTGTTTTGGTCAGTTTTGCTGAGAATGAAATCTGATGTTACTGCATGTGGAAAACTGTGTTAATTGCCATGTTTACCTTACATAGTTACATAGTTACATAGTTAAATTGGGTTGAAAAAAGACAAAGCCCATCAAGTTCAACCCCTCCAAATTAAAACCCAGAATCAAACACACACACACACATCACCACTCTTTCACACAAACAATATATGCCCATAGCTATACTTACCGTAGAGTTTAGTATCAAAATAGCATACCTGCTGAAGAAAAGCTTGTTTAATTTGCCATTTATACCTGCTGAAGATACAGCCTGTTAAGTTTGAACCAGTAATAAAAGGACATTTATCCTACTATTGTGTTTTTGCAGTAGTGCAAGAGTGATCCCATTCCCCCTGAACTTTACAGTTGATAAATATAAAGTCATGCACCTATAATGTAAAAATATGAAGCCACGTATTCCCTTAATGGGACTGCACTAGGCAAATCCATAATGGAAAAGGACCTTGAAGTCCTTATCGATAATAAACTTTGATGAAGCATGCAATGCCAGTAAGCGGCATCAAGGGTAAACAAGGTCTTGAGCTGTATTGAAAGGGGCATTTAGGAAGTGGTTATTCTTCCATTGTACAGAGCACTGGTAAGTCCCTATCTAGAATATGCTGTACAGTTTTGGTCTCCAGTGCTCACAGGACATTATTGATTCCTTGGGCAACTAAGCTGTTAAAAAATATGGAAAATCTTAGCTACGAGACTGGCCAAGTTGGGGGTGGTCACGCTGGAGAAGAGGTGCTAAAGGGGAAAATGATAACTAGGGATCATACTGTACAATAACATTTCTAATGCTTTATTTACCAGGAGGTCCTTCCAGCTGACACAAGGTCACCCATTCCAATTAGAAGAAAGGCAGTTCCATCTAAATATTCAAAAGGATTTTTTACTGTGAGAGCTGTGAATATGAGGAATTCTCTCCCTGAATTGATAACGCTGGCTGATACGGGTTGGATGGCGTTTTAGCCAGGGTTATGAAAAATAGCTTGCAATACAAGTTAATACAGGCACGAGTTTGTTTGCTATATTGTTACTATGTTACCAGTATTATCCGACTTACATAGATTTTCTGCACTCTCAGTATGAGTAATTGCTTCATGATCAGGATGTAATTTTTTTCTTTTAATTAAACTTGCTACTATTCTCTATGTGCACCTCCATTGATTTCTTTAATTGAGATTCTTTAATTGGCCTATGGCTCCTATTGTTAGACTTAGGGGGTTGTTGATTAAAGATTTCACAAAAAATTTTTTCGAGGGTAGTTTCAGTAAAACTGGAACATTTCAGGATGAAAAAAACTTAATTCGAACCAAATACGAAAATACTTCAGCAAAAACCTGTCAATGTCATGTAGAAGTCAGTGGCAGTAGTCCCTCGAACCATTTGAAGATGTTTTTAGCCTTCATGATTTTCTGGTTTTTTTTTGGTGGGTTGCGATCAATCATTTCTTGCTAGTCAAGCTTTTTTTCACCGATATCTTGATCAATTGAGTATTCAAGCTTTCCCCCCCCCCCCATTTTCATTGATTCAAGTTGTTTACATTTTGGGTTTTTCATAAATAAGCATATATATATATATATATATAAGCGTAAAGATCTGCGCGCACACCAATCATATAGAAAATTCTTCTTTATTGTTGCATTATGATGCTGTTCACATTGACGTTTCGGTTCAGGTCTAGAACCATTCTCAAAATGTTCACCAGTAGCACGCGCTACTGGTGAACATTTTGAGAATGGTTCTAGACCTGAACCGAAACGTCAATGTGAACAGCATCATAATGCAACAATAAAGAAGAATTTTCTATATGATTGGTGTGCGCGCAGATCTTTACGCTTATGGATAACTACAACCAGGCGCTGCACCCACATTTGCACTAGTGAAAAAATGCTTCAGAGAGTGCGGTCTAAGGAGGTATGTATATATATATATATTTATATTTAAACATATGCCAGAAACGTATATTTCTGCTCTAAAGTGATAGACCTGGTCCTTTATCACAATGAACATTAATGGAATTTTGTCCCTATTTGCTGGTCCCGTACTATGGCACCAAAGTATGAACACTTTATTGTGTTGACTTTTAATGTATAACGGGAATCAGTTTCCAGTGGCAAAAATAAAGGCATTCTAACTGCATTTTAGGCACATGTGCCTTTTTATATTGCGATTTACATACTTACATTATTTTGTCTATTACCCATTAAACAGTAACTGGAACACCAGCAAGTGCACTCTGTTCAATAAACTTATAGGATTTCAAAAATAGGTTAAATCAACAATCAACAGGGTCCCAATAAATTTGAGACTCCTCTATAATATTAAAAAAAAACCTAACTAGAACATTTAAAGGGGCTATATTTCTAGCACCTATTTACGGCCATAGAAAAAAATTCCATAACTGATTTACAGTAAGTTTTTGGCTTAGAGCTGAGAATTTATAAGATCCATTATGTATAATGGAATAATTACATTTCTGATCAGTAATGTTTTATTTGGACAGTTTCCAAGGCTTCAAGTGCAAATACATACATCAGTATACATTTGAAAGACAAAATGTTAAAATTCATCATGGCCAACTAAAAATATTTAGCACCTGGAACTCTGATGAGCTGTAATATGATCATATTTTTAAATAGGGAGGTTGTGAGGCACAGGCTGGGAAAGAGTGAATGCGGCATACATTGCTCCTAGGTATTTGACTTATACATAGTAAGTCTGGTGCCTTAGTCTGGGCACTGGCTGGAGAGAGAGAAAAAAGACTCTCTCTGAAGAACTACTGCAGGTTAAAGTGAGATGGGAGCTCTAAGGTAGTGTGCCTTACCTTAGAAAAGACCTTAATTTACATGGCTGGACTTAGTAGTAGGCACGGGAGCCAACCATCTAGGTGAGAGTTAAAGGGGTTGTTCACTTTCCAAACACTTTTTTCTGTTCAGTTGTTTTCAAATTGTTCCCCAGAAATAAAGACTTTTTTTCAATTACTTTCGATTATTTATCTTTTACTGTTTTTCCGAAATCTAAGTTTAAAGTTGATTGTTCCTGTCGCTGGTGTTTGAGTCTGGCAGCTCAGTAATTCAGGTGCAGACTCTAAACTGATACAATTTTGCAACATTTAGTTGATACATTTCTCAGCACCATCTCTGGAGTATTAGCAACTATTGTATCAATTCTAACAGCTGCCTATAATGAAATCCAGAGATTCTGCTCAGCAGGGACAAAGATAAGAAATATATCCATAAAATGTATCAGTTTAGAACAGTTGGGGGGGGTCGGCGACCCCCCCTCCCAGAGCTGCTTTAGAAGGTGAAAAATGACACTTTACACTTCGATATTAGAAAAACAGTTACAAATAGAAGATAGACAATAATTGGAAAAAGTCATTATTTCTGGTGATGTATCTGAAAACAACTAGTTGTTTGAAGTTGAACAACCCCTTTAAGGGGGTGCTATTACAAAGGAAAACAATTCCACTGTTCCTTCTGTTACATGCTCTGCATGAAGAGAATGAGAGTGGCTAGCACAAGTGGCAGCCGCAGTGGAAAATCACCCGGAAGGGAGGGGGCGGGTTATGTTTCTGCCTGCAGAGATCGAGGACCCGGCTTTGAGGGTGGAAGTTTGAAGAGGGTGGCCTTGGGCACCCGAGTGTCATGGCCTGCATCTGCTTATGTAAACCCCATATTAGTGAGGGTATAAAAAGTTTGGGGACCCCTGTATTAAGAGATCAACTAATAATACCTGGAGTTCCAGGTCCAGGATATCCATCTTATATAAAATAGGGGAATCCTTCTAAAAAGTATCACAAGGTATTGACTTGCAATCCCATGTGATGTGATGTATCATATATTATGGGAACTTAATAGCAACATTTGATTGCACAGTTGTTAATTTGGTATATTTTAAGGAAAGCAAAACATACTTGAGAATAAAAACGTCTTTCCTGCAAATGAAACATACTTCATTTGAGTTATTAGATTGAAAAAATTGATAACCAGATCATTAATAAAATGCATAATAAATAAATTCCCTATGTCTTTTTGAGTTGGTTAAAGTTGCTCCATCAGGTAGTTGCGAAGACAGCCCCACAGATTAATGAAACAATTCTGCTCTCCTACAGGTCTAAATTAGACTTTTGCAAGAAAATGAAATTTTCATAATAGATAAGTCATGTCACAGCTTAGGAAGAAAACTGAACTGAAAAAAAAGATTGTTTTCTAGTACAGCCATCCATCTATATTTTTTATGAACAGACAATACTCTGTGATTAACTGCAATACCCGACTCTCAATTCCTTTTTTATACACCCCTCCAGGCCCCCGTGCCCCAACTAAAAGTTCCCCCCTGGGCCCCAGCAACAATCCCATGGCCCAACCACAACCCCCCTACCTCCACCTGCTTCTACATTTCTTCCTTTTCCTAGGGACATGCAGGAGGTCAGGGACACACAATTTCAGAAGCTATATACTGTATATTAAGCTTTGTAAAACATTTAGGGGGTTATTTACCAAACCATGATTTTTTCTTGTCCGGCTTTTGGGTAAAAAGCTGGAAGCTGCAAAAAGTCCTTATACGAAAATCCTCCATCTCAAACCTGTTGAGGTAATTTAGAAGTCAATTGGAGATGTCTGCTTTACATATTGAAGATATCGTAGTTTGTATTGGGTTTTGTCTGGTAAGAAAAAACTATAACTATACAGAAGTATGAAGAATACATTGAAGTAGTTTTAGATGCAGCTCAGTTGTAGGGGAAAGTTATGCGTTGATATTGATATAGTGTAAATGAGCCATTTTTTCGATTGTCTTACAAACAAATATTCAGTGGCTGACAAGCAATCTTTCCTAAGAGACATCAGTTACAACAGTATAATGTATTGCTCTTTTTAGATGAGGTATGGAATCTCTTATCCTGAAACCCAATATCCAGAAAGCTCCAGATTGCAAAAAGAACATCATCCAAATAATTCAAATGTTTGAAAAAGATTTCCCTTTTCTCTGTAATAATAAAACAGTAGATTGTACTTGATGGTAACTATGCTGCCTGAGTCCATATTGGTGGCAAAACAATCCTATTGGGTTAATATTGGGGGTTAATTACTAAAATTCAATTTTTTCTGGTCAAGGTTTTTTTAGGCAAAAATCTAAAGATGTAGTATAACTGAAGCTGCAAATATACTGTATATTAAGCTTTGTAAATTATTTAGGGGGTTATTTACTAAACCATGATTTTTTCTGGTTGGGTTTTTGGGTAAAAATACTACTTTTTAATGGAAGCTGCAAAAGGCTCTGATCTGAAAATCCACCATCTCAAACCTGTCACGGTCATATATAGGTCAATGAAGATATTGTGATCATGATCTGTGCTGGCTTTTGTGCAATAATCTGATAAATTCGGGGGTTTAAGGCAATAACTCAGAAAAATTGCAAATCGGACATCAAATATGAAAAATTTTCACTTGGATTTAAAGAATTTTATTGATAAATTAGATAAAGTCATGGATCGGAGTTTGGTTGAGATTGGTTTAATAAAAATATGCGATAAATTCCAATTTTGGTAAATAACCCCTTAGGGGCAGATTCGCTAAAGGGCAGATTCACTAAAGGGTGAAGTGGCTATTGCTAGCGAATTTTCGCCAGCGTGGCCCCTGCAGGGACATCACCAATTCCCTAACAGGCACCTATTTGCTAGTGAATGGGACCGTTGCTTGTGGTCATTCGCACTCTTATCGCCAGGCGACTTTTCGCTCTGGCGAACAATCATTATTCTGCAAAATCACTAAAGTGCAGATTTTACCGAACGTTACCTCTTTCGCCAGAGTTGACTTTGCCACCTCAGACCAGGCTAGCTAGATCTGCTTCAATCTTCTGTCACATCATATCCTGTCTGCTAAAGATGCATTGAAGTTCAAAAAACGTTGCCAACTTTTCCTTTTTTAAGCAGGATTGCCTGCAAAAGGCCTGACTTTTTATAATATATAGAACATTAATTTAAGAGCGGGATCATGTGTAGGACGTGTGTGATAAAAACCAGTGTCTTAAACCACTTGCAATAACATTTATAATAAAGACGCCCATACAACTTTAAATTTCCTGCCGTATGCAAATTGACCTAAGCCAGGGGTGTCCAACCTTGAAATACACATGAAATACTCAAAAACTTTTGGTTTTCAAAAGTAAAGAAAATGCATAGAAAAGAATTGCAATACCAGTTGGAGTTCCCCCCCCCCCCCCCCCCCCCCCCCCCCCCCCCCCCGCCTACTCCTATATCCTTTGCAACATATCTTTTCGTCGGGTACCAAGCGTTTCAAGCTGGGCTGCATTCATATCCATCCTGGGCTTCATGCGGCCCTCGAGCCGCAGGTTGGACACCCCGGACCTAAGCGCAAGATCACTAGCAAATTTTCACTAGGCACAAATTAACTCTAGTGTCTCTTTGCTATGAAATGCTTGCACAGCCGAAGTAACACTAGAGAAAAGTAGCCAGCATTCAACGCCCAGTACGAAACTACGCATTTTAGTGAATTAGTATTCATAGTGCCTTTGTGCCTGGTGAAGTGGTGCGATGGGTGTGAAGCTGACGCTAGCGAAAATTCACTCGTTTGTGAATCTATCCCTTAATTTTTAAATGGCTTTTGGCAGACCTGATTTAAGGCAATTCAAATTACAGAAAGATCTGGAAATATCCAGGTGCTAAACCTTCCAGTTGCACTGCACTAATATGGAAGATAAAAGGTAATTATAAAAATCATATAATACTTTAAAATAATCAATGTCTCTGCTATTAAAACTAAAGTACCTGAATATACATTTTTTCAGTTATGTATAAGTCAATATATATATATATATATATATATCCATATACAGTATATCCATATATATCCGTTATCCAGAAACCCAGTCTCCAGAAAAGTTCCAAATTACGGGAAGGTCATCTCCATAGATCCCATTTTAATTAAATAATTTTATATTTTTAAAACATTTTCCTTTTCTTTGTAATAATAAGCTTGTACTTGATCCCAACTAAAATATAATTAATCCTTATTAGAACCAAATCCAGCCTACTGGGTTTATTTTTTATGTTGTATATTTACATAATTTTCTAGTAGACTTAAGATATGGAGATCCAAATTACAGAAAGATCTATTATTTGGAAAACCCCAGGTCTCAAACATTCTTGATAACAGGTTCCATACCTTTATAAAAGTCTTTGCTTATCCTTTTACATACACATATTTAAATATACTGTACATAAACAACTCTTTAGTTGTACCATGATTATTTTACATAAAGTAACACTGCCCTGTAACAAGATGTTGTGTTCTGCAATGTAAAAATTGTGTTCCAAAAGAGTTAGAATCAATGTTAAAATGCTAAAATCTTATTTTAGTTAAAAAAAAAAAAAAATCTGCCATTTGGAGAAGTTCTCTTGCAGCCTGACATGAATCAATCTTTGTTCATGCATGCAATAAATCTGCTCTGAGGCACCCGATGAATTTCAGCATCACTTTCAAAGTTCTTTTCATACAGAAAGATTTTCCTTCAACTACTTTTCACAGTGTAAGCTTTGATATATTGCTGTCCCTAGCACTTTATGCACTCTGCTCATCAGAACAGTAAATTTGTCAGGTCTTCTGCATTGACTGCTTTGCTTCTCCTTGGGAAGTTTACCTATCTGTTAAATAGCTGCCTCTCTAGAAAGCAATATATGCATGTAAATTAAACAAACTGTTGTCAAATACTGACCTTGATGCAGTAATTCATCGTTAACAATCACAGTAAAAAGAAATAAAGGAAGAAATTAAAATAACAATAGATCAGTATTTATTTGCATTTTCATTTGTTACATTTTATCTGCGCTGTCAGCTGCAATACATATGGTCATGTTACAATTTAGATGCCAGATTTTGGATATAAGGAATAATGTTACCCTTATTTTATTTGTATTTTAATAAAGAACTAGATATTTACGTGTTTTAGTTAATACTCCCCTTAAAGGGGTATCATCATGCAAAAACATATTTTTTTCAATATGCCTCAATTAATAATGCTGCTCCAGCAGACTTCTGCACTGAAATCTGTTCTCCAAAGGATCAATCTTCTTTTTAATATTGTCAGGTGCCCCCACACATGTGACTTGCACTCTACTTTACTGCTGTACTGCAAGTTGGAGTGATATCAAACCCCCCAGCAGCCCATCAGCAGAAAAATGAGAAAGTAACCAGATAACAGCTCCCTGGTAGATCAAAGAACAGCACTCAATAGTAAAATTCCTGTCCCACTGAGACCCCATTCAGTTACATTGAGTAGGAGAAACAACAGCTTGTCAGAAAACAGTTCCATAGTGCAGCACCATCTCTTTCTGAAAGCTCATGACCAGGAAACATTATCTGAAATAGTGCCTCCACACCAATATTAGAACAAAAAAAATACACTTGTTGGATTAGGAATTAGATGGTAGAGTGAATTATTAGCAGTGTAAACTGTAATTTAGGAATAAAAACTACCAGCAGAATCCCTTCAAAGTATAGTCATCCAAATGATGGAAATACACCTTTTCTGGAAAACTCCAGGTCCCAATCATTCTGAATAACGTCTCATACCTGTATTAAGATATTAGAAGCGAGTCCAGTGCTCTCTAACCAGATAAAGGTATACATCATCAGGCTGGAAGGTCATGGGACTGATTTAAAGAGGAACTATTGAAAAAATGAAAATTTAATATAAGCATCCTTTCTAAATACAGTACAAGCATTTAAAAATGATGCATTGTTTCTGAAATAATGTTTTGTTCACTATTCCTCTCTCAGCATCTTTTTCTCTTCATTCTCTCTTCATGTAGCAGTTGGGTATTAGATATTCATTTGCAGTTAGATCCAATATATCTTATGGGGGGCTTCCTTTCTAGTACAAACAAAACCCAACAAATTCTGCATGTTGAGAACAGGATTTCTGGTGATTTTAATGAGTGAGCTCTAATACATCTTCTAGGCAAAAGGAGCACCCAATATAAGATATATTAGATCATTCATTTGACACCCAACTCCTGAATCAAGACAGAGGAGAAACAGATGCTGAGAGAGGAATAGTGAAGATAAACTTGATTCTTTCAGAAATGGTACAGACTTTTCAATTAATTGTATTTAGAAACTTTCTTATTTCAGTATGATGAAGCCTATATTAAATTCTCATTTTTGCAATAGTGCCCCTTTCTGGGAAATAGAGCGAAATTAAGCCACACTATCAATGATATGTACATTTTTCTATAAGAAATCATTTGGAGGCCTTAAGGCCTGTGAGTGTAATTCACATGAATTGGCTATATACAAACACACCCACACATACAAGTGAACAAAAACAAACGTTGTTCCAAGATCTTGTAAAAAGAAAAATATATTGATGTTTCAAGGTTGCAGTGTGAAGGCCCAACCATAACTGTCAGTAACTTATATGCAAATGTTAGAATAATAAATCATAAACATGAATCAAAGCGAAACAAGGTTTATAAGAAACGAATAGAGTAACCAAAATTGTGTTGCCTTATTCTTAAAAGATGGATTGTGAGAACTAACATATGTCACAGACTTGGAAACAACAATCCATTCTATTCTAATATTCCATGCAGGTGATAAGGAGCTCATTGGGCAAGGCATATAAATATATAGAAAACATCCTGCATTCATGCCTTAGAAAAGGGATTCGTGAATTGCAAACATTCCCTGTTCCATAAATCAGGCCTGCTCATCTTTAGCAGGAGCTAACACTGAAAAGAGATAATGAGAACATGGAAGTTGGGAGCTCATGATTCAAGCAGTCAGTATTTATAGAGATGCAGCAAGTCACCATGACAAGTAACAGAACAGAACTTGTTTCGTCTAAATCATTTGGACTCGCCATTATGTGGTATAGAATTTCTAGGAAAAGCAAACGCATGGGGGTTTATCTGGGCATCCTTTCAGCACAGCAAGTGATGCAGGAACAGCAATCACTTCTAAAGTAAAAAAGCTAAAATTTAGACTGTGATATCAACATAACAATAAACTTACACAATTAAATGTACTTGCAGTCACATACATTTTTAGGGATTAAAAACTTTACATTAATATTGTTTATTACAGCCTGGGAACCTTGTGGCACCCCAGTATGCACACTGACATTCTCTGCCCTTAGTGCTTTCATCACAGTGAATTCCATCTTAAACCTAAACTTTCATTAAAGGTACTTGCAGCAAAATGTGTTCTTTACACTTCTGTATAGTTGTGCTCAGTGCTAGTTGGTCCTTCCTTCTGTTTCAACTTGAACACTGCTATGCTTTTTGATGCACAATATAGTGTGAAACCTGGAACTACCATCTCCTCCTCACTAATGATGAGCAATTTATTTCACCAGCTGTGGATTTGCTGTGAAATTCCGCATTTCGACATCTGCAAATTTTTTCAAGAAACTGCAGCAAAAATGTGCCCGTACGAAAAAGGGAAATGCCCATTGACTTTAATGCATTTAGACATAAAAAGTCAGAGACAAAAAAGTTGTCACAAGAAAGAAGTTCAATTTACTTTAATGCATTTAGAGCACATAAACATTTATCAGGAGTAATAAAAATGACCCACTGACTTCAATGCATTTTGTCAATTTTTCAGTATTTAGTAAATTTTTTATAGTTTTGCAAATTTTTGACTAAGCAAAACAGATCTGCTTATCACTGCTCCTCACCAGTGGGTAGCTCCAAGGTTTCCACAGCTCCTTTCATTAACACAGCTGCACTTACAAAATAGGGCACAGACACCTCTTGCAACCTGAACAACAGAAATGACACCAGAATTTTAAAATATTTGGTGCAACTGTGTACCATTTATGGCAAAGCACACGTGCAGACACAGCTCACAATTACATGTGCTTTAATGATGCAAACATTCTGGAAGAGTACAGATAGCTAGCTAATAGTGTCCTTTTTAATTAAATAATTCTAAAAGTGTTAACTATATAATTTAATTTAATAATATATCTAATATTTAGGTACGGACCCTACATGTTTTATTTCAGTAGTTACTAGGCAGAACCCTATATATCCATGTATCCATGTATTCTTAGAGATAGTGACCACTTCCTGTCACACTTTAATACAGTGATAAAAAAGGGATGGCTCTCTATTTTGGCTATCATCTTTTAATCCATGTGTTTGGGGTGGCTGGTCTCTACAAGACCCGAAAAAAGAGTTCTGCCTTAGAGGGATAACTCTTCTATTGATAGTTGGTTACAGGGATGTTGTAAACAAGGTAAAGTCAGTTTTAGATCTAACTTCTTTCAAGAGTATGTTGAAGGAATGTAATATAGTGATGGGCGAAACGGCCGCGTTTCGCTTCGCCGAAAAATTCGCGAATTTCCAGAGAAATTCGCGAATTTTTCGCCATTTGGCGAAACGAGTCGCGCGTCGTTTTTGACGCGCATCGCGTCGTTTTTGACGCGCGTCGCGTCGTTTTTGACGCGCGTCGCGTCGTTTTTGACGCGCGTCGCGTCGATTCCGACGCGTCGCGTCGTTATCGACGCGCGTCGCGTCGTTTTTGCCGCGTCGCGTCAAAAACGACGCGCGACTCGTTTTTTCGCGGCGAAATTTTAGCGGCGAATTTTTCTGCTCGTTTCGCGAATTTTTTCGCCAGCGGCGAATCGCGGGAATTCGCCGCGAATTCGCCCCTGGCGAATAAATTCGCCCATCACTAATGTAATATAGTAAGGCAAGTGTGTAAAGGTATGAAACCTGTTATCCGAAATGATTCGATGATTTGGATCTGGGCTTTGCCAGATAATGGATCTTTCCAAAATTGAATCTTCATACAGATGAAGCCACTTTGGATTGTGCGTTTGACACATAGTAACTAAACCCAGATATCCCACTTGTTCCATTAAATACAGAAAATTGCATCACAGCATCCCATCTAATTAAAGTGTTCATCATTGTGAACAATGGTGCTTTGGTATGCTAATGAAAAGTTGAAATGCATTAAATGAGATAAGATGACTTTGGATAACACAGTTTCTTCAATTAATCCTGAGTCACAACGCATTTAACACACAAATCCAAGTGGCTGCATCTGTACCTTAAAGGAATTGTTCAATATAAATACGCCGGAGCCCGTTTTTTAACGCCGGCAATGGGCACCCACGTCCAATACGAGACGCCAGCAAATTTTTGCCAGGTGAAATTTTCCTGGAGTCACTAATTACCTCAAGTGATTATGAATAAATATTTTGGTTTAGTTTGTCCATTAAAAAAGATGCCAATGATAAAACCACCATTGGTTAAACATTGGCATCTTAACATGGTTCTGTAGACCAAGACGAGGATCAGTTTTTAATTGAAATGTCACAGGGAGGTGATTATCAACACATTTCTGTTTAACTTCTAGCAAAAATAATTTAAATATAACCAAAAAGAAACAAATCAGCTGATAGTAGGTAATTTAGCAAATTCTCAATAAAGGGAAGCTATATTTTGCAAGAAACCTTAAATGCATAAGTGGTGGCCAGCCATTATTCAGCCACTACCAGTCACTGTCTTCTTCCTTTGCAGAATAGCTACAATGGCAATATTTAATTATTATCTACTAATGACTTACACACAAGCCACTGATTATCAGACTTCAATATCTTTATACAGTTGCAACTGCATTTAATCATGCAGGTATTGTGTATTCTTGGAATGTTCCTTTGCTGTTACTAATAGTGATGGGTGAATTTATTCACCTGGCACAAATTCGTAGCAAATTCCTGCGATTCGCCGCCTGCGAATAAATTTGTGAACCGCCTGAAAAAATTTGCCTGGCAAAAATTCACTGAATATGCGCTGGCGTTCAAAAACCAAAATGAGACGCTGGCGGTGTTTTGCAAACTTTTCGATGTTTCCCGAAATTCGCTAAAATTTGGCGAAACACCACAGATTCACCCATCACTAGTTACTAATTAAGTAGCAGATGCTACAGCACTTAGTCCAGGTTAAACCTTATTTACATTAGTTGTGCCTCAAAACAAGTATAAAATGGCTACAATGACAGTAAAGCTGTCACTGCCTTCTATTGCAACACTTTATCTCAAATATGATGTCAAAGTTTAAATTAATTTAGTGCAACACTGAAATGACTGTACTATCTGACACCTACTGTCATGCAAATTAAGGCTTACACTAGGTTCCCCCAACCTATTATAATCCAACAATGTTATACTTATTAAGTTTAAATCACTATAAATTCCCATATGCAAACATGGCAAGCTATGATGAATATAGTCATGTCAAGTATGCTAGTTTTACAGTACAATAATCCATTTCAACGTTGTAATTGTATTAACCAATAAGGTTCTATATAATTTCATTTCCGCTTTGTGCAGTTTTTCCAAAGACTCACACGTCCGGTCAAGTTAACTATAACCTTAATTATGACAAACCCTGTAACAACTCTGCATTCAGAATGGCTGAGGTCAACAAAAATGCCACTATGTCTATAGAGCATCTATCATATGAAAAAGTGGTTTAGAAAGGAATTTTCATATTTACTGCTAAGTAATGTCACTATATCTGATGAAATATCAGGGACACATACTGAAAATCCACTTAGGGATTTCATTTATACATTTTACATCCAACTACCTAAATTTATTCAAGGTAGCTCTTCATCCAGCACCTCATCCTAGATTACCGCCAACATCCTAGTGCACCTACAGGTGCAGAGGTGCCAATGACCAGAGTTAGCACATATCACTGTCATATTTGAAGCAAAATGTAAATATAAAACCTCTTCGTAACCCTAATGCTTCTGCCCAATTGCAGGTCAACAGTTTGTGTGATAGGCATGTGCTCTGTAACTTCAGGCAATCATCTCCAAGTCTGTCTTCTAACAAATCCAAACACTGTTTTCCCTGACTTTAGTTAAAACCTTGTTGTAACACTTCAGGGCACTGACTGCTTTGTTAGTTCCCGAGTACTAGGTTTTACTTGTTCTGCCTATTACCTAGTACTAACTTCCTCCTTAGTCATTTATAACCAGTCCTCATTGCCTTGTGGTCCTAACAAAAGGTCTTCAAAAATGAACTTTATATGAAGTAAATGTAACTTAATCTGCACCAGCTCAAGTGAGGACGACTGGATATCATCTCGGGTTATATTGACCAAGATAAATAAGTCCCCACAATTTTAGATCTATAGAAATAAAATTGCATGTTATCTAGTATGGCTGAGACATGAGGTCAATAAAAGATCTATGAAAGATTCTTTAAAAGTAGCTACAGTAAAGCTTCAATTTTACATCCCCTGATTTTAAGTTTCCCCTCATTTTACATGATTTTTAAGGTCCCATCAATATATATCATGTATAATAAATTTCCCTGTTTTTACATTTTCCTCGATTTTGAACTATTTTCAAATTCTGGACCCCTGAAAACAATAAAATGGGGGTGTATTCACAGAATGCTTTTATTTAATAGCTATGATGACCAAAAGGTGTTTTTCTGTACTATTTATGTGATTCATAGAAATTCTAAAACCCTGTAAGAATATACAATACCCAAGTGTCCAAGGCACTGATGTGATTTAAATTGCTGAAACAGCAACAAATCAGTTTTTAATTTGAACTGCAGACACATGTTCCCCTTTACAATTTAAGTTGTCCCTTGCTTCTATTTTTCAAATGTATAAATCAAATGTATAAATACTTTCTTCAAGTATATTTATGACTAGCCCACTTTACTTAACCCTCATATCTCCATCCCTTTTTAGGGACTATACATACCTGGTTCTTCCACAATTCATGGCCTACTTCTTGCCTACTTTCCCCCAGTTGGAAAACTTGCAGATGCACGACTAATTATATTAATGCATAAGAAACCATTTGAAGCCCAGTGACACATGGATCAGGGGGAGATGATATAAGAGCAATCTCAAGTAATTGTGCACTATCCTTCTGGAGTAGTCAATGCTACACTCCGAATTACGACATTGTGCATAGCCATCATTTTAATAAATAAAGCAATTGCAGAATCATAATATACAGAAACAAGCTATGATTATTTTTATTTATTCTACAAAGGAATAGTCTGTTATCAATATGCTTTTCCTTTTTTGAACTATTTATGAGTCTCTTTAACATATTCGAGGAAATGTAGTGCTGTGAAATATAGCTGGATGTACAGTTCGACATTTATTTTACATTTAGTGCTACAGGACACCTGCATTTATTCTCTTGTGCAGTTATACCATAGATGTGTTAAGGGTATTGTCTGCTCCAAATGCATAAAATACAACAGAAACCTTATTTATTGTATAACTTTATATTAGAAGGTATGAACGGCTTGTAATGATAAAGAAAATTATTGTGAATAGCATGGCATTTACCTTTTCGGAATTTTTCAAGACGTATTTGTTGTACCCTTTAATGGTCTATTTTTTCATGTGCTGTTTAAGGTTATAAATCACTATTTACTGCAGTTAATGTGTTTTCTTCTATTTCAGTTTATTCGGTTTCTAGTTTGGGGCATGTTGAAGTACTATCAATTTACAAGCATTTTACAGGTATTTATGAATATAAAATGAAAATAAGGAAAATTACTAAGGGAAAAATCAGTGCTAGACAGGTTTCTGTGGAAATGTTTTATCAAGATCAAGCCATTACTAGGTCTTTAAAGTTATTCATAACACTAACAATTCCAGCACGGGAAATAATTGTTCTAATAATTTTCACACATGCATTTGGTACTGCAGAGGTAGGAATTGTACAGTTTTACTGCTGAGCAGCACTGAGCACTTTATCACTACACAGGGAAGTATGACGTTCAACTGCTCAAGGCAAATGCAAGAAAGTTGATAAATCATAAAATAGATGTTGCAAATCCTCTTAGATTTTTCAGTTCAATCTATAAAATAAACCTGGCCCTATATTTACCTCCTTAGGGGCAAATTCACTAAAGCACAAAGCGTCTAACGCTAGCGCTAATTCGCCAGCATGATGTCATTTCGCAACTTCGCAAATTCCTCTAGCGAAGTAGATAGACTAGCGCATCTTCGCACTCTTATGTCAGGCGAAGTTGCACTGATGAAGGGATGTACTGCAACTAGGCTATTTCACTAAGATGACCATTTTACTGAATGTTACCTCTTGCGCTAGACTTTACTTCGCCAGGGTCAGACCTTGCAAAGTTTAATACAATAGATAGGAGATTGAAAAAAAAAAAGTTGACATTTTTTCTAAGTCCCAAAAAACGCTGTCGTCTTTTACCTTTTCCTAACTTATGGTAACTCAGCTATACAGTGGGCACATGTTTAGGGCAATAGGACAACTTTATTTTATTTATTAAAGGTTTCCTGGGCTTGTGTAGTGTAATGTAGTGGCTGTAACATGCACATCTATTATACGTTTAAGTAAGGAAATTAGGCATCGCTATCGAAAATGCGCCTTACCTGGCGATGTAACGGTAGTGCAACTTTGCTACCGTTCGCCGCCCTGAGGGCAAATTCCCATTTTAGTGAATTAGCGTAGCTTTAATGAATTTGCCCCTTAGTGCTGCAGCAGTACTGATACAAGAAGGTGGGGCCCCTCTACAAGACAAAGTTTACTGTTTTGCACAGTTACAATAAACTTTGCAACCCCTTTCAACCAACAACTGGAAAAAGATTGCTCAATTTGACAGAGCAGATTGAATGTAAGTCAATGTCTTAATGAAAAAGACATTTCTGCTCAAAGAATTGATGCCTCCTTCAATTTGGTCCTAAGAGCGTGCAATGCAGAAATGATGTTTGCAATGTAATAAACTATGCAATGAAGAGTATGGCATTGTGGAATGAAATTGTGCTATTTTTGTATTCCATTTATGCATTTATTTTTCTGTTACTTAAATGCTGTTGTCTTTCTTGAAAATAGCACTCTTTTAAACTTGTACTGCAAGTAAAAACATCGTAGTGTTGACTGCCAAATTTTGAGGCTGCATTCACCAATGCACTGCTTTGTTTGCAGATAAAATAGGGTAGAATAGTTTTAAAAGTTTCAACCTTGTTTCACAGTGGAACAATATGAAAACCCTTGTGTTTCAGTGGCAGGATAAGCCTTCACAATTCTTACAAGTTTCAGTAGAGAACAAGAATAAAATATAACATACACTATATTCATAAAATGAATTTTGTCTAGCAGCACAAGATGAAAATAAAAAAGCTAATGCTACCAGTAGCTTGGTCTGTTGTAGGGATGGGCAAATTTTTTTTGCAGAATTTCACAGTGGAAATGATGCCCATAGACTCCAATGGGAGAAAAAATTGTCATGCATCAAGAAAAATTTGCAGAGTGTCAAAAAAAAGTGCATTTTGGTGAATTTTCACCAACTGTGAATTTTTGGAGAAGCAAAATGGTCAAGCACACCCATCCCTAGTCGGTGGGTGAAAAGCGCAGACGGCCGTCCAACATGCCACAAGCAAAACTGACAGATGCAGAACCAAGGTCTTTTTATTAATTTGCAAAGCTCTTTACAAGATTTTCCCATTTTGTTTTACTTGAACCCCTTCTCCTCTTCAAAACAATAGCTGGCCAAATTTCCTTATCTCAAATGCTGAATGACAAACAGGAGAAAAGGCTAACATAATATCTGAATGCAATTCTGTACTGTACACAGAGTTGCATTTAGTAGTTTTGAGTTAGATGTAGGCTGCACCTGGAATGGGGCACTAGATAACATCATGCTGTAAGTTACACCGGAAGGAGCTTCCCATTGCCTGTGACTGACCTTTAGATACAGGGAGGCCCATTTATCAAAATTCAGATCTTTTTAGTTTTACAGGTTTTTGAAACCACAAATAATTGAATTTTCAATAAAAATATGAATGCCATGTAATTTACTAAAGCATCAGAATAGAAAAATTGCTGTACAAAACACAAATAAAATAATATCTCTAAAACCTATAAGAATTTTTTTGGAGAATTACTAGCAAAAAAAATCAGAAAACTTCTAAAATCCTGAACAATATTCAATAGTAGATAGATCAGTACAGCTTCCATTGATTTCTATAGGACCTTGATTGCATATTTAAGTCAAAGTTTTATATTTTTTTTCATGTTTTCTGCACTTCATAATTCTTGAATTTTTATAGTTTTAAAAAATACAGAAAACCCACATATATTGAGAAACAGGTCTAGTCACATCACCAATCAGCAGGTAGCATATATGTTGGTCACCTATTTAAAAGTAAAAAGCTAACTGGTTACTACCTTGGAAAATTTTGCCTTTTACTACATTTGAGGGGAAGCATTACATGATAACTTTGTATGGAGGGTTCAGTTCTTCTGCCTTAGTATCTTATATTCCTTTTTAAAAGTGTGTAAATATAAAAATAACCATTGGAAATACTGCAATATATTCAATGAATAAAAAAATATGGACTATTTACAGCAAACACAACTTGTCATACATATTGTCCCTTGAGGGAAGAATGCTACAAGAAAGTAATTTGAACATTGCATTTTGTGGTTTACAACATTTACTTTTTCTTTGGTTTTAGATGTTTTCTATGTTTTGTACAACCAATAGTCTATTATCTAAATCCTCTTTTTGCCTGCCTTAAAGTATGCCAATCATTATGGCTACATAACATTTACATTATAAAAATCCCTCTAAATCAGCCAAAATGCAGAGCTGTCGGAGTCAAGTTAAATGCAATATTACCATGGTTGACATTTAGTGATGGGCGAATTTATTGACATTATTCTATTGACATTATTCGGTTGACACACACAATGCTGTCACTTATATAACACCGAAAACCTGATATTTTTAAGTTGAATATATTTATGGCCAGTTGCACACAAGGGTGGATTGACATCAAAGCCCAGGATGAATTTAGGGATTTAGAAATTGTATTGAATGACAAATGGCTGCCCTATAGCCCATTGCTTTGCAAATAATTGGGAATGTGGAAGTCAGCACTTATGAGGAACACTGCCTCAGGTGCAGTTGCAGGTTGCCATACTGTTGACTGTTGAATTTGACTCCTACAGGTCTTGTTAAGAGAACTGTATCAAACAATAACATCCACGTACAACCTGAATATACAGTGGTTGAAGGCTATGTGTAAAACTGTTCTCTGTATTTTATATCCATCCCATTTGTTTAAATGCTGCTCTTGCATACTATTGCTGCCCATAATAGTGTATTGCTTTCCAGAACTTGCTAAGACTTGCGCAATGTTTGATAGCTGTGTTTAACCCTGGGCATTCACTGAGTCTGCATAATCTCTGCAACAGAAAGTTCCAAACGGCTTTTTATGAAGATCAGTTACTCTTAACTCATTTAATGCATTTAACCTTTTTATTAGCATACCAAAGCACCATTGTTTTCAATGGTGAACTCTTTAATTGGATGGGATGCTGTGATACAATATTCTGTGATAAGTGGGATAAATGGGATAGATGAGTAAAGTTTTTCTGTGTCAAATGCACAATCCAAAGTGGCTTCATCTGTATATTTTTTCTTACAAAGGTCATTATATATCCAAGTATATATAGTCATTATTATACAGTATATTATTTAGGATACAAAGCTGTATCTTCATAAAGAAACTGCTTTAATCATGCATTGCCAGGATTTAATATGGGATCATTAATCAGAGACTTTAAAATAAAGGGGTAGTCTACTATTAAAGCTTTTTATCTCATAGATAAACTACTGTAGGTCATCTATTGTAGTCAGTATAACCATAGAATGAGGGATGGCTTCATAAACCAGGCAGGTCTATTCTACAAAATACCAATTAGATTTATCAAGAAATGAAACATATTGACAACAGTATCATGATGTATGCCAACAGTGTATCATATATTTGGCAGTTTTACAGATGTTAATTTAATAGATTAACATTGAATATACTTTGACATGGTCAGTTCCAGCTGGTTTTGCGCCTACAATTTTATTCTTACATGTTTCTGCCCTACAATGAATGAGATATTAACAACAGAACCCAACTGAGACAGTATCAGCTGCTACACATATATCAATTTATCTTTTATTTATTTTTTTAAACTTTACAAGTTAAAAGACAGATTAGCCCTTGGTGAACCTTATAATGTATAATGACAGCATACAAATGCATAGCCAAATTAAAAAGTCCAGTAGTGGTTGTTAGCATGGAGCTCTGTATACAATGCATTTTAGAACATAAACTTATAGGAGGTATTAAATGCAGGGGGTCCATTGTGTGTAAAAAAACTACCAACAAATATTATTTATTTACTTGTGGGAAATCTATCAGATAAACTTGGCATAACTAAATATCATAAAAATATATAGGCTTGCATCTCTAAAGTTTATAACAAATATATATATTTGACATATGTGACAAAATAATATATCCTTGCATAACTGTATTTCCCTTGCAATGTGCTAACTAAAAATATTAATGAATTTTCGCAAAAACATATTAGAGAGGCTATTTTATTTTTCAGTCAAAACATTTAAGAACCTGGACAATAGTGACACTAGTTCAATATCATTACTGTTCTTACATATAAAAGGGCAAAACAACATCAGTGTCTATCAGAACAACAAACTGTATAAACCAATTTTCACTTTTTTTTTAATTGAACTGGAAAATACCAGATCTGAGGTATGACAACCCTTTAGGGCAACAACACACACACTGTAAACAGCAGGGAAAACAGTTGGTGCTGTACTTTCCAGAGCTGTGCATATTTAAAGTTATTTTGCACTAATATCTGCATGTTATATACACACACAACTGATGTGGCAAACCTGTGCAGGTTAAAGTGAAGTTGTGTGCCCTCAAGCAGTGTACAGTACATGACAGATATCATACAAAGAAATCTATAAAACTTGTGGGCCAGCTAAAAGGACCATATGCATCACTCACCGGCAAAATTCACCGGCGCCACATTTTGGACGCGGGCGTCCATTTTTGGGCGCTAACGCCCATTTCCAGCGTACAAAAAATGGACTCTGGCGTCCGTTTTTTCGATGCCGGCAATGGATGCCCGCTTCAGAAGGCCACATTTTTTTATATACTTGTTACACATAATCAAGATACTGTAAGTACTGAACATAGCCAGCTTAAACTGAAAGACTACTTGAAAGCACTGAAATTGTCATTTCTTCATGGCATGATTATTTTCAGTAATTATGGTTTAATCCTATTGTTTGTTCTTTGTTAGTTTAAGATTTGAATGTCATTTTAAAATCCTGATTCAAAGGTATTCGGTGCTTTGTACCCGAGTCAAGGAGCCAGTATAAGAACCATTTCATTTATATGTAAATGAAGGTAATTTACTTAATTATCAGGTACAAAATTGATTCATTTACTTACACATACAGGAAAACAGCCTATGCATTTATGTGCTTGACCTAACTTTGACATACTCCATCATATTAACTAGCAATGATTTGTGGTTTGAGATAAATATATTTGTTACTTATAAATTATGTTTTCAAGGAACAATCTCCATTTACCAGGATAGCCAAACATACATACAAGAACATGTGTACAAGCTGTTTAAATTGAATGCTACTAAAAGAGTGTGCCTAATAAAAATATAACAATCTTTTCGTATTTATTTTATGTGCTGGATTTGTTCCCGTATGGAAAATATTTGTCTGAATTGCATTGGGGATTAACAATCCAGAAGAATATTCTCATTTACTCAAAGAAGTCAAACATATTCAGACAAATTAACACATCTATCTGCTTTCATAAATGTCTCAATTGTGCAACACTTTCCCAGCAGTCAGGAAAGTAACAATTAATAGGAAAATCTTTTTGGTTTTCAAAGCAATTTTTCATAAATTAACGCCAACATTTCCATCAGGAAGCCTCAAATACAGGGGGTAATTTAGTAATATTTTCTGATCAGCCTTTTTGGGACAAAAACTACAACTTTTTGAGATTTATTATACTCTGATTCTGCAAATGTGGTATAACAGTAAAACAAATTTTGAAAACCTCACCGGGTTGTAGTTTTACAGAAAAACAGAAAGTCCTTGCTGTCATAAGGCAGCCCCTCTTTTGGAGTCGCAGTAGAGTACATAGTTTGTCCAAAAACAAATTCACAGCGTGTATGTTCAGAGCGTTCCTCTCACTCACAGTTAACCTACACACTGCACAGCCATGCTTCCTTAAACAGCCCCACCTGCAGACTAATTGGGCAGCATACTCAACCATACTTGCTCCAGGGTCCTAGCCTGTCTTACCCTGGAGATGTAAAGGAGCCAATGCCTCACGGGTGCTATATACCTCCCATCATATACAGGCAGGCTACTGGGACAGAGCTCTTTGTCACAGTATATAAAAAAGGCAAGTACTTCTGATTTAACATTCTTTTTGCAATGATGGAACAATGTGCTCAAGTGTGAAAAGAGATTTGTTTGAATCATTAATTTACGCTTGCAATTTACTTTGGGATTAGCAATTCGGATAGGATTTATAGCTAGCTGTGTTGTTAAACTATATCAACCCACTGAACAGAATAAATCTGTTGAAAGCAGTTGAACACATTCTAGAAAATTAACAAATTGATCTGCTTCAAAAAAGGCTAATTTGTAAAAACACTTTTCCGAACACCAGGAACAGTTCAGTAAGGATAGTACCTACAGAAATAATCCAACTACCAAAGAATTCCACAGTTCAAATGATAGCAGATCATCCCATAGTCACAAGTTACTGGCTGGCCCACAATCCTGACTGCCACTTACACTTACAGATGCAGCCACTGGGATTGGTGAGTTAAATGCGTCGTGACTCAGGGCCAATTGAAGAAACTGTGTTATCTAAAGTTATCTTAACTCATTTAATGCATTTAACCTTTTCATTAGCATACCAAAGCACCATTGTTTTCAATGGTGAACTCTTTAATTGGATGGGATGCTGTGACACAATATTCTGTGCTAAGTAGGGTAAATGGGATAGATGAGTTAAGTTTTTCTGTGTCTAATGTACAATCCAAAGTGGCTTCATCTGTACTAAAGGCCTTATTCACGCTAGAGCAGTTAACTAGTCTGACTAAGCTGCATACTATTCTGTAGTGTGAAAGAAGTCTTAGAATGCTTTGGATATCATAAAGTTGCTAAAAAAATTAAATAATGAAAACATTGATTTGCATCAAGTTAAAGGTTTTAGATTTTATTTGCATTTAGATTTTTAGTAGACTATGACTATGAACAGTTTTTTGCATGCCAATGCTAATTTCCTTTAGCCTAAAAAGTTACATATTATACCCTAACAGAATTTATTATTTCTTAACCATTTTTCAGAGAATATGAATGATAACACAAAAACTTTTCTTTCACTCACGGTTAGTGATTGGCTGAAGTCATTTATTGTCAAATATACTCTTTCTTAATCATAATCCCTACACAAACTACTAAAATCTGCCAGGGTTTGTAAATTTATGAGCGTATGAGTATATACAGTACATACAGTATATCTATATTTGTGTGTGTTTGTTCATCTGGGTGGCACTCCTCTCCTTGCGTAGATCCTGGGTGCACGGTAAAATTTAGTATAAATTTCCAAATTACCAGCAACACCAGGATTTTAGTATGATCGTTATATATTTGATATATGTAGTTACAGCCAGCGTGATGTTTCGGTCCTCTCTAGAACCTTTCTCAAGCCTTGAGAGCATTAGGTTATGCAAAATACAGCTAGGGGTCGAGCTTAGCCCATTTGTCCTGCAGCCAGAGAATTACTGAACGTCCTTGCTGGATAGATATATCACTCACAACTCCACTATGTGTAAGTCCTGCAACAGAGCGATCCATCCACATATTACCCCAATCTAGCACTCACCATACATGGGGCCCACCTTCAAGCCATGGTTCAAACAGCACAATTTGAGGGGAAAGCGAGCACACTTGGTCTCCTCATATCGATGATTTATGACCGGCAAACTGAGCATCTCCCGTCTCACATTCCATTGGGTTTTTTTAGCCGGCCATCAGATCCTCGCCTGTCTTACGCTCCATGGATCTTGCCATACAGAACCCAGCAGCCAGAACTCCCGGTAAGTGATGACACCCTGCACAGGTGTGATTCATCATGGGCTAAGTGAAGTGGAATCTCCAGGGGATAAACAATTGCACATCTCTTTTCCAAAATTCCCTTGGTCTTTATTGATGACTGGTTGGATTTGTTGTTAATGTTGTTGCCTCCAACACCATTTAGCAGTTTAAGCAAATTTTAGAGTACAAATTTCAAACAATAAACACAGGTGCACAGTAGTAGTAATTGCAAAATACATTCCATGCAGCTACCAGCACTCTTGACAAAGTTAGTATGTATGCCTTGGTGCAGAGACATCACATTTTCACAATATCTCCAAAAAGAATCCGCACTATCAGGACTTAAAGATGAATAAAATTGGTCTTTATTTACAGAACTCCAGTCTGATGTTTCAGCCCCAGACAAGGCCTTTTTCAAACTACTGAATAATTTGCAAGAATGACTTAAATCTGCATCATTGGCAGGAAACAGCAGTGTCATAATGACATATAACTATGCTCAAAAACCATTAACCCTCAATGTGATAAGAGTTTATTCCTGCTATACAATGCAATGCTGCTTTCTCACGAAACATTTTCTCAAAATAATTCATTAATATTACTATCTATAAAAGATATACAAGATTACACCATGAATATATATGCACGATTGAGGTGGGTTACACTATGAATTACCACTATTATGCTGGTAGCTCTGTGGTATATACATATATATTATATATAAATTATAAAAGCTATAATATGAATGCTGGGATTTCTCAAATTCTTTTTACATGGTTTCAAAAAGTATTATAAAACAGGTTGTAAGTATGATGTCCAACTTTTCTAAAAACAACCTGTTGCTTTCAAAATAGAAGTAAAGTCCAAAAAAGCTCAAATTACAGAGTTTTATTGAACATAAACTTGAATTAATGTCAGTGGGAGTTAATTTTGTTAAATTATTCTGAGAGTTGGTAGACCCATTGAAAATCATACTTAGAATATGTAATAATAAATAGAATATGAACTTGATGCATTTCGTCGTTTGATTCAATCAAGTTTTTTACATTTAACTTTCTTAATCAATAAGCAAACATTGAAGTTTGTACAAAATTTTAGCTTATTTGAATAAAAACCACTAGGATTTACACATTTGAATTTTAATTAAGAAGCCTATAAGGGAATTATTTCATAACATTTCAATCTTTAAAAGGAAATGTGAATAAATGCGAATAAATTTTTTTTTACTAAATGTGAATATTGTTTTTAATTGAAAAAGATTAATGTGTGAAAAAGATTGCGTTATGCATTTTTTTTGCATGAATTTTTACCCAATGTAATTTTTCCTTACAATTAACTGAAAAGTGATTGCCAACCATGATATAATATACTATTATATCATGTATATATTACTATAATATACAATTATAACCCATGGCAACATTTTAGCTAGTTTTCAGTATTCAATAAAAGTTTTAATTTGAAAAGCATTTGATTTTTATATTTTTGTGTTGGTAGACATCTTCTTACAATGGCCATCTATTATAAGTGCATATTTGCAGCGCAATGTATGATATATCTTTATATGAGAAATCATACAAGATTATTCTATTTACATTGCTATTTACATTGTTCTGTATGTACCTTAGCAAGGGATTATGTACTTGTTTGTCACATCTTAAATTATAAGCATCTATATAATTATGTGCTGTTTTTACAGCAAGCAGCCAGAAGATTATTTAAAACTTCTGAATAAATAAAGATAAAGGATGTTCTCATCTATGTATGTTGGAATGTTCAGCTCAGGGAGAAAATGTAGACACTGATGTCACATCAGAACAACAGTAAAAATAAATACAAAATGAAAAGGTGGACCAAGAACAAAAATATTGTGATGTGTTTTGTATTATTAAGAAAAAGCAAATATGTATATCCACTGTATATAAAGAATGGAGTGACATTATTTCCACGTACAAAGACTGAATGAATATTTCTCCACAATTACAGAGCCCATATACGAAGCATGTATATGAGAATTGTGACTAATGCCCATGGTGTTTGACACAGAAAAATAATAAATTTTGCATATATACATATATACATGCAAAATTAGTTATTTTTCTGTGCTAAACACCACAGCACTAGTCAGAATTCTCATATACATGTGACAGGAGGCATTTTAAATAAGATATTAAAAAGGAAGAAATCCTTGTGCCACAAACGGCAGCACTATAACAACTATATTACTTTCTCCTTCCCTCCCCTGTCAGCTAATTATCTCAATATTATCAACATTTGTGGTAAAACTGACTTGACAAGGAAGAAAAATTCTAATTTACAGGTACAGTGTCCAACATATTTGATTCTTAATACAATGAGGTAACAAAAGAATAAACAGATGTTGTGCAATATATCTTATAATTGAAAGGGAATTCACAGTGAGGATCATCAGAAAAGGCAATGGGCTTTCACAGGTAGGAGGCCATGAGACAGATGGTTCATCAAGGGGTCCATATGAAACACTACACACTGCACTTTGTTAGTTATCCTTTCAGGGCTAGATATCTAAGAATATATTATCACTAGCTTGTTTATTCCACACAGAGACATTAAAGAAGCAACTAAGAGAAGTACCAAGGTTACAATTAAAATCTTTAGCTATTTGACAAGACAAATATGCTCTCTTCTATGATCTGTAAAAACAGTGACATCTTCAGTGATATCAGGCAGATAATGTTAGGTAAAATTAAAGCTATTGTTTATTCACCATTCATGGAATACTATGATCCCAATACATGCCTTTCAAATAAAGGTATGGGCCTTGTTGTCTAGAATGTTCAGAACCCATTTACATGGGTTTATTCTATAGGCTAAAGCTCACCCTCTGGGTTTTCAAGCAAAAACCAGGATAATAGCTGATCAGATTCCCAACTACAGACTGGTTTCGCCTTTCATCAGTGTAATGCAGAACTCTAAGATTTCTGCAATTATTTAAGCAATGTTTCATACAGGATCCACAGCATTTTGAAACACAGTTAAAAGGCTTATGGTTCAAAGGGCCATCTACATGTATGCTATTGCAAAGAGCAGGACAGGTCAAAAAGGTGAGATTAACCACTTCCTTTAGCAAAGTATCAAAAACACTCTGTCCATGCACAAGAATCTTGGCACCATTGCACCAATATTGCAAATGATGCTATGTCATGGAATCACTAGATCACAAGTGTGCCACATGCAAAACTAAAGAGCACCAGTGACCACAATTCAATGTCCAGTTGTAGGTCTTATTCTGTTAAGTTCCTGAGTGCACTACTTTATCCTAAACTCTGGTTATCAAAAATCCATTCATGTCATAGGCCTAAATAACCCCTATAATAACCCCAAAAGCATTACCACACTATTAAAAGATTTTTTGTTTTGCAAAATAAATGGTCACCCCTGTATCTGAATAAATTGCCTTAATTGCTTTTTTTTTTATCCTGTGAGCTTAAATAATCCAATAATAAAAACATTTGTTTGCACTTTCTTGGGAAACGAAACACCCTGAATAGGCCCATAAGGCAGTACCTAAAGTGGAGATTTGCAGCATATTATAACACCTATCTTTATACACGTTTGTACACATTGCCCCCAGGTAAATGCTTTGTAAGTACATTTTTAAAATTGTCATTTTTGCTGAATGTTCAAAATAAAACCTGTATGTAATCATTATCTTTTATGCCCCAATGTGTGTTTAACAAAGTTAAATACAGGCTGTGGGAGGACTGACAAGTTATAAACTAGCCTATATAAAACATTCAAAGAGCATATATTACAGACAAGATTAAATTAAGGACAACAGGGTAAAATGAAATGTGTGCTGTTTTTTAAGTCAAGAAATAAAGAAACCTATATTATATATATATATATATATACTATGTCAAAAATGACACCACTCCACCAGTCCCATTAGCCTAATTTCACACTGCTCTTATTTTCTTTAAAACTTTA
This sequence comes from Xenopus borealis, assembly GCA_024363595.1. Lineage (NCBI taxonomy): Eukaryota > Metazoa > Chordata > Amphibia > Anura > Pipidae > Xenopus > Xenopus borealis. Next base: position 40,844,293 of record CM044431.1, read on the forward strand.
TTGTTCCAATAACAAAGGAGTTATGGAAAAGCTAACTACTGAAAAGTGAATTTAAAGTCAATCTTCAGCCAAAATTGTTTCCAAATGAAAAGATCATGGGTAGTGATGGGCAAATTTATTCGCCAGCCGCGAATTCCCGCGATTCACCGGCGGCGAATAAATTCGCGAACCACCAGCAAAAATTCGCTGGCATAAAAAAAAATGAGTCGCGCACCGAAAATGAGGCAAAAATTTCGTAAATGATGCGATGCTTCAAAAACTATTCGCGCATCGAAATCGATGAGACACGCATCAAAAACGTGCCGCGACTCGTTTCGTGAATTTTTCGCCAATTCACGAATTTCGCTGGAAATTCGGAAATTTTTCACGAAACGTGATAGATTCGCCCATCACTAATCATGGCCTAATGTAACATGTAGATTTTAAATTGCTTCATGTTAGACAAACCCAATTAAATAAAGTCCTTAATCTAATTAATTGCAGAACTATTTAACATGCAAAAAATTGTTGTTTAGATCTATTTTGGAAGGAAAAAACTGTTAATGATCCTTTGTTATAATGTGTAGTATCTAAGGATACTATCACGTGAGAAGATTTGTAGCTGTATTAATGGGCTACAAGAAGGGTTCCAACTGACAATCCTATTGTCATTGCTTTCTCCAGTAAAATCTGTTTTTAGCTAGCTGAAAGTCACAGATTCAAACTTCTACATAAGGTACTGGTTGAAGAGGCTCCAAAATCAATACATTATTATACACTTGTGAAGGCTGCATGTACTGTAGCATAGTTGTCAAACATGAAATCTATGACCTCCAGCTCAGACACATCAGTTTCATAGGGGGAGAAAAAAATGTAACACAGTAATCACTGGCATGATTCTGTATGTTTACATATGTTTTTTGTCACCAAGCAAATATGGTCTTAAAATGTTATATTTCTGTACATGATTTACACTCACATATGAGATACCATAGTTATACTGCAGTTATATTCAGCCATATATACATCTTAAAATATGTTGTAGTTAGTTCCTGTTAAGTGAAATGCCAAATCCCATTGATCAAACCTATTGCAGAAAAGAGAGACAAAAAGTATCCCCATTGGTATGAACTAGATAAAGAAATAGTATTTGCGTTGACTTCTGTTTGATAACATATTTTTTATATTGTTGTACGGGTATGGGCTTTGTTATCATAAACACATTATCCAAAAAGCTCCGAATTAAGGAATGGCTATTTCCCATAGACTCAATTTTATCCAAATAATCCAAATACAGACAAAATAGAAGCAGAATCAGTCCATTGGGTTTATTCAATGCTTACATCATTTTCTAGTAGACATACAGGAGAAGGAAAGCTAACAAAGTAGTTAATTGCCAATAAATTATCCACAATTAGTGATGGGCGAATCTAGCCAGTTTCGCTTCGCCAAAAAATTTGCGAATTTCCAGCGAATTTGCTAAACGAGTCAAGGCACGTTTTTCGACGCGCGTCGCGTCAACCTCGATGCATCGCGTAGTTTTCGGCACACGTCGTGTAGTTTTCAGCGCATCGTTTTTGACACGCAACTCGTTTTTAAGCGCATTTTCACCAGGCGAATTTTTGCTGGCGTTTCGCGAATTTATTCGCCCATCACTATCCACAATAGTGCAAACTATAACACTATATTTATTCTGCAGAATGCTTTACCATACCAGTTTAAACAGCTCTAGAAGCTCTCTCTGTTTGCTTAGGATATCAGCTGCCATATTAGCTTGCTGTGACATCACGTCCTGCCTGCCTCATAGCTCTGGGCTCAGATTACAGAAAGGAAGGGGGAGGAGAAGGAAGAAGGAGCAACCTGAGCAAACTCAAGCCCTAGCCCTGGAGGTTTAAGATGGAAACAAGAAGTCTGATTCCATGTGCACACAATAGAAGGAAAGAAATGCTAGATTTCTTTTGACAGATGACTCAGAGCAGCATTATATGGTTTACTGGTGTATTTATATAAAAATAAAGCTTACTTAGTTTTAACCTTTCTTTCTCATTTAAGGTATAAAGATCCAAATTACGGAAATATCCCTTATCCGGAAAATAGGTCCCATACCTGAATATGAATATATTTTAGTATAATGTAATCACTTTGACCAACACTGACACTGGAAATCAAGCCTTAATTAATGAAGTCGATACACATATTATTCTTGCATTTTTTTCCTGAAAAACAAAATACACAGCAAAATTTAGTCCAGATTCACTGCATTTTCTCCAGTAGTACATTGTACTGACTTTTTCTCATTTGAAAACTTAAAACAATTCATCCTTTGAAAAAGAAAAAGCCATTTGTTTGCATCTGTTGCAAATAGGGACATCTGAACTCTCCCACAGTTACCTAAAGTGACAATACCTGTCCATAATGTCGAAACTATAATTAAATGCAAGTATGATTCACTAAGAATCAATAAAAGATATAGGATACTTTATCTAGAAAACTGTTATCCAGAAAGCTTTAGAAACTAGCAATTATTTCCCATAGAGTACTGTTTAAATGGACAGGTCTTTCTTTCTGATTGATTTTTGTTTTCTCTGTTATAATAAGACAATGGTTTCTGCTTGATTTTGACTAATCCAGCATTAATCCCTGTGATCGCCAAAACAGTTTGTAAAGGGATTTTTAATGCTGATATATTTTTAGCAGATTTAAAGAACACTGTTCCGCATTATGTAAACAAAATATAAAGCTGCACTGGATTTATTAAAATAAACTGAAACACGATTTTTTTATCTGGCATGAGGTGCATGTCACAGGCTTTCTTGACTCATAAGCTATTGTATAGCACAATATATTTATGAGGTAAGAGAACTCAGAGCAGAAACAGTATGGACAGTCAGGCATTTTAAGGATTCACAAAGGACTGCAAAAAAGTCTTTATAGAAATTTACATTACAAAGAACAGTTTCTCCATCTGTCATACATGATTTGTGTCCTAAGGACTTGAGCCCATGAGAGGGATGTTGGTCTCTAGGTTTCCCTCCATTCATGAAATATAGTGTCTTTTCCTTAAGGGGTTTTGAAATCTCCATGGGCATCAAGACAGTTGCTTCCCAACCCAAAAGCCCAACCTTTTTGGAACCTGCTCCCTAACTTATCAATTGTTGTTCCACACTCCTCCACTCAAAAAGAAGATGCTACTCAATAACATACTGTATAAGCTCAAGACAGACCACAGCCCAGCCATTTATCTAGCAGAAGTGCTGTCTGTTGGGCTCTTGCAGTTTTTAGCATTCTTGCATTTCATCCTGGGGTAATCTTAAATGAGCCAGTATTATATTTACAACATACATCATTGAAGTAATTCTTGAGAAAATAGCACTCCTTTATCCAGTAGTAAAAGTGTCTTTATCAAGCTCGATAGAGAGTCACAAGACATGACTCCTGTCTCTCTCCTGTCTCTCTCCTGTATTAAAAATAAATGGAGTTCCACCATCTTTGTAATGACATTGTATCACAGTATTTGGTACACCTGTTATGCCAATGCACACAATAACATCACTTGTGCACCCAAAGTAGTGACGAGCAACGAGGTTTAGCCCATAGACTCCAATGAATGAAAGATATTGTTACGCATCAAAAAAATGTGTCAGCCATTGACTTCAATGCATTTGTTGAATGTGAAAATGCTAATGTTGCTAATGGTACATCAGTCCACATTATAAGTCCACATTTATATAAATATATACTTTCTATATGTACAGAAATCTGTGCAAACAATGCTTGTGAGCATTGGCACTCCACATAAAATTCATATTAATGTTGTTTCAAGAATTTAAGAAAAGCAGTGGTGGACATTCCCATGAGGAGATGCTTGTTAGAACTATACTTGCTGCAATAGCTAAAAAAAACACAATTATCTGCTGTCATTTCAGCAACAGCAAAAATAATAAAAATTCAACCTCCCAACAATGTTGTTTCAACATTTTTTTCTTTGCCCGAAAAAATATGCAGAAATTCAAATGAGAAACCCCTTATCCAGAAATTTCTGAATTAAGGAAAGGCCATCTCTCAAATACTCCATTATAATTAAATCATCCAGAAAGACCCGTTATCCAGAAAGCCCCAGGTCCCATAACTGTATTTTGTACCTGTTAGATAATAAATTTATATATTTTACTGTAGAATAATGCATTCAAATCTAGAAAATGCAGTCTAATTATAATGCAGTACATAATGCATCCATTTTTTTTAGGAATTATCTAAAAGAAATTACTTTTTTAACATTTTAAATTAGGCTCTATAAATATTTACTTCCGTGTGTGGTTCAGAAAGTCTGCAACTTGTATTTTGGGTTATTGTATTGATATCAGACTAAAATATGTTTAATAAAGTGGGACAGTAAGATCAGACTACCCAGCTAGCTGGAGACATATGGTTGCTGATGTGTGAAATTACATCAAACTCAGTAGCTGTGAAAACATATTTATGAGAAACTGGGCAACTTTTAAGTGGTTATTAAATTTAATGTGCAAAATGTAATTCTTTTAAAGTTTTTTTTTTAAATACTTAGTCCCAATGAGAAATCATAACATATTCATATGTTTCTGTTTAATATTTACCAATGCAGACTTACGAAAATGAATTTTGTTACTACTGTTTAAGCTGTAAATGTTAGTCCATAATAAGCACAGTAAAAAAAAATCCAAAAGAAAAAACTATATTCCCCAATTATTATCTGTATCTTCTTCAATTTATTTCTGTAGTCTTGCAATTAAGGGATTGGAAAAACAGACCATATCAAGTAATACTCTTCAAACTTGTAGCCAAAAGGATCAACCGCTGTGTTTGTAAAAATAACTTATCTTTATTTTATCCTGTAGGAGCTATTACATAATAGGCAAAATGGTGCAAAGGGTCACTTCCTCAGAGCATCTGGCTCCTACAGGATAAAATAAAGATAAGTTATTTTTTACAAACACAGCGGTTGAGCCTTTTGGCTACAAGTTTGAAGAGTGTAGGGATGTCGCGGACTGTTCGCCTTAGCTGGTGCTTTTTTTTTGCAATTTCTCCCCCAGACCAGCAGATATATGGCAGCCAATCAGGAAGCTCTCCCTCCTGGACCACCCCCACACCCCCTGGACCACTCCCCTTCCATATATAAACTGAAGCCCTGCAGCGTTTTTTCATTCTGCCTGTGTGTGCTTGGAAGAGCTAGTGTAGGGAGAGAGCTGTTAGTGATTTGAGGGACAGTTGATAGTAAGTTTGCTGGCTAGTAATCTACTGTTCTTCAAACAACTGCCATCTAGCTGTGTGAGCTTGTTCACATTCTGTCTAAATATCAATAATAATACCGTCTCCAGAAACACCATCCTGAGTGACGTTTTTCAAGCAGCAATAATATTTTCCGTAATCCGTATCCACTGCTGTAGTAGTGTATACGTTGACCTTGTAGGCATTGTTTGCCCAGTCTTTAACCAAGTGCCACGTAGCTGTGTGAGCTTTTTCACATTCCGTGTCCAGAAACATCACCTGAGTGACGTAGTGTGATTTCTGCCCTTTACAGCACAAAACGCAGCGCTGTGTCAACAATGTATTTTTTAGAAACATTTTTGCCCTTGATCCCCCTCTGGCATGCCACTGTCCAGGTCGTTGCACCCTTTAAACAACTTTAAAATCATTTTTCTGGCCAGAAATGTCTTTTCTAGCTTTTAAAATTCGTCTTCCCATTGAAGTCTATGGGGTTCGCGAAGTTCGCCCCAAAGTTTTCTTTCCCCAGACTGAGAAACAGATGCACTGGCTTAGGGAGAAACACATTTACCATTTTAATTACTGTAACTAAATATATCTTCAGACTTGGACTGCATGGTAGACTAAAACTTTCAGATTTTCTGCTACACCAAGTCTGCACTACAAATGGCCAGAAAATGTAAGTAACATAGTGCATGATGTACTGTTAGTTTATTGCATACAGTAGGTAAGGACATTTTTTTCCTAAATTATCTCTTGCCCCAGGGAAAAAACTTAAAATACATTGCTACTTGTCCTAGTTCTTTGCTTGAGGAAGATTGTAGAATGTATAACTTTAGGCAGAGGCAGGCAGGCTAAAGCTAATAAGGCACTCTCTTGTACTGTATATAGGACAAAAAGGATAAAAGTAAAATTTTATAAAACACACCCTAAGATTTCCTCAAGATTACGAGGTAGCGTTTTGGATGCCAGTCCTGAAATTAATGGGCCTAGGAGAGTGCATACCATGTAACCATTTTCTCTGAAGAAGGGACACTTAATGGGATCATAATAGTTATTTAATGAAGACATTATAGACAGGTATCTAGAAATTTATTTACACACAATAGGAAAAATGCACAAAAAGCCACCCAGTTACACTAAAGATTATAAAGGTGCTGATTACCTTCCAAATCTTTTTGCAGATCAGTTGGTTTAAGATCGTTCACCAGAAATAGACTTTTTCCAATTACTTTCTATTTTCTATCCCTGACAGTTTTTCTAATATTGAAATGTAAGTGTAATGTTTTACCTTCTAAAGCAGCTTTGGGGGGAGGGGGGTGGCTGACTATGAAAACTGATCTAAATTGATATATTTAGTTGATAAATTTCTTATCTTTGTCCCTGCAGAATCCCTGAGTCTCATTAAAGGCAGCTGTTACAACTGATCCAATAGTTGCTAATACTCCAGAGATGCTGCTGACAAATATAACAACTAAATGTTGCACAATCGTAACAGTTTAGGGGCTGATTTACTAAGGGTTGGAGTGAAAATTCGAATTTTGAAAACAACTAAACTGAAAAAATTGTTTAGAAGGTGAACAATCCCTTTAATAATGCCATGATAGAAGATTTCCTCAGTGAATTTAAGAAGGTCTTGGATGTCTTCTTGTACAAGCAATATATAGAAAGCAATAGTTAGTTTTTGATGTATACATGTGACAGTATCATGCTTGTGTGTATTACAAAGAAAGGTGCACAGTCAGCAATTTTTTTTCCATCTGGGTAGAATTTATGGAATGCATTTTTTTTAAATAAAATTTAACCATATAACATTGTCAGAGCTGATTTTGCTGACTCAGGGATATTCACACCAATGTGTAGAAAAAATACTACAATTTATGGTTCTATGAACAAAATTTATAACACCCAAAATGCCTATGTGTTTGTACAGTAGAGGGGGATTATGTGCTTTACAGGAAGAAAAAAACACATAGCAATGAAGGTTGTTTGTCTGGAACAACTAAAAGGAAATATAAATTGTATGAAAGAGCTGATCCAGCATTGCCACTTATAACTATTTGAAGAAATTACATGAAATAACAGGTCAGCAAAAGGCTGGCTGCACTAAATGCGCACAAGAGATGTGTTTGAGCTGATATCCTGGGTCCCTGGGAAGCAGTAATATAGTGATTTCTCCTGATGCAACAAAATGAAGCAAAAACATGTCTATAAGTAGTTACAAAAAAGAGGGGGGGGGTTGTGGGTGCATACCTAAGGCAAATTTCAAAATACTTTAAAAATACTTAAATATTGGTTACGGCAATCACTCCCTCTTAAAAGCTGCATAAGCAGTCGGCGGGGGAGGATTTAGCACACATGTTGAAACCAGGGCACAGGAGATGTTTACTCAAATGAATGCTATTAAGCATACTGGTAAGATACCGTTTAAATTGTGAGGTAAACAAGTTAGGGACCACCATGTCGGGTTTACCTTGACGTGGTATGGGGGTTTATCAATTTTATGATCATAACTTTGTAACATAAAACCCTGTTTTTCAAAACTTACATGCATTTGCTCGTTTACTTGAATTGCTTAGACAGGGTTGAAAATATTTGAGTATTTTTAAAGTATTTTGAAATTTTCCTTAGGTGTGCACCCACAACCCCCTCTTTTTTCTATAAGTAGTTACATTGAAATCTCAAATCTACTTTTTTAAAATACATCATTTATCTCTAGGACCCACCAGGAAGATCCAGCAAAAATTGTAGCAAGATGTGACTGAGATTTTTTAATAGAATACTAAAACCATAGAAAGGAAGTAGCAAAATAATTTAATGCACATCAAGATAAGTAAAAGTTATTTCTAATCATTTCCTTTTAACAAAACAAAATTTATTAAAATACATTTTTTTCTGGTTAAGTTTTTAAAGGGGAAAACAAGATTTTTTAGAGGAAAAAAGACCCTATAATTTTATAACACCTCAAAGCTGCTAAAAATCTCAATCTGAAAATACTCCATTTAAAACCTGTTAAGGTAATGTAGAAGTCAATGGCACATGTTTCCGAAGATGACATCTCAATCTTCCCATAATCCGATAAATTCGAGTTTTCACTGTGACAATTTGATAAAGTCAAGTTTTTGGACCGTCAGTTTTGAAAACTCAGACAATTTGAATTGAAACACAATTTTGCTGCAACATTTTTCAGCAACAACTATTTCAAGAAAAATTATTGATAAATGGGTTACATTTGTGGATGGGAGTTAGGTCTATGTCTTTTTAACAAAAAATAAATAAATATGAGTTTTAGAAAATATCCACATTAGATTCAAGCATGTTTCAGAAATAGAAAATTGATAAATAAGTTGGAAATAAGTTAACTAGGTTAAAATACAAATATGTCACAAAATGGCACAGACTAAAGGTTTCTTCAAGAAAATTATATTCAAGACTCTTTTTTATCCATATAAAATGAATGCAGGAAAAAAGCATCAGAGAAAATGTACCTAGAGTTTTTAAGACTAGTATGTCTCAGATGAAAAAGAATATAGTACTGTTTGTCCAAAGGCTTTTTTTCCTTTGCATATGTCAACATACAGTAGCATAGAAGCAAAATAACAGGCAAACAATTTTAAAAGAAAGACTTTTATCCTAAAATTCATATTCTTTTGATCCTTAATACAACTTAAAAACATCTGTGTGTATATATATATATATATATATATATATATATATATATATATATATATATATATATATATATATACATATAAAAAGTCCTCAGGGTGGCACTCCGTATCAAGTATAGAATACCCGGGTGCACGGTAATAAATAGTATACAGCATTCAAAAGACCAGCAACACCGGGATTTTAGTGAAACAAATAGAAAATTGTATTCATATGTGTAACAATACATCATTACTGGTGAATCAAAATTACTACGAAAAGTACATGATACATTATACATTAAAAACAATCTATATAGAAAAGATTAGATTTTGTTACAACTAGTTAAAATGGATATAGTTGTAACAAAATCTAATCTTTTCTATATAGAAAAGATTAGATTTTGTTACAACTAGTTAAAATGGATATAGTTGTAACAAAATCTAATCTTTTCTATATATAAAAGTCATTTTAAAGGAACAGTTCAGGGTAAAAATAAAAACTGGGTAAATAGATAGGCTGTGCAAAATAAAAAATGTTTCTAATATAGTTAGTTAGCCAAAAATGTAATGTATAAAAGCTGGAGTGAGTGGATGTCTCACATAACAGAATACAACACAACATCCTGCTTTTCAGCTCTCTAAGTCTGAGTAAGTCAGCGACTTGAGGGGGGGCCACATGGGACATAACTGTTCAGTGAGTTTGCAATTGATCCTCAGCATTCAGCTCAGATTCAAAAGCAACAGTTATGACCCATGTGGCCCTCCCTCAAGTCACTGATTGGTTACTGTATGGTAACCAGGGTAACCAGTCAGTGTAAACAAAAGAGAGCTGAAAAGCAATAAGTAGTGTTCTGTTCTGTTAGGTTAGACTTGCAATCACTCCAGCTGTTATACATTACATTTTTGGCTAACTAACTATATTGAAAACATGTTTTATTTTGCACAGCCTATCTGTTTACCCAGTTTTTACTTTTATACTGAACAATTCCTTTAAAGAGAAGGGACATAAGGTTGATCAATTAAAGTTTACAGTATTGGAGCAAGTACCCCCATTAGAAAGGGGAGGGCATCATGAATTAAGATTAAAACAGAGGGAGGTTTAGTGTATTAAAAGGTTAAATTCACTACATCCGACTGGGTTAAATAAGGATTACAATGTATATTTGTTTCAATGAACTGTGTCTTTTTCTATAAGTCAGACATTAGTATTTCTTTACAATAATATCACAATGTGACAATTATTTTTCAAATTTAGGGTTAATTTAATATATAGAGTGGAGACCCTGTGCATGCAATGTTAACTACATTTTTATGTCACTTCCTTTGATAGACTTTAAATTGCATTTACGGACTTTGTTTGATGTACACACCACTCTTTCACAGCGCTTGATAAAGAGCCCAGGCAGGCTCGAAACTTCGCACTTTCTACATGTGTGAAATGTGGAGATGTAATTTGAAGTGAGCGCTGTCCATTACTTTTCGTCTACATAGTGCGGAGGTGGAGGACCAACCGTGAAAGAATCAGAAAGCATAATACAGATCAAAAGAAGCCACCAAATGAGAACATATGACATGAAGTAGTCAGAAAAAGAAAACATATGACATGAAGTAGTCAGAAAAAGATTGAACAGTAACACCAGGAAAACACTTGGAAGTCAATTAATCAAAGTGTTTGAAAAATCTAAACAGGCACACTTGAACATCAGCTTGCTAGAATGCTTCAGATACATTCACCCCCTCCAGTAACTTTTATAGAATCATAAGAGGTTTAAAAAAAACAAAGTTTTGATTTAAATTTCTATATCTTTTTCATTTGATAAATTGCAAAGAATTTGTTGTAAATGTATGAAATAGAATATATAAGATATTGTTTTTATGTGCATTTTATTTGATTGCAATGTTGACTCAAAATTGCAATTTAGAGGCTGATTTCTCAATACACAAATATTTTTCAAAAGGTAACTATGATCACGCATAGGGAAAAGAATATTGCCACTCAAGACTTAAAAATGCCATTTCACACTAGATTGATTTGTTCTAACATGGAAAACCATTGTCCAAATCCTTTCTACCGCATTCTTAGAAAAAGTAAGAAAATGAATTCATAAAACATATATAGTATAAGGACAAAATGCATTAAATGATAATTTGGATGTAAACTACAATTTTTCTTTGTTTGCTTTCCTTGCAGTTTTACCAGATTAAATTTGATAAATCAAATGCAAGCTAAATTATTGAATTTAATAACCAAGGTTTTTAATAACAGGTTTATACTTTCCAAGCTGCTTTTTCTGTGATAAAATATTTTGTATTTTTACAACCAGACAATCTGTATTGTGCTATTTTTGCTTGTATACTCAATTTCATAGATAGATTTTCACTTCTGTGTTTTTGTCTGTTTATATTGATATTTATATTTTTGCAAAGTTAGTTGTATGCATTCCATGAGCTATGCTGAAGTAAACTATTCCAGAAGTGAAGTTCTTTCTCATGTTGCCTTTATCAGAGATGCAGCACTGTGAAATCAACAAGCCAAAATTGCACCATGATCTCACAATGTTAAAATAGGATGACTAGCATAACATCGGTTAATTGATTTTAATTGGGAAATCCTGAATCGGTAAGTTTAGGGTATGTTCAAATAAGTTTAGGTAAGTTTAGGGTATGCTTGTTCAAATTATCTCCCACGATGCCACTTATTGTGCAGAAATGCCAAAGGCTAAATTTTTAGACTGAAAAATAAACTGTGTCTAAACACTCACAAGCTGAACACCACATATACTGTAGAGTCAGAGCAAAAAGGGATTTTTATTACATCCTCAGCTGCAATGTCTCAACCAAGGGTCTATACTAGCCGTGATCTTGTTTTATTTTTCCTTCATTTTTGTTGTTCCTAGGCTGTGATCTATCTCTAAGATCATTACCCTGAGTTTACTGGGGACATTTATTATATGCAAGGCAGGGCAGGGTGCAAAGTGCAAAAATGGGAGCAATGGCCAATCTTGTTAGACATGTTAGAGAGCACCAGCAGTCACAACTTACTGCCTGCCCAATAACAGGCATTAAGGACAAGGCTGACCAGCATCCTCTGATGCTGAGTTCTGCACATTGGGCTGGACTTGTGGTGCAGAGCACAGCCAGACACCAGACAGAAGTGGTCTTTATTTGAGCACTAAGGGTAGTGCTTTTGTGTCCCATCTATTCAGGGTCTTTGTAAATTAACCTTTAGGTGTCCTGAGTTTCTGCCTTTCCCCTTGCCTTTCCATTGCTCATACAGGATCTTCTACTTCTATTTTCAGCTTGTCTTGACCCTTGGCTTTTTTACTGTACTTTGTTTATATGGTTGCTGGTAGTGATGAGGGAAATTCTTTGCCAAAGTATTTCACTGCTAAAATTATGCTGATAAAGGGGTGATAAAAATTGTCAGCTGTCAAAAAATAGTGTCCATTGACTTCAATGCATATTCACAAATTCTCACTATTACTCAAATTTTTGGTGAAGCCAAATAAGTTAGATTTGTCCATCACTAGTTGTAGGCTGCCATGACCACTGGCCTGTTTCAATTTAAGTTGCTGCTGTACTTCCCACATAAAGCAGTTCCATCTGCCTCTGGTCTTAGTATGTTTCTTAGATTGACTAATTTAGTGCACAGGTCAACTGCATGAGACTTCCATTTGTCCTATGACATTGAAAAAGAAAAAAATAATTTTGCTGACTTCACCCTGTACCCAAATGACCTCTGTATAACTTAGTTTGTCCCATGTCATACTTGATAAATGTGTATATGAATTTCTTTAATGACACGTGATAGGCTACACAGATTCAATATTAGCTTAAAATGCTTAATTCAAGCTGTTGCCATATCAATACAGACACTTGTGTATGGTATTTGTTTATTTTTTGGTTAATCCACCACTGTAAGTATTCAACTAACACAAAACCATAGATTATTACATTTATGACACATATTGTATGATTAAGTATTTTATATGGAAAGTATATACAATGAAAGGAAAGAATCTTGAAAATTGAACATGCATCAAAAGTAAAGTAAGGTTTAAACACTATAAGTGAATCTAGCAGACAATAGTTAAGCCATTTTAAACTATAGCATTGTATAATAGACTAAGTTGAGGTGATTGATCTCCTACTGTGGCTTGTAAAGACAGGGATTCAATACTCCTTGCTTTGGCCACTTGCTAATATTGAATTCATCAAATGCCAAAGTATAAGGAGGAACAGGGTTGCCTAACAAATTCTTGACATTGAGAAATATAAGAATATAAACTATACAATTTCTTTTCAAGATGTATTTGCTATAGGCTACAAGGGTTTTTATGTTGTTTATTGAAAAAAATGCTAGCTAGATGTCCATTAAAAAGGGTTATATATCTTGGCAAATGCTGTCTCAGTGCAATGTAGAGTTCGAGGGCCTATTAAATAAACATCAAATGTTTCTGGTCTTCTTTTTAAAAAGGAAAAACTCTTATTTTTCGAGATTTATTATATCCCCAAAGCTACTAAAAATTAGAATCCGAAAATACTTTAGCGTAAACCTGTTGAAGTCATCCAGAAATCAGTGGCAGACGTCCCTTTTACAATTTGAAGATGTTTCTTGACATTGTGTTCTGCACTGGTACAGAAAAGGTATCAAAAAAGTTGAGGTTATCGAGCGACAATATGAAATAGCCATGCAATTTGAGCATCACAATCAGAAAAGTAATATAATTCCAATTTTCTCCAGGATTGTGGTTTAAAAAACTCAAATTCAAAATAAATACCCAAAAAAAATGTAGCAAACATGTTGGTGCAAATTAATAAATTTGTGTGAAGAATTCGAAATTCGATTGAATTTTAATGAATATTCGAATTTGAATTTTTGAATACCTTTTTTGGCAACTTCGACCATTGAAATTTAATAATTCGATAGATTCGAATGATTTAAATGATTCGAATAAAAATCTATTCAATCATTCTACCATTCGATGGTTGAATTACATGCCCTTTAAATTTTTATTAGAATCCCTAGTTTGCCAGATTAAACCTGCTGAATTGCTGTATAACCCTAAGGAAAGCTCCCATAGGGTTCTTTCAGCTTTTTAAGATCGAATAAAAAAAATTAGATCCAATGGTTAAAATCGTTTGAATCTTTCAATTTAAACTATTTTATCCTTCAAATTTTTACTATTTGATCGTACAATTAGTCGAATAGCATTAAAATTCGATGGTCGAATTCAAGGGTTTTTTAAACCTCAAATCGACCCTTGATAAATCTGCCCCATTGTATATAACAAAATAGAGTGCCAACAGAGAGCAATGTATAGTTTTAAGCATTATCTCAAATACACAGTTTTTCCTACCCATACAAAATTATGTTAAAAATGGCTCTGTTAAAATTATATTTGAGTAATGCTTGCTTATACCTAGGAAACAACATGCACATCATATATGTACACTTCCCACGAACTTGGGACTCATACATTCGATGCATAGTTTTTTGTACAAAGAAATATCTTTGACCAAAATCTCTATATTATGTATTGTATTATGCCAAAATAATGCATTAGTTAATTTTTAGTTTAACTAGATTTTGGGGGCTTGTATCCCCTTTAACCTTGTGTTGGACATTGGTGAAACCACCGCATGCACTCAGCATGTGACATTTTCTAGTTATCTGTTTGAAAGGATCTATGGCATTGGTTGCTATGGTTTAGCAGTCAAAGTTTAAATTTTGACTTATATATGTTTTGAGTTGAAAACATTTTAAAAACCTTAATGCATATTAAATTGTAAAATAGGTTCCATTTGCTATCAATGTTTATCATACAGTACATACCTCTGAATTCCATTATGCCATTATTGCTTATCCAGCAAAAGGACCCAGTGAATATATCTTTTATTTATACTTAATATAAATCCAGATGGCAGAGAAATATTACCTAAGTAAATAGCTTCTGTTTCTATTATGCCCATGAGCATAAAAATATATAAAGCATATACAAATCTCACATAATATACGGTATGTTATGCTGTTTCCATTCTCAGTGTTTATAATCAATCATTTAGTGATTACCTACAATATTTTGTTCTTTACTTACATGGCTCCCATTAGTTTGGAAACAAAGGAGAACTAAATCAATGGACGTTGTCACAAACCTTACAGTAGTAAATAATTTACACAGTACAAACTACAATACAGTGCAAAACATAATTTTTATAATGGGCAATCTTTACATACATCCTAACCACCACAAGCAGATTTTTTTGTACTGCCACAGAAGCTTTCTGAGTTTGGGGAGGGGGGGTTCTGGTTTTTTAACAAATATTTTCTTAAAGGGGTTGTTCACCTTTGAGTTGACTTTTAGTATAATGTAGAGAGTGATATTCTGAGACAATTTGCAATTGGTTTTAATTATTTATTGTTTGTGGTTTTATAGTTATTTAGCTTTTTATTCAGCAGCTCTCTAGTTTTGCAGTGTCAGCAATTTGGTTTCTAGGGTACAAATTCCCCTAGCAACCCTGCATCGATTTGAATAAGAGACTGGAATATGAATAGGAGATGGACTGAATAGAATGATAAGTAATACAAAGTAACAATAACAATACATTTGTAGCCTTACAGAGCATTTGTTTTTAGATGGTGTCAGTGACCCCCATTTGAAAGCTGCAAAGAAACAGAAGAAAATTGCAAATCATTAAAAAACTATGAAAAATAAATAACGAAGACCAATTGAAAAGTTTCTTACAATTGGCCCTTCTACAACATACTAAAAGTTCATTTGAAGGTGAACCACCCCTTTAAACATGAGATGAGGTTATGTCCTTGTACATAAACATCTGAAACCATAAATCAATTGGTTTCCTTATTTACCTCTTCTGATTCTGTCTAAATATAAAAAATATCCCACTTACTTGAGACTAAATTGTCTACAAACTCTAGCAAGAAGGTCATTGTGAACTTCCTAGTGAGTACCTACCACTAGAGTCCTGCATCGGGTCTGGTGGTACCCTGTGGGTTACAGGTAGGAGTTCAAGGATTAGGTATGGATGTGGGTCGGTGGTTCTCCAGGTTTGCAGGTAGGTCACTGATCTTCTCAAAAGCAAATTTGACTCTTTTTTTTCTGATGATGTCTTCTTCCAGCTAATTCCAATGATGCCACTTCCAGGTTTACGGATTACAAATTTTACCCTTTTTTTCTGAGCATGCCTACTTCCGCCCACTTCCGATGATGCCACTTTCAGGGTTCCAACTACAGCACTTCCTGATTCTTGATGGTCAGCGGGTCATGGATCAGGTTGTGCATAAGGTACTTATGGGTCAGGTCGGGTAGCGGGTCCAAGCGGGTCAGAACTCGGGTTGCAGTTTGCAGATTGCGGGTCGGGTACGGGTCCCAAAAAATGGACCTACCCACCACAATGAGGAGGTGTCGTCCACAGCTACACTTTAAAGCAAAAGGTACAGTACTTTGGGGTAGGTATTATAATCTAAAAGGTTTCTAAGAATGGTTTTCAGTTATATGCACTTAACTTTATATTTAGATGTCCATTTGGAGCCTTTTGAAGAGTCACTCATTTTAAGTGGGTTGTGTTAGACATTGAAATGTGCTGCCAGTTTTCTTATACTGTACATTGTATGTATTTCAATCTATACATTTGCAGTATGCAGTTTGGAGACACCTATTTCTCCTCTTGTATTGTATGGTTGTGGTCTATGGTGTGTTAGTGTTTTATATTTGATGTATGAGCCAACATTTCAGTTTTTTTATTTTTCATGATTTTTGCTAAATCCTGGTGGGAGGTACTTAAGCACAAGCTGATGTAGTAGTATATGTTTATGTTTATGCTTGAGCTTCAGAAATATTTTATGAAACTAAGGGAATCGTCATGGAAGCAACAGACAGGTATATTGCTGAAAGCTAAAACGATCTACTGTTTATGTTTGTTTGTAAACCTAATAGAGACTATTGCACTCCCCAAAGAGGTATGAATCAAGCTTATAACAAGAACACCAAAAGCTTAAGACCTCAGTAACTCCACACAGGAGAAAATACATGTATTTATTATTAAAGCTTCAGAATGATAGACCTGTGCAATATTTTTTAGTTTGGGGCCTTTGTACTGATGGATTTGTTCTGCATTTTCTAAATATGTCTTTTTCTTGCTGCATGCCCCTAATAATACTAAAGGTATATAGAATGAAATTTAAGGGAATTTTTGATTTATATAAATCTTCACATAGAACCACACTCCAAATATTAAGTGCATAATGTCACGTTTATTGCATTTAATCTGTGTGGACAGAATTTCAAAGTAATTTTGGGCTACTTCGACCATCAAATAGCCCCAAATTCAATTCGAACTGAAAAAATTCAAAATCCTTCGAATTCAAAACTTCGCCACCTTAAAGCTGCCGAATTGCCATTTTAGCCTGTGGGAGACATCCTAGTGCCAGTCCTGAGAATGTTTCTAAGTTCCAAGAATTCAAAGAGTTTAGGTTGAAATTATTCGAATCGTTCAAATCGTTTGATGCATTTGAATGATTCGAATAATTTCAATTTGGTCAAAAACGGACCGATTTGGTCCATTTTCGATCGGAAATGGCCCCTGCAAAAAATTCGATGGTCGAATTATGTACTTTTTTCACTTCAAAATTCAACCATAAGCAAATCTGCCCCTTGGATTGCTGTTCTATGTGAACATTTATATGTATATTTAAAGTATCCAGATCAGAGTGCGACTGCCAAATAGTAACTATATATATATATATATATATATATATATATATATATATATATATATGCAATAGGAAGATGACAGCAATCCAGAGTAGTGATGGGCAAATTTATTCGCCAGGGGCGAATTCGCGGCGAATTCCCGCGATTCGCCGCTGGCGAATAAATTCGCGAAACGGCAGGAAAAATTCGCGGGCAAAAATTTGCCGCCAAAAATGAGTCGCACGTCAAAAACGCCGCTCCAAAAACGACGTGACGCGCGCTGAAAACTACGCAACGCGAGTCGAAAACGACGCGACGCGTTTGACGCGACACGCGTCAAAAACGACGCGCGACTCGTTTCGTGAATTTTTCGCCAATTTTTCGGCAAAACGCGGCCGTTTCGCACATCACTAATCCAGAGATTTATAACCAGGCAAAGAGGTTCAAATAAAGAATGGGTTTATTGTGTCTGATGTTTCAGTTCCTATTGGAACTTTCTTCAGGGAAAGAACAGAAGTGGTGCACAGGAAAATATTTAAACACGTGAGTGTCTTTATTTGAACCTCTTTGCCTGGTTATAAATCCCAGGAGTGTTGTCATTTTCCTATTGCTTGTATATGCTTACCGACTAGCACCCGGGTATATCTCTTTTTGCTTATGGAGTGCAGCAGATGCTAACTATATATACATATAGTAAAAATGTGTAATAAATAGAAAATACAGAAGTTTTCAGCTAGAGGTTAGCTGTATCAGCTGCAATCAGGTACTGTATGCATGTAATGATTTTTGTTCTCTGACAGTTTTTCTTACCACCCATCCTGTAGTGATATCATTCCCTTACATGGGGACAGCAGGAGACCAAAGGCATATGATCAACTGAAAATGGGCAGTAATGGAAAACCCATCCATAGACCTACAGAAATCAGTTCTACATTTTCTCCTAGTCATCTTAGAGAGATTGTATCACACTGTGTTAGCAAAGATATAACTTTATACTAAGTACAATCCAACAATATATAGGAGCCCTTTAAGATTAAAAATGTATAATAACAAGTGTATGATTTGTATAATAGAGATACAGATCAGCAAAGGTCATTTATTTCTGTTTGATTGGATTCCCTCTGTTTGCCTCGATACCCTTACACAGCAAATATACCACAATAAAAACCCTGTTATTCATTCATTCAGATTACAGAACTGCCACATTTAAGTTTAGCCGTATCAGCCAAGAGACTGACCTTTTTATTTTACAAGCAGACAGTTCATTTAGTTTAATGTTTGATTGGCTCAGTGGCATTTGTGAAATAAATGGTTTACTTTCTAGAAAATTACCTGGCACTTCGGAAACTTTAATGTCAATTTAAAAGTATTTTGTGTTCAGCTGCAATCAAGAAGAGAGGGCTGTATAACAAAATGTGAACAGAGCAAAGTACGTCTGCATATATTAAAAGTTCAATATAAGTGGGGTTTTTGTGAGAAGTACAACTGAAGGATTGTTTAAAAAAATGGAACACTTGAAAATGCAAGTTTCTGAGCTGATTGCTTTTAACTCCTTAGCTGGATTTTCTGGAAGGCCCTCCTGATTTACAAATAGTAGTTTTCTTGCCATGTTAGTGAATGAGTAAGGGGAGATTGATAGGCCTTCACAGGCACAGAAGGAGCACAGGAACACAATGTATATGCATTGTGTATTCTGACCGCTGTCCAGTTCTAGTTCTCCTTCTGCCCTATCATGCCTTCTGCACATCAACCTAGGCACAATATTTAAAGATCCATTTGCAACATTTCCATAAGTCTAATAATTGATACTTTAGGGGTAACGTAATAGTCTTAGGTTTCTTCTTGACTAGTAATGCATATCAACCAATAAGCAGTTAGCATTAAAGGAGAACCAAACCCTAAAAATTAATATGGACAAAATTGCCATATTTTATATGCTGAACTCATTGGAACAGCCTAATGTTTCAGCTTGTCAGCAGTAATGATCCTGGACACCATCTTGGAAATTGTTTGCGACATTCACATAGTCAGTGGGCTCTGAGCAGCTGTTGAGAATCTAAGCTTAGGGGTCATCGCAAAGTATCCAGCAGAAAATCAAATTTGTCTGTAATATAAGCTGATGCTATAGGGCTGATTATTAAATTCTGATGCTAGTTGCACTGGTTTCTGTGCTGCCATATAGTAATTATCTGTATTAATGACTAATCAGCCTTATATTGTGACATTTATATTCTATGTGTACTGTATATTTTGAGTTGATCCCTAAGCTCAGTAACTGTAATTAGTGATGGGCGAATTTATTTGCGAAACACCAGCAAAAATTCGCCTGTCAAAAACGACGCAACGCGCGTCAAAAACGTGCCGTGATTCGTTTCTCAAATTTTTTGCCAATTCGCAAATTTCGCTGGAAATTCGCAAGTTTTTTGGCGAAGCGAAATGGGATAGATTTGCCCATCACTAACTGTAATCAGTAATCAGCACAGAGCTTGTTCATTGAATCAGCAGAAATCCAGATGGGGAGCTACTGGGGCACCTTTGGAGACACAGATCTTTACTGCTAAAGGGCTGTGATTGCCTTGGGTTGGTACTGAAGCCCAAAAACATAATGTACAACATTTCTAGCTTACTTCTTTAGTTAAGATGTAGTTCTCCTTTAAGTCAGAAGCCTCCATATTTACTATACTTGATGTCAGTTACCAAAAAGAGGCAGATTTCCACTGGAAGAAAGATCAAAAAAGTACAAAAAAGCATTAATCTCCAAACACTTTAAATAAATGTATGTTTACCACTTGTTCAGATCATCTGTTCAACAAAAAGACATACTATATCATTATGTAGGCTATTAACCAATGTAACACTGTTATTTATGTAATTAGTGTGATGAATTTTTAATCGTTGAAATGCAAACCTACATTTTTATGACAGTTAGCTCAATATATTCTAATTTATTAACCTTCACCAGGTGCCAGCTGAGACATTTAGTCAGTAGATGTGTGATATTTATAGGGGAACAGATGATATAATCACAGGGAAACTTCCTTAGAAATCTGTAGTCTAATGTAATTTCTATTGCCATTTCTCAAGCACAAAACATATTGAGCGGTGGGGCATTAGAGCACTCATAAAGATTCCTCACAGTTTATGCCTGCTCCATAGGCAGATGTGTAGATTATGCTAATTCTATCAACTTACAGTTACATATAATTGTAAATAAATGTTGCTGAAAATCAATACTCAACTTGATAAATATTGTGTTTCTTGCACAGTATGATAAATAAAGGATTGACACAGCATAACAGGCAAATATTTCTGAAATTTTGTCATTTTCAGTAATTAACTGTATCTTCTGATGACTGGGGAACATGGGAGATTGATTAAAACAACACAGGAACAAATAATCTTGAAATCTGAAGAACTGTGCATGGTTTAAGTTCAGAAAGAAGTGGGGATAGACATGGTACACAGGGCCAGACTGGAACAGTGGGAAACCGGAAGAAAACCTGGTAGGCCCTGGCTCTTGTGGGCGCCACTGCCCCAGACCCTCCCCCTAGATAATCTTCCTGCAGTCCAGCCACTACCTCACTTCTGGGCCACAGCAAAAAAAAAAAGTGAACAAGCCTAAAAAATGTGCATGTGCGTCAAAAATGCGTATGTTCATCAAAAAACACACTCACACAGGGGGAAGAAATCCAGAGGTCGAGCCCTGGGACAGCAGTACCGATGAACCCTGACCCCCCAGTCTGACACTGATGGCATACATGCAAATTGAACAGAACCCAGTACAGTATGTTGATGTGAATGGCATTAAGGATTTATCTGTGATCATTTTATAACCACTTTTTACAAGTGATTTCTGAATATGTACAGTTCCGCTTTGCTGAAACACATTCAAGGCAATTGTCTATTTTCACATTTCAATGCAGTGAAAACCTGGCAAACAATTTGCCCATCACTACTCATTACACAGTAGAATAAATAACTGGGAAAACATTGAAATGAAGATGAATTTACAGACGTGAAAATTCTTCTTTCACTAGTATTCCCTAATGCCCTAGTATTCTCTAAAACAGATGTATGTATTTTACATGCTTTTCTACCTGTAACTTGAAGCTTAGTTTCCACTAATTGTTGAGATTACTTATTGTGTCTTATTTTCTTGTCACGTAACATTCTCTGCTGAATAGGGATTAGTGCAAGGGGATTCCTATGATGATATAGAGCAGTTTTATATTATTTCTCAGTACAGCACATTTAGGGAGCTGTTCCTCCTTAAGCTATACTGTACATGTGGAAATCCTTTAGTGTCAGTTTCATACAACCCTATTTAAGTGGATTATAACACTACACAAGAGCTATGACGTGATAAGGAAGGTTGTAGCCTAAGTTTAAATATTATAGTGCAAATGCATGTATCTGCCTCTGTGTTCTGCAACAAGCTTTATGTCTTTATAATACATAGGGGCAAATTTATAATTATTCCCCAAAATAAATTCGACCAGATTCAAAATTTGATAAGCATTCGACCATCGAATGCTTATCGAATAGTTATTCGATTTCTCGATGAATTAGTACGATCGGATACCAATCGTTCGATTTCACAAAACAATCATGAAAAATCCGAAAAATTTGTACGATTCGAATGACTGAACGCTTCAATCGTACGAATGGTATTCGAGCAGGTCTCTGAAGCCTATGGGGAGCTTCCCATAGGCTTCTATTGCAATTCGGTAGATTTGTTACTGCCTGGTAACCAGGGTAACCAGTCAGTGTAAAGAGAGCTGAAAAGCAAGAAGTAGTGTTCTGTTATGTTAGACTTACAGTCACTCCAGCCTTTATACATTACATTTTTGCCTAACTAACTATATTGAAAACAATTTTTATTTTGCACAGCCTATCTATTTACCCAGTTTTTATTTTTATACTGAACAAGTCCTTTAAGCAACATATAGTTTAAATTATATTAAAAAAAAATGTTCAGTGTAAAAATACAAACTACAGTAGGTAAATAGAGAGGCTAGGAAGTGTAGAATAAAAATGTTTTCTATATAGCTATTAAAAAATGTAATCTATAAAGGATGGAATGACTGGATGTCTAACATAATATCCAGAATACTACTTCCTGCTTGCAGCTCTCAATCCACTGATTGATTACCAGGCAGTGACTTTATGGCAGGCCAACATGGGTCATAACTATTTGCTTTTTAATCTGAGCTGCATGCTAAGGAACAATTACAAACTCACTGAACAGTCATGTCCAGGGCCGCCATCAGGGGGGGACAGGGGGGACAAGTGTCCCGGGCCAAGGACTGAAGGGGGGCCCGGCAGTGCTGCATTTTTCCAAGAGCCGGGCCCCCCTTACCAGCGCTGAGCCTGTGCAGCTTCTTCTGATGCGGAATGCGGAATGTGGAAGTGCCGAACAGACGCAAAGTCCTGCTGAAGCAGCGGAAAGACATGAAGGAGTCGACACTGAAGTCCTGAAGTGACGGAAAGACCTGAAGTCACAAAGGAGCCGACACTGAAGTCCTGAAGCGGCAAAAATACCTGAAGTCACGAAAGGAGCTGATGCTGAAGTCCTGAAGCCATGTGTTCAATACTACCGACATCAATGTGGGTTTTTTTTTTAATCCCCTGGCCTCAAATATTTTCTTTTAATACTCTATAGGCCCCTGCCACCAATTTTTTAAAAAAATATTTTATGGGGCTCCAATTAATTTTTTTTAACTTGTTAAGGGGGGTCCTGCCACCAATGTTTTTAAAAAAAATATTTTTGGGGCCCCAATTTTTTTTAACTTGTAAGGTGGGCCCTGTCGCCAATGTTTAATTAAAAAAATTTGAAACTTGAATGAGGGGCTCTGGCACCAATGCGTTTTAAAAAAAAACTTTTATGGGGGGGGCCTGGCACCAATTTTTTTTAACTTATAAGGGAGCCTGGGGGGGGGTTACTTTTTTAGCGCTGATGTCTGTGTGGTCTTTTTAACTTTGATGTGGATTCGGCGGGGATTGCGGTGGGGCTTGGGTGCCTGGGTGGGCAGAGCCCAGGGGGCCCCAACAATTTTGTTGTGTGGGGCCCTGTGATTTCTAATGGCGGCCCTGGTCATGTCCCATGTGGCCCCCCACACTGACTTACTCAGTATTAGACAGCTGAAAAGCAGGAAGTAGTATTCTGTTATGTTAGACATCCAGTCACTGTAGCCTTTATACATTACATTTTTGGCCAACTCTATGAGGCAATTTTTTTTTATTTTGCACAGCTTATCTATTTATCCAGTTTTTATTTTTACACTGAACTATTCCTGTGTAAGTAAGTGGTCTTAACAACGTGGAATAGCAGGAAAAGTCGTTATACCATGTTAGCCAGTAAAAATGTTATAGGGCAACCTCTTTGAAATAAAAAATAACAAAGTGGTATAAAGGTGATACCATTATTGGCTAACTAATATAATCATAGCAAGCTTTCAGAACATTAGTTCCTTTTTCATTAGTGACTTTGACACCTTACACATAGATTGATATTCCTTTTTGTTGGTCATTTGACCTATGAGTTGAATGTTGTATATTTGTACCAGAGAACACTACAGCTTCATTGTAATCAGCTTGAAAAGGGAACTAAATGTTCTGAAAGCTTGCTATGATTATATTAGTTAGCCAATAAAGGTATCACCTTTATACCACTTTGTTATTTTTCATTTTAAAAGGGTTGCCATATAACATATATCAGTAAATATTGCATATATATATATATATATATATATATTTTACATATCTTACTTTGAGCCATCATTTTGTTATGGTCTGTGTGCTGCCTCAAAGATCACCTGACCAGAATACTGCAGTTCTAACTATAACAGGAAGAACTGTGGGAGCAAAAGACAAAACTTTGACCATTAATTGGCTCACGTGACCTAACATGTTTGGATTGTTTGTGTGCACTGTGAATCCTAGGATCCCAGGGAGTGGCCCATATTTTTTAAAATGGCTATTTTATATTTAGAATTACCCAATGGCACAGTCTACAAAAAGTGTTTTATTAAACTGAATTATTTACATGATGCAGGGTTTTACATGTGATCTTTTTATAGAAATCTGCATTATTTGGGGTATAGTTTACTTTTAACTACCCCTCTCCATATTCAATGTGCAGGTGGGGTAATGAAGTAAAAATAATAGGTGTTGGAGCTCTTAATATTTCTATATCTGGGAGGAGGGTACCCTTTAAGCTCCACTACCCTACCCGATGTGCAGTAGTAAATTAACTATATTCATGTGAGAGATTCTCTGCATTGAACTGTAGCAATATGTAAAGCTTGAAGCAATCAGTAAAGTTATATGTAGAAAATGGGAAATTGATCATTCCTGTCTGTCTTTCTTTTTTCAAGTAATGAGACAATTTAATTTGAGTATGGACCCCTTTGCACATGTACAACCACCAAGTTAAACACTATCTGGTAATGTCAAATGTATTAAAACAAGCTATTGTCAATTAAAGTGCCATTAACGTGCCTGAAAAAAGAGACATTTATTTGAAATGCGTTTGGTACCAAGTTTGACCTAATTCTGTAAAAACGTTACTTTTCTTCTTAAGATTAAGCAAAAAGTCTATGGACTTTGGATCAGTACAATTAATCAAGCATACTGGTGTGTGTATGTAAATCTGTAGTTCATACATATCTATGGGACATCATGAATTATACCCAATGGTTAATGGTTAATATTATTCAATCTTTCACAAGTTTTGTTGAATTCTTGTGATCAGTAAATGTCAGAATATGCTTTATTTCTCCAGTTGCTATATGGTCATATTGGTTTGCATAGGTACAAATCATGCATATCATTTGGGACATTGCTACAGTTTAGAAGCTACTCAACCTATGGCACAGAAGGTTTGAATAATTCTTAACCTTTTAATTGTGTACAGCCAAATACAATTCACTATAAAGCATGATTCATGAGAAATAGTTTGCTTCTTGTAGTCATTTCAAGTAAGTACATATTTTCCCCAAATGTGTTATCAAAGGGTAACAAGAAATATTACAAATTAAAACTTTTTTCATTTCTGAAATGAAAACATTCTGGAAGCAATTATTACATTTCAAGTTTCCCCTTCTATGACCCCTCTCTGGCTATTCAAACAATATGAATTGTATGTTTAACAGAGAGACAAGTGAGGCAAAATAAAGTGAGATGACACTTTTTATTCAGCAGCTCTCTAGTTTGCAGTGTCAGCAATTTCGTTTCTAGGGTACAAATTACCCTAGCAACCCTGCATTGATTTGAATAAGTGACTGGAATATGAATAGGAGAGGGACTGAATAGAATGATAAGTAATAAAACGTAGCAATAACAATACATTTGTAGCCTTACAGAGCATTTGTTTTTAGATGGTGTCAGTGACCCCCGTTTGCAAGCTGCAAAGAAACAGAAGAAAATTGCAAATCATTAAAAAACTATGAAAAATAAATAATGAAGACCAATTGAAAAGTTTCTTAGAATTGGCCCTTCTACAATATACTAAAAGTTAACTTGAAGGTGAACCACCCCTTTAACTCTTGTAAAGATTAATCTAATTTAATATTTCCAAACATGACTGAAGTCCAGTCTATTTTAAAATATTTGTTGTCAGGAAACTATTGCTTTTAAGGAAACTATTGCTTATTGCTATGTCTTATTGAACATGCCAACATTTTTCATTCACTTATTTGGTAAGATGTCATATAATTAGTCTATTATCTGACAATAAAATACATTTTCTTCATTTATGTATTCCTTAGCTAATGACAACAAAGGAAACATTAAATAAAAATACTGAGAGAAATAATATGAATATGTAAATTAAATGGCAAAATAATGCTATCGCAATTTATAGCATAATGAATAATTAGCAAAACTAATTTAGCATCCCCTCAAAATGGAGGTTAAGTAGTAAATGAATAGTTTTGAGGATCCTCAAATCCCTGAGCACATTTTTCAACATAAAGCTTCCTATTTAGACTTTAGATTTACAACAAATCACTCAAACATTGAAACCAATGGCCATACATTTGATGCATATTTTATACGGTGAACTCAGGAAAGAAATTACAAACTCCACTATTGAAACATTTTAAAGTGCAATTCCAAGATACAGTAAATACACATTATTTGTGTCTTGCAAGGGCTGAAAATAAAATTTTGGAGTTGATAGTTCACTGTGGTTAATGGATAAAATGAAAATGTTCAACATGAGCAAAGCAAATATAATTTGTATTCTACTAAGTATTTCAAGCATATTTGCTTTATATGCTGCTACTAACTGATAAGACTTTGTGGGCTTCACTTTTTGTTAATGATGGTTTTTATTCCCCTCTTGCTATTGCTTACAGCAACAAACTCATCAGGTCCATGTGCAGGTAATTCCTAAATGTAAACTATTTAAACCTACCTCTTGGGTAGATGATTGAGTTATCCTCATGATCTAGTCTTTGTATCAATGTGTGTGTCACTCTCCTCTTCCAGTCCTCTATATCAAGTACTTTGGATCTCTAGGTTGTGACAATAGGCCAGTTATATTGACTTTAAGCTGATAAAATGCATTTTCCAAGTGCTCAGGCTCCTGGTAGGACATCACCTCCAGCAGAGGACAATAAGTGAAGATGCCATTCCCATAACCCCCATTGCACACCACTGCATTTTCAGCACACGCATGGAGGGGGGGTTGAGCTGTTTGGTGTTTATCATTGGTGTATTTGGGGATGGGGGGACTGTGCAAAAAACCTAAGGTCATTTAAATGTACCACTGTTAGATATATCATGACCTGAATTAATTAAAACTATCCCAGAAATGTAAATAGTGTATATAGTCCGGTAAGTTCTTTATAGGAATTTGCCATCTTTGGACCATATTCAGTTCAGGGAGAAAATGGTTTATAATGTAAAAACTCAGGAACATGATTCAATTTGAGATGCAATTAAATTCATAAAAACATCTCAAGTTTTATCACATGAAAACCTTCACATCACTTTTGGTGCATGTGCAGTTGCTGGTAACTGGTTTACTGATCCAACTGTGCATGCACCAATACAGTTCCCCTTACAAATGAAGACCAAAGATCCAGAAGATGGCAGCCATGAGCTCTGCTGCGATTCCTCTTCACCGATACAAGAGCAATATATATGTGACACTTTCAGGAGTAATGAACAATGTGGAGGGGGAAGCAGGAAGGGTGACTATCTAGGGTAGTAGGTAAAGGCTTTTCTTATTGGGCGGTTTAGTGGAAAATGGAAAATGAGTCAATAGATGCATATTTTGCACATATTTCCTATGTTTTTATTCATTAATGAGAAAACACATTTTGTTGTATGTTGCAATGAATTATTCATTGTCAGGCCTACATTAAGGGCAAATTCACTAAAGCGCGAAGCATCTAACGCTAGCGCTAATTGGCCAGTGTGATGTCATTTTGCAACTTTGCAAATTCACTAACACCGACTCTGGTGAATTTTCGCTAGCGATGTAGATAGACTTGCACAACTTCGCACCCTTACGCCAGGCGAAGTTGCGCATTGACGAAGGATCGTAAATTCGCAAATTCACTAAGATGAACATTTTCCTGAACGTTAGCACTTACGCTAGATGTTACTTCACCTGGTCAATACCATAGATAGGAGGTTGAAAAAAAAAATTTAAAATTTTTTCTAAGTCCCTAAAAATCGCTGGCGTATTTTTGCATAGGAGGGTGATAGTCTGAAAAAGATCGATATTTTTTTTGGGGGGTTACCCTCCTTCCCCCCTACATTTCCTAACATATGGCAACACAGCTATACAGTGGGCACAGGTAGAGCAATAGGACAACTTTATTTATTTTATTAAAGGTTTCCTGGGCTTGTGTAGTGCAATGTAGTGGCTGTAACATATGCTTCTATTATAACTTAAAGTTCCCGCCGTATGCAAATTAGGCTTGCTAGCGTAACAGCGCTCTGCTTAGCGAAGTAACACTAGCGCAACTATGCTACAGTTCGCCGACCTGAGCATAAATTCGCACTTTAGTGAATTTGTGTAGCGCTGGCGAAACGCTAGCGACTTTTCGGATCTAAGTGAATTTGCCCCTATCTAGGGTATATGTATTTATTTACTGTTGCCAACACAGAAGGGATTAACCCTTTAAGTGCCAGAAGAATTTCACATTTTGGTTACGCGAAATGCCAGCCGT
>CM044431.1:40873162-40952975 GCA_024363595.1 Xenopus borealis
AAGTGTCACCCCTGTAGAAAGTAGTTTCTACGTGGGGTGGCACTTAAAGGGTTAAATTAGCACCAAAGGTGTACAAAAGTTAGCATATTGTATATTATTCAAAACAAAGGAAAAATGTAGAGCACACTTCCTCCAGTGTTTTTGGGACCACCAGTTAATCATAGGATCTTAATCATGAGTCTATGATTAAGGGGTGTTCCCAAAATGTGTCAGGCAGCCATTCCACAGCAGCCACCTGTATGTACGTATGTTTGGTATGTATATTTTTATTTGTATAGCGCTCCTTGAGGGCAAAGCATTGTTCAGCAACAATAAATTAGTAATAACAAACAAGGGTTCACTGCATTAATAAGTAACAAGTGCATTATTAGAAATACAATTCACATAAATATAAAATATAATTACACATTATCAAGGAGACAAAAGGATGGAGGACCCTACCCCATGGGGCTTACAGTCTAAATAGGAGGGTAACTTACAGACACAATTCTGTGCTTTTTAATGTAACAATAAACAGTGTTTTTTGTTTTATGAGGAAATCTGCTCTACATTTTTCCTTTTTGTTTTGGATCAATACAGTTTGGAGAGTTCTGCACCTATGCAGGAACGCTGTATCATCTACAGTCTGGGTGAGACATCTATTGAAGTATGAGTCTGTACGGTTTTGCTGAGTTACCACTAAACAAAATATTGTATAGTATTGGCATATTGTGCATTAAACTTAAGATTTTCTTGTGATTTAATGGTGTAACTGCAAACACCTTTTAGTGACTTTAAAATTTTTAATTTACATGAAGAAATGACTACATCACATTTTCCCTGCCCCTTGTTTTCCTTCTTCTCTCACTTTAAGCTACTCAGAGCTGATATACAGTATGTTTTGATTTATGAATAAGAGTGGGAAGTCTCTTAAGATATTGGCATAGAAAATATAGTCTATTTGGTTTCCCGTTTGTCATGCCATAAAACTAGGCCAGCATAGCAATTTCCCAGTACTAAGTACAGTCCTGTAGGAAAATTGAGCATATAATGATCCTTGAAGAGATTCATGGAGCGGGAACATATGTCATGTATAGATACGTGTTAAAAAAAATTCTGAATCGGCTAAATCGTTATAAGTAAAGCATATTAAAGTTGCACAACATTCAATGGAAATTGGTAAGGCTTCTGGCATGTTGTTATTGTTTTAATTGGGACATGTGTTAGGATTTTGTTACTTCAAAGCAAATCAGCAGTACAATAAGACGTCCTCTGTATAATAAGCTACTCCTTGTGTCACAGCCTAATAGGTTTTGGGTGGGGAGGAAGGTGTGTGTTTATACAGGGGCCTCCCATTTGATTGTTGGTACACAGCTTAAATAGAATGAGATTTTACTTTCAATTTCAGACTTTGCTTAGAGCAAAAAAAAAAAACTATACCATAAAAACCATGGATATTTTATGGTTAAAACAATAGAAAAAGAGTAAATTATGTCCAGTTAAACTAATGTAGGTATTGCATATTGCTCCATAGAGGACAATTAGTCCTACATACAGTATATCTGTCTTATCTGTTACATACTTGTGAAGTTATAATAAAGGTGAATGCATACCTCCCAACATTTTTGAAGTAAAAAGAGGGACAAAAATGTTTCCACAAGTAGCGCCCATTTTAGTGGCCACACCCCCTAATTACCAGGTTCATTTTACAAAATTTGTCAGATTATGAAAGTTTGAAAATATTTCTCCTGTTACAATTACTTATTTTCTTATCTCAAAAGTGTTACAAAGTATCTTATTTGCACCTGTTAGCTGTTCTGGGCTCTCTGCCAAAAGCCAATTAAGTTAGAAACCATGTTTCTTTTTCTGGCTGTTCAGTGCAGAGAAAAGAGGGACTTTCCAGTATGCATAGTATTTTAGTGGCTGAACACTCTGCCTATACCTCATGCATGATATATGAAACCCATAGATTCTATTTAGGATTAAGCAAGGCTTTAGTTGTCTTTTAAAAAGTAACAACATTAGGATATTCAATCTTAATAAAAATATGTTCAAGGCAGCATTCAGAAATATTCAAAAAGTAGTGACATTTGTTTCAGTAACTTGTGTCTGTGACAAACCTTTTGAATGAGATACACACTGTGAATAACTGAACTGCATAATAAATAGTTTTCCTCCAGTTTGGCAGGTAATACATTCTGCACTCGCTAACATTTTGCATTCAGACCTTCACTGTAGATATATTTGGTTGCTTTTGCAATTCTAATTGCAGCTTCTGTTGGGAAGTACTTTACTTCCAATCTATATTAAAGATAAATGTAGCCTGAAACTTGCTATAATTATATCATCATTTTTCAGGATTTCCATGAATAATTTGATTTTGGTTATGAGTGTTATAAACCAAGCAATGTTCCTGATTATACGTACTACAGGAAGAATGGGGTAATCATGTCATATAGTTTATGTCAATAAATGCTGCAAGAATTGTATGAGTGATTTGAATGGATTTGCATGCAATAATCTCATTTTCAGCGACCAAACTGCCTGTGTTTCATTTAATATTCCTTTTGTGGGCTTCCAAATGTCTAGTTGTCTGAAGGGAAGCCAAATACTGTATCCGTGTTACAAAAGAGAAATGTGGAAACCTTTCTTAATACAATTGACTATGGGCAGATTTACTTTATTTAAAATTGGGAATCCAGAAGGTTGTATTAAAACTGTTAGTAGGGAAGACTCTATAATGCCAGGTGACAGTAAAGCCCCCACCCACACACAGATTAAAGAAAGTTACATTGTGAAATAATGGTTTCTGTGCTAGGGCTAATTTGTCATAGTTTTAACCTAGAATGAAGACTTTTTCTTTCCTTTGCCAAATCAGGTGGCATAATAGACCAGATAGCCTGAACAAAAACTCCCTTTAAAACAACATAGAACAACTCCCTAAAGTATTAAAATCTGCAGTATTCTTATATTATAGTGACAGTATTGTTATATTATAGTGGTGCTATATTTAGTATTGTGGTGCTCAGGGGCACAGGAGTGTAGGGGCCCATTTAATGAGCATTTTTTCTCATGGTATAACACAGTGGTTCTCAACCTGGGGGTCGGGACCCCTTTGCGGGTTGAATTACCCTTTCCCAGGTGTCCCTTAAGGGGTTCCAAGAGCAGGTTCATCTCTCTCCCCACTAGCCCTGGGGCAAGGTTGTAGCTATCTGGGTGTTGGTGCTGGGAGTTGTAGTTCAGTAATCAGTGTAGGGAAGCCAGTTGTACTACAACTTTCTATATCCCCTTAGTAGGGACTGCCATACATTTCTCCCTGCCCATTTAAAATTTGTAAAATGAACATGGTAATTGGGGTGTGGCCACAAAATGGGTGTGGTACTAAGCACGGAAAACAAACCTTTATGCAGACACTGTCTCCTGTACTTTCCTAACAATCCGCTCTGGAATGGCAACGGAAATATTTTAATATTTTATGGTTCGCCACAACATGAGGAACTGTATTAAAGGGTCGCAGCATTAGGAAGGTTGAGAACCACTGGTATAACAGGTCACCGTACCAATGTTTTGGGGACCTAAATTGAATTTTCTGTGTGGCCCAGTAACATCTAGTTCTGCCACAAGTGATGCTATATGCCTGTTATATTTTGAGCATGCATGCACATCCTGAAATGTGAAACAACGAAATTGTATTTTCACAGTACTAAAGAAAGGTAAATAGATCAAAGATAAAAAGCAGTCATTTCCCATTTAATGCAATAACATTTCTAAATGCACACGTAGTAATGGACCAATATTGGAGATGGATGGATCAATATACACTGTGCAATAATATAATGGAGAAGTACACTACATTTAGGAAGCATGTCATTTAGCACTAGTAGAAAGAAGCAAATAAATTAATGGGAGTGCCAGTAACTTTAAAAATAACCTGCTTACACAAGCTTAATAAAATATTAAAAATTGCATTCACCATAATGGAAAATAGAACTCAATGTCTTTTGATTTCAAGAGAAACAGCTGAACATTACATTTATATGTTATTGTTAAAGGACTGGTTTCTCGTAATGACCTGAAATACTGTATGAAACTTGAAATCTCATTAATAAATATAAGTGAAAGTGCAACATGCAAAAAGCGACACCAAAGCCTGGCTTTTTTTTTACCCACAATTAGTGATGGGCGAATCTCACCCGTTTCGCTTCGTCAAAAAATTTGCGAATTTCCAGTGAAATTAGCGAATTGGCGAAAAAATTTGCAAAACGCAAAATACACCTTTTAACTCGTACATAATTAGTAAAAGCACTGCTATGTCAAGACTTTAGCTCCCATTTAAAATACAAATGACTAAAAATAAACCTATAGTTTAACAAGCAGTCTATTCTTTTCTTCAACTTTGCCAGTTTTTTATTTTTAGTCCATGCTTCCATTTTCATTTCATTATCCATTTTCTTTAGATGTGTTTGTAGCATGGAAGCATCTTTTGCTTTAGGATGTATTTCCTTTGCTTTCTTTGTAGTTGCCAGTGTTATCATGTATCTCAGCAGTTGTCCCCAAGCAAGATGACTGCTGGATACTTTGTTCTTCATGCAAACAGGTCTGCTATGTCCGACTGTCCCAAAGGGTCATCTTCTGCAGCTTCTAGTCTTCCTTGATCCTGTTTCTTTACAGCCACCACCAAATTTTTTCCTCCCTTGAATGGAAGATTTGTTTTGAGTGAGAATGCAATTCTATTTTTCTGTTATTGTATTACATTTTGTTAATTACAATTCTTAAAAATTTCTAATGAATTTCTAATGAAATGAAAGTTTAAATCTATCCATGGTAGCACTGAGGGGTTTAATAGACATAGGAACCAGGTCAGTCTGCTTAAATTTGTTTCTAATGTATGCTTAGATGTCATCTGCCCATGGCCTGATTACATTTTACTTCTAATTCACTTTACAATAACAATCATTTCTATTCAGATTAAAAATCATAGATGCAGAGTCTCATAAGAATGATTCAACACTAAATTCACATTTATGTGTATGTACAGTACACCCACACACTCCTGTATGGCTATACATATATTGTACAATATAGCGAATATATCTATCTATATATATATATATATATATATATATATATATATATATATAAACTTTATCCAGTGCATGCACTCTTACTGGGCTTTGTGGATGGAGGGTGCGTTGGTCAATTACTTGGTTACATTTGTAGAAGGACTCGCACTCCAGATGTTCGTGAAGAATAGTGAATTTTATTATTTCAACGCATATCCAACGTTTCGGCCCACACCTGGGCCTTTTTCAAGGATAAAGGAAAAAGGCCCAGGTGTGGGCCGAAACGTTGGATATGCGTTGAAATAATAAAATTCACTATTCTTCACGAACATCTGGAGTGCGAGTCCTTCTATATATATATATATATATATATAGAGAGAGAGAGAGATTTAACAATTTAACTTAAAATTTAAAACTTAAAACGCTGTCAGGGAAGCAGGACAGGCTGTGACTTTTATTTTGTCTTTTTTCTATAAATTATGTAACACTCCTCTGTGTACAAATAAAATATTTGGCCCTACACATGGTCTATACATGTGACAGATGTGTTCCAAATAATATGACTGTAAAAGATATCTGCTTCTGGCTTAGGGTATAAAGATGCTGCTTGAGTGGCATCAAGATGAAAAATAAAGAAGAATTTTGCACTTATTTGTCATGTCATCCTAAATTAATCTGATATATAGTAATCATCACAGCAATAGATCTTCCTGGGTTTTAGTATAATTTTATTCATTAGAGATTTTGAGAATTAAACAAACTAAAAAATAATAAACTAATAAAACTAATTAAAAAAACTAATAAACTTCAAATTTAGAAACCTTGAACACAAAAAAAAAATTTTGTTTAGTTTTTATTTATTTTCTGTAATTATGGAAAAAATGTGTTCCTGAATTATAAGAAATAGGCGAGAAAATATTCTGCACAACACACAGCAATGCATAAAACATTAAAAGAGACACCAGGATTTGGGTCTTCAAAGAAATAGCTATGGAACCCTCTTTCATGGAGCATCACCTTGAATTTAAATATTAAAGTCTAAATGGTGTCCTAAAAGTGACACTGTCACCATTTAGATCTCAAATATTTAAATAATATAGTCCAAAACAGGCAGGCAGACTGTATTTGATGGGGATGAATCCAACTGATATGTTATCCTCACCAAACTCACAACACTTAGATTTGAAAGTAAAATTCCAGATAACAAAAGTGTATGAAAAATGTACCAGTTGTTTGTCAATATATAAAAATTCTGCATGAAAAGGATACTCTGATTGTACAGGAAAGCTCCTCTACAATCCTGTAGCTCCTGTAGCCTATTGGTCCCCCAAGCATTCTGGATAACAGGTCCTAAATCTATATTGAACTTTTGCTCATGGGTTTGAGCAGCTCTGTTAGTCCAAATGACTATTTTATAGGACAAAATAAAAACTCATGGGAAGGTCCGTGGTACCAGAAATTTTCTTTACACTGTTGCATTTAGAATTTCATCTTCTTCCCCATTGCTGCTATATGTGTGTGTAGCCAATGTATGAGCCACCAATGATACGCATTACAATGCAAGTATGACGATCATTAAGAGCACCTATAAAAATTGTGTATGGAAGAAAACTCTTGAGCAATTATCCACAGCTTGATCAGTTGAGGTATCAAAACAGTAATGAACAGTAACCATATAATGCAACACATATCTGTTACAGTATAACTTATTACAGATCCAACATTAGAAATTGGCTGAAGAGATAAGTCAATGTTTGGAGAAACCTACAATAAAACATCTTGACAGGAACTCAGCATTCCAAAAAACAAATCAAAATGTAGCAAACTGCACCAAATATTTCTAGGTTATAACCATAGATAAATTGATCTGTGGCAATTTCCATTCATTCCATCCATTCCATACATGTAGTAGTCATGATAACACTTTTATTACTTTCAATGCAGTGACTTTGATTTACGGCGGATTTTTGGATTCTGCCTTTTTACCGTATTGGGGGGACTTTTCTATTGAAAAAAAAACTCGATTTTTTCAAGATTTTAAAATTTGAAAAAATTTGGATTTCTTGTTCATACATTCCACTGCTAGTATGAGACATATAGTTGCACATAATTAGTGATGGGGGAATCTATCCCGTTTCGATTCGCCGAAAATTTGCGAATTTCCAGCAAACTTTGCAAATTGGCAAAAAATATGAGAAACGAGTCGCAGCGTCGTTTTTGATGCGCGTTGCGTCATTTTTGATGCGCGAACTTGCGGGAATTCGCCGCAAATTCGTGCCTGGCAAATAAATTCGCCCATCACTACACATAATTTCTAATAAGCATTTTGGCTACATCTAGTTGCAAACACTAGTGACTATATTATATGCGAATGATAATTCTTGTACATATTATAACCATTGTGCATGCTGGAAAATTCTTCCATACAAAATATATAATACATAAGTATCACAAGAGGTTTCAGAGTTTTCCATTTTTCTCAAAATTACATAAAAACACAACTGCATTTTTGTGACCACACAATATTGTAAAAATATTACACCTACTGTATGTACACATAACTTCCATAGAATTGATGAAACTTGCCCTTGTCTATCTTATCTGCCACTACAGTATGTCCTTTCTTTTTCTTCCAATATAATAGCAAAGGCAAACCACTGATTAAAAATATACTGTATGGGTGTTTTATTAAAGTCTGATTTTCTGAAAAACCTGAATAAGAAAACCCAGCATCTCAAAGCTCTAGGGGTCCTGTATAAGTTGATGGAGAAGGTACCAGTGTCAGTGCTGCTGTCTGTATCAATATAATTATGATTTGGGGATTTTGGTCCAAAAATATTTGGGCAAAGGTCCGAAGTTTTCGGGTTTTTGCCCAAACCTATTTTTTTAAATAAGGTCCATACGGGAATTCGGAGTTGCTTATCGCCTTGATATTGTCCTAAACTATATTGGTTCACAAAAATACTGCCTGCCTATGTAGTATTGCACTATGGAAAATGTAAACATTAGAGGGAGTGCTGGGTAATGGTAAACTCATGGTAAATCCCTAGGACATCCTCAACTCACCATGTGCACCCTTAGCCAACAATGATGATGTCCAACCCTGAACCCTAACGCAGTGTTCCTAATGCAGAATGAAACCTGCCAGTGTGCACTCAACCACAGCTGTTAGGCTACTGGATGAACAACAACCTTGATGTAGAATAATGAATAATGCATCTTGAGTTTGCTTGATTTATCTCTGCAGAACAAATCAGCCCAAGTATCAAAGTGTCTTCATTCTGTAACTCAGCCATAAACGCAGAGGGAAAATAAATCTCTACCTTTCCCAAGCACCGTAATAATGTTTCCATATTGATACAGTGATAAAACTATTAATGTGCATCAATGTGGTTGCCCCCCCCACTTAAGGAAATCCCAAAACATGTCAATGTACAGAACAAAAAGCCATCATTCACACTGGAAAGTCATCTGTTTAAATGTATTATACATTTAAATCACAGTTAGTTACTGCAAGCTTGTATTAAAGGATTTCAGTATGTACAGACAATTTTTTACTGTATATATTGAATGCCAGTATATATTATCCTACCTGATTGCTAAAGGAACCTTGCCTACTGTAGATAAGTATCTCTTAAAAAAAGTATTTCTATTATCAGTTAAGATATTTAATAACTAAGGGGGGTCCTGGATATATATTTCATTTTCATTTTCTTTTCGATTTGGGTAGAAAGAAGGGTTAAATATTTAAGCTTCCCTCCGCCCCTCATTTGAAGTGTTTCAGCTGGGTCGGATAATGAAGATTCAGGCTGCAGAATTTGTGCATTTCTTGAGCACAATTAGCTCTGTGTAAACTCCCAACCCCGAGCCCAGACAGCAGAGAAAACAAGTGTGGAATACCTTCACATGACTGGGAAGAAAGAAAGTCATGCTCCACTGCATTCACTGTACTGACAGCTCCCAACCACACTTTGTAACATTCACAGCACTGTAATAATTATCTGAGCAGACAAAAAGCACATTTAAGGGTGATTACAAACTAAGACTACAAGATAAAAGCATGCATGTTGCAGATGAGAAAAAACTATAGATTAGAAAGCACAATTGTCCATACACTGTAAAGGCAGATGGTATTTTCCTTATTGTACAGCAGCTATCCACCCACAATACAGTCACAACTTGAGTGTTAACCAACGGCACAACCAAATCCACCCTGTCATTTCATACACTACTAGATATTTCTCCTCTTTCCTTTAATGATCCCCTCCCATAATAATCCAAGCTGTTATGGCCATGATATATAATATGTATGTACATCACATCCAGCAGCCATGTTACATAATTATGTTCTGCTCACGTTATGGCAGGTGAAAGGTTCTTGGATGCAAATTCATTTATGCAAGGGGCTACCTTTAGTGTAACAAATTGTGCAAAAACAACAAAAAATAATTTCTCAAATATACCCCCTAAATGCATGTACATACTGCTTCATTGTATCATCAACATCCAAAGCTGTTATAATGTGATTTTTTTAAGACCTTTAGTTGTACCTCCTTTGACCATTTCTCGCAGTCTAATAATTAGGAAGCTGAAACAAGTCTAGGAATAGCAATGAATCATGCTGTGTATTTCAGCAGCAATCCTGGATACAGCTATGGGGCCAGAGTGTGCTAGGCATTGGCAAGTTTGGGTGAGACATTCCCTGCTAGAGCTCTGAATACAGAGGAGCTACTATTTAAATCTCAGTCCATGCATTGTGCAGTGTGTCCCTGGCAGAAACTGAAAGTGGGGGAGTGTGCACAGATCGCTGATTGTGCCAGCCTGGGCATTACCAAAGCAGGTAGTAGAACATCTTCTGGGGCTGTGGAACTGTAGATAGTCTGTGCTGTATTTGACCTAGGACAGACTGCACTTTATATTTGACCTGTGATAGACTGTCCTGTATATCTGATCTGGGACAGACTGTGCTTGCTTGCTACTTTACCAGCTGTTAATAAAAATATTGCTGGTACCAATCTGCAGTTTTCAGTCTCAATTTTCATATCTACAACAATATTAGATGACAACTTGGTTAAAATGACATTAAGGAGAGCATATATAAAGCTGGAGATCATCTGTCACCCCCCCCTCCCAGCCCCCAATAACTTTGGCTCTCCAAGTCCTGTAAGATCTCACATTGATTATGGAGCTCTTGGCACAAGAATGAAAAGAAGCAGTCTAACCAGTGCCTACCTTAGTGCTCTCAGTGGAGTGGAGAAAGTGGTGGTGAAGTTGGCAGTTTGTAGATTCTCGGTTCTCAGATAGTTGTCAGACCAGAGCAGTCCCTTCCAGGCTCATGATCCAACGTGGGACAGGAGAATAACACTATTTATATGCCAATAAAATCACTTCAAGTGCTCCAGTAAGGGTCAATAATCTACAGGTGATCCATTTCACCCAGGTCCCTCTTTTTTCAGCCTCAATAAGCTGCAGGATATCACTATATGTATCCTTTCTGCTAGATGCTACAAACGGGCAAATCGCTGCATCCTAAGGAAAAAGCTCTGTTTCCCTGGGCAGCATCATGCGGCAAATTCAGATGAATGTTCATAAACTGGAGACAGGGCACTGTATAAGAAA
Organism: Xenopus borealis; assembly: GCA_024363595.1. NCBI lineage: Eukaryota > Metazoa > Chordata > Amphibia > Anura > Pipidae > Xenopus > Xenopus borealis. The sequence goes on from CM044431.1 coordinate 40,883,824, forward strand.
CAATTCTTGATGCTTTCCTAGTTAAATTTGCATTCGGAATGCATTAGACAGTGCTGATCAATTCCACAGCAAGATCTTCCCAAGTGCTGCCTGCGATCACATGCAACTGGCGTGGTGTCGCTCCCAGCAACAGAATTGAGGAGTCTCGGGGGAAGGGGGTTCCTGTGAAGGTTATGTTACTGGAGTTGGGAGAAGCTGAAGCTAGAAGGTGCAGCTGTCGGAGCAAGATGAGCTTTTTCTTCTGGTTCCCTCTGCTGCTTTACTGTCCTTCACCAGCAGGTGACTGGCTTCGATCCTCTCTTCTCTGCGCCAGCACTGAAGGGATTTCTCTCTCAAGCCTTTCCCATGCCTGCCAGGTCTTAGTGCCTCCTTCCTCAGGCACACTTATATTAGCTTACATGGGGGTATCTGCCAAAGAATCTCTACCATTTCTGCAAGTTGGCAGGTACTCACAATCTCCTGTGTTGTGCCACAGTCTGTAGCCTGCCAGGCTCTGAACACAGGCAGCAGCCTATAAGGGTGGGGTTGGGTGCAGCGTGTTAGCAGGCATAGCAGTGTTGCTATCCATGGTGCTGAAATATAAAACACATAATGGCTCATTTACTACTGCAAGTGCAATTGCTTGTGCTTGTAAGGAGGAGGCAATGTTTTCACACACCAAAATCACACCTTGTGGCTTTTGCCCAAAATGCACCGGTAAATGGGGTTTTCAGAGTGCAATTGCAACAAGTGTGCTGTGTCTAATGTTTACTGTGACATGGTAAATATATCATCTCCATCTTCCCCAATTGCGCTGTATGAATGGTGTCTTAATTGCGCTTTCCCTGTTTTTGCAAATGCATGCTTTTAACTACATTACCCATCAGCCTCTGTTATATAACATCTGAATCTGACTTTTGACAAAAACTACATTTCCCATCATCCACTGTAATATAAAATATACATCTGGGTTAATTAAAAATAAAACACTACATACTGTATCCCATTATCCCTTGTTAATTAACATCCAAATATGAGTTTAAAAAAACTACATTTCCCATTACCCTCTGTTATGTAACAATTAATTTGTGTTATTTAAAAAAAAAAAATAATAATAAATAGTACATTTACCATCATCCTCTGTGTTAAATAATTAACAGTGATTATTTACAATGTCCCATATTGTCCACAAGGTGCAAAGAAAAAGTAGTAATTTAACACTTCTTTAAACTTTGCCCACTGTGTTGGGCATTGTGCAAATAGAATCTTTTTCTCCTACCAAAAATGGAGCAACTTGGTGGTTTGGTGGTTAGTGCTGGGGTTAAGAGTGCAATTCCAATTAGTTCAAAATTTAGATTTACTTCTAAGCCATAGACAAAGTAGATTCCTTTTTTTGTAGTCCTATCATGGCCATTATTGTCCCTCCCGGAAAAAGATGTAGGAGCTATACAAAGCCAGGGTCAGACTGGGCCAGCAAGACACCAGGAAATACCCATCGGTCCCACTGACTGCATGTTTGTCTTCCCCCTGGTCCCAATTGCAGCCATTACAGGATAAATAAGGTATGCGAGGGTGGAGGGGACTTGTGGCTGGGACAGGGCAAAGAGGCTGTAGGGGGTCGCGGCTGGACCCCAGGGGGGTGTGTGGGACTCTGAGGCAGTTCAGTGCTGACTATTGTCAATCAAAATTAATTCTGATCTATAAGACATCCTGACTTCCTCCTCACTACCGTTATACATTTGCCATCACAATACAGTAGCTAATACAATACAATAGCTTGGTAAACCCTGTACTCACATGTCGGACTAGACAACAATTAATGTATGAAAGTATGAAAGTACAAAATTCTCATTTTCTTCTGTGTCCCTTCTATGTCAGTACATGGGCTCTACCAAGCCATGCACCAAAGACAAAAATACAATAACATATAATTAAACCAACTAGCTAAAAAGGCAAAAATAAAACCCTATCAGTAGCCAGCTCATTAGAGCAGCCAAACTAGCAACCACGAGCAGAGCAGATTATCCACACCAGAATCTGGCAACATAGTGCTGGAGGTATTTATCCAACCCTCGGGCACTAACCTATGGCACTAGAAAACAAAGCTTGGCAGTAACTAGCATTTAGCCACAGAGCTAACTGGTAGCAACTCACACCGGTGCCGACAGAAGCCAACCAGAGATCAGCAAAAGATCTACTAAGTGCTGAAACCATACACACAATTGAAGATGTCCAACAGTACAAGCACAGCTAGGGACACAAGTGTGCTACAGTCCATGCAAGGCTGAAACCAATCTTGCTACTACACGCTAAAACTACTGACTTCTGAACCAGCAAATCACTGATGTCAGGTTCAGATACTGCATATGCAACCTGCTGATGCTAAGTCAGCTAACCAGTCTGCAAACCACTGACACACAAGCCAGCCACCATGCACACAACCTCCAGCATAAGCTAGTCAATGTACATGCTACATGTGTTGCACAATGCAGTCACCAGACATGCAAACCCCCAGCGCACAAGCCAGATACCACTCATGCGCTTCACCAGTGTTCAAGCCAGATACCACTCATGCACTTCACCAGCGCACAAGCCAGATGCCACTCATGCACTTTACCAGTGCACAAGCCAGATACCACGCATGCAAACCACTGGCGGACAAGCCAGCTACTGTGCATGTCAAAGCAAAAATGCACAAGACAGCTGCCACATCTGCAGTCAATGATGCCCAAGCCAGCTGCAGTGCATGCAAACCACCAAAGCGGAAGGCCAAGTATGCCAAATGCTGATGCAAGTCAACCACCCTTCATGCAACTGTAACCAAAGCCAAAAGCCCTGTCCCCTAATGACTGCTGCTCTGCCAAGAACTGACACAAAGCAAACAACGATGATTGCCAATGGCCAGCAGCCACTGCCAAAAGCCACAGCAAAGACCAGCAGCCACATGCTCCAAGGCCACAACAATATTCATCAGCCACATGTTGAAAAGCCATACCAAGGCTAGCAGCCCCATGTGCCAAGGATTATACCAAAACCCAAAAACCAATGAGCCAAGAACAATGACCAGTGGACAAGCAAAAGCAAAGGCCAGCTGCCAAAAGAGTCAACGCCATAACAAGGGCAGGCGACATGCAAACCAAAAGCCATCACAAGGGCCAGCAAACGTGAGCCAAAGGCCATCCCATGGGCCAGCAGACATGAGAAAAAAAAGGTCATAACATAGGCCAGTGGACACGCAAGACAAAGGCCAAATGCTAGGCAAACAATGTTGGCTCCTAATGTGCTAGCAGACACTAGAGAAATGCCTTCCAATGCAACATTTAATAGAAAGGGATCATGCATTCCAACAACCCAGAGCAATGTAGTTAGACTACAACTGGGCTCAAACCTCAGCCAACCAGGCAGGAATTTTTCCAAGTGAGCTTTCTTTAATAAGAAAACGTTCGGCAGCCAGACATTTTTATTTAAGTCTGCCGGGGAAAAAATATTCAAAAGGACATTAAAGGACTATGATAATTTATGCTTGAAATTGTAAGCACAGAAGAAGACTAAACACTGACATCTTTATACATTTATCTTGGGATAATTCTGCTTCACCACATGAATAACAAATATATATATATATATATATATATATATATTATAATAATGTATTTATGCACATGGCCTTTACCCCAGGGCTACTAAGTTCTTATTATTAATAACTGAGGACCATTTGTTTTTAATCAGTAATTTTATTTTTAATTTTCATTGCCATGTAAAGAAGTCCAATCATATTCAACAATTATGATTTATTCCTGTCATTCATCACTGTGGGGAGGCACAAGTGCAAGAGCACTAAGGGTGGATAGGAGGAGGGATGCCTCTTTTCCACCCCCTACCTTCTCTTCTGAATGGAGTGCTACCTAACGTAGTCAGCATTCCATTCAGTCATGCGTATCCAGATTCCAGGATTAAGCACACACTTCTCCAGGATCCAATTCAAATTATTTAGAATTTCTTTATTTCATATAAGTACAATAAAGCTGTCAGCATTGGCATAGTGCAATAAATACTAGCAGATGTAGATGAATTAGAGAATATTCTGTTTTGACAAATAATAATTTTGATGACAAGTTTTATGCGTGGTCTCTCTTCTTTTCAAATTTTAGTGATGTTTCCTTGATAGAAATGTTTCCCATTCAAAATCTATGCTGATTAGATGAGCTAAGTTATTCAGCTAACAAGCAGAAATAATTGCTAGCAAAGAGTTAGAGGAGTCAGGTTGGATACCACTTGAATCATGTCCGGTCAAGGAGATGAGCACAAGTCTGAAGATTTAGCTGCTGCCACAGAAAGCTACATAAAGCACACGAATAATCTCTCCCGAGAGCAGCCACACAACCTCACACAGACCTCAGCAGCTCTTGACTCACATAGTTGCATAGTTAAATTGGGTTGAAAAAAGACAAAGTCCATGAAGTTCAACCCCTCCAAATGAAAACCCAGCATCCATACACGCACACCCCTCCATACCTTCACATAAATTGTATATGGCCATAAATTAGATTTTAGCTTGTACCTTATTAATGATTTGGCTGTCCCAACTACTGTAACTTGAAAGCCTTTAAAGCACATCTTTTCTTACCCACCTCAACACCAACACTTCTATTGAACCAAAAAGGCTTTGCTTTGCAACAACGTTCCTTGATTACAAGGGGAATATACTTATTAAGCAGCATTTTAAAGACTTCCCATTTTTGTTCTCTGTTTAACCCATTGAAAAGCATTTCCCACTTAATATATTGCAAAGATCTCCTTATACTTTCAAAGTTTGCATTCCTGAAATTTTGTGTTTTAGTTACTCCCTCATAGAATTGCCTCTGCAATCTCGTGGTATGCTCACTATTCCCTAAATGCTCACCCACACAAATGCTAGAGATTAGTTCAATATTATTAGTTATTACAAAATCCAAAAGAGGTCTATTACCAGTAGGTTCTTGAACGAGCTTGAATAAAATGTTGTCATTTAGCATATTTTCAAACCTACTTGATAACAATATGAATACATGCAGCTGGTTTGACATCAAGTCAAACTAAATGTTTTACAATAATAAAAACAATACATTAAATTGTATATTTTATAAACTATGCACTGGTTGACACCCACAATGGAGTTACAGGGGGATCGGAGGACTGTAGCCAACTGGAACTGGTGCAATATTAACTTGCATGCATGCTGGAGTTGGGAGGAGGGGACACAATAGGCCTTCAGCCTAGGGGTGCCTCATTCACAAATCAGCCACTGCCTACATCAATTGCAATAAGCCAGTCAACACAGGGGTTTTATGGTGTCTGCTATAAATGAGGTGAGACTGCAAGCTTAAGCCAGAAAAATACTTCTAACCAGGAACAACCCCAATAATAATTATAAAAATTGCTTAGAAAGCTATATTGTATATGTATTTATTAATAAGCCATTTTGGTTAAATGGCTGATCCAGTCCAGGTTTCTATAAAATAAAAAAGCATACCATAACCCTATGTACTTTGATATGTTCACAAAAAAGATTTGGTAAAACTGGCTTTGAAATATGTAAATGTATATTAATTCCCATTTCAAATTCTTGAGCTTCGCTGCACTGAAATTCAACTAATTTAAAAAATGTAATCATTTTCTCGCTCATCACCAACAGTAATCAGATCCCACCTTAAACACAGATGAACAAAAATGCCTCAGGGAGGTGCTCAAATCATCTCTGCCATGCTGGACGTGTGTTTCATATCTATTTCTAGTTAAAGAGCCACTATACACAATATTGGATAGGAATGCATTACCATGAAGTTATCATAACCACTTATTAGAGAAAATACAGACAAGTCCACCTAATGAGGTGTCACCATTCATTACGCGGCTACCTGCCTCAGTTGTTTAAAGGCAGTTCTTCCCAGCAAAGTTAAATCCTAAACACTGATAAAATTGGACAATGTTTAAGTGCTTTTCTGTGGGTGAAGACCCATAGCGGAGACTCAGATCAAACAGCTCCTGCGTTACCCCTTAATGCAGTCTAAACCCCTCTGGGACTTTATGTATAGGCCCTGCATTTCTGCATTCAGCCTGATTGTTGGCTATGGCTCACTACACATGTGTACTCAGAATCCCTCATTTGCACAGTGTAGTACATACAAATGGGGGTGATGGTGGGGGTGGAACAGATAGTTAAAGACAAAAATACCTGAACCAAAACAAATTCATATCTCCAAATGCATGAATCTGGAAATGTATACATTATAGTGCACTTATTTTGTGAGTGTAGTATACAAATTGCAAATGCTGATCACCTTAATTTTACATAAATATATAGATATAATATGGGATAACATATCCTTCCCTGTTTATTATATGGTCACTCATACACCTTATTTCGCATTTGTTTCCACTTTTAAATATTATAAATGTGATCTGCATCAGGTACAAGGACACTGCTTTTAGTATAAGTAAAAAATATAACATTACAAAGTCCTATGCAATGCAAACAAAAAATGTTTTACCCTTTATGCAATAACTACTACGGGTATGGGATTTATTATCTGAAAACCCATTATCTGAACAGCTTCAAAGTACAGCATAGCCTTTAAACAAACATTTCATTTTTAACCAATTTGCTTTTTACAAAGTAACAATTAATGTTGAAGGTTAAACAATATTATTGGGTTTTCTCAATAATGAAATGCTTATACCAAAATAAAGGCCTGGTTGTCCAATTAACAAAGAGCCCCATTATTCAGAAAGCCACAGGTCAGAAAAATATTGGATCTCATAGCTGAATAACATGAAAATAGAGTATTATTTGTGTTCTGCAAATTCACAGTTCATATAAGGTCTTGATGTTATTAACAGCAGTCTTCATATAAATAAGTTCGGAATTGGAAAAGGGAGAATTCCAATATTTTGTTCCTGGAGTTTCTCCATAATATCAACTAACAGGTTAATCCTTCTCCTAGGTTTAGAAAGACCTTAACGAGGACTAACTCTTAAAATTTCACTGAACAAACGTTATCCCAAAACTAACTAAAGTTTATAGATGAAATAGTTTTTTGCCCTGGAAGAACTTCACAAATACAGAATTACGGTAGGTAGAAAAGTCATTCTCCTTTTTCCTGTGATCTCTCATGGCAGAAACCAGTTGGAATTAACAAGCCAGCAGAAATGGAAAGGCAAAAAGTAAAATACACAAAAGGAGTTGAAAAATATAATAATAATGTAATTACTACAAAAAGTTCCAAGTATGCAGGTAGGCTAAGTTGGAGCTGTAGGACTGTCAGCATCCATCTTGAAATAGTAGCATTATAAGCATGTAAGCCATACTGGACTGCAAGCGGAATTACTTTGATGTAAATCAGTACTATAAGTAATGTACATGCACAAAGACACCTAACAGGATTCTTGCTCTTCTTCATCTGAAAGCACATTCACTCACCGTAGACGGAAGGCATCAACACCTTAAGAAGAAATGCAGGCCTTGATTCTGAGAATTGCTTTATCCGTAAACTAAATCTTCAGATGTCTAATAATATAGGTCTAACACTCAACCTGCTCAGGTCACACACTGTAGAAAAGCTGTCTTACTTGTCGAATATTGTCTGGAATTTTGTCTAGAGGATCAGATGGGTCAATAAAGATTTCCTATACTGCTGCTGCAAGGTGCCAAAGGGGCTTTAAAAAAGCTACTAGTCAAGGAAAACAAGGCAGAAGCTTGCACTCTTAAAGCAATATGCAATATAGTTTAAAGAAGGAAGATAAAGGTTTGGTGCTCCAATTCATACTCATGGGGGAAATTTAATCACTATGCTGGGAACCGGAGTGCTTTCCATCGGAACAACATGACAGCATGTTTCATTTTCCCAATGATTCCTTGTTTGGTGCATGCAAGATACGGCATTTTCTTATCATCCCTTAATTAGTCTAGAACTAGCACATGCATACTATGATAAATGACTTAAAAAAATGATTTAAAAAAAGTAATAAACATGGTGTTATGGAATTGAGATGGAGATGGCACAGAAGAAGACCACCAGCCTTGCATCGTAGGATTGTCTAAAAAATTTGATGTATGTGTTAATATGTTTTTAGACAATTTCTTGGGACAAACACTATTTTGCATTTAACAATTTCAGACTAATCCAAAGATTGTGAATTTATATATATATATATATATATATATAGTGTACAGATGGTCAGCACCCACTGCTTTCCAAAGTGAAAAAAATGTGTTTATTTAACAAATACACATATTCATCCAACGTTTCGGACCCACATGGGGCCCTTTTTAAAGGGTGCTGATCATCTGTACACTAAATGAATTTTTTATCGTGCACCACTGGATGAACAAGTATTGAGTGCGAGTACTGCTGGACTATATATATATATTTTTTTTTTTTTTTTTTAGTTTTTTTAGTTTTCCCCCCAATTCAGGTTTGTATTCACAATTCTGTAATGATTTTGATACATACAAATCCTACTTTGCCCATCAAGCAATATTTTTTTATGAAATATGTTTATAAACCATCCTTTTCTCCTATAAAACCCACTTTGCATTCTCAAGACAAACTAGCTGTCTGACACTCCATTCAAGGCAATTTTATACATGCTCAGATGAACTCTGTGTTTCCAACAAGAGCCACTGCAACCTTTTTCTGTGCTCTCGCTGTTGTTATTTGTTAAATCAGGCTCCACAAGAGACATCAGCAAGTAACAAACAAGTTTAAATGATTGTTGATGTGCTCTAAACAAACAGAACATAAAATGTAGATCTCAGCCCGATACTCTCTTGTACAGTTTTTTTTATATACGTTTGCCAAAGATGTAGTTTAAACAGTCAGTCTGTTTTTGCTTAATGAATTTGAATGAGGAATTACTCCAGCAAGTCATTGGATCTGTACAACGTCTACCTCTACAACTGGTAGAGCATACAAACATAACCTGAGCACAAGATTAAAGGACCAATTTATTTACGTCAATATTTATCTTGTTTCCCTGAATTTGAATTTTAAGGGCTAAAAATTAGATTAATTATTCAAAACTACAAAAATAATATTCAGATCTTGTAATAAAAAAGTATATTCTTGGTTTTTAAAAATGGGAGTTAAGTCAAGGTTGAAAGACCCTTCACAAAACTACACAAATTCTAATATGTCTTGGTAATTCTTTCATATATGCATATTTATTAGTACTGAAATACACTTTTGTGATTTCAAGGAGCACATCTAAGAATAAAAATTAGGGCAAACATTTGTCAATGTTTAATTGTTTAATTGGATACTGAAGATATGCCAAGTGATGTTGTAAGAGAAGTGTTGGGCAGGTAGTTAATGGTGTGTATATTTCACTAAGGATGAAATGGTATATGCATTAGCTCCAGGAAAAAATGGTATTGTAGCAGGTAAATGCTACATTTGGTTTGCGGGCTTTAGAAGGCTGGATAAGGGATCCCTGGAGCGGATGGATAAGCAGCTGATAAGTCAGGTAGCTGCTTAATTAGCACACAGTTGTGCAGGAGAGGCTGATCTCTGGTAAATAGGGATTCAGTTGGAGAGTCTGGCTGTCTGTGCCTGGGGAAGCAGAAGCTGCAAACAAGTGAGAGAACTTATTGAAAATTCTGTGAGTTTTTACCCAAACCTGTATTTTGTTTGAAAGGGCTCTAGGCCTCACCCTTTATAGAGAGGGTTGATTTTCTGTATTAGATAGCTACAAGTTGATCTAACTTTTTTATTATCTGTTTTTAAAGCTGCCTTTGAGTCAGTTGTACCCTATTTTTGGGACTTGTGTTGTTTTGGGGGTGTCTGAGTCACAGTGAGTCCGGTCTGCCCCAGAGACCAACACCCTGCAACCTGAAATCCCTACAATGTATAGATTTGTAATAGACCTTTTAGGGTCTATTTTTATATCACTACATTTATTACCACTGTTACAGATAAAACTTCTCTAGAACACAACCTTGGAACACATTCTGACCTGCTATATTCATTATCTTAAGACTTATGCAGGAAGGTAATCTGAGGGACAATAATGGCAAATGTCATTAGGCTGAATGGTCTGATCTCATCAATGGCATGATCTCTAAACTCTGTTTGATCAAATTGCCTTCGAATGCACAAGGGCAGTCAAGCAAAGCAAGTGGAATTTTCATTTTTTATATTTCCCTCTGCCATGAACCTGAAGAAATGATTAGATAACAATAACATTTATACAGTTGTGGAGAATTATTGATGTGAATTTATTGAACATGAACATGGACCCTATTTAACACAACAGAAAAAGGACAATGGGCCAAACTCTCCTACTTTTTTTTTCAGCATTTTCTTCCATTATTTATAATAGTTCAACTTTGTGGGTATTGCTATTTTCACCATTCTTTCTGCATTTGATCCTATGTATAAATTATTCTGACAGATGTTTTGACAAAAGATGAACTCTTCTCAACTCCATACCTGGTAAAAACTACAGAATGGCTTTAAAGGTTTGAAAAAAAAATCAGAACTTTGCTATTTATGTCAAATGTAATTTAAAATGTAAATTAAATTAATTAATAAGTCATTAAAATTATATAAAAATAACTAGAAATTTGCCATATTTAACTTTCTAAGTGTAATTTATTTTGTTGGTTATTTCAATTTCCCTCAGTTTTGATGGGAGATGCTTTAAAGGAGAACTAACCCCCCCCCCGATGTTAAGTCCTCACTGGCCCCCCTCCCTGCCCCTGCCTCCCCCGAGCATTATGTCCCCTCTTGAAATAGTGACCACACATGTAGAGTGAGCACGTCAGAGTTCACCGGCATCATCTTCTTCTCTTTGGTAATCTTCATGTCTTCCTCCAGCGCTTCAGCAATTTCGTCTTTTGGCACATGGGCAATTGTCGCGAAACAGAAGACTGATCCAACTGCCCAGATGGTGCCCGTGAGCTCTGCTGCACTCGCTCTCCATGTGTGGTTACTTTTTCAAGAGGGGACATAATAAAGTAAGGCAGGCATGGGGGCCAAGGGAGGGGTGCCAGTGGGGAAATAGCATTGTGGGGGTGGGTTAGTTCTCCTTTAAAGCTTTCTAATTTCATAACAGTAATGTTTTACACTTCCCTAAATTCACTATGGGCCACTATGGTGAAACTCAAAAAGCTTTTTTGGACACCAAAACCTTTAATGAATGGCATCAATACATGCAGACACTGCATCCATTTTTGCAAAACCACAAATGTCTAGTGACTATAGTCCAAGTGACATTTGATATCCTTATATTTAATAATACAGTGTACATTATTTCTTGTATATTGTACAAACAGAATGACAACACATCCTGCAAAGTTCATAACAATGGGACATTTTTGTATTAGTGTGCTGTCATTTAATATTCATTCCTTAAGCAGGTACTCACTGAGCAATTAAAGCAGCTGGTTTTTGGGAGGAAAACATATTTTCATACTGCTTTTCTCAGGGAAAAAACTATTTTACTTTGTATATCACAGTCAGTTACCAGTTGTGAACAAATAAACCCTTCTGTAATAGGAAAAAAAATGATTTAAAGCAAAATCAGATAGGTGTTCATTACAGTTCAAGAGAATGTTGAAAAAAAAAATACTTTGCATATGTAACCTTGTTGCCTTTTATCCTGTCTGATGTACTTTATTCCAGGTAATCGCAGGGTAGTGTGTCCATTTAAATGCCTTAATTAATAGTTTAAACAAACTAGCATTTGGAATTTTTTTTTGACATTTGAATTTGACAGACCAACACCATGGTATAGCTTATTTGATGACTTGTGTATACTTTGCTCTATTTATGGCTCAGTGGACAAAGAATCTTTTCTTTTGAAAACAATTGTCATTAATGACTTGGCAGCATTTAATCTGTTTGCAGTTAAGGTAGAGACAGTCTTGAGCAAACAAACAAATTAGTGGCGTCACATACAAAAACATTTATTAGTTGCAAAATTCAATTAAATGAATCGATTTGTGCATACCATACCAAACGACATACAGGTGCATCATGGTGCCACATGTTCCCATTGCTCCCCCTCCTTACACATTTCACACAATTGGGAAATTCTCTGGTAGCCATCTTTTTGTATTTCAAGAATTCTTGAGAGAAGTAGAAATTCAGGACCTTGGAAAAAGGGCACAATTAAATCATGTTGGGACAGCCTTGTGGTGTTTATTGATAGACAGTTATACAAAGGCTATTTCTGAATATATTTACAAAGAAAGGAAGTGAACAAATAGGTTCCATGCAAGGATATGTTACAAGAGCCAAATGCTAGAGAAGCAGTATGTATTATAAATGGAAATATCTACCAAGAATGGTTTGGATGAGAAATTGAGAAATCATATATTCATATTCTTGCATAGAACTTGCATAGAAAATATATCTATGGAGGCTTTATCAAATATTTCCAGTGTTGACTACAGTGAGCTACAGCATGTTCTCAACAGTGACCTTTGCCTTTCCTAAGCTCATACCCGAAGGATCTCTTTGTCTGAACAGGCTGTAGGCAAAATAGCAGATTTAGGTGGAGTCAAAAAGGTTCATTCAAAATCAATACTCGTATGTAAATAATTAAGATGTTTTTTGTTCAGGCCTAAGGCTTGATCCAAGTATACATAGACATACCCTAGGGTTGTTCAGGATCTATATGTAATCCATACAAAGACGATTTCCTGTAAACATAAAACATTATGCATAGTGAGCCATGTAATGCTGTGTGTAACATGCTGTGTTGTACTTTTTTTTTTTAAAGAAATGTTATATTATTGATTGCCATTGAAAAGTGTGTCCTCATGCTTTCCATTTTAGTTAAAAATGAAGCAATTATATCATCTCTGCTGTGACTTAAAGAGCTAAATTGCTATACATTTTCTTTGCTCATTTCATTTATAGTTTCAGAGTGCACTGTGCATTTATCAAACCATTAGACAAACGCTGTATATTATTGTTTTCAAATCTTTGCAAGTGTCATTAAAATCGACAGGGAACAAATCTGCAGTATTATCAAGATCCTCTTTTTTGCTTTAAGCTTGAAATTACTCTGATTATTATAATTATGATTCATTATACTTCTGAGTAATGAGTAAATGTATTCTTGAAATTGTAGAGAGCAAGGCAAAGTCCGTGCAAAATTGTAGAAGTTTAATGAGGAAAGTGAAGTCCTGGTAAATAAGTATAACAAGCAAGTAGAACTCCTTGGATATGCAGTATTGTATGTGAAACTGCAGTAAGGATGCAAAGCCTGAGTATGTGGAAGTGTAGCAAGCAAGGCTACTACTATGCAAGTAAGAGCATGGCCACTACTTTGTACATAAGATCAAGGCCACTACTATGTAAGTAAGATAAAGGCCACTACTGTGTGAGTAAATGGAAGTGTAGTGAGTAAGGTGAAGTTCATGAAAAACTGTAGAATTGATGAGTGATGCTGCCCAATTTCGCTTTACAGAAAAATCCTTGGAAAAATGTCTCCAATGCATTGGAGAAAATGAACTTTTTTTTTTAAGTTTTGCTGGAGTCAATAAGCACTTTTTTATTATGCCAAATGCATCCGGTCCAAGATAATTTCTTCTCAGACCAAATGCATTAACGCTAATGGAATTTTTTTCTTGTGCCAACTGCATCAACCGTTTGAAGTTTTTCTCCTGCTGAAGTTTTCTAGTGCATGGCAAAATTCTGGAGCAGATTCACAAAAAATCTCACCATTTACAGAAATGGAAATTTTACAGCAAATCTGTATTGGGAGAAAAATTAGTGCATCCTTGTTAATCAATTAAGTCACTGTAAGCATATGAAATATCACAAGCAAAGTAATTTCAGTGTTCATATCTAGGGTAGGTAAAATATGCAGGAATGTTTTGAGGAAGGCAAAGACTGGGTCAATATGTGGAACTAGTGGGCAAGGGCAATTACAGAGTTCATATGGGGAAATATAGTGAGCAAAGATGATATGTGAACATGCAGTGAGAAATATTTATGCATTTGTAGTAAAAATGTCCTTTCTCCCTGCTATTGCATTAATGCTGGGCCATGTTCCAACAATGCATTTGAATTGTATATAACTGGACTGCACCCTTGTGCATTTCATTAGTTCCACCCTTGTGCATTTCGTTAGTTCCACCCTGAATCAACATAATTAAAAAAAATTGCCGAGATATACTATGCTCTGCAAATGAGTCTGTACTGTTTATTATACAGTACTCAGGTCTATGTGTTATGACCTGTATGCAGAGAAGCCTGTGCACTGCCCTGAAAACTTCTTGATGTACGAGAGATCCCCACTTACCCCGGTTTTCACTGACGCCCTTTTGGGGCTGCAGACTTCCTGCTGGGGACATAGGCGGTGATCTTTTTCACCAGTGAAGTGTACTGGAGCATGGTTTCAGAAGGGTTAAGGTGGCCATACACGGGCCGATAAAAGCTGCTGACAGACTGTGCCCTCCGACGGGCTTCCCAGATCGATATCTGGCCAAAAGTCGGTCAATTGGGCAGGATTAAAAATCCAGTCGGATTACGGTCGCATCTGTTTGTTGATGCGGTCCCGCGATCCGAAGCCCGTATCTGTGCCATTCTGATCCTATCATTGGGCCCTAGGGCCCACGATCGGATCAGCCCGATATCGCCCACCTCAAGGTGGGCATATCGGGGAGAGATCCGCTCGTTTGGCAACATTGCCAAATGAGCGGATCTCTACGTGTATAGCCACCTTTAATCAGTAGGCTGGCAGCAAGATTAGTAGTATTAGGCAGACAAACGTTCAAAGTCTGGCTGCAAGAATCATAGTCTAGGTAAGCAAAGGTTCAAAGGCTGGCAGCAAGTATAAGAGTCAAACAACAGGTTTTAGCTGGTGCAGGGAAGCTGAAGACAAGCTTGAGCAATGATTACAACTGAAATGCTGCTTTTATTTTCAGATTTGGTGGCAAGCATTATGTGAGCATGTCCACAGATGCCACAGCGGATAACGCATGCACCAGTGCACATGATTACATTCCTTTTGTGCACATCTGAAGACATTGCAATGGCGTGCGTCCAGACGGCAGTGCTGAGGAGATTCTGGGAGCTGGTGTGCATAAAGGCAAGCGCTGGTCTCCCGGAGCGCCTTATACTATGTCATGTACATCATCAAAAACTCCCAAAAGAAATTCTAATGCTCTTAAAGTTATAAATACTATAAATAAATATAAGTGGTTTTAGAGGTTTTTGAAACTACGACTCAACTCTCCTCAACTTTCTCTAAAAACACAAACGTCATGACATCTATTAAAATATCCAAGTTAAAAAAAGTATGAATGGAAAATAATGCTTAATGATGCATGATGAACATTTTAGTTTTTATTACAATTCTTAGCAGAAAAAAAACTGAAAACCTCAAAGTCTAAATACAACAGGATCAGCGCAGCTCCTATTGACTTCTATAGGACCTCCACATCCTTTACCTGGCAAAGTTTTGTATTACAAGTTTTCATGGTTTTTACACTTAATAAGTCTCAAGTTTTTAGAGCATTTTAAAAAAAAAAAGAAAGAAAACCACAAATTTTTAGAGATTTGTGGAAAAAAACATTCAGTTGTTAGTAAATGGGCCCCTGCAAGTTACTGTGGGTCCTGTTGTGTCTCATGGATAGGGCTGCATTTCCAACCTTACTGTCTCTTCTTCACCTGCCAGCTAGAAATTCTAACAATAACAGACTAATGAAGTACAAATATGACTGTCCCCATACAGAAAAAAATGGGAGATTGAATGGTAATGTAAAAGCATCAGACAAATATTTTTACATCAAAAAAGTATGTGCAAAGACAATGTTATGTCACTTGTGAAACAAGGTTTAAGTTCTGATGTCAGTACCTCTTTACTAAATAAAACATAACGTATGTAAACCTTTAAGAGTATACTGTATATGCCCCATATCTTTCCAGTGTAAACAATCCGAGCTTAGTGTTGCCATTGTTTGTCTTCTTCTCACAATATATGCTGTTTGTGTATAAAGACCAGCATTGCACATTCTTAAAAATCATTTGAGTGCCACAGCTGCAATAGAATACATTAGCTCTGCCCCTATAGATACTGTCTGCCAGCTAGCACTGCTAACTTTACTGGCTGCCAAATATCTACATGGCTTTCATAATGTATGATGCCCTCAAATGACTTGGCTGAGCTAAATGTCAATGGGACAGGTTAGTAGTTAAGGTAATGGAAGAACCATTTAGAGAATTTTGTGAAAATCTGAGCTAAAAATCAGAACTAAAGTGTATTTCAATGCACATTCAATACTCTAGTTGAAAGGCACTCCAAAATGACTGTAGTTAGGGTTGGTGCTGAGGCATAAGAGCATATTAGTGAGATATACAGTGCCAATGCACTGGGATGCAAGGATTGTGTCTATTGTAACAGCGAGAGCTGTCGAAGTCTGCCAAAGAAAACCCAGAATACATTAACAGGAAAATGGAACAAAAGCAGTGCAAGCTCTTTATTTATAGGGAGTGTTAATAAAGAAGCAAAGCAAAATGTAGGTAACCAGTGGCCTTTTAGCAGTAAATATTTGTGTCTCCAAAGATGCCCCAGTAGCTCCCCATATTCTTTTCTACTGATTCAATGCACATGCTCTGTGCTGCTGTCACTTACTGAATTTAGGGACCCACTCACAATATACTGAATATATTTCATATAAATATCACAATAAAAGGCTGATTGGTAAATTATTGTAATTATTGGTACATGGCAGCTCAGAACCAGCACTATTAGTGCAAGAATTTAATAATCAGACCTATATCATCAGCTTATACAACAAGCACACCTCATTTTCTGCTTGATGATCTGCAACAACCCCTAAGTTTAGCTTCTCAACAGTTGCTCAGAGCCCACTGAGCAGGTGTCACTGACACTTCTAACTAGTGATGGGCGAATTTATTCGCCTAGGTCGAATTCGCGGCGAATTCCCGCGATTCGCCGCTGGCGAATAAATTCGCGAATCACCAGCGAAATTTCGCTTGGCGAAAATTCGCTGAAAACGAGTCGCGCGTCAGAAAACGACGCGACGCGTCAAAGTTGACGCGACGCGCGACAGACGCGCGACAAAATTGACGCGACGCGCAGCAAAATCATCCCGCGACTCGTTTCGCGAATTTTTCGCCGATTCGCGAATTTTTCGGCGGAGCGAATCGCGGGAGATTCGCCCATCACTACTTCTAACAAAATCCAAGATGGGAAACTCATGTGACCACTGTAAAGACCTGGATCAGACAAATGCTGAAAAAAAAGATGCTGAAACTTTAGGTTGATGCAGAAAGTTCAGTATAAAAAATTACTATTAATGTCATATTCATACCTCCCAACTGTCCCTTTTTTGGAGGGATGGTCCCTCTTTTCAGAGCTCAACCCACAGTCCCTCATTTGTACTGGAAAATCCCTCTTTTCTCTGCACTGAACAGCAAAGAAAAAGAAACAGTTTCTAACTTAATTGACTTTTTGCAGAGAGCCCAGAACAGCTAACAGGTGCAACTAAGATACTTTGTAACAATTTTGAGATAGGAAAATAAGTAATTGTAGCAGTTTAGATAAGGAGAAATATTTTAAAACTGTCATAACCTGCCAAATTTTGTAAAATGAACATGGTAATTAGGGGTGTGTGGTCACAAACATGGGCGTGGTCAAAAAATAACCACACTACAAGAAAAAAAAAATTTCTTCCTCTTTTTACTTCCAAAATTTTGGGAGGCGTGCCATATTCATTGATAGGATTTAGTTGTCATTTAAGCAACTTGCAATCAGAAAGCTTTCGGTGCTCCTATATTCGAAGAATGTCTGCCCCTTTACCCTGCTCCCCAAGTCAAGAACATAGTCAGTGCACAAGGAAGGGCATTAACTATTCTATGTCCTTAATTTGGGGATCTGGGTAAAGGGCCAGAACGGTTGGATTGATACATTTTGGGCCCATAGTGCAGAGTTTTTTCCTAAGATTTGAGTATAATCACACTGACCAAATACCAGTGACAGGACTTATGGCTCATTTAAAAACACACTGACCAAATACCAGTGCCAGGACTTATGGCTCATTTTAAAACAGGAAGTTGGGATATAAAGTGCAAAAGACAGGCACAGTCCACTATTTTTTTTGTAGTTTGCACCCTGCCTTCCTGCTAAAAACATCCTGATGAAGGGAGGGTTGTCCCCCCCGAAACCTTGAACCTTTTTGGTGAAATAAAAGGGGAAGCTCCCCAACTGCAAATAGAGTGTGTGTGCGGATCCGATCTGTTCATTTTGCTGTTGCTAGGGGACCTTGCCCGGTCTATGGAGATCCAGCACCACTACAAGCAGTGTGAGTAAATTGTGGAAGTGTGGTGGTTAAATTGTTTGAATCTTTTTATGTAGGCATAAGATATCAGAAGGAATGTGAAACCTATGTTATAGGGAAGTATTGGTGAATGTAACCTGTTTTAAATCAAGTTAAATACTCCAATATAAAAACATTACAGTTTCTCCAGCTATTTCTTCTGCACAGAATTTAAGAGCAGTTTTAAAACACGTATATGGGGCCTATTTACTAACATTCAGATTTCCTTATTTCTCTAGAAATGTGTGTTTTTAATTTTGAATATAAAGTGTATTTGAGCAGATCTTTTAATAACGTTCAAAATTTCAATAACTTGTGGTTTTAGAGAAAATTAGATTAATTTGGTCTCAAAAAGCTCTAATACCACAAAAATTTGAGTTGATGTTTTATGCCTAAGCACTTTCAGAATATCTTGCAAGTAAGTAGTGATCACATTTAAAGTGCTTAGTATCACAGAATATAAAGGGGTAAGCAAACTCTGCTTTTTACACCCTTTGCAAATACGTTCTAAACCATTAAACATATTTTGAAAATGTCATTTTTTAATTATTGATGTGGAATTTCCCTAACAGGCACTATGGGCTATGGGCTAGCCCTACTTGCAAAAAAACTTAGCCCTTGGGCAAATGTGGCCCCTCTTATCAAAGCTGCAAATGCAGAGGTGTCTCTCTCTTTTCAGACTCTCTTTTCAGACTATAAAAGCAGTCCCTAAAGGAAAAAAACTCAGATGACGTGAATATATCATAGCTAAATGCATCGACCTGGACCTTTCCTCTCAAAGCCTGCAGATACTCATCATTTATATACAGAGCAAGACTCTTTTAGTCCTCCAGATAGAGAGTGACATTTGTCATTTTCAGCAGAGAAGAGATCATTATAATTCAAGTCCATATCATTGATTATTTCAGTAACAGGACAATCTTCTGACAGTAGGTTAAATGGCATTGAGGAAAAAAAAGTCATGCATTCATTATGAACTATTAACATTGTCTGATCACCCTCATAATCTAGCTGATACATATGCAAACATAACGTTTCAGTCTGATGTCTCTACACAAAAACACAGACATGCAACGATACAAGAACATTCATAAAGATATATCATTAAATTCATTAAACTTATAGTATATTGGTCAGTCATATTAAATCTTATACATCAACCATTAACCCGTTATTTAAATAAAAAT
Organism: Xenopus borealis; assembly: GCA_024363595.1. NCBI lineage: Eukaryota > Metazoa > Chordata > Amphibia > Anura > Pipidae > Xenopus > Xenopus borealis. Next base: position 40,903,327 of record CM044431.1, read on the forward strand.
ATAACTTTTCCCCATTGAAAATTATAGCCTGTTCTCTTGTGTCCAATTATGTCTGTTTCATTTTTTGGAAATAATTGTTGCAACTATAAAATTGTCACCAAGGGTACATAAAAACAGAACAAACCTTACCCTGCTAAAAAAAATCTGTGCCTATCCAGTTTAAGTTTAGGGGAAGGCGCTCTTTAGCACTTATAGAGCTCTCTTTCCAGCACTCCCTCTGGACAACCAATAAGCTTCCGGTGCTCGTACCCACAATTGACACCAAATGAATTGTCACATAAAAGGGAGCAATCTGACATCACAGGATGCTTGACTGCTTTTACCAGGAACCGTGACAGCTGTAGTGCCCCTTGGAGGTCACAAATGCCACTGATGAAAGTGCCAGCACCATGGAGCAACCTGTTATCTTCAATGAGATTGACTGATAAGCCACCATTGGCACACTGGGAAAATATTGGCAAATGTACCCAATTACCCAAACTAAAGGATCAGAGGTAAATTACAGTATATTATCTTAAGCAAAGGAAATGGAGAACATAGCACTTACCACTGTATAACCTAGGTATAGCTGTGCTCGGTGTCTTGTATCTGTCCAGTCAGTTCTGATGAATTCTGCTGATGCCAAAGACTTCTGCTGATGCCCTAGAATTACTGGACCATGAATGTGGAGGTTCCCACTGCAGCAGGTAGTAAGGACAGGCTGAGTTGAATCTCCCAATGCTGCTCTCTGCACTGTGTGCAAAATTTTGGACCAGTGCTCCAGTGGTGTAACAACTATGCGCCAGGCCCCCTGCAAAAAAATCTTCCAAGGAGTCCAGATGCACAGCAGACACTACCTATAGTCCCACAAAAAACCCTACCCACTCACTCACCACTGCTTTCTCCACCCAGCAGCTTTTGCAAGACTTTGTAGGAAGGACATTTTTATACTTATAGAGGAAGCAGGCCCCATTGTCTGCCCCCCCTTGTTCCATTTTTCTCAACAAATACACTGAAAAATGTGTTTTTAAGTAATGAAGATATTATATACTGTTGCCCTGCACTGGTAAAACTGATCTGTTTGCTTCAAAAACACTACTATAGATCATATAAACAAGCTGCTGTGTAGCAATGGTGGAAAAAGTTATATGGCACAGATTAAATAGTGGATAACACCATTATGTCATACAGAGCTTATCTCCTATCTGCTGTATACATTTTTCTCCTCTGAATGGCTGCCTCCATTGCTTCGCAGCAGTATATTTATTTTAACAATAGTAGTGTTTCTGACACAAACAAATACATTTTTCCAGTGCAGGGCAACACTATCTTTATTACTTTAGTAAGCAGTTACATCATTACATAGCTAAATTGGGTTTAAAAAAGGCAAAGTCCATCAAGTTCAACGCCTCCAAATTAAAATCCTGCATACACACCCCCCACTCTTTCACACCTACGCTGCTTCAAATTAAAGTCCTTTTCTTCTAGTCTGAAGGGGTGGCCTCTGGTGCGGTGATCCTCTTTATGGGTAAAAAGGTCCCCTGATATTTGTCTATAATGTCCTCTAATGTATTTGTAAAGTGTAATCATGTCCCCTCGCAAGCGCCTTTTTTCATAGATAACATCCCCCAAACTGGACAGTCTCCCCTCAAAATTTAAGTCTTCCATCCCTCTAACCAGTTTAGTTGCACTTAGTCTCTGCACTCTCCCCAGCTCATTTACATCCCTCTTAAGGACTGGAGTCCAAAACTGCACCGCATACTCCCTCTTACTAGGGATCTATAAAGAGGTATAGTTATATTTTCATCCTTTGAGTTTATGCCCTTTTTTATGCAAGACAGAACATTATTGGTTTTTGTAGCTACAGAATGACACTGCCCAGAATTAGACAACTTGTTATCTATAAAAACCCCAAGATCCTTCCCGCCACACAGCCATTTAGTGTATAACTTGCATTTATATTATTTTTGCCAAAGTGCATAACCTTGCATTTATCAACATTGAACCTCATTTTCCAGTTTGCTGCCCAGTTTCCCAACTTAGACAAATCACTCTGCAAAGTGGCAGCATCCTACATGGAACCTATAGTTCTGCACAATTTAGTATCATCTGCAAAAATATTTTTTATTGACATGTACAGATGAAGCCACTTTGGACTGTGTATTTGACACAGAATAACTTAATTCATCTATCCCATTTTTCCCCCTTAACACATAATATTGTGTCACAGCATCCCATCCAATTAAAGAGTTCACCATTGAAAACAATGGTGCTTTGGTATGCTAATGATTCAGAAACACTACTATAGTTCACATAAACAAGCTGCTAAGTAGCAATGGCGGAAATTAAGAAATTGGCTACATGGCACAGGATAAGTAATGGATAATAGATAATATTATGTTCTACAGAGCTTATCTGCAATCTGCTGTGTAATTTGAGCCTTTTCACCTTTAAATGGCTGCCCCATTGCTACACAACAGCTTATTTATATTAACAATAGTAGTATTTCTGAAGCAAAAACTGCAGTTTTACCAGTGCAGGGCAACACTGCATTATATTTTTATTACTTTAAAACAATTACATTTTTTGATGTTACTGGTCCTTTAACCCTGAGTCACGACGCATTTAACACACAAATCCAAGTGGCTGCATCTGTATTTCTATAGCACCAACATATGTTGCAGCATTACTTTCAATGCCCACATCCAGGTCATTAATAAACAAGTTGAAAAGCAAGGGACCCAGTACAGAGCCCTGCAGTACCCCACTAACAACACTGGTCTAATTAGAAAATGTTCCATTTACCGCCACTCTTTGAAGTCTATCTTTTAGCCAGTTCTCTATCCAGGTGCAAATGCTATGTTCAAGGCCAACATTCCTTAATTTAACCAGTAACCTTCTGTGTGGCACTGTATCAAATGCTTTAGCAAAGTCTAAGTAAATCACATCCACTGCCCTCCCAGATTCGAGGTCCCTGCTTACCTTCTCATAAAAAGAAATAAAAAGAAATCAAGTTAGTCTGGCAAGATCTATTACACATAAAACCATGCGTAAACAAACCTTGTTTTTGCCTATTTGCAGTTTTTTGTCAATGCTTTAAATGCCAATTTATTCTTTTTGTTTAACATTTGTCATTACCAAGTAGTTATAATTGTTGCACTTACATAATGGAGCTTGCCACGGCTTTTATATCCCTTGAAATGAACTTTTGTGGAAATGTTCAAGTTAATTGTTCATTTACTATCAGTGCAAGGTTGTAATTCAGATAAATGAACTGAGCCATAATACTAAAAAAGCCAACAGAGGGTGAGTTTGAAAAGTGCTGGATGGGGGGGGAGGGGGTTAACAATTAGTTCAAAGCACAAATTGTGCACTAAATTGTATCCATGACACCACAGCTATTTGCAAAATGCAAGTGAAGCCTGTGCATTATTTATCAATATATGTTTGTGCTAGTAAATTGCACATATTTTTAGTAGTGTAGGTGTCTATCATCATAATGGCATTCTGGGTAGGCAAAAAACATGGCAATTTGGGTTCTAGAATTGTTTGCAAAATTTCATTTGCAATACATTCTCTTAAAAGCCTTTTGCAAGTCTAATTCACAGGGAACTGGCAGGCTTCGGTATTTAACTGAGCAAATGTGACATAAAGATTATAGGTCACAAAGATTAATGGCTCGTACTGACAATATTGCTCCATTTATGAAAAGATCCTCTAAAAGAAACTTATTGTGCTATAGAGCCAAATAAGTCACTGTGCAATTCACTTTTGTATTTTTTTTTTGAAGTTTTAAAATTCAAGAGATTGTTCTATGCCACTCTGTTTAAACAACAGAGCAATCCTCGTGCTAGAAGGTTGGTGGCTCTTATGTATAAAGAGTAGCCGATCAAAAGCAGGAAATATATAGTATATTGCAGAGTAATTGACACTGCGCTGTAATAGTAATAGGCAAGCACACTTTGTTTCAGATTGTAGATCTCTTAAAAGATAATACTTGGGTACTCAAAGTGGTTGGATGGAATGATGAGGATGGAATGATTCCTGATATAGAGAAGACTGGAATGTGTGCAGGGGAATGGTAAAAAGAATAAGTCAGTTGCACACTAAGAGGGACGAATGTATATGGTATAGCCCAGTGCTGGCTGGCAGTGATGCACAGGGATGCCATCCCTTCACTTCTTTATTTTTGTAAAATAGCATCCCCTCAGAGGGGTTGCAAGAGTTTTGACTCATGGAACTCCTCTCCACTTCTGCATGCAAATAAAATGCAGCGGTAAAATAAAATATATTTAAATATATGGAAGAGAAAAGGAGGGAGAAGATTGCTGGGAGAGAAATAGAAAAGAGATAGAGAAGTGTTAATTAGATAAAGGTGGTTGAGGCATCAAAGAGGGTTATAGAGAAAAGGAGAGTAAAGAAAACAGGGGAAACAAAAAGAGAAAATGAAGATACAGATGAAGCCACCTGGATTTGTGTGTTAAATGCATCATGACTGGGGATTAACTGAAGAAACTGCGTTAGCTCAAGTCATCTTAATTAGTGATGGGCAAATCTCACCCATTATGCTTCGCCGAAAAATTCGCGAATTTCCAGCGAAACGAGTCACGCGTCATTTTCAATGGTGAACTCTTTGATTGGATGGGATGCTGTGACACAATATTCTGTGCTAAGTGGGATAGATGAGTTAAGTTTTTTTGTGTCAAATGCACAATCCAAAGTGGCTTCATCTGTAGGCAGCATTAAGGAAAGTATCAGTTTCAGGTGACAGCCAAAGTGTACATAAGATCCTTTGTAAGAAGATGTAATAGAAAATCTGAAATGGAGTAGGATTTAGGCATAGAGAGAAAGCTAATAGGCAGAATGTGGCATCTCAGAAATTTCCTTGAGGAATTACAACATATGTAAACTTATTTAGTAACATAGTAAGTTAGGTTGAAAAAAGACACATGTCCATCAAGTTCAACCTTTTAACTTTTTAACCTGCCTAACTGCTTGTTGATCCAGAGGAAGGCAAAAACAACCCATCGGAAGTCTCTCCTGGCTCCTTCCTGACTCCAAAAAGGCATAGTCCCTGGATCAACTTGTACTATGAGCCATCTCCCATAACCCTGTATTCCCTTGCTTGCTAAAAAGCCATCGAAACCCTTCTGAAAGCTATATAATGTATCAGCCTATATGACTGATTCAGAGAGAGAATTCCACATCTTCAAAGCTCTCACTGTAAAAAGGTGGAACCTCTTTTATAATTGAAATGGGTGACCTTGTGTCAGCTGGAAAGACCTACTGGTAAATACAGCATTAGAGAGATTATTATATTATCCCCTTATATATTTATTCATAGTTATCATATCACCCCTTAAGTGCCTCTTCTCCAGTATGAACCAATTTGGCCAGCCTTTCCACATAGCTAAGATTTTCCATACCTTTTACCAGCTTAGTTGCCCTTCTCTGTACCCACTCTAATACAATAGTGTCCTGTTTGAGTGATGGAGACCAAAACAGTATGGCATATTCTAGATGTGGCCTTACAAATTCTCTATAAAGTGGAAGAATGATCCTCTCCTCATGTGCCCCTTTTAATACAGCTCAAGACCTTATTTGCCATTGATGCTACAGCCAAGTTTATTATCTACAAGGACTCCAAGGTCCTTTTCCATAATGGATTTACCTAGTGCAGTCCCATTAAGGGTATAAGTGGCTTGGATATTTTTACATCCCAGCTGCCTAGATTGCCAGTTTGTCAAGATCCTGTTGCAAGGATGCCACATCCTGGATGGAATTAATGTGGCTGGATTGTTTTGTGTCATCTGTTTAACTGTAAACTTATTCAATACAAATGTGTATATATATACAGATGAAGCCACTTTGGATTGTACATTTGACACAGAAAAACTTAACTCGTCTATCCCATTTATCCCACTTAGCACAGAATATTGTGTCACAGCATCCCATCCAATTAAAGAGTTCACCATTGAAAACAATGGTGCTTTGGTATGCCAATGAAAAGGTTAAATGCATTAAATGAGTTAAGATAACTTTAGATAACAGTTTCATCAATTAGCCCTGAGTCACGACACATTTAACTCACCAATCCCAGTGGCTGCATCTGTATATATATATATATATATATATATATACAGATTCAGCCACTGGTATTGGTGAGTTAAATATATACAGTATGTCCCCAATTTCAGGGATGCTACAAACTTTTTCATAGCCCCCTTGCAATATTATTACTAACCCCTCCAGCCTCTGGGTGCAAAGGTGGTCCCAGGGTCGAATGGAAACCTAATTCTCTCTACTACACTTGATATATATGAAGAACAGTCCTGAAAATAGTGTACCTAACAACCCTGACTTTATGATTTGAGTCTGTACTCCCCAAGCCTCTCACCTCTTTGCCGTTTTGCCAACAGCAAAAGGTAAAGCCTTTGTCTGTTTTGTTATATTTTTAAAAGACTTTTGTCAAGTCCTGGCAGATGCCACTACCTAGAACCCTCTAGTAACATATCTCACAGCATCACCAGAATGGCCTTTCAAGTATTCCCAACCAATGAAGTGCAAAAAGGCAGCACTTATCCATGCCACAAAATCCACTGTACACACAATGGTCCATCAAACAGTGGTGGGAATATTTGTATATATTCAAATATGTATTGTATGTATCGTCAAACGCTAACAAATATAAAAAGTATTGGGTAAAAAATAATTTTCCCAATCCAAAAGAATTATAGATCAAACATACAGATGTTGAATTCTAGACTGACATCTGGTCCCCTCAGTTAACAACTCTATAAATATCTATTCATTCAATTCACAATGCTTTGTTTTCTGTATTTAGGAAAAAAGTAATAATTAATCTTACATTTCATTTTATTGCCTAGATAAATAATGTATTTAAAATAAAACAGAATTACAAAGGTACTAGAATTATATAAAAATTTGGTTTCATCTGCCTTTTGGGTTTACAGGTTAGGGGCCATATTGCATCAGGGCATGTCCTAAAATATATTAATACTCTAAAGAAAATGCTAGAAAGTATGCATAACTATTTAGTTTTTTCTCCTTTGTCTACTTGTAACACTGAAAAACGGAATAGGGTTGATGACCAAGGGGCTAAAACATAAACCAGATGTATGTAAACGGTAGGATGGCTCTACCAATTTTTCACACTGAAAAGTGGTATGGGGGTAATAGGGAAAGTGCTTGGTTACTTCTTCTGCTGTCTCTTCCTACTTCTGACAATAAATGACTTGGAATGTCCCATATGTCATTATAATTTGCCAGGCAGGGTTAAGTTCCATAGCAAGTGGGTTTAAAGTTATACTGTCTAGGTCAGGACATGCCTAAGAACCCCCATATGCAAGCTGCAGAAAATTTTGGTATATTTTTCATTAATTTCAAAAGAGGTTTAAGGCTTGAAGAACTGGTCATAGAATGCACAGGTTATTAGCTATGAATTTGTATTTAACATAAAAGCATCAGATATCACCCTACCTCTATTATTATATTATACATCATATTATATATATTCATGCTTTGTGTAAAAAATAAAACAACAGAAATATTACACAAACAAAAATGTACTTCCTCCCAAAATAACATGTAAGGTATCCAGGTGCTGAGCTACAGAAAGTAAAATATTCTGTTCATAGCAATAGTATCCACAGCTGCCTGATGTTGATTTTTGTTATCTGCCAGCCTTAGCATTCCTGTTCCTCACTGATGTGATTCAATTCTGGTACCCATATAGTGCAACTTCAGAAAATTAGATTTTAATTCTAAATATATTCATAGGTCAGTCTTCAAGTAGGGGAGAAGCAAGCAACGTTATTTTGATAAATTATTACCCCTTACCTTGATGTACTTCACAAGTATTTGCAAGGCAATTAATTCACAGATGTTTATGCAGGAGCTACATAGATTCAATGCCGCTTAATTTTATTGTCACAATTCCACTTGAACAAAATTCACTTCATTTTAAATTAATTTTAAGAGTATTTTTTTACAATTCATACAAATGCTTTCACGCAAAGATGTTCAACCTAAATAAAAAAAACCTTTTCAGTGAATAACCAACAATAGAGTGCCACCTGGAGGAAAATAAACACAGAAGAACAGTGGTTTGCAATGGAATTTTAACAATAAGGTCTCATGACATCTATTTCACATCTAATTCTATTTTGTAATTAACAGTAGTCATCAGTCTAGCGCTTAAATGGCACAATTCAACATTTTTAATGATAAAATAACAATATAATAAAAATACAAATTGATGATCAGTGATGTCTGAAAAATTAAACACACAGTAATACATTGTTTAACTAATAGAATGTACACAGAAACATATATACTTTTTTAATTTTATTTCAGTTAATCATGTTGCCTCTTTTATGGGTGCCTCACATACTTTCTGTCATCCCCTTCCTAGTGCCTACTGTATGTGAAATGACAGAAATTGAGACTCGAGAGAGACGTTACTTACAGGATATCATATCAAAGAACAGCAATGGCATGTCTCCTTTTTTTCTTCACACACTCAGATTTGGGCACTTGATTAATGAATAATCAACTTAAGGTCTTCAGAACAATGGGAATGTAACAGCTAATAGCTCCCTGACACAAGATAACAATTCCTAGGTAAATATAAGAATATCATTCAATACTAGAAATCCAAGTTCCATTGCTACTCATTCAGTTACATTGAGTAGGAGAAGCAACAGATTATCTGAAAGCAGTTCCGTCATGAAGTTCTGGCTGCTTTCTGAAAGCACCGGATCAAGAAATATTACAGCTACCAATATTTGGTTAATTCAGAAATAAAATGTTATATGATAGAGTTCATTATTTTCAGTGTAAACAGTGTAATTTAGAAATAAATATTGCATCAGAAAATCATGACAGAATCTGTTAAAGCATTATTTTATGTATGTGCCCTGGGTGAGCAGGACTCATTTACTAGATCAGAAGACTTAGATAAAGTGGTGATGTTATGGGTGGTAGCACAGTGGGAGATTTAGTCACCTGCAATAAATCTTTGCTACTGCAGGCAACTAATCTCCCCAAAATGCATTCACACCAGCTAGAATATGAAGAACTCGGGCAACTTCTGAAAACCAAAGCTGGTAGGAAAGCATTTTGGTCACTTACAGTAACAAAGATTTATCACAGGTGACTAAATTTCCCCCTGTGCTACCACCCTGAACACACAACGATTTCAATTTAGTAGCATTACCAGCATAGGGGCTTTTGATAATACTGGTTTTAGTTGTCCTTTAATTTGCATCTGTTCTCTGTCATTCTCCAAAGGATGACACACTCCAGGGCTTCATAGTAGTATCAAAAAAGTGAAGTTTATTTGTCAACGTTTCGGTTTAGGCATGTCTTGAGAAAGGTCCATATTGGACCAAAACTTTGACAAATAAACTTCACTTTTTTGACACTTCTATGGAGCCCTGGAGTGCGTCATCCTTTGGAGAACAACTAACTACACCTTACATGGCAGCACCCACGCACTAAAAACTGCTAATTTGGAGTGCACCACAGCTGGAACTGCATATATATATATATATATATATATATATATATATATATATATATACATGATGAAAAAGAAAAAAATTAACTCATAGGTCTTATTTCAAAGGTGAAAAAACAAAAAAAGTTTATTCAACTTTATGGCCCGTTTCTCAGGCCTTCTTCAGGAATATAACAGTGCTGTACAAAAAATAGCACCCTTTTAAACCTAAAAAGGCTCCAAAAACCAGTGATCAACAATGAAAGTGGGAGTGACTTACTTCTGTGACATCATACTGTAAGTGTACATATATTCACAGTGAAACTTATATATTAAACCACATATGTCCCAATTGAAACATCTACAAAAGCATAACATACCCCCTTGGTGAAATAGTGTATACTTATAAGTGCAAATAACGAACTGAGAGCTGGGTCGCTCCGTGTTTTAAAAACAATTGCCAGTCAGAAAAGATTCACAACCCCTTCTGTCCTTACCTCAGATGGATAGGATAAACCATAGTAATCTAAAGTGCCCTTGTAGCCCCTCTGTTCCGGACCCGATCAAAGCAGACAGAGAAGTAACCGGGAAACTACTAGTGCCGTTTCAATATCCCTGGAGCTTACACAAGCTCAAATACACTTCAGCGAGTAACCCTGGCAACCGGTGTATGTTCCCACTTTACAATAAAGACTATGTGCAGCGGAATCCCTTTGTAGGTGTGCCCAAATCCATGTACCACGGCCATCGCTGGTCTTGCTCCACGGGCTGGGCATCTAAGCATCCAGTTTACCTATATATCTGGGATAACCATTCTAAGTCCTTACGTGGGTTCTCTTCATTAGGCGCTTTCAATGCCCATATGTCACCCATTTTTATTAAGGCCCTTTGGGGAGATTTTGTGTGTGTATCTGTCACTTAAGGCACAGTTCCCATAGGCTACTACTGCTAAGAGCAAGGTACCTTACGTTGGATCATTGTGTCCGTCCACGATAACCCCTGCGTGGGTGGGTAAAATAAGAGCCCAATTGCATTCCACTACAGGTGAGACAGCCGAGCATTTGAAACATCCATTCTACAAAGGTCTATGCAGCCATGTTGTGCCTCTTTTCGAACTATCCACAACATCTTTGATGACTAGAACATCACTTAAATTCCTACCCCTTTTATATGCTAAGAAGGCTCTCTTTTTGTTCAAAAATGGTAATTGAGGGTCAGAATTGATAATCTCCCATCTGCTAGTAATTGCACCCTTTAGTTGTCCACTCAAATTAGACCTGGGTTTGTTGCAATAAATCATCCTGGCACAATTTCTTTGCCCTCTCCAGCTGTTCATCGATCAGTTGTCTTGAGTATCCCCGTGAAGAGAACTGTTCTGCCAGTAGGGACAATTGCTGTTCTGTAGTGATGGGTGAATTTATTCGCCAGGGGCGAATTCCCGCAATTCGCTGCTGGCGAATAAATTCTCGAAATGGCAGCAAAAATTCGCCTGGCGAAAATTTGCTGAAAAAAATTTTTTTCGCCAATTTGCGAATTTCGCTGGAAATTAACGAATTTTTGGGCGAAATGCAAGGTGGGAGTTCTCAATCCACTGAGTTGTCTGCATCTATATGGAGCACAAAAACTCATTGCTCTTACAAAAACCAAGGGGCAGATTTACTAAATTCGTGTGAAGGATTCCAAAGGAGGGCTAAAAGCCCTCGAGAATTTGTAAATTAGTAAATCTGCCCCCAAGAGTTTGGAACATGGTGAATGCATAAAATATCCTCCATATTTTACTTTTTGGAAAGCATCTGTTTCTTAAAAATAATGTGCTGTCATGAAGTTTGAATCATCTGTCAGATGTTTGCAACACTTTATCATTATGTATTTCACGTAATTTAATTTGCACATTTCTGATGTGACTTTCCATATGCATTCTCTTATTTTAAAATTCCAATATTTCAATTTTGTTGCTGCTCCTGCAGCTATAAGTTTCGCACACAAGTTCCATATCCTTGACAGACTCAAATTATCTGGTTTTGATGAGGCCCTTGGCAAATGCCCTTACTGCTCTACCTTAAAACTGGGCTCCCTTGTGGTCAAATGTGCAACACAAGAGCAAGATGAATACATGAAAAAATAAACTACAGCACTAATCATGGGGTTCCTTTTTTAAAAGAGCTCCCAATATGTATTTATGTATATTTTTATTTATATAGCTCTAGCTATGTATACAGCACTGCACAGCAAAACAATAAATTAATAGTACAAACAGGAGGTAATTAGAACAATAAATACAAAGTAGTACAGATTGAAGATCAAGGGGGTGATTTAACAATGTTTTTACATCAATTACAAACTTTTGCATACATTCAAATTATAGTTTAAAAAATCTAATGTTTGGTATTTATTAAACTCGAAAAACTTGAATATAATATATCAGCATCTAAAAGCTTGCAAGATCATGTAGAGATCAATTGGAGGTGTCCTAGGCAAAATTCAAGCCATTTTTATCAAATTTTTGAGGGTTTTTAAATTCAAATTATATTTTAAAAAATCTAATGTTTGGTATTTATTAAGCAGCAAAAAACTCTAGGGGTTTTTAGCTTGGAAACTCACAAATTCAATTTTTTTTACCTTTTAAACTCACAAAGTTGAGGTATTAGGTTTTCCCCACAATTGTATTTATTTTTTCATATTTCAGATTTTCTAATATATAGGCAAACATTCAAGTTTTTGTAATTTGTGAATGTATTATAAAATACTAAAACCTTGCAAATTCTATTTTTGATAAATAAGCCCATAAGAGACAAGGAGAAGGAGATCCCTGTTCCTATAGAGCTTACATTTTAAGGGGCAGATTTACTAAATTCACATAAATTCACAAGTTATTCGAATATTCAATCGAATTTTCAAAAAGATTTGAATTCAAATTTCGAATATGCAAATTAGGAAAATTTGACCAAATTCAACCATCAAATAGTCTAATTTCATTTTATTAGAATATTCGAAAATTTGATGGTCGTCAGATTAAACCTAACGAAATGGGGATCAGTCCCTGAAATCGAATATAAAAAATTCGATTGATCGCTTAAAAATGATCATTCGAATTGCGGTAAAATCCTTCGAATTCGATTTGTAGGATTTTACCCCTCCCCACTATTCCCTGGTCAAATTTCTAATTTTTTTTATCATTCTAAATTCGAACAATAGTAAATCTGCCCCTAATAGTAATTGTCACAGAAAGCTTATTTTAATGGTCAATATATATATATACAGATGCAGCCATTTGGATTTGTGTGTTAAAGGACGAGTAACATCAAAAAATTTAATTGTTTTAAAGTAATGAAAATATAATATAGTGTTACTCTGCACTGGTAAAACTGCTATGTTTGCTTCAGAAACACTACTATTGTTTATATAAATAAGCTGCTGTGTTGCAATAGGGGCAGCCATTCAAAGGAGAAAAGGCTCAAGTTACACAGCAGATAGCAGATAAGCTCTGTAGAACATAATGTTATCTGTTATCCATTACTTATCCTGTGCCATTTAGCCATTTTTCTATTTCTGCCATTGCTACTTAGCAGCTTCTTTATATGATCTATAGTAGTGTTTCTGAAGCAAACACATCATTTTTAACAGCGCAGGGCAACTCTATATGATATATTCTTTACATTAAAACACTTTCATTTTTTGGTGTTACTGTCCCTTTAAATGCATCATGACTCAGGGTTAATTGAAGAAACTGTGCTATCTAAAGTTATCTTAACTCATTTAATGCATTTAACCTTTTCATTAGCTATACCAAAGCACCATTGTTTTCAATGGTGAATTCTTAAATTGGATGGGATGCTGTGACACAATATTCTGTGTTAAGTGGGAAAAATGGGATATCTGAGTTAAGTTATTCTGTGTCAAACACACAATCCAAAGTGGCTTCATCTGTATATATATATATTAAGGGGCAGATTTATCAAGGGTCGAATTTAGAATTTGAAGACTTTTTTGGTCGAATAGGTCTGTTTTCGACTGAATAGGTCTGTTTTTTATCAAATTTGAATCATACGAAATGAAGTAATAGTGCATTTGATCGAATTCGAATCAAACTTCTTCCCAAAAAAACCCCTTCGATTTTTCAAAGTCCACCAATTGAATGCAAAAAAAAATTAGATTTTTTTTTTTTTTTTTTGCAAATTCTAATCGAATTTGGACTGTTCCCTAGTCAAAGTACACAAAAATATCTTGAAATTGGAGTTGTTTTTATTTGAATTTTCACTTCAACCCTAAATAAATCTTCCCCTAAGTGATGAGTGAATCTGTCCCATTTTGCTTCATCGAGAAATTTGTGAAACTGTGAAAAAATTTGAGAAACCCCGAAAAATCTGAAAAACGCATTGAAGGCAAAGGTTGTCAAAAAATTTTTTACGAGCTCCAAATGCAAGTCGATGGGCAATTTTTACCTGTGGCAACTTTTTTGTCCAAATGAATGGGCATTTTTCTTATGGTGACTTTTTTGTCCAAATGCATGAAAGTCAATGGACTTTTTTTATGGAGGCTTTTTTGTCTCTGCAACAATTTTGTATTGGTGGCTTTTTTTGCAGAAAATTTTTCCATAGCGCAGTTTTGTTAAAAAGAATTTAAAAATGGCAAAATGAAGAATTTTGCTGCAAATCCATGGCTGGTGAAAAAAATAATGTGCTCATCAATTTATTAATTCTTTATTTTGAGCCTTCTACTACAAAATGGTGTGCTGGTTTCCCTTATTACTTCTTTGTGAGCTGACATTTTCAAGGCCCAAATCTTTCTGTTTGTTAAATTTTCCCCTACGGAAAGATATTTATAAACAGATACAATGTTGATTGCATTAAAACCCCTTAGGCTCAAATACTTTTACAGCAGACTCATCCCTATGGATTTTATAAAAGAAGAGAGAAGAAAGTATTTTATATTGATTTATCCATTACCAAGAGCTGTAGGAAAGATTTACCTCTTTAATACCAAATATTGGAGAAAATATACTTTTTTGAAAAAATACCAACATTGCTTTGTGAATTCAGTTTTTTTTACCTTTTCCTAATATGATTTTTTTAATATGAAAGTCGTGTTTTAACCCGTTGTTCAGAAAGTTCTGAATTATGGGATGGCTGTCTCACATAAACTCCATTATAATCAATTATTAATATAATTAATATATCAAAATAATTGAAAAAAGTGATTCCTTTTTCTCTGTAATACTAAAATATTACCTTGTAATTGATCCCAATTAAGATATAATTAATCCTTATTGAAGGGACAACAAGTCTATTGGGTTTATTTAATATTTAAATGATGTTTAACAGATTTGAGGCACAGAGATCTATATTATGAAAGATCCCTTATCTGGAAAACCCCATGTCCCAAGCAATATGGATAATGGGTCCCATACCAGTACTAGTAATGGGAATGTGGAAATGGACTGGTATACAACTAGGCCACAAACAATGGTGGACACATTTACTGTAGTTGTCCCATAAACAATACTTTGTTGCAGGTCACTGCACTCTTAAATAGAGTGGAAAGTCCTGTCCTGCATTTCCCCCCCCCCCCCAATACAGTGCTGCATACATTTGGCAGCCCGGTGTTCATGAGGAGCAAGCTAGGGGAAACACATAGGAGCAGATTTACTAAGGGTTGAAGTGAATATTAAAATAAAATTCAAATTAAAAAAATTCAAATTTAAAAGTAATTTTGGGCTACTTCAGCTATCGAATAGCCCAAGAATTCCAAGAATTTTGCGCAAAATCCTTTGAATCATTCGTTTCGAATGATGCAATCGAATGATTCAAACTATTTTATTTAATCGAAAATTAACATATTCAATTGAAATAGGTCCATTTTCGATCTAAAAAGGCCCTAAGTAAATCTGCCCCATAGAGATGCTTATAGGGATTCTGTACCCCTTATACTGGTATGGGACTTGTTATCCAGAATGCTTGGGACCTAGGATATTCCATATAACAGATCCAGAATTTGGATCTTCATACCTGAAGTCAGCTAGAAAATCATTTGAAATTAAATAAACCCAATGTATGCCTCCCATAAGTATTAATTATATCTTAGTTTGGATTTATAAGGTACTGTTTTATTATTACAGAGAAAAGGAAAATACATTTTAAAATGTTGTCTATGGGAGATGGCCTGCCTGTAATTTACAGCTTAATGGAGAACAGGTTTCTGCATAATGGATTCCATACATGTACTCTAACATTTGCATATGAGGTTGAAGTAGACAAACTCTTAGGAATGAAAATTAGTAATATTTATTATTAAGTAATTCAAAAACCAACTGGTGTCCTAGGAATTGCATGACACATTGGTAATCGTATCACAGTAACTACACAGAATCAATACCTCTGTGAATTTCAGATGACACCTCTCTGAAGAGTTATCATGTGCTATTGTGATTGGATTGTTTGAAGAGTCTATATGCCAAGAACTCCCCACACCAGTCAGTTGAACTGAAGAAGCTGCTTGGATGGGCAGTGAAAATGTCTTAATTAAAATTTTCAACAAGTCCAGTTGCTTTTTGAATTACTTATATTAGATATACCATGACCTGGATGAATGAAAATCTGCATAGTCATAGTAATAGTTTTATTAGACAATTTTTTCATGTTTTATACTTTGGATTCCATTCTGTGTATTTGGGATAAATGCACCTCTATCTGCATTCAGCACCAATGTACGAATAAATTGGTGGGTAGAAATTTAGACATCCCTTATCCTGGGAGCACAAGCAGGCACATGTGCAAAGGAACCATGTTCTTCGTGCCTGCCTAAATAATGTGCAAGTTAGGGGCTGAATTGGTGATGTCTACATGCCCATCCTAGCCCATTAGGAAAGAAAGGTTCCCAACAGGCATAATGCAGTTTAGATCATCTTACTTTTTTCCTTTTAACCTCTTTGATATTGCTAATGATGACAAACGTAAGAAAAATATGAGTGTCCTAAATCCAACAGAACCTGGCTACCATAAATAGTACAGAGCAGCATAAATTTCAGGGTATAAAAGCAGATAATTTTTCAGTACTGGACAAATGATATACAGTATGTAAATGACTGTGTTTTTTCTAAGGTGATGAAACACAATTGCCTCTGCTCACATTTGCAAGCAATAAACATTTGAGCAAATACATAAAACCATTATAGTAAATGTTTGTGCTTAGCAGCACTGAGAAAAATGCAGAATGGACAATAAATAACCGAACTTCAGTTGTACGCAATGGCTTGAGTGTTTTAACCCCCCGAGGACACAGATTAAGGTAATTTAATCTTCATCAGGAACCAGTTGACTTCAGGTTTTATTTACTGTGTGACCATCACAAATTCAAGTTTGTATAAACATTGCAATTCTTCATTCACTTTCATCTGATAAATATTTACATTTTACTTGCATTACATACATAACTGATATATTCAGAGTCAGAAAAATTGATATATGCATGGATGTTAGGCAAAAAATTCTGTGAAGTATTTAAAGGACAGCTAGTACCCTGGTATCAAACATTTTTACCCTATGCAGAAAACACCAATAGTGATGGGCGAATTTATTCGCCTAGGTCGAATTCGCGGTGAATTCCCGCGATTCGCCGCTGGCGAATAAATTCGTGAATCACTATTCGCCGAAAAACGAGTCGCGCGTTAGTCGCGCGTCGTTTTTGATGCGGCGAAAACGACGCGACGCACGCTGAAAACGCAAATTTTTCGCCGATTCGCGAATTTTTCTAGAAATTTGCGAATCTCTAGGCGAAGCGAATCGCGGAAGATTCGCCCATCACTAAACACCAAAAACAGATTTGCTTGTAGTGTATTTGCTATGAGCTCTGTTATCAGTAACTATCCTTTTCTTGAACAACTACTGACCTAATTACTCTTTAAGGGAAGACATTGGGTAGGAAGTTCTACAAAATAAAAAATTTAATTATGTTTTCCCTCTCCATAGGGCAAAATCAAAGCTATTAAAAGGCATGTTGAATATATACTTTTGGCTTCATTCAAATTGTATTTAATGAACACCACTGTGGGGCATAGACTTAACTTGACTCTAATCCCAATCTTATTTATGAAATAAATTGGATAAACCAGCTTCTTATTAAGGGGAATTATTCTGAAAATTAAAATTTAATATAGGCTTCATCATACTAAAATAAATAGTGATGGGCGAATCTCCCGCGATTCTCTTCGCCTAGAGATTCGCGAATTTCTAGAGAAATTCGCGAATCAGCAAAAAATTCGCGAAACGAGTCGCGGGACGATTTTGTCACGCGTCGCGTCAACTTTGACGCAACGCGTTTTTTCTGCGAATTTATTTGCCAGCGGCGAATCGCGGGAATTCGCCGCGAATTCGACCTAGGCGAATAAATTCGCCCATCACTAAAAATAAACAATTTTTGAAGTATCACCAATAAAAAATTTGGACCAGTTTCTGAAATAAACAAGTATATCTTCACACTCCCTCTCTCAATGTCTGTCTCATTTCCTTCTCCCTTCACACAGGAGTTGGGAGTCTGATTTGGACAGATCCAATATATCTTTTAGGGCTGCCCCTTTTGCCTAGAAGAAGTGTTAGTGCTCACTCTTTTCAAATCACCACAAATCCTGTCATTCTACATGTAGGATTTTAGCCAAAGACGGTTCATATGTTACATTATTTGAACACCAATTTTAAACGTTTTCATTATTATTTTTTTAAACATGTTTTATTTAGGTTTACAAAACAAAGTAAATTAAACAAACAAACATAAGGAATTTGGGAATCCATACATTGAGGATAAATACATTTCTATGCATGTGTAGTTTTACTTACACTCTTATTTGTAAGATATAAACATCATTCAGCTGTTAATTTAAAATTAATTATCTCCCACCTGCATTATGTAAGATTAGTGATTAATAGTTAATAGCTCCTTGTACTTAGCATCCGATTTATATGGTGACTCCTGGGGGACGATTGTAGGTTCTGCTCCTGTGAACGATGTAGGTTTTGGATATATTGTTCTGTCTCTTGAACCCAGGAGTTGTTTAGTAGTATTTATGTTTCATACCACGTAGTATGTCTAAATGTATATATTGTCAGATGTCTGAGGTGTATTAGTGATGAACAAATATAACTCATCCATGTTGAAAAAAACAATTAGTGAATTGTTCTCTGTTTGTTGTGGATTCCACCCAATCCATGTGAAAGATGTGATGAGGTTTTTGTTTAACCATGGACAATGGGGGTGCTGATGTAGATGACGTAAAATGGTCTTCCTAGTTAGGGATGGCGCGAACCGTGGAATATTCTGCGAGTGCGAACAGCGGATGTTCGCGCGAACAGTTCGCGCCATCCCTATTCCTAGTTGCTGCCATTAATCTTTCCACTATATGTCTTTCGGAATGTGTCAGTTTTAATTGTGAGGGGGGAGTACCAAAAATTGCCCAAGTTAGTGTAAAGCTATTTGTTTGTTGGGTGAGAGATTTCCAATATTCTTGAACTTCCCCCCATAATTGTTAAATACAAGGGCATAGCCAAAGACAGTGTACGAGGTCAGCTCTGGATTGATGACATCTCAGACAGTTGTCTGAATTCAAAGTACCCATATGATGTCTTCTAAGTGGGGTGAAATAAGAAATATGTAATATCTGTAAAGTAATTTCTTGAAATTTGCTTTGGTGTGATATTGAAGTATTTGCGAGGCATCAGACTGTGGGATTACTGAGGTCCAATTGAGTAGAAAGGAGTCTGGGGTTTCAATTGATAATGTGGTCCTAATTGCTCGATAGATATGAGATGTGGTTTTTGTCAGTATTATATTTACGTGTATTTAACAAATGATCCTTATCTGCCTGAGCTAGAAGTTGTAGCATCTTTGTGGTATAATGAATAATTTGGTTCAGCAGCATGTAATCATTAGCCACAAATGGAAATTTAGTACCGTGTATGTGTCTCTAATGATATATTTAATTATTCTCAAATTTTGGTTATGCCATGTCAATAAATTCTATTATATCAGGATAGATAAAGGTGTTAATTTAAATCTGCGTCTCACTAAATTAACATTAAGGATTCGAAATTAAAAAAAAAATTTGAATTCGAATTTTGAATATGCAAATGCGGTGACTTTGACCATCGAATTTTCCAAATTCGACTGATTCGAATTATTTGAATAATTTGAATTTAATTGTATTTGAATATTCGAATATTCTATTGTCGAAGTACTTCCCCTTCAAAAAAAATTTGATAGGCCAGTTCGCCAACTTGGACCTACCGAATTGCTTTAAAGGAAAAGTAAATGTTTTTTTTTTCTATCTGTAAATTTGATCTAAACAGCCCCCCAGATTAATGTACCTTAGTCCCTGCTGCAAGTCTGCTCTGGTTTCTATGTTATCAGCAGCTTGTTTCCCCTTCTTCCTGGTGCAGAGTGAAGCCCTGCCCCTTAGCTTACTGAGCAGTCCATTTGCTGCTGTTACACAATAGAGAGGAAGAGGGAGCCAGTGTTCAGCACCAGCAGCTTTTTTTTTCTCCTCATGTGCACTCTCTGCACAAATCCCTGAACCTTTACTATAAATTACAAATGCCACAATTTACTGCCAATCTAATTCTAACACATTCCACTGTACCCTAAATGATTAGTAAACTAGTTTCCCCCAGCATCACAAAAATTTCTTGCATAAGGCTCTGAACATTCACTGTACTGAACAACTCCCAGAACAGGCTGCCATTCTGATTCTAAATAAAATCCCCACTTGCCATTCTAACTGATAATAAATAAGCTCCCCCAGCCTCATCAACAATCACTTGCACAACCACCATAGTTAATCTATGTCAGTATGCAGAAATGGAAAAAGAAAAAAATCAAAAAGCTTTGTAAATAAATTGATCAGTAAAGGGACACATGAATGAGTTAATCAAACTCAGTAAAAAATCAGCTTTATTCTTTACATAACCAGACAGAAGATCAGGCATAGCAATCAGTAGCATTATAAAATGTGTTATAAATTGAGAAAGGGCTGGTGCAGCCACACTGGCTCCCCTTCCTCTCTGGTCTCTGCTATGTCACAGCATGCAAATGATCACCACGACTAGTCAGAGAGATAAGGTCAGCTCAGTAATAGTGATGGCCGAATTTATTAGCCAGGGGCGAATTCGCCGCAAATTCCCGCGATTTGCCGCTGGCGAATAAATTCACGAAATGCCAGAGAAAATTTACTATTGGTCAAATATGAATTGAAAAGAATTCGAAATTCGACCATGTGAATAGTGAGGGAAGTAAAATCCTTCGAATTCGATATTCGATTTTACCGCTATTCAAATATTCGAACAATTGAATAGGAAAAATGTGATTGTTCAATTAACAATTCGATCAATCAATTAAAACGTTCAACTAGAACGATTTGAACTATTTTAACCCTTCGATTGAATTTTTCCTATTCGATAAAAAAATTTTTTTTAAATAAAAAGTAGTTCAACCTTTGAATATTCGAATATTTGCATACAATTAAATTCGAGTATTCAAATTATTCGAATCGGTCGAATATTGAAAATTTTGCCTCATTTGCATATTAGAAATTCAAATATTTTTGAAAATTGATCGAATTTCGAATCCTTCATGTGAATTTGATAAATCTGCCCCTTAGTGTCAATGAACAGGGGATGTTTGGACATATCTCGGGGTTATCTTTTAATGGGGAACGGAGGAGATACAGTAGTTAAGGGATAAACCTCCTGTCAAAAGCTGATCTAGTTCTGATGTATAAATGTTTCTGTTGTATATCCAACCCCCCGCAAAATTCACCCCACCCAGGGCTTTAGTTTGTTGTCGTTTTCATTATTTTTAGAAATCAATTCTATTTTAATTATATTTAGAGTTTCTTATTTCAGTATGATGAAGCTTAAGTTAAATTTTCATCTTCGTGATAGTTCCCTTTTAAGAAAATGGAAAATATTTCTAACGTTTTACTCTTCATTTATGAGACCTTAAAATTTCAAACTTATTTTTTGAAAATGCAGCTTCCAAAATTTTTTTTATGAGTAGAAACTTGATCATGCATGTTAACAAAGCTGGCCCATATTCAAACTAATCTATTGGGTAAAGATGATGGCAAAAATCCTGAATATGTTTCCAGACTATTCCCATATTTAATAAAAGGCACATGTGCAGTGACCCATAGCAACCAATGAGATGTTTGCTTTTAAGCAGTTGACCAGTAAATTCTACTCGATGATAGGTTGCTGTAGGGTATTAGGACTGTATTAAACTTTGCACCTTTTATTACATGCCCCCCTAACTGTGTTGCAGACAAGTATTCTGCAACAGACAAGTATTCTGCAACATCCAAAATAAGTACCCACAATTCCTGTGGAATACCTTTTATAAATTAATTAATCGTCCTAGAAGGTACTTTGCTCTATGCTTAGTGGACCACACAGTGTTCTTCTGTTGGCAAATTGGATTTCATTCACCATCAAGCAAATTGTTGACATCAAAAGAAAATCTTAAGATAGCTAATGCATATTTATTAATTAGTTCATTCATTAATGCAAATCAGTGGAGAGCAATATATATATATATATATATTTAGCTTAAATGAACAAAGCTACAATATGCACGCAAATATTTAAAAAGTAGTACATACTGTATGTAAACAAGCCTATTGAGTATAAAAAGTTATATTCACTATAAAAAAAAAGCAGAACCTATTAATTAACAGATGTTGCATAATGTACTCTGCCAGTGGAGTATGGAGCTAGATATTAAAACCCCACAGCTGCTGGAAGAGTTAGGATCTCTAGAGAATAGGTGTGCAGATAAGCACAAAGTAACACAAAAAGAGGAAAAATCTGGCTGTGAAACACTATCTCCTTTTATTAGTTATTAGATATTTAAAAAAATAGAAAGATAATGGCATGTACTTTTCGCAAATAATTTTAAAACACCATAGGCTAGTCCGCATTTAAAGGAACAGTTCAGTGTAAAAGTAAAAACTGGATACAACAGATACACTGTTTCTAATATAGTTAGTTAGCCAGAAATTTAATCTTTAAAGGCTGGAGTAACTGGATGTCTAATGTAACAGAACAGAACCCAACTTCCTGCTTTGAAACATGGGACATAACTGTTTAGTGAGTTTATAATTGCTCCTTAGCATGCATTTCAGATTCAAAAGCAAACAGTTATGACCCTAAAGATTACATATTGTAAATATTTTTATTTTGCACAGTTCAAAAATCCCTTTTCATTTTAACACAATACTTATTCATTTTCACTGACTATTGGTGATGGGCGAATATATTCGCCATGGGCGAATTCGCAGGGAAGTCCTGCGATTCGCCACTGGCGAATAAATTCGAGAAACGCCAATGAAAATTCGGCTGGCGAAAATTCACTGAAAAAAACGAGTTGCGCATCGTCTTTGACGCGAAGTTGACGCGACGCGCGTCAAAAATGTGCCGCGACTCATTTCTCGAATTTTTTCGGCAATTCACCAAATTTTTACAACTGCACAAAGCATCATTGCTGTGAAACCATGATTTTGTATTTTTTTGCTTAATTAATTCTATGCAGCCATCATTAGGCAAACAGCTTTTCAAATACAAAGTGACACACTGTCTCTTGGATATACTACACTCTACTCAAGATTTTATCACAAAAGAGACATTGATTAATCACTCTCTTGAGAAGGCATGACTGTTGGCTCTCATAGCAATTCATCAGTCATGCAATCTAGGAAAGTCAATTGAACTCTCCTTATGAAAAAGTAGCAAAAATGAATCCCCACCTCTTAGACATTAAGACAATATCAAAGTTTTTATGTTTTGATGCTGTCACACTGCTGATCTTTGCTTTATTTGGAAAGTTATGTACCCTCAAATCAGTGAATGTAAAAATATTTTACATGAATGCGTTCCAGGTAACTTCAGTAACCTGGTTTAGTAGGAGAAGAATTAAATGCAAAAGATTTTACATTGTGCAAATGGTTGATTAAGAACCATGTTCCTTTACAAATTATATTATACAAGTACATTTACATTTAAAAAGTATATTTAAATGGTTAAATAATGAGGATTATTACATCATGGCCTTGTTTCATCTATGAAATGGAAGCTTGGTTTTCTGCTAACTGCTTCCATTTCATATTACATAGTGAAAAAAGCCAGATTTCCCTGTGCTAGAAAATGTGCAAAACAGTGGAAAAATTGTAAAATGCATTGGAGCCAATGGCCATTTTTTCTTGTGCTAATTGAAATAGGCTCAATGTTTCTCTTGCATCAAATGGAACAAAAGTGTTAATTGAGAAAGTATTTTTCTTGGATCAAATTTACTGGCTATATGGCAGTTTTCCAAAGGCAAATGTAGTAGGTGTTTTTTCTTGACTTTCTTGCGAGTGTAAGCTCATGGAGAGATTCTGTTGCAGATCCACAAAAACCACAAAAAAATAGCTCAACCCATCCCAATCATATTTGTATGTTAGGATAAAAATATCATAGTAACATATTATTATTATTATTATTCAGCTATGCCGGGGACCTTTTGATCTATCCATGTAATGTGTTGCCAGTAAACACAACATAGATCAAAAGACTACACACAAATGAAGAAACATCAATACTTTTGGGATTGTACTGTAGATTCTAGATTTGCCAGTATTAAATGGTTAAGATAACTTTGGTCCCCAAAGAATATTCCTCTCTGCTTGTTCATAATGTGACTAATTAAAGAGCAGTGAATGTTGTTAGTTTTTTAGGGAGATTCAAGTAAAATTATTTTAGGGAGTTGTTGGAAATGAACTATTATTTTTAATGAATGATTCAGCAAGCACAATTATATAGAAGCACAGAGATGAACTAGTCAATGATGAGTTCAGTCACCTAAGAAACCTCAGACAGTAATATCAGCTCAGTAATTTTAAAATGTCTAAAAGTGCTAACTATTGATATACGTTTACAAATGTATAATCATAACAATATATATTTTATTCTAGCAGAATATGATTTATGTATAACCCTAGCACTTTTGGCTTGCCCTCCCACCAACAAGGAACTCTCCTTTTCTGAAATTGTGTTGATTCACAAATACTGGTTATGATTAAAAAGAAGTATTTTTATTTCACCAAGCTTTAGTTTTTTATGAAACTTACTTACAAAGCCACCACATGAAATTTAGTATTGTGGAGCAAAGTATTGTCTTAACTCAGAAGATACAGTTTCAACTGAATAAAAGTAGCTGGGGTAGTTATTGTCAGATTTATCCTTTTCCATAATCCTCCACAAAGGTCCTTTAAGGCTATATGATCCTCGCCCCACAATGAGTAATTCCCTCTTGGATTTAAATAAATACTTACTCAAATCGAGCCTGGCTCTGAAGTTCCCCCTGGGCCTGACTTGAAACATTCAGATTCACTCAGGATATTAACCAGACCCTGGCATCCAATCATCGTTCTTGTTTTAGCATAACTGTGTCACTATTTCCATCTTAGGGACAGACTCACAGTCTTAGTACAATAGCCAAATGAGGCACACCTACTGTGTCAGAAGAGTGTCCAAAATGGTATCTGTGCTGTCATTTCTGAAACTATATGTGCCTTTGTTGGCCCTGCACTAGGAATACTTGTGACATGAGATAACAGATGTATTCCCTTTTATGTGTAAGAATTCCACAACCCTAAAAACAGAATAACCGTTAACCTCTAGCTTCTTCTACAACACAGTAATTCTGTACTAGTGTCATGTTCTATAATCTTCGTTCCTTGATTATAACTACTTATATGTTTTCATGTAAAACCCTGATATCTACATTCCCCCACTTTTTATTCTTCTAATATAGGCAAAATCCGTAAGCTAGCACTGTATGCTGAAAACAAAAAATATATATATAAATGTGAAAAAAATTGGTTCTACCAGACAAATACTAAAAATGCTACAATCACAGTGGACTCATCAACACAGTAATATGCATATACTGTATATAAAGATTGTAGTGAAGACTCACCCTGGTGGTCTAGCGGGAGGGCAGCAGGGACGCCTGCTACCCCCACGACGGAGATGTCCGTCTACTTCCTTGTCGCGCCGGTAACTAAGGTGTGCGTGGCGCGCACTTCCGGGCCTTAAAGGTGCACGCGCGCTGACGTGATGACGTCAGCGCGCAATGGCGCGAGATTTAAAAGGCCAGTTCGGCTTTTTTCAAATCGCCGTTATAGGTTTCTGTTCCTGGTGCCTTTGCTTGGTTCTGGTTGCTATTTGTTCTGATTCCTGTGTTTGACCCCCGCCTGGCTTTGACTACTCCTGACTTCTGTATCCTGATCCGTGCCTGTTATCCGACTACCGATTTTGTCTCATCCTCTTCTGATTGATTACCTGGTTTTGACCCTTTTGCCTGACTGACTAAGCTTACTATCCGCCTGCCTCGACCCAGCCTGTCTTCGATTACGATTTTCGTCTCACGCCTCTGTACTTCGACCTTCTGCTCAAAGAGTTTTGCTTACAGTTGTGCCCCTTTGCCTGCTCAGAACCTCTTGTCTTGCACCTCTCGTTTTAAGACCTGGCGGCATCCGATTAGCCAAGGGCTCCTCCCGAGGTGAAAGGCGGCTGTTATAGGCAGAAGTACGAGCCGAGACCAGGGTGCTTGACACTGGTTCTAAGTTTAGGGTGCCAAGCGTTACAAAGATAAAGGCATTTCAAGTATCATGATGGAGAAATCCAAAGAATTGCAAGTCCATTCAATGTCCAAATGATTTAGCAGCACTTAGGACTAGTCCAAGCCCTTGATGATATGGTTCATCGTAGAACGATAATGTAGAAATGTCTTTGAAATAGTCTCTTAAAGCATCAGTCCAAGTTGTCACTTTAGTTAGTGCAATGGTGTTGAAAGTCCATAGCAGAGTTGATATAATGAATGCTTTTCCCTATGTGCTTCACCACTGAT
Source organism: Xenopus borealis (assembly GCA_024363595.1). Taxonomy (NCBI): domain Eukaryota; kingdom Metazoa; phylum Chordata; class Amphibia; order Anura; family Pipidae; genus Xenopus; species Xenopus borealis. Next base: position 40,929,752 of record CM044431.1, read on the forward strand.
ATAATTCTCATGTGAAGCCATTGTACAGCAATTGAGTATTCAGCTGTTGAATCTGTCTGGTAGATTTTTAAACAAATATGCCCATATACCAGTCAAAAAGACTCCACCAAAAATAGAAGAGTAAAGTTGTTTTTACTATAATATTTTTATGACTAGAAGAAGTTGTTAACACTATCCAGATAATGGTCTGCTAGTTACCGATGTTATCAATTAACCCTTCACATTAAAAATATTGAAATAGATTGCACAAAATCTAATTAATTATATATTTATGTAAACAAAATACATTTGTTGTAAAACTGTTAATCACATTCATCATATTTAAAGTAATAATAACAAATAAATATTATATACTATTGAATATGATATATGTAGTTGAATTGTGGAATGGTATTTAGAGTTGGAATTAGACTTACTACAAACAATATCAATAAAGGTTTTAATGGAGTAATTAATGCAAATTGATGTTACACTGATGATAATATACAAGTTAATTGACACTAGAACTCTGCAACATGACCGTTACTCTTCCTCATGGTCTAGAAGTCGTGTACCAAATTATACATGAAACTAAGAGAGACATTGCATATATAGATTTATGAAAATAATTCTTCCAGATATCAAATTTTAAACTATACCACAAGTAATGAAATATCCCATGTAAACCATAGTATAATGTTATTATACTGGAATACTTATGTTAAAATATCATAGTAAACTATGTATAGGATAATGTAATGAAAAAAATAAAAATATATCAATAGAATATGTGATGGCAAAAAATATAGAATTTTTTACTATTCCAAATGGTAATTTAATTATTGTTTTTAGACAGCAATTGGTTAGTAAACATTTAGTAGGGATCCTGTTATTCATGCATGTTAGTTAACAATCAATAAGAAAGAACATGTTTTAGTAATATTAGAGAATTTAGTAATGTTAAACAACAGCAGAGTGACAAAAAAATAAAATAAAATAGAAAGAATTAAAAGTGAGAAAAAATTTTTTTAGTTATGTGATGGCGTTACATAACTATACAGTGACTATACAACATAGAAATATTAATTAAACAACAGAAAGTTAAAACAAATATAGAAAGAATAAGAAGAAAAGAAACATGACATAAGTTTAGAGATGTCCGATCTCTCCTGCAGACTGTCAAAGATATCTGTGTCCTCGAGGTTGAACAGCTGTTAAAGAGATAAACTGATCTACGAATTAATCTATGTCATTGTTGTCTTATTTTCTACTAAGAAAAGTGAAGAAAGGAACAATTAAGAAAAGTAATTATAGTGCATCTAAATTTTAAATGCAAACTAATATTACCAAAAATATTACATTTTATATAGAAACAACTCTAACAAAGTTTATTAAAAAAAAAAATTGATGTTACATTTCCTTTAACCTGATGCTTGATACAGGTTCAGCTGTTTCTATACTACAAAAGGATATTTTCTTGAAATACTTTGCAAAACATACACTTATTGCACCTGCCCTGAGATTGGTTAGTTACTTAAAGGATCCAATCCCTGTGCTTGGTTGCTTGCCAGTGACTGTACAATTTGAATTGAGTACTGCAAAACGTGACTTTTACATTGTGAATAAGGGTACTGCTATACTTGGAAGGGATCTCTTTGCTGCATTAAACCTACAATTAGTTGATGGTTTCATTACTACAGCACCAGTGCCTGCCACACAGCCTATGTCTTAAATTTCCCCACAAAGCAACACTTCACTGGGTTGTGCAAAGACCAGATGTAAAACCAGTGCGCCAGAAATTGAGACTGTCTCACAGGATCTACATAACTACAGAGCAACGTGCCATTCAACAACCCAATCCTCTCCAGCTGAATTATTACATGGCAGACAGATGTGCACTAGGTTACATTTTGCAGGCATCAAACTTCCACCAAATACTGTTCCTATAAACTCATCTACTGCTGAAATTGTCAAATGTCAACAAGCCAAATGCAAGGCTTATACTGACAGAAATTGTGGTGCAAGAGAAGTACACTTTCAGCCTGGATTCAGTCAGAATTAAGAAACCAGGAATACTGAAACAAGGACAATCTAAATTTACCACACCACTAGAAGTGAGACACCAGCGAGGACCATTCACATATGAACTGTCTGATGGAATGCAAGTCGTCTTGCTAGATATGACTTTGGAGACGTTCCATTTCAGGAAGGACATTTTCCTACTCCTGATGCCAAATGCAATAGGCCTGGTCGTCAGGACGACAGCTCCATGTGGACCGAAACGCGTTGATACACCATGTGTGAATAAAACTCACTTTGCTACACAATTAATGGATCTGCGGTGAGTGCTTTCTCTGGACTTGCATCGATTACTTTGGTTAGCACCCGGCGAAAAATTGACTTAAGGGTGAGTGCCATTGTGGCTATCTATATATATATATATATATATATATATATATATATATATATATATATATATATATATATAGTGTTTGGGTAGCTGTACCTGTACAGAAAGTACTGTGTATCTGCAAAGTACAAGTAATGTGCACAGTGACACCTGCAGGCCATTTGTATAAACACCACATATTCCCCCTATAGTAGGAAAGCATTTGGACAAATCTAATAAACAGTAACAATTAAAAAGTATGTATTTTAAAGCAATCATATACAGTACATTTTTCACATCACATAGCCAGTGGTCCATACAGGTAGTTTTCTGATTCTCTTAGTATGCCTTATAGGTTCACTTTCTTCAGGCCTATTGCATTTGGCATCAGGAGTAGGAAAATGTCCTTCCTGAAATGGAACGTCTCCAAAGTCATATCTAGCAAGACGACTTGCATTCCATATGCGTCCATCAGACAGTTCATATGTGAATGGTCCTCGCTGGCGTCTTACTTCTAGTGGTGTGGTAAATTTAGATTGTCCTTGTTTCAGTATTCCTGGTTTCTTAATTCTGACTGAATCCAGGCTGAAAGTGTACTTCTCTTGCACCACAATTTCTATCAGTATAAGCCTTGCATTTGGCTTGTTGACATTTGACAATCTCAGCAGTAGATGAGTTTATAGGAACAGTATTTGGTGGAAGTTTGATGTCTGCAAAATGTAACCTAGTGCACATCTGTCTGCCATGTAATAATTCAGCTGGAGATGATTGGGTTGTTGCATGGCACGTTGCTCTGTAGTTATGTAGTTCCTGTGAGACAGTCTCAATTTCTGGCGCACTGGTTTTACATCTGGTCTCACAGCGGATACATGCTGTGTTACTGAATAAAAGAACACTTTATTCACATATCTCGCTGTGAGAGTGCTGATCCTTCTACAAAACTACATGATGTTATTTTGATCATGCACCTCAAACATCACTAAAATAGAGTGCGGATGCCAACAGCTAAGATATAAATATATATATATATATATATCTTAGCTGTTGGTGTCCGCACTCTATTTTAGTGATGTTTGAGGTGCATGATCAAAATAACATCATGTAGTTTTGTAGAAGGATCAGCACTCTCACAGCGAGATATGGGAATAAAGTGTTCTTTTATTCAGTAACACAGCATGTATCCGCTGTGAGAGTGCTGATCCTTCTACAAAACTATATATATATATATATATGTATATATATATAAAATGACCCAGAACAATATTTGGAAAATAAGAACCTCCCAAAAAGGGCACCTGTTGCCCTATTATATTTCTATATAGAGCTTCTGATGTCATGCTCATTTGCATAATGAGTGAGGAGCGGCACTAGCTCATTATGTGCATGTGTGTGCCCCAACATGGCTGCTCTAACAAAGGACTCCTTCCTGTTGTGGGTGTCCTAGCACTAGTGGGGAGAATTTTTTTAACTGGGGTGCAGGCTCTATTCTCTCACACCTTTGGTGAGGATTTTTTTTTTATCGTTAACAAGTGCCCTTGAATAACACAGCAAAAGAATATTGATTGCATTTCAAGATTTTCTATATTTTGCCAGCCATTAAGCTTTTTGGTGCTGGGATAAGAATTTGTCAGTTGGAGACATTATGAATACATGTATAATAGTAATGTTTTGGAGGGGTTTACAAGCTGTATATATTTTAAAATATAAAATGTGCTTGCAGACTCTGTATTTGAGTGAATAAAAGTGCCCCTAACTGTTTTGGCAGTTGATAATACCCTTAAAAGAAATATGCAATGGGTAACATTTTTGGGGGCATGGGAAGCAAGCGGAGTATTGATTTTTACTTTATTTCTATTGTCAAAAGTCTCACAGATCCTACACTTAGGTATAGAATGACTATACCTTACTGGATAAGGGATATTGAACAGCACCCATGGCAGGAGATATTGTAATTGGTTCCTTTCCTACTAATAAATTCAATTTTGAATTATGTTCAGTTTATACATCTGATCTATGCCTCTCACGTATGCCTTCATTCTTTGCTCTTATAATATATCATTTAACCATCTCTGGTTTTCTTTTTCTAATTTTACAAAATGTATTCCATGTCAGACATTCTTTTCCACTTTTGAATCTATATTAAAGAGAGCACTGAGAGGATTATGCAAATAACGCACCACCTATAAAGTTAATACCCTCTGGATACCAATTTTATGGAAATAAGCCATGCACATAATCCCTTTACTCTAATAATAATTATATGTTCTGTAAAGTATAAAACACATTATATTACACATTATATTATAATGTATGTGATCTATTTCTTGAATTGTGATTTTTAAATTTATACCTGTCAGTCACAATGCTGAGTAAAATAATTCAGTGCAGGTCATTTTGTGGCTAGAATAATAGCTGTGACAAAATATCCCTATAAGACACTGAACTAGGGCTGAGATGGGAAATTAGTAACTCCTACTTGTGGATTATGCGGTCAGTTATTTCTTCATGCAAAAATTCATATCCTTCATTTTAGCCAGATAGTAGTAACAACCCTTGTAATAAAAGAGTTTTTATTGATACAACTAGATGCAGCAATAAAGATTCCCCTACATTGTTTCCCATAGAAATTTATGGGGGTGTTTAGTGGCTTGTGTTAACCAATGACTATCACTAGAATATTTTTGACAGTGCCCATGCTTCTTAGAGTATTCTACATTGGTAAAACACAGGACAACAGCAACCCATTTTCCAGCTGGTTAGAGGCACTTATAACAACAGTCATAATTGCACTGTAAAGGTAGTGTATAGGCAAACTGTGTGTAGCTACACGAAACTGCCTTTGTTCTGAAATCATCATTTCAGAGAGTTTAAGATACGGACATGTGGTAAGGTGTTGAACTTTTTTCCAGTGGCTGTGAATATGTGTCAATAAGTTAAAAGATTGTATAGAATGTTGCACAGCATCACCTGATCTGTATAGATCTTTGATAGTATAGTTCTTTTATATTACACTTTCATCTTCACAAATTGGCACTGGTATTTCTGATGTTACAAGTATAGTTGCTTTCCACTGGCAACAGAACCTGTGCAATTTAGCAGTTATGTTAGTAAATAAGCCCTTTTGTCTGCATCTCTGACTTTATTTTACCTATACTGTTAATAAACGAACTCCAAAAATGCAATGAGACCATTCCTTAGTGTAACTATATATGATGTATATTAAGTATGATGTAGGGAATGACATTCTGAGACAATTTGAAATAGTTTTTTATTTTTTATTGTTTGTGGTTTTTGATTATTTAGCATTTATGCCAGCAGCTCTCCTGCAATTTCAGCAATCTGGTTGCAAGGGTCCTAATTACCCTAGCAACCATGCACTGATTTGAATAAGAGACTGGAATATGAATAGGAGAGGCCTTGAATACTTGAATAAAAAAGAAGAGTAATAAAAAGTAGCAATAATAATAAATGTGTAGCCTTTCTTTGTAGATTGGGCCAGTGCCCCCATTTGAAAGCTGGAAAGAGTCAGAAGAAGAAGAAGGCAAATAATTAAAAAGAAATATAAAGAAGAAAAAAATTAAGGACACATGAAACATTTCTTAGAATTAGCCATTCTATAACATACTTAAAGTTAACTTAAAGGTGAACCTCCCCTTTAACAAATCTTCAAACATCTTGCCTGCTATATACTGTATGCAGCTTACAATGTACAGATATTTGATTGAAAGGGATTATTTGAAGTTGTTAGGCTGTGCCTTTTGAAAATTTCATTGGATAATCTGGCCTTCAGAATAACCCCCCAAAGTTTATTACTAATTAGACTCCATCTGTAGCTGAATTTTAAAAGTTTATTATTTTGTTTATCTAGGCCAGGGCCAGCTGGGATTTCCTACCATCTACCTGAAAAAATTGGAAATATGATTCAAATGGCTAAGCTTCTAAATCTGTCTTTAGCACATGTCCAGTGAAGACAAAAACGCTATGTGGATATCCACATTGTACAAACCTGAAATATTAGAAATTACAATTACGCCTTGCTTTGTCAAGGCAATGGTACCAAGTGTAGTTCAATTGATTCAATAACGGAAAGTCAATTAATTACTACGCATCAATAACTGTACCAGTTTCATCAGTCATATGTTGCAATGAGCAAGCAAAGATGAATACAAAATATATACAATGCAGGTTTCATCTGGAAAAAAACAACAACAACACTTGTAATGTGTTGGCCAGCTACAGTTGGAAGCTGAATCATTCCAAACATTAATAACAGATACATTTCCCTTGCTGTAACTCCATGTTCTCTAGAAACAAACACAACAAATTATGAGGTCTGTTTTCAGAATATGCTGCAGAAGTTACCAAAAGAAATTAATTGGTTGGAGATGTTGTGGACAAGGGAATCTGGAAATGCAGATTGATTATGTCCATCCAGGACATGTCAGTGTGGCAGGGGCAAATGGACAAACTAGCAATCTGGTCAGATTCAGTGCTCACAAAATGCAAGGTTATACATTTGGGATTTTAAATAATGCATTCATCTTAATGAGAGAACATCAGTCCAAAAAATTTGGCTGTAGCAAGCAATGCCAGTCAGCAGCTGCAAGTGCCAGCAAAGTTCATACCTTTCTGGACCTTATTTTATTAAATAGATGTATAGACTCAGGGGTGGAGAGGGAAATTCATTTTTTTTACAAAGCACTGTTAAGGCCCTATCTAGTATATGCAGCATACTTTTGGTCTCCAGTGCTTAAAAAGGATATTAATGAAACTGAGAAAGACCAAACAAGAGTAACTAAGTTGATAATGGGCATGGAATGGGTCTCAGTTATGAGATTAAGCTGGGCATGTTGGGAATGTCTACATTAAGAAGAGGCATTTTGGGGGGGGGTATGATAACTATCTGTAAACATACACAGGGTAACACAATAATGTTAATGTTATGCAATCATACATTCAGATTACAAGAATGAAGGTTTCATCTTAAAATGAGAAAAAAGGGAGTGGTGTCGAATTACCTCCCTGAAGTGGTTAAACCAGTAGATGCATTTGGTATTTTTATGAAATGGATGCCTTTTTTAGAATGCAAGAAAATACATAGTTACTGAAATTTACTTTAAGAGTCAGGAATTGGTCCCATTGTCCTCTTGGTGTAAGAAAAAAGTTTTTCACCCCGAGTTTCAGATGGGTTTTAGCTGCTTTGTATAGATCAACTAGCATTTAGGCAGGTTAGGCATGGACAAAAAAGATCGATCTTAAGGAATGTGTGTATTTTTTAGCCCCATCTACTACTGTATGTAAATAACAAAGTTAAAGTGTTAAATTGTAAGTCCCAGAGTCTGTTTTGGCATGGGATACTATTGTACTTTTTTATACAGTACCTCACTCACTGTTGGATAATGAAGGGTTGGAAAATTATGAATAAAGAACATGAAATAAAAATAAAAGGGGATAGACAGAAGATAGGGCACAAGTTAACAGAAAAGTAAAAGAGGAAGAAGAGCACAAGGACAATAATACAAATCTGAGAGAAAGTATAAATCAGACAATAATGATACAAAATGTAAAGAACACAAACCAAAAACAGTACCCCCATTTCTATTATTGTGCTTTCCTTTATTTTTCTCTAATATTCATTCAACAGATGCAATTTGCCTGAAGAATAATAAGCACTTCTTCAAGTGTGGAGTTATAAATGTTTGGAGGTATAAACAATGTGTGGGAAAAATTCCCTCTAAGCCTTTGTTATTCCATAGAACCTGCATAGTTACATAGTTACATAGTTACATAGTTAACTATAGTTACATAGTTAACCTACAGCTGAATGCAATTTACACCCGAATATGATACAAACACCCGTTCTTCATATGTTTATTAATAGTTAAAGGAACAGTAACACCAAAAAATTAAAGTGTTTTAAAATAATGAACATATCATATAATGTTGCCCTGCACTGGTAAAACGGCTCTGTTTGCTTTAGAAACACTACTATAGTTCATATAAACAAGCTGCTGAAATTGAAAAAAGGCTATATGGCACAGGATAAGTTATGGATAACAGATATCATTATGTTCTACAGAGCTTATCTGCTATCTGCTTGAGCCTTTTCCATTCGAATAGCTGTCCTCACTGCTACACAGCAACTTATTTATATAAACAATAGAAGTGTTTTTGAAGCAAATACAGCAGTTTTACTAGCGCAGGGCAACACTGCATTATATTTTCTTTACTTTAAAACAATTTCATTTTTGATGTTACTGGTCCTTTAATTAGCTTGACAGCTATTGATTGAAAACTGTCAAGTTGAGAAACCTTACCTTACTGTCCCTCCTAACACTCTGTCTATCCAATATCATCCCACATAACATTGGTATTGCAACAGTCAGACAGGCACCCATTAATGCAAAACACCAACACCCCCCCCTATTGAGTTCCTGTGCATCTTACCTGACTTAGCTCAGGGTTGTCCAGGGTTGTTGATGATTAATCCTGCAACCATTGCTCAATCCAAGACTTTCCACATATTGCTGTATCTACAGTTAAGGCTTGCTTTTATTTTACTTTATTACTATTTATTAGGCTGGTTTTCCTTAGTTTTTAAACCAGTTCTGGCTTCTATGGTAATTAATGGGATCCCTGTTTCAGTCCTGACATTGCAGTGCTCTGTTTAACCAACAACAATGGTTTATTGTTGTATTATCATAAATGAACAAGTTGAGTGAGGTACTTTGATTATTATTATGAATAATTTTCTACGGCTATTTTGAGTGTTACTGTATGCCTGTGTATGTGTGTGTGTATATACGCATATATAATTTATATATTTATTGTATTTAATTGAGTTTTTTTTAACATTTGAACATTTAGTTTAAATACCATTTACAACAAACAATGAATTAAGCTAATTACTACTGTGTTGTGTCCCTTTTATTGGATTGGTTTTTATTGAGCCTTAATTCATTATTAAACATTCCCAATGATAAATAAATTAATAAATGATTTTTTTTACTTTTACAATTAAATAAAATACTAAGTTAAAGATAGGGCATTAGCATCTCCATAACGTGTAAAAAAGCAGTGGGATAACCATTATTCTAAAGTTCAAGGAACTTTTTGTGGTGTGGTCTCTAGCTTAGCACTGTATTTGTTGGATATTAATACATATATTGCTGTAACTTAATAGTGATCTGGAACCTTGGACCAAAAGCTAGATAACTCAAAACAACCACCAACTCTGTGGTGGATGGATTAGAACATTGTTATTCTAGCATTTTGTATCACTGTAAGTTTAATAATACAGTAAGTGCAGATGCTTCATTGTGTGTTTACAAGCACCATTAATGTAAGACAACCTATACTCGAGGTGCGCACTGTACATAATACTATAGAACAGAGGTCCCCAACCTTTTTTACCTGTGGGAAACATTCAGATGTAAAAGAAGTTGAAGAGCAACATAAACATGCAGAAAGTTCTTGAGGGTGTCGAATATGGGCTGTGATTGGCTAATGGTAGCCTCTATGTGGACTGGCAGCCTACAGGAGGCTCTGTTTGACAATACACATGGTTTGTATACAACAAACTTGCCTCCAAGCCATTTATTCAAAAATAAGCACCTGCTTTGAGACCACTGAGAGCAACATCAAAGGGGTTGGTGAGCAACATGTTGCTCACGGGCCACTGGTTGGGGATCACTACTACAGACTGAGGAATGTAATACTGCATTGTTTGAAGGGTAACTAAATAGAGAGGGAACCTTGTCTTGGACAACATGGAAATTTGTATTAACACATTGCAAATTTGTAAACCGTTTTTAAATATGATTTGCTGGATACATATGAAGATTTTTTTTATATCAGGTCCAGAATCTGGTACCATTTTTTACCATATTTATGGACAAGTCCCTTTTCAGGTACTTTGTCCACTTACTAAGCGAGTATATAGCTCATGTCTAGCATTCTCTATGTCCCTTCATGTGAATGATACAATTGGTTCTTGGATTCTGTTTCTGTCTCGACCCCTTGATTCCCATTCAACTGCAAGTTAAAATTGTTTATTACTATTTCGTATCACTCTGAGATTTTAAAGATAAATGGCTAAAATGGAAAAAATAAAGTATTTAGTGGATTGAAACAAACCTTTAATGAGAAAGGTAATAAAACTCATTCTCGTTTAGTACGTAAATTAAGAAACAAGCAGGCTCGTCACAGCACAATTTCTATTAAAGGAAAGCTAATAAAATAACATATTCCCAAGGAAGTTTAATTTACACTTTAGGGATAGTAGTTTAAAGTTCATTAGATCTGCAGCCTCTTCTCTACAGAAACAATCATCGGTAGCCAGAGGCTATACCTACATTTGAACCACACTTGAGCATTTCAAAATACACTCTAAATTGAAATATATTATGATTAATAAAAGATAATCTAATCTCCATTATGGTACCACATTATCCTTTTGAATTGTATACATTTAATAAGAAACTCTTCTGTAAATAAAAAGGGCACTTAATCTCTTTACTGTAGACACAGATGTGACAAGTATAGCAAATTTTTTGGGAGATGCACCCTGTAATAAAGAACCCATTTCATTTACTCTGAAATGCTGATTTTTGCTATTTGTCACATCTATGGTTGCACAAAAAAGGTTAAAGTCCATTTAAATAAGTGAATTCAATAACCATGATTGTGGAATGGTGATACCTTGTTGGGTTATTCAGTGGGGCAACAGCAGTGCAACATAACAGAAAGGAATGAGTGCAAGTTTTTTTTTTTAATTTTACATTGAGAAAATATTTTAAAAAGTTTTATGACATGGCATCCCTTAAATTCACTCACCATTGTGGAGGTCTTTTGTCAAACTTACAGTAATACCTTCTAGTTACATAATTAATTTGGGTTGAAAAAAGGCAAAAGTCCCGAAAACCGCTAAAATTTAAGTCCTGAGGCGGCGGAAAGACCCAAAGTCATGAAAACAGCGAAATTGGTGACCTGAAGCAGCAAAAAGACCCAAATTCGTGAAAGGAGATGAAGTTGAAGTCCTGAAGCCATGAGTTCAATTCTACTAAACACCAATGTGTTTTTTTTTTTTTTTTAATCCCCTGGCCACCAATGTTTTATTTTAATACTCTATAGGTCCATGCCACCAATGTTTTTTTTAAAAATATTCTCTGGGGCCCCTACTTTTTTTTTACATACAGGGGACCTTGTCACTAATTATTTTTTTTTATCTTGTAGGGGTGGCCCTGAACACCAATTTTTAAAATGAAAATATATATTTATATATATAAAAAAAAATGTGTGGGGCCCTGGCACCACAGTTTTTTTTAACTTATAAGGGGGCCCTGACCATCAATAGTTTTTTTTTAACTTGTATGTGGGGGGGTTGCCTTTTTTAGTGTTGATGTCTGTGTTGTCTTCAAACTGTGGTGTGGAGTGGGCAGGATCTGGGGTGGAGCTTGGGGGTTGGGGTGAGCGGACTTTTGTTGTACAGGGCCCCATGATTTCTAATGGCAGCCCTGCTGTAACATTCAAGAAGAAATGATACCTAATTGTTATACATAATAAGACATCTAAGAAAGCATCGAAACTGGAAAGGGACGCAAATGACTACCTTCAAAACCGGGTGTATACATGGCGGGAGGACCGCAACCTACAGAGGGAGGATCGTGGTTACCAGAGGGAGGATCGAGGTTACCAAAGGGAGGAGCGCGGCAGAGGAGAGTACCGCAGAACTGAGGGATATAATCGGCTGTAAGGATCCCCCTTCTGCCCTTCAACAAGATGGCGCTTGTGACTATGGAGCGTCTTTGCCGCGGGCGCCAGTGCGCACGCGGGCGTCAAGACGTACGCGGGCGTCAATGCGCGCGCGGACGTCAGTGCGCACGCGGGCGTCAGTACGCACGCGGACGTCAATGCGCACGTTGGCGCCAATTCCGACGCATGCGCAAGGGGTTTAAATAGACGCCAATTATTGGAATTCCTTGCGAAGTGATCATCGCTCCTGTGTTGTCACCAAGCTATTCTATCCGATTGAAGTTTTCTGTGTACAGACTCGGCCTAATTTCTGGATACTGCTGTCTGCTCTACTCCTTCTGACCTCGGCCTGTTTGACCACTCTCCAGCTCAACGATTTTGGTTACCGATTTTGGACATTTTCCGGCACTCCTGCCACTCCTCCACTAGGTGCAGTCCTGTCATAACCTCAGTGCCTGCTTCCTCAGTGGGAGGTGTAGGAGAGGTCATCCTTCTACAAATCTCTTCCACCTACAAATCCTGACATCGGCAGCGCTTCGAGACGAACTCCATGATAGGATTACCAGCTCCCCGGCGATACCGCCGCCAAAACTACCACCCTGCACCGGAGGCCATCCAAATGGAATCATACAGATCCAGTAGCAGCGACGATACCAGCCTTCCCTCCTCAAGCCAGCCTTTTTTAGAAGTGGATACAAGGGAGAAATACTACCCACCGAAACGACAATACAGAAATCCACGAGCACCCATACCGAGGGAGAGATATCCGCAGAGAACTCACTCCAAACCAAGGTAACTGACTTATGCATTAACATTTCCTCGTATTCATTGACTGATATGGAAACCTCCCTGCTCAACAAAGGTCTGGGATTTGTTCCCTATTATGAGAATAATTTACATGATTGGGAAATCGATTTTCTGAAATTTGTAAGAAGACTCAAACTTAAGATGTATTTTGTTGACCATCCTGATTTAAATATTGGCATGAATACAGGTTCTATACAACTAAAAAAGCCCAGTAACTTTAACCCCTTAGTGGATAACGCAGCTATTGTAACGTTTGAGAATGTGATCAAGCAGGAGGTCCAAAAAATATGGGACATTATGGGTAATAGTAGGTCATTCACAAATCTTACAAAAAAAGAAAAAGAAGCCTTACACTCATTAACCAACAACCCTGAGATTATAATTAGGCCAGCAGATAAAGGTGGTGTTGTGGTTGTTATGAACACATCCCAATATATGGAAGAAGCAAATAGACAATTGTCTGTAATAGAACATTACGAACTAATCCCAAATGATCCAGTCCAGTCCATCAAGTGTGAAGTGGACCAATTGATATTAGAAGCTTGGGAAAATGGCATTATAAATAATACTACCAAAGAGTTCCTAACCACAGAACATCCACACACACCTATCCTCTATCTGCTCCCTAAAATTCATAAAACATTGATAGATCTGCCTGGACGCCCAATTATATCGGGTATAGGCTCTATATTAGAGCCGTTGTCCAAATATGTTGACCAATACTTACAGCCTATAGTAGGCAATATATCTACATGCCTTGGGGACACAACCAATCTACTTAGACAGCTCCAAGAGTTAACCCTACCCAACAACTACGACATGAGTCTATGTAGTATAGACATACAAAGCTTGTATACGTCCATCCCCCAAAATGAAGGTATCCGCTATATAGAACAGACACTTTTGGAGACTAATATTGACCATCACCTTGTCTATTTTTTATTAGACTGCTTGAACCTAGTTTTACATAAGAACTACTTTAAGTTTAATGACAAGTACTATTGGCAGCGCCAGGGCACGTCGATGGGTGCATCAGTAGCCCCGTCGTTTGCCAATATTTTTGTCCACTAATTTGAACAAAAGATTTTTTTCCAGGGTCCATTTAAGAGTAAAATTTTAAAATACTGGAGTTATGTGGACGATATACTTATTATTTGGCAGGGTACTGATATAGAATTTTCAAGTATGTTAACTGAGGCAAACAGCTATCCTCCTACCATAAAGTTCACTGGGACCTGGTCCAATACATCGCTGAACTTTCTGGATGTAAATTTAAATATTTGTGGCAATAATATAACAACCGAAATGTACTCCAAACCTACAGACCGGAATACATTACTACTTTCATCTAGTTATCATAATCCGTATACTAAGAGTGCTATACCCAAAAGCCAATATCTGCGGGTGCGCCGTATTGCCTCTACGGATGAACAATATAAAAAGGCAGCAAACCTGCTCACTCAAAAAATTTTTAAACGGGGTTATTATGTACCTAAACTCCAAAAAATGGAGAATGAAGTAAGTGCACTAAATAGACAGGATCTTCTGAAAGGATCAATAAAAAAGTCAAATCACCTTGAAAGTATCCCCTTTGTATCTAAATATGGGAGACAAAGTAAGAAAATTGAACAAATTATTAAACAGTATTGGCCTATATTACAACAAGACGCCAAATATGGCTCTCTATTTAAAAAAAACCCTCTTTTTAGCTACAATAGAGGACGAAATCTTAGGGATATTCTTTGCCCTTCAGATGTCACTCTGAATAAGCAAAAAAAATTGTTCTGGGGACCCCCAAAGAAGGGAACTTATGCCTGCTTGAATTGCATATGCTGCTCTTCCATTATCAAAGGGGAGACAGTGTGTCATCCCACAAAAGGCCACGCTATCCGGTTTCTGTACATGTGAAACCAAAAATGTGGTATACATGTTGAAATGCCCTTGTGGATTGGCTTACATTGGTCAAACTAGGAGAGCAGCTAAAGAACGTATAAAAGAACACAGGGGCAATATTAAGAACTTTAAAACAGGAACTCAAACAGACACCCCGGTATCCAGACACTTTACGTCCTTTGGATATAGCCATATACAATTAAAATGGCTAGTTTTGGAACATGTAAAATTACCTAAAAGGGGAGGAGACATTTCCAAGCTGTTATTACAGCATGAGGCGCTGTGGATTAAAAAACTAAATACAATGACCCCAATGGGACTTAATGACTATTGGAGCCTATCCCCGTTTCTATAAATAAACCTATTGCATAATGTGCATTGTATCTTTCTGATAGGTCTGAATTAAAATAATTTCAACCCATTTCGGTGTGTAATAAAATACAGATTAGATATAACGACATGGCTTTTTCCGTAAAGTATATAGAGCCTTCGGTGAATACATGGTTTTGCCCCATAAGTTTTAGCTAAGTAGGCTCATACTGAGCAGTTCTTTCCTAACTACCTTTTCAAGTTCTTATATATCTCATGTTTTTAATGTTTTATTACTTTTTTAGGTACACCTTGGAATAATGATATTAATCAGGTGACAAGAGCCGACAATCACACTTTGAACACTATTAAAGTGGCACTGATATGTACGGTATGACACTAATTGTAATTTTGTATTGCCATTTTAAATATGGCCCTAATGTTTCTTAATTGCACTTGTTAAATTCTTAATGATGTGTGGGGGCGGGGTAAAACAACCCCCGGTGGTTATTTATTGTGGTGTATTGCATTTGTTATTCACACTTAAAAAAAGGACCTTTGAGGCCCGAAACATGTTGTGTGGAACACAATAAATCGCATATTTGCAGTTATCCTGCATATTGTCCGCTTATTCCTCAATCTGAATGGTTACAATAATAAGACTAGACTTGACTGTTGCCCACTCTCCTTTATTTCAGTAGAGACGGCTTTGATTTAAAGAGACAAGAATTGATTGTTTTTGTTTGAAACTTCTGTAACTGACTAAGTAAATGAGGCAGTGTTGGGAAAAATGTATTTGGTCTTAGTTTAAAACCACTCTTCTGCATGCATATTCAAAGACCATACGTGCATAAATATTTTACACCACCATGTGATTCTACTTGAAGAAAGGAGTCAGTGGTGTGAAATCTCTTTGTGGTCAGCATGACAGTTGGATGTATAATAAAAATCTAAAATTAGTAAAAGTTGAAAAAGTACACAGAGCTTTTCATAGAAATAGTTTTATATAACTTGGCAGACAGAAGCCAACATATCACAATTGTGTATGAAATATTAAATACGATGGATGGAAAAAGAGAAAGCGCAGTGTTCTATGACAGTATTTTTTTGCCTTGCAGGCCCCAGGCTGTGATGTTGCAAACAATCTGTTCCCTATAGACATGTAAAATCCTAACTTGAAAGAATATACTGTATATATTTAGCCTTGTATTTTGCAAATGTTTGCACTAAATTAATGGTGGTGGTATTTGTTTGTTAGGGACTTATTTACTAAACTCCAGGCAGGCTTTTAGGGGTAAAACTCGAATTTTTCTGTTGTTTTTTTTATTATTTATTTACTGATACAGTATACTGTATATATTATAGTTTGGTAAGATTCTTTAATATGCCAGTTAATGTGATATAAACTATCTGTTTCTTAAGAATTCATTGGGGGGGGGGGGGTTAAATTTTTCTTTTAAGAACTGGTTGAAAGGTACAAAGTACAAAAAAAGGAATATTTAACTTTTTTTTTTTTTAAACTTTTTACCCTGCCTCACAGCCTTGGTTAACAGCAGATAAAAGAGCACAAAGACTTGTGGTCACCCTCAAGAATACAACACTGTCTGCATTTAGTAATTTAGCAATGATGTTTTTATGAGGGGTCGGGTTTTTATGAGGGACAAACAAGTAAGGCAGAAGCAGAAAATGCTGACTGCAAAAGGGACAGAGCTGGCCTTTGCCCACTAACCCTGCACTTGCACTTTGTACCAGATTTGATATCCAGAATGAGGTTCAGAGTTCAGCCAGACCATGGACTATTTTGTAGTATTGTCAGAGAAGATCTGTTGAAAAGTGGATTAAGAGCATTTATACAATGTATAACTATTTTGAGAAATCAACCCTGTACACAGCTTATAAACCTGATTACTGTATGTGTATGATTTACTATCATATTGATCTCCAATAATATACAAGCTCATGTTGTTTTCCTTACTATGTAAAATCCATTACCTGTTCCTTGACTATGAAAAGTTATATATCTATACACTATCTCCTCCGGTAACTGGGAGGAATTCTCTCCCTGAATCAGTGGTACAGGCTGATACTGTACATTAGATAGCTTTAAGAAGGGGTTGGATCACTTTTTAGCAAGTGAGGGAATACAGGGAATACATAGCTCATTGTACAAGTTGATCCAGGGACTAGTCCGATTGCCATTTTGGAGTCAGGAAGGAATTTTTTCCCCCCTCTGAGGCAAATTGGAGAGGCTTCAGATTGTTTTTTTTGCCTTCCTCTGGATCAACTAGCAGTTAGGCAGTTTAAAAAAAAAGTTTAAAGGTTGAACTTGATGGACGTGTGTCTTTTTTCAGCCTAACTTACAATGTTACTATGAGTTGTACTAATGCACTTTACTTTGCCTATGTGCTTTTGGAGAGCTTAAAATCCTTATTTTCTACTCCAATATTGCTCTATATGAACTATGTCTAGTTCAAGTATTTTCTTGGCCATGGACTGTCACACTTCAGTAAGTTGCAATTCATGCTGTCCAACTTAATTATGCATCAGCTTCACTTCACTTTCTCTGTTTTAGCTCATCAGTCAATGCCTGGTACTAGCTGTTTTTTCAGGCACATCATTTGCAAACAGCTATTCAGCTCTTTTCTTGTCATGTATTTATAGGAAGACCACTAGCTGGACTTTTAGAACCTTGCAGGACCATTTAGAGGGTGAGACAGAGAGAACTTTTGCTCAAGTATTCAAGTTCCCTTAGAGGTAAAAACATTGGTAAAAATGCAAAGGACACGTGGTATTGTGGAATAATGTTAAATGGGTTCAGTACTTTCCCTCATCAGACAATACCCAGCTCCACGACTGCATTGTATGCATTTGTAGCACATACAAAAAAAAAATATATATATATAACTTGCAATAGAAAGTAATATATGTGTTCATGTACTAAACACAGGGCAGGGTATAATGTATAAAAATTGGTACAAACTTTTCAGTGCAGCACTTTGCTCAATGTGGCAGATTTTTTTTTACATACTGTTTTATTTGCACACATTCTAGCAGATTTGTATGCATAATGCACAAAATGGGTGCATGTGCTGTAAAAATGAGCACTGTGGTGTGTGGATTTTAGAATTGACTCCTATTATATGGGGAAGTGCAATGGCCACGCCCTTGACTTTTCACATGATCAGATAGCAGTCTCAGATTCCCCCCTAAATACTAATATTTTAAAAGTACTGTATCCCTTTACAAACTTACCATATTTACACATATGTCCATAGCTGCAGCCCATAAAGTGATTTCTTTTCACCAATTATCTATGAAACTCCTGATAAGTATTTCAAATCTTAAATTCCCATCATGTAAAATGTATTATTTTTGGGATGCTCATAATGGAATCATGGCAGCAAAGTTCTACATATATCCCTGCAATAGGAGTTAAATGCTACATATAACTTCCCAGTAAAAAAACAGTATTTCAGCAGTAATCAGTACTAATGGACTTGTATACTTTGGGGCCTATTTACTAACATTCAAATTTCTATTTTTTCATTAATCAATTTTTTCTCTAAAAATATTTTTTTTGTTTCAGAGCTTTTCATATTTTTTTGGAGCATTTTTTTTCGATTGTCCTTTTTATGCTCAGATCATTTAATAAATTATAAAGCATTTGTGATTTTAGAGTATTACCACCATATGTAATAAAAGGCACTAAGTTTGCCAGGGGCAGTAACCCATAGTCAACAATAAGATGTTTGCTTTTAAACAGACCAGTAGAGTGACCAGTACATTCTACCTGCTGATTGGTTGCTGAGTTATTGCTCCTGGGCAACCTTAGTGCCTTTTATTACATAACCCCTATAGAGTTTAAAGGACATGTAAAGGCAAACAAATAATATCCCATTTTTACTTTCTTTAATGAAAAAGAAACCTATCTCCAATACTTGACCATCGAATATTCAAATAATTAGAATATTTGAATAAAATTTTATTGGAATATTCGACTATTCGATGATCAAAGTACTTCCCCTATTCGATGACCTAGTTTGCAAGATCCAAGCTGCCGAATTGGGGACCATTATTTTTGATCGAATAAAAAAAAATCGATTGATAAAATCGCTTGAATCGGTCGATTCGAACGATTTATCAATCAATCAATTTTTTTTATTTGATCGTTTGATCGAATTGCAGTAAATCCTTTGAATTCGATCTTCGAATTCGAAGGATTTTACTTCACATGGTCTCCAATTAAAAAATGTATAACTTTTTTATAAGAAACCTGACCGTCTGCAGTGAAATTCTCCCTTCATTTACTGCTGTGGATAGGATTTGTCAGAATGTCCCTTAATGCTGTGCAGGGAAACAGTCTTACTTACGAACAGCAGGGGGAGCCCCCTCCTTACTTCCCAGCCATGCAGAACTCCAGCAGCTGTGTTTCCCTGTAGAGCAGTTGGCGACTGTGTAGAGATTTCAATTGGATTTTATTTTTGCCTTTGCATCCCCTTAACTGTTTCCAATTCTAGTTGCATGGCAAGGATCATTTCTAGCCTTATTCTATTTTAGACTTTCCTTGTCCTTTAATCATAGTTTTAAAAACTTATAAAACAAATAAAATGATAAAGTTGATAAATGGGCCTGCCAGTATAAGCACAGCGCCTTGCATAACTTCCACCATCTCTATGGCACACTTCTGTGTGAATTTTTCTTCACTGTACTTTGCGTAACTACGTCAGATTAAGCTTACAATCAAATGTCTGAATGTGGTAGCACACATGACGATTCAGCGATTCGAAGTTTGCCTCACGAGGAAACGTCAGGGCGACTTTTGAATGCCAAATCGATCCGAGTGCCATCCTGCCTGCGGGAAGGCATTTTGGGGAGATTAGTTGCCTGAAGAAGAGGAGATTTTTTTGCTGGTAATCTCCCTGAATCGCCATGTGTGCCACTACCGTAAGGTTCACACGCACAATATTATCAGGAGCCAATGATCCTACTTTTTTGGAGGGGTGGGAGAATCACAGTACCCAAGGAAAACCCACACAAACCTATGGAGAACATACAGACTCCTTGTAGATAGTGCCAACACTAAAATCATGAGTACAAGGCAAGGGTAATGTGCCACCCTACTGTATACTTTGTGATCTAAAGACCTACGTGAGCTTCACAAACGTCTTTGAGGTAAACAAAACATTTCTCCAATTGAGGGTTTTAGTTTTCCTGTCATTAAGGAAATCTGAAATCTAACATCAAAATGTAGAAGTGTATATGTTTGTCATTGGGGAAATTCAGCTTCCAAATACAAATTAATTAATTTCATGGAGGCATAAAATATTGCAGAAGATAGTTAGATTTGATGTAAATGTTTTCATCTGTATAAACCCAATTGGCTTGTTTTGATTCCAATAAGGATTAATTATATCTTAGTTGAGATCAAATACAAGATGCTGTTTTATTGTTACAGAAAAAAAGGACATCATTTTGAAAATTTTTGATTATTTGGATAAAATGGAGTCTTTGGGGGAAATTCACTAAAGCGCAAAGCATCTAACACTAGCGCTAATTCGTCAGCGTGACGTCAATTTGTAACTTCGCAAATGTACAAACACCAACTCTGGCGAATTTTTGCTAGTGGAGTAGATAGACTAGCGCAACTTCGCACACCCTTACGCCAGGCAAAGTTGCGCACTGACGAAGGATCGTAATTATGAAAATTCACTAAGATGACCATTTTACTGAACGTTACCACTTACGCTAGACGATACTTTGCCAGGTCAGACCTTGCGAAGTTCAATACAATAGATAGGAGTTTGAAAAAAAAGTGGGAAAAAAAACGCTGGCATGTTTACATTTCTAGGGTAATAGTCTGAAAAGGAGCAACATTTTTTTGGGGGGTTACACTCCTTCCCCCCTACATTTCCTAACATATGGCAACACAACTATACAGGGGGCACATGTTTAGGGCAATAGGACAACTTATTTATTTTTTTTTTTATTAAAGGTTTCCTGGGCTTGTGTAGTGTAATGTAGTGGCTGTAACATATACTTCTATTAGACTTTGAAATTCTCGCTGTACGCAAATTAGGCATCACTAGCGTAAATGCGGTTTTCCTGGCAAAGTAACACTAGCGCAACTACGCGAAACTTAGAGAAGGCAATGCTAGCAAATTTTCGCCGCTTAGTGAATTTCACCCTTTGGGAGACAACCTTTCTGTGCATTTCTATACATATAAATACATGAATAAAGATTCCTTCATCTATTTCTAACCAACAGGTTATCCAGAATGCTCAGAACCTGGGGTTATCTGGATAAGGGATCTTTCCATCATTAAGTAATCTCTACTAAAAAATCATTTAAGTGTTAATTAAACCCAGTAGCATTGTTTTGCCTCAGATAAGGATTAATTATATCTTCACTGGGATAAAGTACAAGATACTGTTTTATTTTTACAGAGAAAAAGGAAAGGTTTTAAAAGTTTGAATTTTAAAAAAAAAACTTTGTCTATTGGAGACAGCCTTTCCGTAATTTAGATCTTTCTGGATAACTGGTTTCTGGCTAACAGATTCCATAACTGTAATAGGGAGTATCTCATACCACCCAACGGTGCACAGGACAATACCAAACACACTCCCTAAAGAGGCATGGCTTGCTAGAAAGTGGGCGAGTTTCTTGTGAATTGGGGGTCAATGTTTGTAGCTGGAATTGATTAGGTGGACTGTGGGCGTGGTTGACAATGTATTGCTGTATCTGTCAAGGAGGCAATTAGGAATGGCCCATATACAAGCTGCTAACTTGGTATGGAGGGGACAAATCAGCAGGTTAAACATGACATATGGATTGCTTCAGTCCATGCCACTTATCCACAGATTCATTTTACATCCAACCCCCCCCCCCCATATGACTGAACATGACCAGTTACACTCAGACCCATATTTGGTTTGCTCAAAACTCAACCTAATTTCTGATTGGCACCACTTTTATGGACTCTGTGATTCAGAACTGTCAATGCATAACAGGGAAACATTGCTTTTAACTCCAGGTCATCAGTATGATAACCCATAAAAATTATAAGAAACACTGGCATTTTTTCATATTTTAAAGTGGGATTGTCTTTAAAGTTGTAACTATTAAATTTTTTTTTTATTTTAACATATTTAAATATGAGGAGCATGCCATATTTGTTTTAGGGTGGGCTCATGTCTAGCGCATTAGAGGATCTGTTTTGTCCTTATTTTCTTATATTACATTTGTAATATTAAGTGGCCACTTCAAGCATTTGAACCAACATCTCTAATAAAGACATCTACAGTATATGACTGATATGTAACAGCCCTATTCAAATTGACCTGTAAGTGTACTAACGAAGTTTCGATAGGCAGAAATGAACTCTGAAATGCGTGCATTAATTACTACTAGGGAATTAGCATAGTGGTAGAAAATTTGCACCTGGCAAAGTAAGCGGAGTGTGGCGAAGCCTGCACTGGGGCAAATTCGCCCTTTAGTGAATTTGCCCCATGGACTTCTGTACAAATAGATCACTGGTGTGCCTCATAATTCCTTGACATTTTTGGTAACATCTAATTCATGTGTCTTCTTAAAGAAGACTCGTTTTATCCCATGGAGTATATAAGGAATTTAAGTAGCATCTGCCCTTTGCTTTCCCAGGCCTGTAAATCTTAGGGCATCCAAGGACATGCTCCATGAATATTTGCCGTTGAAGGAAAGGTCTGAGCATGCCAAAGCTCATGTAAACCCCATGTTGATGACCTACTGTACTATGACAAGTTTGAGGAGACCGTGTCCTATATTTATATATATATATATATATATATATATATTTCATATTATTTTTTAAGGACACCTATAGTTTAATTATATAAACTTGATGTAGCAATATAGAAGATGTATTTAATCCAATGAAGCAAAACATAATTGCCACTTAAATTATTATCATTCTAATTATTATCATTAAACTATAGGCAAACTTTAACCCAGGTGTCTGCTTTGATGTGCCAGTTTACAATAGTTCTTCACTGTTCCTACAGAAAGCTGGCAGCCTAGACGTTTAATTAAGAGATTGTCCCTGAGAAGTCATCTGTTAC